>CM053619.1:28275333-28297698 GCA_028646535.1 Procyon lotor | reverse complement strand
TACTTAGGGCATGTGAGTCTTGATCTTGGGGTAATAGGTTTGAGCTCCAGGTTGGTCGTATAAGTTACTTTAAAAAATGTAAAGGGATCCTGAGACTAAAACATCTGGAAACTCTGCTTTGAAATTTGCGCAGTATTGGGGCACCTGGGTGGCTCAGTCCTTAAGCGTCTGCCTTCAGCTCAGGTCACCATCCCAGTGTCCTTGGATCGAGCCCTACCGGGAGCCTTCTTCTCCCTCTCTGGCTCTCTTGTGCTTGTGTTCCTTCTCTCGCTGTCATAGATTAAAAACAACACCACCACCACCAACTTGTGGAGTCTTCTTCATTCTACAGATGAGGAGACTAAGATACAAAGCTTTAGGATCAGTTTAAAGCCCCACTGTCCAGTGTAGTGCTGGGTATTGTAGTCAGGCCGCTTAACTCCAGATCTTGTATTTTGTGACCCTGACCTTTTCTTTGATAATATCTTTGCAAAAAATTATCTTTAAACAGGTTGTGAAAAGGCGTTTCAATAACATAAAAATCATCATATTCAACGTATTTTCTTTTCCTAACTAGCTGCATGAACCTTCTTTGGACTTGCTTCCTCAAGTGAACGGGGTGTTTGCCGGGCCATCTCAGTTCGGTTTTCGCTGTGACAATCTGTGGTTTTACGAACGTGAGCTGGGACGCCTTCGAGAACTCCGCGGGGGAACTGCAACCCACGGGGTTCAAATGGGGAAACTCTCGGGACTCTGCGAAGCTCCAGGAACGTGGCGTCTTCTTTCCCTACCCTCCCGCGCTCCGGACAGCCCCCCGCCAGACAGAAAGAGCGGAGACAGCCTCCAGACACCTCTTGGCCCCGGGGACCCTCCTTTGGACCTTTAATAAGGCTCCCTGGGCCTGATTGGCTGGGCTTGACAACGATGGGCGGGACGCGGCTCCGGATTGGCCGCCGGAGCCCATTCTCCGCTCCTGTCCCGCGTCCCCCTCCAGTGTCCCGAGTGAGTCTTAGGGGATCCGCACTCCGGCCACGGCTCGGGCGGGGCGGAGCGCAGCGCCTCGGGAGCGGGGATCGCCACTGAGAGCTCGGGCCTGCAGGGGCGGGGCGTCCTGGACCCCGGGGATTGGCGTGGTCGGGAGCCTTCTCCCGTCGTGCACCGGGGCCCCGGCCACTCACCCGGAAGGAGAAGCCGCGACTCTGGCTATATAGTGCGGCGCTGGCGGTGTCGCTCTGGGGAGTGTGTGCTGCTCTCAGGTGAGGGGTCGTGGGCGGGGCCGCGGGGAGTGGGTGCTGCTCTCCAGTAAGGCTCGAGCGTCAGTACTGGCCTTTGGGGATGGTGATTTCGCTTGACATCTTAGGGACGAGGCTGTCTCACCTCCCGGGATGAGGGCGGGTGCTTGCTCTGGATCAAAGGAAGGAACCCCGGCTTTTTCATTTGTTTTTAAAGTATAAAGTATCTTTCCTTTCCACTGCCTAAGCTTAATAGTCAAAGGGGAAGAAGGGTCGTGGGGCCCGTTTGCCCCTAGTTCGTGAAGAATGGAGGTGGAGTGGCCGGAGTTCGGCGACATTTACCTAACCGGCTAGGGCTAGGAGTAATGACAAGTATTTTACGGGACAGAGGCGGGCTCTGGCGCTAGCCTGTGGTCACCTTTGTGATTTACCTCCCAAGTGTAAGGAGTGGCAAGTTACAGACGGACAGAAGGATGGATCGGAGCTGCTTGGTTGGGAACATACAGAACTTGGTCAGAAAAGGGAGCATCCTGTACCACCTGCGTGTGTTTAGGAAGGAGAGCTTTTTGAGTTGCCATCAGGCTCCAGTGGCTCAAGAATGAGTAAGAAGGAATAGGAGTCTTGGTGGCTCAATACACTTTTATCACCCTGTTTTTTAACTTTTTTTTTTTTTTTTTTTTAAGATTCTATTTATTTGACAGCGAGAAACACAGCGAGAGAGGGAACACAAGCAGAGGGAATGGTAGCGGGAGAAGCAGGCTTCCCGAAGAGCGGAGAGCCCGATGCGGGGCTCGACCCCAAGCCCCTGGGATCTGACCCGGGCCGAAGGCAGACGCTTAACGACTGAGCCACCCAGGCACCCCTGTATTTTAACCTTTTTGAAGTAGTTTAAATGAAAGCGAAAATGGTGGTGTGAAAGCCTTGACTCCCTACCTTGAATTGTTAGGACACAGGAGAACTTTACAAGGAATCGGCTTTCTAAAAAGCAAACAACTGGGTTCTTACCAGAGAGGTTGGTGGTGGTACAGGTGGAGAAAGTAAAGGAAGCTTCAAATGTGATTGAAAGGACCCAGGAACTGCAGTTAGTGTGGAGTGTGATGCCTACGCAGCTGAGAGGATCGCTGACTTACCCTTATTTGAATGAGGCGGATCCATCCCCCAGATCATGAGCTAACTTTAGGAACTTCCTTCTTCCCTTCCATGGGCAGAACTGAGCTTCATTTCCTCCTGGGGAGTGGCATTTATGTGGAGGAAGCTGATGGAGAATGGTAATTGCTAGAAATTATGACTTGGAGTCTAGGTTTTTTTATTTGTTCCAGTGTTTTTTTTTTTTTTTTAAAGATTTTATTTATTTGATAGTGAGAAACACAGCCAGAGAGGGAACACAAGCAGAGGGAATGGTAGCGGGAGTAGCAGGCTTCCCGCCGAGCAGAGAGCCCGATGCGGGGCTCGATCCCAGGACGCTGGGATCATGACCGGGGCTGAAGGCAGACGCTCAACGACTGAGCCACCCCGGCGCCCCTGTTCCAGTGTTTTTAAGGGAAAGTTACAATGGGGACTTTGTTACTGCCCTTTAGACTTAGATTTAAGAATACAGCATCTTTGTGGGGTGGGGTGGGGGGGGTGCTGGGATTTTTTTTTTTTAAGCCCGTTTGTAGCTATTTGTTTCTAAGTGGTTTTAGCCCCCAAGGAAAGGAGAGGAACTTGCGCTTGGAGGTGGTTCAGGGCCCTAGACACACTCTTCTTGAACCTGAGAATGATGGCCACTTAGTCACTAAATTATGGTCCTGAATTTGGCAAACTTTTCAAGGCACAGACGTGTGAGCCCCACTGCGTGTGTGGAGGTCTGTGATTTCCTTGTCATCTTGCCCATCGTTCCTTTTAGGAAAAGACACATCAGAATATTTAACTCTCTGCTCCTGTGGGGGCAATTTACCAAATGCCTTAAAAGAGAAGGGGAAAAATTTTTTTTTTTTAAAGATTTTATTTGTTTGACAGAGACACAATGAGAGAGGGAACGAAACAGGGTGAGTGGGAGAGGGAGAAGCAGTCCTCCCGCTGAGCAGGGAGCCTGACGTGGGGCTCGATCCCAGGACCCTGGGACCATGACCTGAGCCAAAGGCAGCCGCTTAAGGACTGAGCCACCCAGGTGCCCCACCCCCCCAATTTTTTTTTTAATCTGAAGAGGTTAATCGTTCAGGAGTCGTCCTGTTCTTTTTGGTCACAGCCATTTGATGCCTTACATCGGGGATGTTACACATTGGTTGCTAAGGAATTGGAATTTCCTTTCAGTTCAGGACACCTTTGTGGCTGTGCCTGCATCAGATGAAAAATCAGATTGTCGGCAAAAGTGCAAAGATGGTATCACAGTCACGAAACCTCTGGTTTGCTCAACGGTGTAGCCCAGCCCCATCATCCACCAGGCAGTTTTGTCTCTGTGTGCAGTGGCTGTGTGTGGAGAGATCTTTTGGGGTACTGGAAGGAACTGGGAAAGCTCTTTGCTTTGCTGATTTTGTGGTGTAAATGAGTTCCCCTTCTCTTGAAACATTAGCCTTGTGTTAGCAAAACATAAAATAGAAGGAAACTCATTACACACTGTTCCAATGGTAAGGCAGAACTAATAAGAGAATGTGTTTAAAATTAATTGTAGGGCTGTAAAAATGAGTGGGTGTGTGAATGGGCATGGGGGGAGGAGAGCGAGAGCTTCGAGATGGTCTCGTTTTCCCAGGAGCCAGCCTGGATCATTTGTTGGCGATACATATTGGCTGAAGTCAGTTTTCATTTCAAGGTAAATTGGAAAGGGAAATTAAACCTTATTGTTCCGCTCTTAAGAGAGCAGAAGGGGGTGGAGGCGGCCGCCAGGGTGGATGCTGTTGGAGTGGTTCTAGGAGTAACAAGATTAGTGCTGTATTTTAACAGAAGGTGACATCATGGTCCCCTTTGGACTGGAGTAACCCTGCGCTGGAGGCTTCATGGTCCCCTTGTCGGAGTGGGCGATGTCGCTGCACATGTAAACGGCCACACTGGGGGACATCAGGGCTTAGGCTTTAATGAATCTTTACAAAGGAGCGGAAAACATCCCGAGCCGACCGGTGCAGCTGCGGGATGCTTGGGCAGAGGTACAAACCGGATAGCATGGCGAGAGAGGAAATGATTGGAACCATTGGTTTGGGTTTGGGAGAACAGATTAGATAAGGGAAGGTCGCCACCGGGCAACCCACTCAGGTGCTCGGTGAGCTCTGCAGCTCTACAATTTTTACGTCGGGGTAGGCGGCTGGTTCCAGAGAGACTTCAGAGCGAGGGTGTTTGTGGGGCTTGGTGGTCTCTAAACCGCCAGGAGGGGGCGCTGTGTGGCCCCCTTGCGGAGGCGTTTTGTGTGGCCCCAGGACAGCTGCTCTCACCTGCAGCCCTCAGGCAGAAAAGGTTTGACAATCCAACCTGACTGTGCCAGCCACCCGAGGGGAGCGCAGCACAGACTCAAACACGCTTCTGCTAGCGGTGGCCTGGTCGAGGGTCTCGGCTGTGGTCTGCGAGGGCAGGCAAATCCCCCGGGGCTTTTAGCTTGGCACTGTGCTAAAGGCAAGGGGAAATTTTTTGCTTCCTCTTAAGTTTTACACAAAACCAAAAAAAGATGCCTGGGTTTTCCCGGGCGGGGGATGAGGGAGGCAGGTCAATGAAAATTTTCTTGATAAAGAGTGGTAAGAATAGGGGCGCCTGGGTGGCTCAGTCGTTAAGCGTCTGCCTTCGGCCCGGGTCAGATCCCAGCGTCCTGGGATCGAGCCCCGCATCGGGCTCTCTGCTCCGCGGGAAGCCTGCTTCTCCCGCTACCATTCCCTCTGCTTGTGTTCCCTCTCTCGCTGTGTTTCTCGCTGTCAAATAAAAAAAAAAATCTAAAAAAAAAAAAAAAAGAGTGGTAAGAATAGAAGCATGCTAACCATGATTGTTCCCCTGTCCTCTCTTCCCCCATCAGATGTTTTCTTCCAATGGGCTTTTGGTGTAGGATGTTGGAAAACCAAGAGCTGGAGGTAAGCGTGTGGTCTCCAGGAAGCAGGTGGGTAAAGTTTGATTGGATTTGGGGAAAGATTGCTCCATGGTATTCTTCTTCTTATTATTATTAAAGATTTTATTTATTTATTTGACAGAGAGAGATCACAAGTAGGCAGAGAGGCAGGCAGGGGGAGAGGGGGAAGCAGGCTCCCCGCTGAGCAGAGAGCCCGATGCGGGGCTCGATCCCAGGACCCTGAGATCATGACCTGAGCCGAAGGCAGAGACTTTACCCACTGAGCCACCCAGGCGCCCCAGCTCCATGGTATTCTAAGGATAGTAATACCTTGGGGGTTCTGATGAGCTCAAAATGAAAAGAGGAAGTGGAAATCCTCAGTAAAGCCATTCCTGGGAAACAAGGTTCCGTTCTAACTAATGTTTCCATTCGTTGGAATGCAGCTGAATGTGAGATTCGCGAGGGCAAGGATTTTTGTCTCTGGTTCGTGTTCTGCCCCAGAGCCTCAGAACAGCGGCTGACACACAGTGGGTGGTCAGTAAATATTTGTTGAATTGGATGAATACATTATGAAGGTTGGTGCCGACTGGCAAGTTCTGGCAACCTGTGTTGTCCAAGCTGCTCGGCCGTGTGGCTGAGCTGAAGGGGCCTTTCTTACCCCCAGGAGGTGATCACCGTGCGTGTTCAGGACCCCCGAGTGCAGAATGAGGGCTCCTGGAATTCTTACGTGGATTATAAGATATTTCTCCACGTAAGTGCTTCGGACTTCTGTATCGGGGTCAACCCCCTCTGGGGCTCAGGGCTGGTGCTGAGCGGAGCCTGTTTTTGGATGTTTTGACAGTCCTGAGCCTGAAGAAAAGGAGGGAGGAGAGGAATGAGCCCGGGGCCTGCGGGACAGTGGCTCTCAGGCCGCCCGCTGGCCGGGCGCTCAGTTGGAGCTCCTGCTCGGGACTGGGGCCTGGTGGCTTGGGTCCTCCAGGAGCGTGACAATGGGGAGTAAATCTGGTCTTTTGCTACTTGGGCTTTTTTTTTTTTTTTCTTTTCCATGTACTTCCTCCCGCAGACCAACAGCAAGGCCTTCACTGCCAAGACTTCCTGCGTGCGTCGCCGCTACCGGGAGTTCGTGTGGCTGAGAAAGCAGCTCCAGAGAAATGCTGGTTTGGTGTGAGTCCGCTTCCGTTTCTATCTTGGGTCTGAGACGGGCTTTTTGGGGGCGCGCACGAGAACCAGAATCTACAATAAAGAAAACTTGGCAACCTGTCAGGCACTTAGGAGATTGAGAAATGTGTCCTTAGATTATGTTTTCGAGTCAGTGGAAAAAGTAAAGACAGAGTTCTAGTATTTTGATTTAACAAAGTCATACAAATATAAAAAAAAATTTTTTTCCTTTTTTATATGCATATTCATCTAGGGCTACACAAGTGTACTGCTAGCATCTTATATGTGCGCATCACTCGGGACCAGAAACTCGTTAGCACCTGGATTTATGTGACCGGTCCATTTGACATGTAATACAAAATGTTAATTTTTTTTCTTTTTTGTGCAGAGACCTTCTCCCAGAGATATAACAGACTGAGAGCCTTAGGAAAAGCAGTATTGTTCACTCATTAAACCATAGCAAATAAGTCCTAAACTGGAGACAGTGTAGAACAGTGACTCTGTTGCCAGACAGTCACTGAATGCTCTGGGGACAGGGCGCCTGTGGGTGACCCAGCCAGTTAGTTAACAGGTGGGACTGACGAGGCCACTGTCATGGGTCAGGCCCTGACAGCCAGTTGGAACTTTTGACAGATCCTGCATTCTCTTGCCAGGCCTGTTTTTGTTTGTTTTGTTTTGCTTTTTTAGGGAGAGAGTGTCAGCTGGAGGGGAGGGATGGGGGAGAGAGAGAATCCCAAGCAGGCGTCATTCTCAGTGCAGAGCCGGATATGGGGCTTGATCTCACAACCCTGAGACCATGACCCCAGCTGAAATCAAGAGTTAGATACTGGGGCGCCTGGGTGGCTCAGTGGGTTAAAGCCTGTGCCTTCGGCTCAGGTCATGATCTCAGGGTCCTGAGATCAAGCCCCGCATCAGGCTCTCTGCTCGGTGGGGAGCCTGCTTCCCCCTCTCTCTCTCTGCCTACCTCTCTGCCTACTTGTGATCTCTCTCTCTGTCAAAGAAATAAGTAAAATTTTTAAAAAAATGTTCATAATAGAAGCTAGGGAGATTGAAAGGGTTTGTGGATGCCTTGCTACAATTCAATTACTTTTAGAAAATTCAAAGCAGGGGTGTCTAGGTGGCTCAGTCATTAAGCATCTGCCTTCAGCTCAGGTCATGACCCTAGAATCCTGGGATCGAGCCCCACGTCGGGGTCCCTACTCGTTAGGAAGCCTGCTTTCCCTTTCTAACTCCCCCTGCTCATGTTCCTGCTCTCACTGTGTCTCTCTCGCTGTCAAATAAATAAGATCTTTAATTTAAAAAAAAAAAAAAAAGAAAGAAAATTCAAAGCAAGTGAGGGGCACTTGGGTGGCAGTAGGTTAAACATCTGACTCTTGATTTCCGCTCAGGTCATGATCTCCGGGTTGGGAGATTGAGCCCCGCATTGGCTCAGTGCAGAGTGCACTTGACATTCTCTCTCCCTCTGCTCCTCCCCCTGCTCTCTTTAAATAAATAAATAAAATCTTTTAAAAAAAATTGTAAGTATGTGGCCTTCTTGGATTGGAAGAGGTAGTCTTGATTTACACATAAGGACCCAGCATGCTCCATGCCGTCATGTCCAAGTTTCTCTGTTTTAATTTAAAACAAGAGCTGATGGGGGGCCCCTGGGTGGCTCAGTTGGCTAAGCATCTGCCTTCAGCTCAGGTCATGATCTCAGGGTCCTGGGATGGAGCTCCGCCTCTGGCTCCCTGCTCAGCGGGGAGTCTGCTTCTCCTTCTGCCCAACCCGGCTCCCCCGCTCCCCTCTTGCGCTCCACTCATGCCCTCTTTCACTTAGTCTCTCTCAAATAAATTAAAAAAAAAAAGCTGATGGTGAGAGTGAGTTTTGTAAACAATAGTGCGGCAGTGGTGTTTTGAGGTCAGAGACGTGGTTAGATACCAGCTCTACTGGTTACTAGTTACACTGGGAAATTTACTCAACTTCTCTGATTCTCTCTCCTTACTTCTGAAATGGGGACATCAATAGGTTTTTCATAGGGCTTTCCGGAGGAGTAAATGAAATAAGGTTTGTAAAACATTTAGCCTGGTGCCTGACATGTGGCATGAAGTCAGTATTAGCTCTGCCCGCCCCCCACCTTATTAAAACCCTGTTTGTTTTGATTTGCGCCTCTTTTTAGGGGACTTCCTTGATCAGGGGGTAGAAAGACTGTCTTTAATGTCACGCTTATCTTGGGAGTTACATTATGTGATCCGCAGGCCTGTACCTGAGCTTCCCGGGAAGTCATCCTTCTTTGGCAGCTCAGATGAGTTCATCGAGAAGCGGCGACAAGGTCTGCAGCATTTTCTGGAAAAGTGAGTGGACGGGGCGGGCTAGCACCTGCCTCCTGAGTGCGGGCGGGGAGGGGGGCAGGTGCGGGCAGGAGAGCCCCTTCCAGCCGACAGGCACGTTTGCGGTACATGTCTTTCTTGCACCCCCATGCCTGCAGCACTTGCTCCAGCCAGAAGCCCTTCGGGCGGGTGGGTGGGGGGCAGAGCCACCACTCAGGGTGAGTCTGTGCCGCACCTATGTTTGCCCCCAGGGTCCTGCAGAGCGTCGTCCTCCTCTCAGACAGCCAGTTACACCTCTTCCTGCAAAGCCAGCTCTCGGTGCCCGAGATAGAAGCCTGCGTCCAGGGCCGAAGCCCTATGACCGTTTCTGATGCCATCCTGCACTACGCTATGTCAAACTGTGGCTGGGTCCAGGAAGAGAGGCAGGGCTCGTCTCACCTGGCTAAAGGAGACCAGCCAAAGAGGTAACCAGAGCTCTCTTTGTCTGAAGCGCTAAGGGCTAGGATTACTGTCACCCGGGGCAGCGAGGGGCCCACTTGATAGAGGAAGTACCGTCACAGTGTTGTAGGCTCTCAGAAGAGGTCTCATCCTCCCTGTATGTGGTTCTCTCCTCTCACGCGCCAGGGCCTGAGCGTCTGGGTTAACCCATCCCCGGGTAGCAGGCTCTCCTGTTGAAACCTGCGGAAAAGAAGAGAAGGCTCCCTTGTTCTTTATTCCCCTCCCCTCCCTATTTTAAAGTAACAGTTTTATTGAGATATAATTTACATACCATAAAATTCACTCTTGAAATGTACAATTCAGTAGTTTTTTGTTTTGTTTTTTTTTTTAAAGATTCTATTTATTTATTTGACATAGAGAGAGAGCACAAGCAGGCAGAGTAGCAGGCAGAGGGAGAAGGAGAAGCAGGCTCCCCATTGAGCAGGGAGCCCAATGTGGGACCCGATCCCAGGACCCTGGGACCATGATCGAGCCGAAGGCAATTGCCCAACCAACTGAGCCACCCAGGCGCCCCAGTTTTTTTTTTTTTTTTAAGATTTTATTTATTTACTTGACAGAGATCACAAGTAGGCAGAGAGGCAGGCAGAGGGAGAGGGGGAAGCAGGCTCCCCGCTGAGCAGAGAGCCCGATGCGGGGCTCGATCCCAGGACCCCGAGATCATGACCTGAGGCAGAGGCTTTAACCCACTGAGCCACCCAGGCACCCCAATTCAGTCGTTTTTAACTTAGAACCCCAATTTTTATCACCCCAAAGGAAACCTTGTACCCGTCAGCAGTGACACCCTGTCTTCCCAAACTCCTAACCCCCAGTGACCACTAACCTACTTTCTGTGTCTACGGATTTGCCTGTTCTGGACTTTCCGCACAAGGGGAGTCACGTGTGTGTTTGTGGCGCACTGCTTCCGCTCAGCATGTGTTCAGGGTTCATCCGGACTGTCGTGCCTAGCAGCACTTCCTTCCTTTTTGTGGCCAAATAATAGTCCATCTGTATGGCCATACCACCTTTTGTTTGTTCACCAGGCTTATCCATTGATTTTTGTTTATCTGTTCACGTCCTTCTTGTTCCTTTCCCATTTTTTTTCCAGTTGCTGCTTTCTTCCAAGATCGGGCAGGAGGAGCTCCCCCTCACCCCCTCCCAGGGAAGAAAAGGACCATTTCGAGGTGTGGGCTCCCGTTGTGGACTCCGAAGCCCCTTCCTTGGAAAGCCCCCCTCCACCACCCTCTCCCTCACCATCATGCTGTGATTTTGCAAGACGTGATGAGGACACCTCTGCTTCTCAGCCTGTGAGGAGGGCCGTGGGAGGGGACCGTGCCCTGCCTTTGGACCCTGGGCAGTTAGAAACGGTTTTAGAAAAATGAGCTCTGGTCCGAGCACTGGGTTCTGCTCCAAGGCGGAGAAGACGCCGGCAAGGAGGCTTGCTGGGGTGGGAGGGGGCACAGGGTAGGCGATGGGGAGGCTGGGCCACCTGGTGTCTTACCGTCGCCTCTGGTTGATGGCACAGGTTGGTGGCCACAACTCCTCAAGCTTCCTCCATAGGATTAAACACTGGACAGTTTTAAGTTAGGCATAGGCCCATGGGCTGTTGGTTTTGCACAGAAATATGTGGTGTATTTACTCTCCTGGGAGCTGAGTTTCTTTAGATGTTTGTTAATGGGCCCAGGAGCATTACCTCAGGTCGACTGGTTTGGGGGGACCTGTAAGTGACCGCCTTTAAGCTGTCCTATCGAATACTGACCCGACAGAAATGCTGTGTAGTCGTTTTCCCACTGGCTGGGTTTTTGCTGCGGCCCCTAGAGCACTTTGTTTCTGGGAGGCTGGCCTCTTGCCTCCCTCCTTTCATGGCCAGGGTGGGGAATGTTCTCCCACCTCCTTGCTTTTCCTTCTTGAATACCACTGAACTCCCCGCTGCTGTGACTCCTGTGGCTGGGGGTTCCTGCCTCCCCCGCCCTCAGCCTGGCTGTGAGGGCCCTGAGACCCATGGGGGGGCTGTCGGGGACCCCTGGGAGTAGGGGAAAGGCAGCAGCTCCAGGGGCTTTGTTTTAGAAAAGCCTGTCCAGGGCTGTCACCGTCTCTGGCCGTAAAGCCCAGACTTGACGATCTTTTCTGCAGGGCTGGCGTGGCCTCCTTTCTTTTATGAATCCTTCTCCTCTCCCTTAGTAACAGCCCCTGCCCCCAGGGCTTCAGCTCCCACAGTGTCCCTCTGCTGTGTGGCAGGGAGGCCGTCTGTTCAGTCCAATGGGGCGCAAGGGCTTTGTTTGTGCCTGGAGAGAGGGCTCTGGGGATGGAGATGAGGAACGACGCGCCTTCAGACAATGAGGCATTCTGCCCTCCCGCTGCCATAATTCCCCTCCACGGAGAGGCCGAGCGGGTGGGAGAGGAGCGCCGGCGGCGCCCTGCCTGATCTGCACTCCCCTCCCGCGCCCCCCCTGCTCCGGCCGCCCCCTCCCCCAGCCGCAGCCGCGGGCTCTCGCTCTCTCTCCCTCCCCGCCTCTGGCGGGGAGCTGTCAGGGCGTTGCATTCGGAGTCGAGGGGCTGTGGCCTGAAATAAAACCCAAGTATTTAAGACTGTTGTTGCCATTTGTGTCTAACAAGCTGTAGCCGAGGAGGAGGGAGCGAGGGCTGGCAGGAGCTCCTTTCATAAATCAGGAGTTTATCAGCGTGGAAAGAGCGGCCGGGCGCCCGGCTCCCCCGCGTGGGCCGAGGGGCCCGAGTCCCGGCCCCGGAAGAGCGGCCGCCGCGGAGGGCGCGGGGATCCGGTTTCGCTCCCCGTCGCGGGCACGAGCCTCGTTAGGTATAATTTACCTGCTGCAGCCTGGGTGAGGCGCCAGGTGCTGGGAGACAAAGTTTGTCACCAGGCAGATGCGGAGCCCCGACGGGGGCTCCTCCCTCTTTCCTGCCCACCTCCCCTGGGCCCCTCCTTTAGATGATGCAGCCGAGCAAGGCGAGGAGAGAAAACCTACAGAGGCAAATCCAAAATGTCAAAAGAAGTTCATTTAAAAGGGAGGAAAAAGAAAAAAAAAAAAAAAAAAACCTTCCATCCACAACCCTCACGAAAACCCGACAGATGCTAAGCTAATGGCATCCGCTCTGCCGATTGGTGGGGATGACTCATGAATATTAATGAGTCCAATGCTCCAAATGGTGCAGCTGTGAACCCAGCTGTGCCTGAAGCTCTCTGATCTCGAAACTTCCAGACAGGAGCCGGAGGTGGTCTGTGTCAATTCCCTACTCAGCCAAAAAACAGCAAGCCGGGTCGGCCTTCTTCTGTTCTCTCCTTTTCTTCCTGGAGTTGGTGCTCAGCAGCTAGTTCTGCCAGCAGGGTAGGCTGCTGGGACAGCAGGAGCCATTCAAAGACACGGATGCGATTTTTCTGACTCCCGGCTTTTTTAATGATCCATTACCAGCAGTGCATACAACAGCAGCTCAGTTAATCTAAGGCCAGGCGCCGTCCCCTCACGGTCCTGTGCACAGTTGGAGGAGATATCCTAAGAAGGGAAGAACGGGCCTCGAGTTACCAGGGAAAGGAGTGAAGCTGAATTTTCCTCCCCATCCAGGCAGGGCCATTCGCCTCTGGCGTGTGTGTGCGCGTGTGGATGACCTCTGTAGGGAAGGTGGGGAGCTGCTGGGGACAGTGGCTGGCTGAGCTGCACTCAGCTTTTGTAGAACAGATTATTTTGTGTTAGGATTTAGGTTCCCGGTGGGTTCTATGCCTGATTTAGTCACTGCCTGACCACCACGTCTGTGGCCCAAGTCTGGTTGTCTCTTGTTAATCAGGAAAAGTGATCCCATGCTCCTGGGTTTCACGGTGGAAGAGTGTATGTGTATGTGTGTGTGTGGGCGGGCGGTAGGTCTTGTTTGAAGTTAAGTCTCCTTTGTTTGCTTCACTTACTTGACCTCAGTGGCCAGTGAAGAGGGCAAGTCAAATACTGCACTCATTTTCTAGCTGAGGAAACTAAGCGGAGCTGAGGGTGTTTTTTTTTTTTTTTTTTTTTAAGATTTTATTTATTTATCTGACAGAGAGAGAGAGTTCACAAGTAGGCAGAGAGGCAGACAGAGAGAGAGGGGGAAGCAGGCTCCTCCCCTAGCCGAGAGCCCGACGCGGGGCTCGATCCCAGGACCCTGAGATCATGACCTGAGCTGAAGGCAGAGGCTTTAACCCACTGAGCCACCCAGGCGCCCCAGCTGAGGATGGTTTTTAAAAGGCATGTTTTTATTCATTTAAAATGTATGTACTTGTTTATTTCCCAAGTAAACTCTACCCCTGACATGGAACTCGAACTCACAACTCCAAGATCGAGTCATATGCTCTATGGACTGAGCCAGCCAGACGCCCCTACGGAGCATGTTTTTAGATGGTGGGAGAGTATATTCATGGGAGTTACCTCCCCAGCTCTGTAAGATGAAGTTTTTTTTGGTTTCCTCCCTCCAATTTTGTTTTTTTTTTAACTGAAATAAACCCACTACTAGAGAAGGCCATTCGAGTAGCTCCTCGGAGTAGTTCTCAGAAATCCAAGCTCCTCGGCAGTCCTGTTTTCTGACCGGTCCGGCCTTAGACGTACACGGCCACGTCTTAGACACCACTCCGGCAGCTTAGTTTGGGAGGCGATCATGACTCTTCCACAATCTGGTTGGACTTGAAGTTTGTGAATTTCTTCTATGCCTTGGCTCTTGCTGGGTATCCCTCCCACCTGAGGCACGGGGAGGATGGTGGGCCAGAAGGATGAGGGGTGGGGTTGAGGGGTGCAGATGGAAACAGACCAGCGCCTGGCCGGCCTCACAGTCAGCCAGGGACTAGAGCAGCAGCTGCGGGTTGGTGCGAGAGCAGCCCCGCTGAGATGCAGCTAAAGCCAAGCAGATCGGCGCGGGGTGCAGGATGGTGACCTCAGTCACGCCTGGGCACAGATCCTAAGCCAAGGCTCCCCGGCAGCCCTCTGCTTGCACGGACTCAGCTCTGTAGAGGGCATGTCACCTGGCTCAAAGTAACCTTTCTTTGAATTGTGGAGAAGCATCCCCCTTCCCATACTCCATACTCCCTTCTTTCCTGAAGGTCTCCTCAGCCCATTTAGGGAGCCCCCCTCCCAACTCACCTCTTCCCATTTCCTCCCCCCTCCACAACTCACCTCTTCTCGTTTACCCCACCCCTACCCCCAACTCATTTACTCCTCGCTCTACAGAACTCTTTCAGGAGCTGCTGTGAAGACCAAATATGCATCTGACTTACCAACAGGGTGGCAGGAGCCAGCCCTAGCATGTTATTAGAGAAATAACTTCTTGGCAAGAACCAGTTGCACCTTGGAAATGGCTAGATCTGGAGTTGAAAGCTGGAACCTCAAATCTCAAGATACAATAAACATGGACAATTTATGCTCAAAAGGATGCCAAGAGCCACACTTTTTGGGAGACAGATTGCTCCCGAGTCAATGAGTAAGGTGTATGACTTTGCATCCCTTCCATTCAGGGGAGGCCTGGTCCACTTCCACCAGCGCAGGAGGAGGCAAATGAAGGGGAATTTACTCAGCAGCGAAAGGGACAGGAATAGTACCTAGGGAGAGAAGGGAAAGCTAGAGTGTGAGAATTCAGAGACTGTCTGAAAGTCTTTAAGGATTTTTTTTTTATCCCCCATGGGAGGGCAGAAACGTGAGATGCTTCTATAATCTTTGGATTAGGGGACGCCCCTAGCCAAAATTTCTTATCTGTGGCTGTACGTTCCTCCCATGTTTCAGCCAAGGACCGCTTCCTTCATACCATCCATTTCGAAGGGGCCAGCTAGTTTAGATCTTTCCATAAGTGCTCTAGCCCTGGGTATGTGCTTCCCCCTGTGGCTACACTGGTGTGGGAAGCCGGGCCCACCAGCCGCTTGACCCAAGTCCCCTGAGCAGAAGGCCCAGAAGAGTGAGAGCCCAAGGCGGTTTGTTGGAGGCAAGGCAACCTGCCTGCTATAAGCTACGAGACTTAGATATATTCTACCAATTAGGGCACATCTGTTCGAAGCGCTGAAAGGCGGGCACTGTCTCTTTAAGAGCCATCCCACTCCTCTCCTTGAGTGATGAGGGCTGGGAGCACAGGGGAGTCGGATGCTGATTAAACAGTCCTACTGCCCAGCTCCGTTAGAAAATTACTGTAATTATGATCTAGTCCCTGCAGAGGGATGAGTTCCAATCCTGCTAATAACCCTTCCAGGTGCCTCGGATTCAGGGCCCATGGGAGGCAGCATCGTCAGGGCTCTGGCTGGCACCAGGGTCGGCAATGGCCTTGCTGTCTGGCCTGTGCAGGCAAAACCAACAAAGGCAACGGACCCCTCGTCCTCTCTTGGCCTCCTGAAAAGGCGGTGGGTTTTGGCTGGGTTTTACTTTTTTGGTTCTCGATAGAGCTCCTAGGAGTTACTTTGTGTAAGAAAACTTCCCCTTAAAAACTAACGTAGGGGAGCAGGAAGGCTAATGGTCGTAGCCGCTGGGAGGTGACATCTCTCCTGAGCCTCCGCGCTCCTGCCTGAGGGCTGCCGTCAGTCCTGCCCCTGGGCCGGGCGCGGGGACCCAGAGCTCCCCGTCGGGAGCAGCTGCTGCCCTCTCTGTGGGTCATCGGCCCTGGTCTCCTGCTCTGACACTGAACACGCGGCGTTTCGCTCGGTCCTGATCAAGGGTTTCAGGGCTCTCCGTTTAGATTTCTGCCACAGAAAAGGGAAACGAGGAGCGCAAGCACAGAGCTCTAGATGTGAGGGACTCGCCGGCCTGCAGCTCCCTAAACCGGCAATTCCAGGCTTATTTTTTTGAAAACATCGTTTTTTGTAGTGCAAATCTGCGCCTGTGCAGACCCACAAATCTCTAACGGGGCTTGTGAAGCCTGGGGGGTGGCTTGGCGGGTGTTAAACCCTGAGGAATCCATGGCATTTCCACTCTGAGTCTTCAGAGCCCAGCAGTAAGCTTCTCTCTAGTGCTATAATCCAGTGGCTAAACGCACGAACTTCTAGAAGCTAGGGCAGTTTCTCCGTGCTTGGCCCTAAGCACACAGTGACCCCCGAGACAGGGGTGACTTTGTTCCCGGGGGACACTTGGCAATTCCTGGAGACAGCTTTGGTGGTCAGCACAGGGTGGGCGCGGGGAGCACTGCGGGCATCTAGCAGAGAACAAGGGTGCTGCTGAACATCCCACAATGTCCCCAACAACGAAGTTATCTGGCCCCAAGGGTCAGGCCCCAGGAGTGCTAGGCTGAGAAAGCTTGCTCCAACAGGTGAGGTAATGGCCTCCAAATTCTGTGCCGGCCGCCCCCCTGCACCAGCCCCCCGACCTTCCCCTGCGCTACTTTCGAGATGTGGAAGAAATGAACTAAAATCTCCAGATGCCGGGCGCTTGCCCCGAGGTGAGCTGGGCCAGTGACAGGCCCGCAGTCAGCCCAGCATCCCGGCCCCATGGGAGGTGTCCAGTCCCTGTAGGTGGCGAGCGGGTGCCGCCTGGGGGATTCACAGCACAGCGATGCCGGGGCGGCTGACTGTGGGTGAAAGGGGAGCCTTTGTAGCCTGTTTTCTGTTCCGTGATCTGACAAGGGGGATAAGAGGGCCAGCTGCTCCCCATCAGGTTAGGGGCGTCTGCAGGAGAACCAGATGCCTGCCCTCTTTGAGGACCAGCACTAGAAGCCTCTTGGAACTCACCCCCGGCACAGGAGGCAAGGAAGTGGCATACTGTCGCCCCTGCTACAAGCGTGCTTCCCTCCGTGGCGCCCTGCCAGGGGGAGGGGTGGCGGGCCGTGATGGGGCCCCTCGAGGGAACTGAGCGCACACAGCTGCTGACAGCCGGCCAGCCCCGGCAGCCGCTTGATGCCAAAGATACCGGGCCTCTCAGAACAGCCTGGGCATCAGGAAAAGAAAGCCTCATTGGCAGGGTTTGCCTGGGAAGCAGGCCGGCAGGGGAGGACTTCATTAGAAGGCACGTTGCCCAGCGTCATAACCAGGAGAGCCTGGTAATCTCTCTACCGCCCGCTCCCCACGTGACGGGCCAACTCATTTTGCCTGATTTCTAGGGTGACCTCGGATCCTGGTTTACACCTGCGGTCTTGGCATCAATTACCAATAACTCCCTTTCAGCCTCAAAAGTGTCTCTTGGAAAATAAATTTTACAGTCACTCTACTAATTCTACTTCAGTTTCCTCTAATACAATATTTTTTTTCTTTTTGTTGGCGGGGGGAGGCGTTACATTTATAGGTTTTGTGCAAAATGGGCTGCATCTAAAAGTGTATCATTAATTGAATCCTAACGAGTTGCAAAAGAATGGTCATTGGTTCATACTAATAACAATAACCCCCTCCCCAGCAAAACAGCTATGTTTTCTGAATACTTAGTTTTGCATAGGGAACTAGAACAATTTGAATCCTGTGAAGAAAAATTTTTTAGTTGCGAGTTTGAAACTCCCTACCCAATCTCTGGTAAATTCTACAGCGACCAGCAATAGCTGGGCAGGAGGGAAGGGGGAGGAGCCAGGGACTATCCACAAACTAGAAAATGCGTCTGAGTCACTGGGCTGTGTAGCAGGGATAATCCTCAGTGTAGATGGCTGCTTTTTCTCAAGGCAGCCCTATAGATTTTGCTGGTGCTCGGGAATTAGCAAATCAATGCCACGTAAGATTTATCCTTCTGAGCCACTCTTGGGGGGGGGACGACGGGGACGGTAAGGGACCTGTGGCCAAAGATGAAAAGCACCTCTGTCCCTCCCATTTGAAAGTTTTGTTCTTAAAATGAAACAACAACAACAAACCAAAAACCAACCACAAAAAAAAAATCCTACTCTGGCTTCTTTCTTTTCTTTCTTGCTTCTCTTCAACTCTATCCTTCTCCAACCGGTTTTTAAAGGCAGGGGTGAATCCCCTCCCTCCCCCCCCCCACCATCAGGGCGTCCTCTTGCTCCTTGCACGGACACCTCTGCTTTACCATGATGCAAGTGCCGGGCACGGAATGCAGAATTTGAAAATGTTTCACCGGAGGTGTCTAACGGCGGCACAAGTCGAGTGATTCAATACGCAAAACAGCAGACTGAGAATTTCCAGAGGGCTTCACTGCATTTGCTCTTCTCTGGGCAGATTTTGTGTCATTTTTGTCTAAGGCAACCCCTTTTGGATCCTCAGCTTTGCCATTCTCAAAGACCCTAAGACAAATGAGGTGGTGCGACTGGGCAAGCTGAAGGGCTTAAAAGAGAAGGGAATGCTAACTCGAAATCTAGGCAGTTCCTTACTGCTCTCTGTCTCCAGCTGGAGGGTGGACATCTCGTCGGTTCCACCTTTGGGCACTGCTCTCACTTTAAATGGAATCAAACTGGGTTTCAGGAAGGAGAAGCAATAGGAATTCCCTTCTCTTTCCCATTTTTATTTGCCAGAGGAAAAGGTGCAGTTGGTTTTGAATTAAATACAGAGTTCTCAGAGATACAACAGTGGGGAAATTTAACATTGAGGTGGTTGCAAAACAATGTCTATGCTATTCTGCTACACGGATGGCAGAGAAAACACACTAGGAAAACAATATTTTTAATGAAATGGAGCTCTGGAAGCATTTAATACTCTCAGATACCAGCCTGGACAATGCAGGCCCAACCGTGCCCGCCCCAGGTCAGATCGTCCATTGGACGTCAGCGAGTTCTTGGTAAATTACTATTTATTTATCTGTAAAAGGCAGGTGTACATTTGCTGCTGCTTTTTTTGTTGTTGTTAAGATTTTATTTTTTTTAAGTCATTTCTACACCTAATGTGGGGCTCAAACCCACAACCCTGAGATCAAGAGTCACCCGCTCCACCGACTGAGCCAGCAGGTGCCCTTACACTTTGCTGCTGCGGCTTCCTCTTTTTAAGATTTTATTTATGTATTTTAGAGAGATAGCAGGTGCAGGGGGGAAGGGGCAGAGGGGCAGAGGAGAGGGGCAGAGGGAGAGGGAGAAGGAAGGGGAAAGAGTCTCAAGCAGACTCCCCGCTGAGTGCAGAGCTCAGGATCCTGAGATCACGACCTGAGCCAAAACCAACGGGTCGGACGCTTAACTGATTGAGCCTTCCAGGCGCCCTATACATTTGCTTCTTAAATTTAGGATCTCACTTTTCTTATTTTCCTTCCTTTATGTAAAATCAGGGAAGGGAAAAAAGCCTCCCCCTCCTATTTCAGATGCCAGAGCAATTAGGGGCTGTTAAGAAGCAATCCTACCGACCACAACGTGGTTGGATAACGTGGTTGGATAACGTGGTTGGATAACGTGGTCTAATGCCCCGGTTATCCAGTTAGTTGCAGGCGCTCAGGTGGGGATTTGGTTAGTGGGGTCAGAGAAGTGGTGATCTGATTAGCCAGTTACTTTCTGAAGCTGTTGGTTAAGACAGTAGCTGTCGAACTGAGTGGAAGCAATTTTGCTGGGTGAGGTTTCGCTTCAGACAGGCTGTAGGAGCCCAATGCCTCCAAAAGCTCTCCTGTAGAACATTCTCCTCAGAGAATGCCCTTCAGCCTGGAGATAGTCTTATCAACCCATCAGACTTGCTCTTATCTTTTTCTGCCAGTAACTAGGTCAAAGATCGCCCACAGCGGTGGACTGCATGGATTAGTCCCTTTGTTTCTATCTTTTAGGGCCAATCTGATTTCTCTTCCTGCTGGGTTTTCCAGCTCCCAGGGTCTGAGGTCAGAGTGGTGGCTACCCTGCAGTTGATGGGGTGCTGTAGACCTCCAGAGAATGGCGAGTGGCCCGAGTATACACAGGCTTGTAGGTATAGAAGGGACTATTACAATAAGGGGATTTTGTTTTAAATGCTGGAAGCCAATGACAGTGACACTGAGAGATCCCTGAACTGTGCAGAGAGTGGAGAGTTACCTTGACCTTGCTCCTTTTTCATCCCAGTTCTGACCCGGCCCTGGACACCTGCTCTTCCTCTTCTGGTGTCCCCTTTCCCGGTGTCTCTCGGTCTCAGAGTAGTGTTACAATGCTGCTGTTCCCCTTAGCCACCGGCCTTTCCAGTCTTGTGTCCCTGGGGGTTCTTTACGGGAGGGACCGCTCTGGGGCACAGGGGGGTTTCTGTTTGCTTCCTCTGTTAACCATTTTAGAACAATGCCCATGGTGCTTACCTGTAGGTGGGGATTGGTGCAAAGACTCCTAAAAGGGGAGGCAATTGGTTGTTTTTGGTTCATCTGCTCATCTGCTGCCACCTAGTGGTTCAGTCTCCTTTAGCACCCTGTGTAAAGTGGAGGGCACATCACCAACAGTTGTGTATTGCCTTTTATCTCCTTCCCCTCCTCCCCTACCTACCTGCCCCTTTTCTTACCTCCTTATCCATTATGTATCCATCACAAAAAGCTTTTTTTTTTTTTTTTTTTGTGCTCCCGGGTCTGAAAATCTGGAAATGAATGGCTGGCATAAAATCTTTTGAGAAACTTGAATGCAGTGAAACATCCCCCTTTGCCCTCCAGTTTCTCTCTTTTGGTGAGGTTAAGCGGGTGTCTTACTGCAGGGCTGGAAAATGGCTGTTACAGGGCTGAGGAAGGCTGCTGCCGATCCAGGGCAGCTCTGAATAGGCAGTTCCCGAGAGAAAATTTCTATAGCGACTCGGTTGCCTGTTTTTCAGAATTTCTCACATAGGGAGTCTGGCCATAATAATAGCTGACCCTTATTGAGCAGTTACTATGCGCCAGGCATTGTTCCAAGTATGTTACACGTGTAGACTCCTTAATCTTCCTAATGACCCAGTGGAATGGACCACACCCTTTCTAAGGTGAGGAAATTGAGGCATATGTAAAATGTCAGGTAACTTGTTCCCCTAGTAAATGGGGAACTGGGATTTATTCTCAGGCTGTCTGCTTCCAGAATTTATGTTCTTAACCACTATGGTTTGCTGCCTCTTTCAGACACAGATAACATGAAACCGCAGGAAGAGGAACAGGGCTGCGTACACATAGGCCCTCCCCAAGGCGCTTTCTTGGCCTTTGCCTGGGACTTGTGATGCAAGACGCAGTGTGGTTGTGAGCGGAGGGCCAGGAAGGAACTCTCCAATGTGCTGACCACGAAGACTTGCTTCTAGCTCATTTCAGAGACTCAGCACATAAGGAAAAATCAAGTAGGCAGCCAAAGGAAGTCCGAGAAGCCCAACAGAAGGCAGGCAGGCTCGGGTTCCAGAGATGATTCTGCCCTGGAAGATAATCGCAAGTCCCCTCTTCTGTCTGGGTCCTTGTTTTCTCTCTGGCTATCCTTTTCTACTTCATCTGGAGGTGGCAGGAATGCCCAGAACCGGCCTTTTTGAGACCACTGCAAAAAGAAATGCGACACTATCACACACTGCTAGGAACCAAGTATGAGTTTATTTATGCTTTTCTAAAATCAGACGAAACAACTAGCAACTTCTTCCTCCAAAGTTTTCCTTATCTCTCACCTTCCCTGTGACAAGCCTGTGGAGAAGGCAGAAGTGGATGTGTGCACACGTTCAAAGGCAGGATGAAAAAAAAAAGGTGGGAGGAGCTATGACAAGGCAGATGTAGTAACAGATCTGCTGACTGTGCCTTTTCCCACTCGTCTTACTGGCGGTTTTCAGTTACTACAAGGTGTTAGAGGCTTGGGTCTCTTCAGTAAAGACAAGAGTCCATGGTGTCGGTGGGGTGGCTGGGGTAGGGAATAGAATCTCCTGATGATTGTTTTCTTCATGAAGGCAGGCCAGAGAAAAGGATACGTGTCCTAAAGGAGGGAAGATACATAAATTTGCTTTTATGATTCAAAACAAAGATGCTATAAAAGGATATAAAGTAAAGAGTGTCTCCCTTCTATCCTCCCAGTCATGTACTTTGTCCTTGGAGGCAACAAGTGCTGCTGTCTCTGTCCTTCCAGAGATATCTTCTGCACACAGAAACAACTGAAGACTCTGACCCACCTTTTTTTTCAGTAAGCTCTACACCCAACATGGGACTTGAACTCATGACCCTGAGATCAAGAGTTGCATGCTGTATGGACAGAGCAAGCCAGGTGCCCTTGGAGACTCCCTTTTCACACAAATGGAACACATCAGGCCTACCCTTCTTTACTGCCTTTTTTTTTTCCTTACCAATAATTGTGCCGAGAGCTTCCTTTTCTTTTTTATTTTGCATAGTATTTAATTCCATGAATGTATTACAGTTATTTGGCCAGGTCTCTACTGAACATTCAGGTCATTTCTAGTGGTTTGCTATTACAGAGAACTAACCTTGTGTATATATCTTTT
>CM053619.1:28253381-28274833 GCA_028646535.1 Procyon lotor | reverse complement strand
ATCCATCTTGGGCCATAAGGTAAGCTTTGGAATGTTGGCCACGTACAGTGGGGCAAAAAGGGAAGATATCTGGAATCTGGTTGCCTCGGATCATTTATCTGCAGGTATTTTCAGAAGAGAAAAATAAATTTCTATGTTAAGTAAATCATTGTTATTTTGAGTTTTCTTTCACATGTCGTTGAACCTAATCCTAACTGACACAATTCCCCAATTTAGGAAAAACAATTCCAGCTTCACATTCTTTCAATGACACACCATTAGCATCACTTGTGGAAGTGAGGAAAAGCCACTCCAAGGGCAACTCTTTTCCTTCGGAGGGAGACGAAGGCATGAGCAACCGTTTTATTGGCAATAGTTTTGATACCTGGGCTTCATATTTCTTCCATTTCAAAGGCACTGGTGAGATACTCCTTTGGAACAATCCCAATGAGGCTGTTCAGCTCTCCTACCCACCAGCCATGCACATTATACTCCTGAAAGATGAAAAGAGGGTGGTTTCAGTTGGAATTCAGTCATGTTTCTGTGAATTTCTGATAGTGACCGCACAAGAGATTATGTTGGGTGGTTTCTTAGTCGATACTACAGTATGACTTGTTAACACCCCTGACAGGATCATTAAATTAAAAAAATAATCTCCTAGAGGAAAAAAGCAAACTCTACCTTCATTTTGCCGTCTGCCTGTCTACATTGCGAATCTAGTACATTCGATGCCATTGCTGAACCTAAAGAGCATGTCTTTTATCAAGCAGAGTGGAATGGCTTCTTCTGAGAAAGTTGGGCCCATCCTCAATGCCACAGCACTAAAGATATTCAGAGTCAGGTCATAGTTCAAATCAATAATATTTACCAAGCACTGTCTATGTGCAAAGTGCTGTTTGAGTTCCCATGAGATATATAATGATGAATCAGAGCATTGCTTGCTCCCTAGGAGCTTGTAGCATAGAGTAATGGGCTTTGGAGTCAGACAGACTGGGATCCAATCCCCACTTGGTCATTAAATAGCTTTGTGACCTCCTAGCTTTAACTTCCTTTTCTGGAAGAGGAGGGATCATATCCCTCCCCTACGTTGTGGGAATATAAATGTTTGATGCATAGTAGGTGCTCTAAACATTAGATTCTTCCCCTAGAAGAGGTGGGTGGTTGACAGGCACGTCAGTAACCACAGGCAGGACACAGGAGCCCCAGAGAGGGGCAAATAAGAAAGGGAATGAGAGGGTGTAAAAGAAGGGGCGACCACAGGGTTGGGAGTGGGGTGCCTTGAATGCAGAAGAGCTTTTCAAAAGCACAGCAGATGTTCAACACTGTGGGACTGCTTCTGAAGACGCTAAAAAATATTTTCATTCTTTTGAAGGCAGTAAAATTTAGGAATACATAGGGAATATCATGTATTCTAGGTCAATTGCATTTGGGGTACCGCGAAGCTGTCTTTTTACACACTTGGCTATTGAATTCTACTAGAAGAAAAAAAGAAAAGGAAGAAAGCAAGCCAGGTTGGTGACACAGTAAAATTCTAGGTCAACGGGTTATCCCTCTTTCCCTTTGGATAGCCTGTCTCCTCTTCTCCAGATCTGCCTCCTCTACTCTTCCAGCAGATGACCTCTTTTCCACCTTCAAAAAGAAAAGAGAAGCCGTCACAAGTGTTAATCTTCAGCCACCAAAAGAGGAACTTCCCTGTATTGACTAGCACCCCTCCCTCCCATTAAAGTGCAGGAGGCGTCCCTTCTCTGGTTTAAGACTCTCATCACATGTACATCAGGGCATCATGTGGGCGCCTAAGTCCTGCCTGTTGTTTATATTCCCACAACGCAGGGGAGACCTGATATGATCCTACTCTTCCAGAACAGGCAGTTAAAGCTAGGAGAGCGAAAGGTCCCACAGCTACGGTTGAAGACTCTCCCTGGTTACAAGCCCTTGTAACAACACTTTATTTCTTAGAGGTGAGGTTCTGTGGAGTCTGATGTAATGTAAATGTCTCTAACGTAAATGGTTCCTTCCATCAGCGTGAAATGGAAATACGTTCCAGTTTCTTCAGTCTTTGGAAACAATGATTAAAGAGTCCCCACTGTAGGCCTACTTCCCATTTCTATGGCCCTATGCTAATTCACAGTCAAACTTACTGAAAGAGTTTACTTCACTTTCCACCCCAACTTCTTGATTTCTATTAAATCTTCAAGCCCCTCTCCTCAGGCTTCTGCTTCTATCCCTCCACTGACACTTTTTCTCCACGGTCTCCTCTAGCAAGCTCATCTTTCCCTATCCTTCCTTTGGATGTGGTTGTTGCCAGCATTCTGCCCGGGGCCCTCTTCTGACCTGATGTACTTTCCTTGAGCAATCTGTACCTCTGCGCTTTAGCCACCATGTAAAGGGCTCACAACCATAGCTCCAGCCCAGATCTAAGTTTTGGATCCTACTACCCAAGTGCGTGTTCATCAAGCTGCTCAAACTCAATCTATCCTAAACTTAACCCATCATCCCGCCTCTGTCTCCATTCCTCCTCCCAACCAGCTCTCCCTCCTGTGTTCTCTATCTCAGTGGATGGTAGCACCATGCACTCAGTTAATCAAGCCAGAAACTCAAGAGTCATTTCCAGTTGCACCTTCCTCTTCCAGTCAGTCCTTGAGCTCTGTTGATTCTCTTTTCAGGGCATTACTGGAATCCACCCACTTCTCTCCGTTCCCAATACCCTAGTCCTGTCACTGTCATTTCTCACGAGGACTACAGAAGCAACCTCCAAGCCTGTTTCCCTCCAGTCCACTCTAGTCTTTCTCTGGAGCCAGAATCATTTTAATGCACATTGATAAAATCACTGCTCTGCTTGAAACCTTTAGGTGGGTTCCCACTGCCTCTTGTCAATGTCTTAACAAGGTGGACAAGGCTGTGCATGAGCTGGTCCTGCTCACTGTTCTGCATTGTCATCTACCCCCTAAATCTAGTGGAGCCTTAGTAAAACAGAATTTGTCTCTGCTACTCCCATGGGCCATGGGCTCTCTTACCTTGGAGCCTTTCCTCTGCCTGTTTAGCTTCTATTTCCCTTCTCCCTTTCAGGGGCTCACTCTTAAGCAGCCTTCAGATCTCAATTCCTGGGTTTCTCTAGACTTTCTAGAAGCTTCTCTTTGCCATTCTCTGTGTGGGAGCCACAGCTATGTACTGTGTACTGTGCCCTGTGCTTTCCTGGAAATGAGTTCCCATCGTGCTGCCTTGTATCTGCCTGCCTTTGTCTCCCTGCCAGTCACTAGGTGGGAAGTCCTGTGAGAGCTGGGACTTTGTGGGTTTTGTTTGGTTCTACTCCCAGCACTCAGCATGGCAGCCGGCATAGCCAGGGGCCAAATAATACTTGTTAAATGAGGTTATGAAGAAATGAAGGGAGCAACGAGATTTATTCTTCCAGTTGAGCAGATTTAGTTTCAACTAACTCCGAGATATTCCCTTGGTGATTGAGCTGGTTGTGGCAGGAAGAGAGCAGCTGCCTTTGGAGACAGTTTCCCCAGATGGCTCCCTAAACACCACCAAGAGAGTCTCACACGCCATACCAAGTGAGGCTGAGTTGATCCTAAAGAGAACAGGGAGTTACCTTTGAAGAACCAGTCTTAAATAACGGCATGTGTCTACCGCCCAGCCCACTGTCTCCCCACACTTTCTCACGCCCCCCACTCTCTCCCAGGCCAACTTCTCCCTACAGTCTGCACTGCCTTGTGGGAAATCACCCAGAGCTCCTCAGCCTCTGCCTGTGAGGATGTTCGAAGCTCCTCTCCATGCAAGTTATGTTACTGTCCCTTTTCCAACAGTGAAGTTAGGGCAGGTTCTGCCCCAAGTTTTCTCGTAGCGTTGCCTTTTACTTAGCTTGTTGCTGGAACGCCATTTCCACAAAGCCTTGCTGTGAAGGAGAGACACATGCTCTGTCTTCCTCTCGCACTGTTAGTCATAAAATCCCTAGCTTTCGCTCTTCTGCTACCTCACAGGTGGGAGGCGGGCACGGTGTTGTATGATAGTCTTCTGATCAAGGTCAACTTGTTTTTTTTTTTTTTTTTTTTAAAGATTTTATTTATTTGACAGAGAGAAACACAGCGAGAGAGGGAACAGAAGCAGAGGGAATGGTAGCAGGAGAAGCAGGCTTCCTGCCGAGCAAGGAGCCTGATGAGGGGCTCCATCCCAGGACGCTGGAATCATGACCTGAGCCGAAGGCAGAGGCTTAACGACTGAGCCACCCAGGCGCCCCTCAAGGTCAACTTGTTGAAACATGTGTGAAGGGTGGTCTTCCACCTGCCATACGGGGTCATCTTCATCACCTGAGGGTCTCAGACCAGACATTCCCTCCCTAGGGACCAATCAAGACTCTTGACTTTGGCTTGTGCTCCATAGCATCCGCCTTTAGCCGTAACGCCGGGAGTAGGGACCAAGCCTTGGGAAGGTGCTCTCTGCCAACCCGAAGAGGGTGCAAACAGGAAGCAGATGAGGCTCAGCTCAGCGGGACACCTGCAAGGACCAGGCTCCCAGTCCGTGTGCTCTTGCTCGAGGGGAACACTGACCCTGCCGGCCGCAGATGTAGAAGCCTCACCACAGTGCTGAGAACCGAAATGAGTGAACTCAACTCTCTGCCCTTCCCAACAAAAGAGCAGGCAGAGAGTAAGGAGGATGGCACAGTCTCCGAGACTGTAAGCAGCCTGCTGTGGGAGCCTCGGAGCTTAATCAAAGCACCTACAGGTCTTGGGATCTGACTGGCTTTTCCAGATTTCATCCCTTGGCTGGATACCCAAAAAGGGCTGCAGGGCTGAGATGTTTAAA
Organism: Procyon lotor; assembly: GCA_028646535.1. Taxonomy (NCBI): domain Eukaryota; kingdom Metazoa; phylum Chordata; class Mammalia; order Carnivora; family Procyonidae; genus Procyon; species Procyon lotor. Next base: position 28,270,051 of record CM053619.1, on the reverse strand, counting down.
GCATGAATGGAAAATTTCTAGCCTTCTCTTCCACTACCACCTCCCATGCATTGCTCCAGCCCAGTCTGAACACCACGAGGTATTTTAAAATAATTTCTACTTTGATGAATTGCTGGGGAGCCCACAATTGCTCATAATCAAAGGGAGAAAAATGCAAATGAGATCCGGCCGAGAACTATCACCACCAAACGTTTATTTCACTGCACAGTGCCAAAAAGAATTAAAACAACATTAAACTCACAGCAATCATGTTTAAGCCCTCGTTTCCAAGTGCCAAATAGCACCACTCTGGATCATACAGATGTTCGTTAATTATGCTAATTTTTATTAAACTATTAAAATGGAGAGAGTACTGGCTCAGCCAGGCAGACCCCAGCTCTGAATGAACTCTGCTCTTGTCTAGAGGTGCTAATTTACTGCCTTTTTATTAAGTTGCTGATTCTCGGGTTTTAGTTTTGGGATGGCAGACAGGACCGAATTCCTGGGATCAACGTTTTCAATAAAGTTTGACTTCTCCTGCCCAGATGTTTAGAAAGACTAGAAAAATGCTGAGACACTCCTGGGAGACCTGAAATCCTCAATGTGGAAGTGGTTCTACCTCCAAGGTGGGGATACATGCCTACCACGGGAAGGGATCAGAACTGTCCAGTCTCCTCACTCCTTAACCCTATATACACTGTGTATGGTATGGCTAAGGGGTAATTACACAACCTTGTTAACTGCAGATGCTTTAGATAAGAATATAAAAAGCTGTTTTTAAAAAAAAGCAAACAAACCCTTTACATCTGCACTTGGCTGTTGTCACGCAGTCTTTATAGGAGCTTTTCATTCAAAAACAGTGCACTGTGGGTTTTGTTCCCATCATAAATATTTCTAGGCTTGATTAGACATCCGTTTCCCTCAACACCAACCCTGTTCCACCTCCTTGAACTCCCCAAATGAAGGAATCTTGAAAGTAAAGGTTGGCTACTTGGACTCCCTTATCTGGTTGGAGAAGCAAGCTATTGGCCTAGATGAGCAGAACATTGAGTGAACTTGAAATAGAGCGCTCACCATCAGCAACAATCAAAAGTGTTTATGGGGGATTGCACACTGCCATAAAAGGATTTATGCTGCTAATCTCCATCAACAAGGAAAAAAAAAAAACCAACAACAAACAAACAACTCTACCAAACCTGCCATAAAAAGAACAGCGAATTCTATAAACAAAAAAGCAGTATGGCCACAAACCACGGGCATGCCGCGCAGCTTGAGTCTGCCTCCAGTGGTTTCCCATTGCTGTTTATGGTTTCAAGACTATCATGGACCTCCTCAGTGCTCCTCCTGTCACAGGGCCCTGAGTCCCTGTGTGGTGCTGCAAATACCCTGTCAGTAGGTGTCAGGGGATATCGGGGGGGAAAACCAGCAGGCGCCTATCATAAGCCTTAAAAGAGATTAAATACCCCTACTCCATGATTGCTACATTTTAATTTCTCTCCTCCCTGCTGGTTCCTATTTGTATAAGCTCTTCCATGGCTCCCCTGGAGTAGCACAGACATGACCTGGAATGACCATCCTGTCTTGGGATGAGAATTCAATTTCTAGGCTCAGTGAATCCTAGGCTGTTCCAACAAAAGGAAAGTACCACCCTCTAGGGCACAGATTCTTAAACTGGAGTCTGTGAACCCCTGGCCTGTCCAGGGTTGGATGTGAAGGGATCTCTGAACTCCTTAAAACTGGTGTAAAATGTTGTGTGCATGTGTCTGAATGGCTTGTCTCTGGGGTGAGGTCCAGAACTTTCATCAGATTCTCAAAGGGTTTATGAACTCTTTACAGTTTATGAACCAGTGCTCTGGGGGGTTGGTGGTGGTGGAATACAATGATGTTTATGGCCTGGATCTGCAGTTTGGCCAGGGTGGCCTCTCCACCCCACCCTCCCCCCAACTTTTAAAAATACAGTGAAAGGAAGTCAAGAATCCCTGCTTCTGCCGTGCTGGGTTTCTGAGGCTTCATGAAGCCCTCCAGCTTCCAAGTGTGTTCCTTCTTCTAAGGCTGAAGGCTAACCAAGCTTGCTCATGCCTCCTAAGGCACCATCGCGCGCTCTCTCTTTTATTATCGAAGTATAATTGATGTACAATACTATATTACTTTCAGGTGTACCACTGAGGCACCATCTCTTTAGCTGTGACTTGAGAAAGTTGTGGTGTCTTCTCAATGGCTCCCACTCAAGTCCACGGGATGGCTTTTGGAGCAAGCTTCTTGACAATGTCTGCCCTGTGAGTGCTCCTAATAGAAATGTTCTCTTTTCACATTGAATTGGGCTTTGATAAGCCTCCGTGGAACAAGAGTCCCGGAAAATGTCTCACACTTTTGTTCTTTTAACCATCAAAGTTCACTATATCAGCGCTTGTAAATAAGAGAATTCCTCTCCAAGAGAACAATCCATCAGCCCCTGACTTGAAAGATCAATAGAAGCCTGATATATGTATGGGAAAGGCCAATCAATCACAGAATTATCGGTTTATGATTGCTTATTTCTCTTATCAGTGCTTGTGCATCCGACATTATCATTAGCAAAGATGGGAAATTCAAATTCCTAAGCAGAGTAGATTATAATATTCCAGGGTCAGCCAAAAACATTGTATTTTTACTCTGGATTGGCCCACGATTTCTCTACTTCTAAAATCCAGCTTTGGAAATTTAATGCTTTCTGAGGATATCATAAATTATTAAATAAATTGAGGGCTCTAACTCAGCACCCTTCCAACTGCTGAGAAAGGCAAGGCTGGGAACAGGGATTGTTCACCAAAGGCAAGCAGGTACCCATTTTTCAGCATAAGTGGTTTTGTGGGGAGATTTTGCAGAAGGGAAAAGGAAGTGGTCAGTTGCGTGGATGGTGGATTAGCGGGGTTGGAAGCTGTCAGAGGACTCGAGCTCAGCGCTCGGCTGAAACCTTGGGTAGCTTGGCAGCCTCCCCAGGCTGTTGGACACCATGTTTTAAGTTCTTGGCAATCATTTTCTCTTTTTTCCATTATTCAGAGTTTTGGTCCATCAATCATAATAAAAATGAATCATTAAATTTGCCTCAATTGAACCAGTTTTATTTATTGTTACATTTCAGGGAACTTGCTAACCTGGAGGCTGGCAGGCCTGGACTCAGGAGGAGGGGAAGGCACGTGAGTGTGAGAAAGGGGGCGAGGAGAGTCTGGATGGTCAGTGACAGCAGTCGGGGAGGTGGGGGGGCACAAAATGACAACTGGACAGCTAAGAGTTGAGTGTTCTGAGGGGGAATGTGGCAGCTAGATTGGGGGGGGTCTGAGAATACTTGAAAGCAAGGGGGAAATTCAGCCTCAAGCCCGAAGCTCATGATCCCAACTGGGTGTGGGAGGACAACGATGACGTCAAGGCCAGCCTGGTGTGCAGGCCCCACGCAACCCTGGACACTGTTGGTGATGAAAGTGTGTGCAAAACACAGGCTGTGCTCGAGAGAAAAATCCTGAACTGTGAAGGGAAGAGGGAGGAGGGCAGGAAGAGAAATGAGCAACACAACTTGAACTCGGCCTAAAAAAGAGAGAGGATAAAGGGAAGGTAAACACTTTGCAGATGGGAGAAAACAAGGTGCCAAGTGCAGAATTCAGAAACAATAGAGACAGCAGCATTTCGGAGCCGATGGAACCGTGACGCCATGTGAGCCCGGCGGATTAACACGTACCCCATAAACTGAGCGGCTCACAGCCCCACACCGCTCTGTTTTGCTCTGTTTTGCTCTGACCGCAGCATCAGCCTCAGGCGCCACAACACAATTTGGAAACAATGTGACGGAAATGTTTAATCTGCTCAGCCCATCTGTGCGGCGTATTTCTCCAGATCTCCCTGAGAGAGGCGCCTCAAATCTCCACATTGCCTTTAATATTCTCCTAAATCACCTCCCCACTGCACTTCAAGGGCCATTGCTACAATATCACAGGTTCATCTAAAGTGCAATGGGGGGGGTGTCGGGGGGAGGCTCAGGGCCAGGATATTTTTTATTTTAAAATAATTTCCAGAGATCGTCTTTTCTGCTTCCTTAAAAAAAAAAAAAAAAAGAAAGAAAAGAAAAAAAAAGAAACGTTATTCTACTATTGCCGTAAGGTTGAGGTTGTTTGGTACAAAACAGGGTAGGATAGAGTGGAATCATTCTCCAAAGAATTATTTTTATTAATCTCGATTCCCTCGATTGGACATGGGAGGGGGCGAGCAGATGCTTATTTTCTCTTATCTCTTTTTCTTGCACCTTGCCTGGGTGATGTGTTCACTTGGGGCTGGCACGTCCTGGGCTTTATGCTCTCCTGACTGGGTACTGGCTTGACTGCCCTGCTCCAGAAAAAGCCAAGACATCTTATACACTTTGTCCCTGGTCAGCTAAAAGCCCTCACCAGAGAGGTACACTGTCTATATTATTAATTTCAGCTTCAAGCCTTAGGTTTTTCTCTCTTTAAGGTACAGATGTTGAGCGTCAGATTTCTGCCCCCTTCCCCACTTGACTTTGCCAGATTCAGAGATTTGGGGCTAGAATGCAGGAAGCTGGGTAGGTTTCAGAGAAAGAGGGGATGACAAGTCGCCATGTTCCAGACCTTGGACAAATGAAAGAGAGTTGCACATCACCAAGAAAATTAGGATTCCTTTTGCTTTGTGAATTAAAGAAATGAATAATTTAATCCACAAGATTGTTCCGGCGAGGGAAAGGCAACGTCCCAGTTGCGGAGCCCTACAGCCTGTCGGTGTGTTACATCATCTGCACACATAGGCGTTTCCATGACAACCGCTTATAGCTTCATTTCCTGGATCCCTCTAGGGGGTGTCACAGCCAGATCCACCTGCTTTTCACCCTACCCTCGGTGGGGTCATGGTAAGGTCGCCAGAATAAATGAACGCGGGTACTAATGATCTGTTTACTGCTGTTTATGCTCTGTGTGTGTCAGGGGCACGCACATTTAGAGAGCTCATTATGGTTGCAATTAGAATGCACCATCGCTAGATATTTAACTCCTTTTTCTTTTAAATTAGCATTTTAATAACATTCTTTGAGCAGAGAAACAAAATGACCATTTTTCACGGACAAACTTCTAGCTGTAGGTGCAACTTTAATGGCAAAGTTGTGAAGGGGAAAGAAGGGAGGGGAAAAAAAAAGGCCATTTTTACTACTTTCACCCTCCTCCTTACCAAAAGGATATTTTTATTTGCTTTCTAACACACTCAATTTCCTAAATTTGTTTTGAATCCAATTATTTTGGGTGGTTTAAAGTACCGTACTCTTGTTGGACGGAAATTAGCAGCGATTGAAATTAACTTTCTATGTGACCTGTGAAAGGGGCTAAAATAATTACAAGTGTGTATAAGAAACCCTCTCTCCAAAAGACCCTTGCTGCACCGCTGATACCATTACTGGAATATCTTTATACAGTAACTGCAAGGGCTATTTTCTTTAAAAAGGTGATTGCAATGATTGTTTCTGTTTTAAAATTCTTAGGATTGTGTTATAGAGGATGAATGATGACCAAAACTTGTCATTATAGGAAGGAAGAATGACAATAACAGCACGGCATCATTTGCCATTTAAAAATGGCCTGATCTTGGAGCACCAAAAAGCAAGAGAGACAGAACAGGGAAGATTCAATGTAGAGACCCACTCGGTCAGAATGTTCCAACAGGCACTGCTTTTTAGGAATCAGCCAACACCTTTGCTAGGTGTTTATAGATGCTCTGTTTGTGGAAAGTACAGTGAAAAATAACAATTTGAATGTTTCGATTATCTTTCCCAGTCCGTTCCATTTTCATTATTTATTTCCTATAAATCGGGACCTTGCTGAACATAATTCTGCAGACAAGGAGGTGGATGGGACAGCCAATGTGAACGAGGAGATAGATGGTGGGTGCGTGTAAGATAGATGCTATGCGTTTATGAAAAGGAGCAGTATGTCTGCATGTGAACATCCACAGAGTAGAGCAAGCAAGCGTGTAAACTATAATGGGTATTTATAGGTGGAAAAAAAAAGGTGCAAGGAAGATTGGATGGGAACAAGCACACCGAGCCTGAAAAGGGTTTGCTTTTTTTCCTACCCTCTTGGAATCCACGTCCAAGTTCTGCTAAGATGTCCCATGCTTGCTGCGGCTCCTGTGAAAACTCAAGCCTTTTCATGACAACAGACGGGGGATTTCACAGCCAGAAGACTCAGGGGGTCAATAGTTGAAAAGCAAGAGTTAGAAAGTGAGATGTTTATCGACAGCAAAAACAATCCCACTAAAAAAACCCAGAATGATAGGAGGAAAATATTTAAAGACACAGCAGGAAAAAAAAAAAAGAGTCTTTATAAAAATGCAGGTTTAAAATGTTTATGCTATCGTATCAGCCTAGTTGCACCTTAGAATCTGCCATTTCATAAATAAAATACGGATGGCATAGACTATAATTTGGTGATAGCTACCCCAGGACATATCTAGATGCACTTGTGTTATTTTAATTAAATACTGCATTATGGTTTGTGACAACTACATAGCTACAGCGTAAATGAATTCGGAATTAAAGTGTTACTTAGGCATCCAGTAATTTTTGTTTCATTCCTCAGTTTTACAAAGCAAATAGCTATAAAATCAAGATGTTTGTTCATTTACAGATGGAGTAGGATTGTTGTGGCTGTTTTTTTCCTCCTTAATCCTCATGCACAAAAAGAAGACAGAGTTCAGAGTCTGGCTTTCAACACTCAGCTTATGAGCCACATCACAAAGAAAAACACATCCTCTTGACTATAATGTGAAATGCTGAATATTAATTGCTGGTATTATGCTTATCTTTCTAGCCGGGTTCTGTCTTTTAACAATTATTCTGATGGGCTGCAGTCTTGCACCGCCAGGAGATTTTTCTCCTTTGTTTAACAGTTAAAAACCTATTTGATTTCATTTTATTAAAAAAGAATCTTAAAGTTCACAATGCTCCTTGGAAGTTTTAGTATCTGGAACTCTTCCCCAAATACAGAATATTAGTAGGAACAGAGAAACTGCCGAAGCTTTGCTAAAAAGAAAAAAAAAAAAAGATACACATAACTGCATCTAAAAGAAAAAAAATATTTTTCATTCTGGCAATATTAATGTTTCCTTAATGAGACTGGAGAGGGCATTACAATTTGATATAATCAATTGGTTAGTTTAAATGTCACTTCGCTAGCAAATCATGAGAAAGGTTCAGAATATTCTCATTTAACAGGCACAGATTTTCGCTCAAAATTAATACGGTAAGGTATAAAGGATTTTTGCTGAAATCTGAGGATTTAATTGTATCTGTGTCAAATGTCGAGATGAAAGTTTTTAAATAGCAAGTTTTCTGAAACCATTGTCTATTATTTCTAGCTTGAGAATCAATATAATCTTTTTATTAGCCCTTAAATACCATACGTCTGGCAACGTCTGCTAATACCAGCTTTTCTATGTTCTAACCAATTACCCCAAGTGGCCCCCCCCAACTCATCCTTTAAACTGCATTAAGTTACTCCCCTGTATGTTTGCAATGAGGTTATAATTTGCTTTTAATATTTTGCTAGTTTGGTTGGAGAGCTGGACCCATATACTCCCCAGAAACGCTGGCAGACAGAGGTTTGGGGAGGCTGAGCTCCTTTTGAGAAAATAATTACACAGAAACAAAGCTTTTGTGACTCCTTTTAAATAGAGCATCTCACCGAAATGTCATGCAGCCTCTTTGGCAGATTAGTGAGGAGTTTATTACTAAATCTCTGTCTAATAAACGTGCAGTTGACTCTGGAGGAGCTGCTTGTTATAATACTGGCAGTGGGAAATGGAGGGAATGTCACAGTTAAAGACACAAATTTTCCCCATAATATATTCGAATGGAAACCTCTGAATCCAATACTACATGGGCATATCTAATAAATTCACAATATTTCAGTCTCAACAGCCTTCACCGGTTAGTTTTAAAGATTTATGTGGTAAAAAATTACTCAGTGATGAATATGGTTTATTCTGTGCAGTATTGGAGGTATAAGGAATTAAACTACCGTCTTTAACAGTGAATTTATTATTACCTCTGTCAAAAGACGAAGCCTTTAACAGCATTTGTTATAAATTCACTGCAAAATAAATGGCTGGAATTTTTTTACGCTGGAGTTTGTAAAGCATCGGGCGATTCTGAGCATTAACCTAACCCTGCCATGGCTTAGATGGTTCTAGGTAAACAATTCTGTCTGGGCCTCGTAGTTAATTATCTGATCTGGGACTTTCCACCTGACTGAAAGGTGTGTGTATGTGTGTGTGTGTGTGTGTGTGTGTGTGTGTGTGTGTGTGTGTAGAAAGTGAAGACTCCTGTCTAGGGCAGCAGTTTAAGAGTAAGTGGAGTAAAGTGGAAAATGTGTTTTTTTTTTTTTCTTTTCTCTTTTTAAAAAGCTGGGGTTTACAATAAATGGCCAGGGTTTGGGGGATAGGGTTGATACGCAACTGGGGTTCTTGTTAGCGGTTTTATGTACATGCATATGCACACACACACACACACATACACACAGAGGCATCCTCTCCCTTTTGTCCTCTCTTGGAATGGGTGTCCCCTCATTTATAAAAATTACCTGGAAGGAATGAGGCTGCCAGGGTTTGTTCTAGACGATTGGTTCCTGTCTGGGGGAAAGGAATGGCCTCTACTGAATTTGACCGGTGTATGACCGTTGCCTTCCAGCTGACCCCAAATCCCATTCCCATCCTCCTAACTCTAGAGACTCCCATTGGGGTTATTAATGAGAGGAAACACCACCATCATCATCATCTTCGTCATCACAGCACAGTGTTGACCTGCTTGTTAACATGAAATGGGGTGGTGGGGACAGGTTCTGCTGCTCTTTGATATCACCATAAATAAGAAAAGATTATTTTCCGATGGTACCCCCTTCGCCGGCCCCCTTTGGTCAGGTCAGAGGTGAATAATCGCTCTTCGACAGGCATCGATCAGTTTCATCACACTCTTTGGGCAGCCTGCGCCCCAGGCCTATATTCTCCCCACTTACTCCCCTGAATTACCTCCCAAATAACCCCGCCCATCCCCCCACACAGCCAAGCTCAGGGTAATGGTGCCTGAGGAAGTCCTAAATGGACACTAGATGTCACCAAACACCTCCTTTCCCTCAGAGCCCTGAAATTAAAAAACCAAAAAACCAAAAAAAAAAAACCCAAAAAAAAACCACCAAAACCCAAACCAAACCCCAAAAAACCCAAACCCAACCCAACCCTTCATTTAAAGCAATTGAAGACATTAACTTAACTGTTTTTATGAGGCTTTTATCACATTCAACTAAGCACACTTAGGAGAGGAAGTACGGCTACATTCAGATAATTTTTACAACGTACAAATCTCTTTCGGAGGGAATGGGGTCAAGGAAGGGGAAAGGTCTACATTCTTTAAGTAGTGCTTTGAGGGAGGAGGTGGAGAGCAGGGGGCCTTACAAACCCCATTATACCAGACATGGTGTTGTGTTACCACAGTCCAGGTGCTGGGACCAGACCTGCGGCCTTCAGAGAACAAGGAATTGGGTGTGGAGCTAGGGTCCAGCCTAATTTTAAGTAGCTTCAACCATGCTGGAAGCTAAATGCCACTCAGGGTGACAAAGTCGGTCTATCCTCATCCTCAAAAGGCCCACAGTCTCTGACGGCATCATGTATTTGAAGTTGAACCTGACTTTGCCTGTGAGGCTGTTTCCATGTGAACTGCACCGGCAGAGAAGACAACCGAAAGGCTGGTGTGTTTGGTCCACGGGAACATCCTCCCACCCCAGTTAAGCCACCGCATAAGTAGAAACCTTTTGTGGTGCCCAGCTGATTGCTGCAGGGCTGATCTCCATGGGCTCAAGTGGCAGGTCAAATCTTGGAGGAACCTAAGGCCAACTCATGGGGCACGCGACATAAGCCCGACAGACGTGGCCTACTGACTCAGTTTGCCCTAAAGAGAAGACCTCACGCAGGGACCTCTTCTGCCTTCTAGTCAATTGAGAAAGAGTTTTTCTCTCTCTAATTTGCCCCTATCTGCTGGACAGCTCGCATTGCCACTTACTCCTGTGGAGGAGTAAACTTTTAAATAGATATTTAAGTTCTCTCACATAGTAGAATGAGCACCTTTATTACTAGAAAAGAGGTTCCCTAGTGAGAGACCTCCGGAGCCAGGAAGAGAGTCTCTTCTCCGAAAGTAGGAACTTGAGACTCATCTCCAAATAGAGGCTTCTTACCTTACCTCCCTTTCTCCCACTTAAAATAAATGCCCACAGCGGTGCTGGTCCACAGAAGGGCCTCACAGTCCGCAGATCAAAGACCGAAGCCAGGGCCCACCGCTCCCGCACGGAGGCTGCCTCGGCACCTGTCCTGTCATGCCTGGTGCCCAGGCTGAATGGATTTTTGGAGTACACCTGTTGTTGAATCCCTGCCAAGTACTGATGGCCACTAACCCCCAAATCACTTTTCCCCGCTGTCGATGTTTGGAATGTCAGACAGGACTGAGCGGCAGCCGGCGTGTATTTCAAACACAGCAGATGGATTTTTATATTAGCTCCTATTTCATGTGCAGGCAGAGCGACCGCCCCACTAAAACCCGCAGCCTCGATGCTGCCGAGTTTGCTTCTGTGAGATTAATTCTGTGAAATTAATTGGGACAAGATTGAAAAGGAAATTAAAATGCAGCTGAGTGAACAGGCTTTTCAAACACCTTTTTTCCTGCTCTATTCAAACTTGGATTCTGCGGTGGTCGCGGGCATCGTGGGAAGTAATTTACGAGAGGCAGGCTCTCAGGAGCCATCGGTTACGTATGAGGGGACCTGCACAAGCGCCGCAATCTGGAGCCACTGAAGAGCGCTAAACACCCCGCTGTGGCCTGGGCTGCGTCCCTGCGGGGGAGCGGGGAGGGGGAGGGAGGGAGCGGGGCTCCGTTCCTGTACCAGAAAAAGCTGTTCAGAATATCTGGGCCCAAAAGGAACGTGGGAACATCCGCTAGATGCGCAGATCTGCTTCGTTATTAAGATCTCCCTTTAATATATTTTAAGGCCCAAATTGGAACTCGGTGAATTAAGCGGGTATGAAACTGCATGGGGCCTAGGAATGTACGGACGTGTTAGGGGAGGTCCGCGGGGGTCCTGCTGACTGCGCCTGTTGGTTACCGTTTCGGAGCTTGGTTACGTGGCTCCCGCTTCTCATCAAATGAGACGTCTGAACAATCCATCAGCTACAGTCAGGGACAAAACCTCTCAGGCCAGGAAGGACTAGGTGGATTTCCATGAGGCCCCTTCACTAGATGGTGTTCTATTTCCAAACAAGACACTTTTGTGTTTTTGAGTGTCTTTGTGAGGGGATTTTGGGCAGGACAGGCTACCTGTTTTTTTCCTCTCTCACTTCACCAATAATTTATTGAACAACTAGTATGTACAGAACATTGACCCCAAAAGTTTACTTTATTGTTAGTGGAAAAGAGAGGACTAGGATAGTAGTTACCATTCCCTAGATGCTAGGCACCTCTCTACACAAATTCTCTAATGCAAGCATCATAACCCCAGTGAATAGAAGTCATCCCAGTTTTTACAGATGAGAAAACGGAAGATGAGCAGGATTAAATGAATTTGCTCAGGATCACATAAATCACTCATCTGTTACCGACCTGCTTCCTTGCGAAGAGGACAGGTGATGGGTATTTGGTTATCTCTGGGCTGTATCTTTCTGCCCAGCCTATCATCCTCTCTGGAAGTTTTATTTTATAAAGGACAAATAGGGGCACCTCGGTGGTTCAGTTGGTTGAGCGTCAGACTCTTGGTTTTTCAGTCGTGAGATTGAGCCCTATGTTGGATTCTGTGCCTAGTGTGGAGCCTACTTAGAATTCTCTCTCCCTCTGCCCCTCTTCGCCCATCCTTAGTTGTGTTCTCTCTCTCTCTCAAAAATAAAATAAAATAAAATAAAATAAAATAAAATAAAATAAAATAAAATAAAATAAAATAAGACAAAAAGCTCTCTTTCTGGGATCATTCTTGCCCAAAGACCCTAGGCCTGAAAAGACTCTCCTGGCCCAAATATTCTAGCGTTCAAGGTTGGATCATGTTTGGGCAACCATTAAGAAACAGCAGGGAGGGGGCGCCTGGGTGGCTCAGTGGGTTAAAGCCTCTGCCTTCGGCTCAGGTCATGGTCTCAGGGTCCTGGGATCGAGCCCCGCATCGGGCTCTCTGCTCAGCAGGGAGCCTGCTTCCCCCTCTCTCTCTGCCTGCCTCTCTGCCTACTTGTGCCTCTCTGCCTACTTGTGATCTCTCTCGCTGTCAAATAAATAAATAAAATCTTTAAAAAAAAAAAAAAAAAAAAAAAAAGAAACAGCAGGGAGCAGCAGGAGCCGAGGAATAAAGCCCAGACCCCACCAGGCTTTCCCATCCAGGGCCATTTTCTATTCTTAACCTGCTCCCCCCCTCAATATTTCTTTTATCATACAAAAAGAGAGGGGAAAACCAGAGGCATTTATGAGGGCCCAAAATAAAAGAGCTTATAGTTGAAATTTTAAAATTCGTTTAATCTGAATAAATAATTAGACACATTTTTATGTGGAATTTCTTTAGCAGTTTTGTGGTTGGAACTTGCGACCCATCTTATCATGTTTAGAACAGGAATGCTCAAGGTGGAAGGAGCCTTAGAGGTTATCCAACACAACTCCCCCATTTTACAGGTAAGGAAACTGGTCTAGGTAAGCTGAGCCACACCCGGTTGTGTCTTGCCTTGTGTTTCTTTTTTTCTTTCTTTTTTTAAGAGTTTATTTATCTATGAAAGAGGAGGGGGGAGAGGGAGAGGGAGAATCAGACTCTCTACTGAGCACAGAACCCAATGTGGGGCTCCATCCCAGGACCCCAAGATCATGACCTGAGCCAAAGGCAGACACTTAACTGACTGAATCATCCAGGCGCCCCTTGCCTTGCGTTTCTTGGTGGAAATTGACTTCTCCAGGTTCCTAACCCAGAGGGCCTTTCTTGTCCGACGAAGGTTTTACTGGCCAGAGAGAAAAGTAAAATAGAGATTTCCAGACACCATTTTTCTGGACTAACCTCCACTTGGGTCAGTTCTTTTCCTCCACATGTGAGAGGCAGGTTGCAGAGTAGAACCGACTCCAACAAAGGAAGCCAGTTGGGGCTAAAGTGGAATGTATTTAGGATTCATGTGAGAAAAAATTCCAGAGATTAGGAGTTACTGACCATCTGAATAGACAAATGGCTAATGGTAGAGGGATCTCCTTTTTCTCTCGTTTGAATTGTTTCATTTGTGCTTCTTCGGGGCGAGGGAATGGATTGGGTGGCCTTTTAAGGTTCCTTCCTGTCCAAGGACTGTTATTGAGTTAGGTGATATAATAAAGGTAAATCCAATCTGAAAGGCTCCCCAAGCCAACGTTAACTGGAATGAAGCTTTATGAGGGAAACCGCAGTCGAGCTTCCAGCCCCTCATTTCCTTGTCTGACATGCAGGGATTCACAGCATGCACAAGGGAGGCAGCTGGTGCAGCTTTTGGGGGGAGAAATGCGCTACTACACCGGCAAAGGACAAAAATAGACCTAAGACCTTCCAGAAGATGGAGAAAGAAACCAGATAGAACCCGAGCGGCAAGATATTCTCCCTGAATCAAACTTTGGTGTGTTAGCTTTCAGTATGGGAGGAGGAGAAGGGGGGATTGGTTAAAAAAGACAGGTAAGAAAGCCTGTCCATGTTCCTGTACCATGTCTTAAAAACACAACAGCCATGGTACCCGCAGATAGCTCTGTACTGCAGGGCAAGTCACCACACAGCCCCTTCTAAATGGAGGAAAGGGACCCCCAGTGAGAAGCCATTAAAAAAGGCAAAAGACATGCAAAACAAACAAAATAATCATGACCGGAGAGGGAGAAGGCCAGCAGACAGTCTGGCTCTGTTCTCCCCCCCCCCCCCCCCCCCCCCCCCCCCCCCCCCTGCTGCCGGCACCTCAGACAATGTAAACAGTTAATTTGTTCACCTGCAGGCTCTGGGCAAACAGAGGCCTGGTCACACCTGAGTGGATAACTCGATTACCCCTGTAATGCCAGTGTGGTAATGTACACAAATTCTATTACAAGGCAAACCTTGCTTTCGGGCATTTGAAATACCAATCAGGCCAATGTCCACTCCCTTCTTTGCTTCCAATTTATTCTTGGTGTATTGGAGCTGCACCAGAATGGCGCTAGGATGGAGCTGAATTAGGACTCTGGAAGAAATCACTACAAGACTGTGATCTCAGTCAGCAGGGCTTGCAGGCTTCCTACTCTTTTGCAAAAGGTTGGGTCTGAATTTGGTCCGCGTTCCAAGGGGACTTGTTGCAACCCCTAAAAGGTGCCTTAAGTCAGCCTTGGTCTGTTTCCTAAGGACCTTATGGTATCTTTCAAATCGAGACAAACCCTTGGCCTTGGACTGAATAAAGATAAATGGCAAATGATGGGTTAATAACACAATGGGTTTTCAATCTGCCTTTATGGAATCCACATACTCATTAATTAAAGAGCAAATGGTGCCTATTTAAAAAAATGTGCTTGTAGATATTGACTGACCTCATAGAGAAACATCTTTTTAGTAAGTTACTTCAGGGACAGAACCTGTTTCCTTAGCCCACCTATGTGGAATGTGTACAATCTTTCTTTACAAAGGATGATACCACTGATCCCTCCAGTAGCCTGTGAGTTCTGAATCACCTTCACATTAGTGAGGGATCTGCAATAATCTATCCTTTTATTTTTTTCCCAATTCTTTCATGATCAACAACACTATTTGTGAGATGGTTAGTTGGGGCTAGGGATTAACTTTATGACTGAGGAAGAGAATAAAGTTAGTTGGCTCTTGTGGGGTTGAGTTCACTCTCTTGGCCTTATCAGCACTTGTTCAAACCAACTGAGCCAACTAGCGCTGACTACCCTCTATCATAATTATATTACAGTCTTGTTTATCTGTAAATGACATAAGAAGATGGTTTAACAAGCTAGAATGTTTTCAAGAGAATTATACAGTAATAAATTATGTATATAATGATGACCTTTTAAGCACTGCAAGACCCTAAAAAGGATAAAATGATTGGTATGGTTTTAGTTTTATATCTACTTTATGGCATTTTTAAAATTGAAAATTAGTTCCTGAATCTGAATTTTTTTTTTTAAAGATTTTATTTATTTGACAGAGAGAAATATAGCGAGAGAGGGAACACAAGCAGAGGGAATCGTAGTGGGAGAAGCAGGCTTCCCGATGAGCAAGGAGCCCAATGCAGGGCTCGATCCCAGGACTCTGGGATCATGACCTGAGCCGAAGGCAGATGCTTAACGACTGAGCCACCCAGGCACCCCCTGAATCTGAATTTTCAATTAAACTTTTCCCTAACAATTATAAATCAATGGGAACTTCCTTTATGTGGGAGGGAGCCATATAATGCGCAAGAGAAATGTATGACATGGAATAGTTTTGGTTATGGTAACTACATCACTGAGAGTGAAGAGATCGATTTTTTTAGAGGGGGAGGGGCAGGAGGAGAGGGAGAGAGAGAATCTTTTTTTTTTGGGATTTTTTTTTTAATTAATTTTTTATTAACATATAATGTATTATTTGCCCCAGGGTACATGTCTGTGAATTGTCAGGCTTACACATTTCACAGCACTTACCATAGCACATATCCTCCCCAATGTCCATAACCCAGTAACCCTATCCCTAATCCCCCACCTCCCAGCCACCCTTAGTTCGTTTCGTGAGTTTAGGAGTCTCTTATGGTTTGTCTCCTTCCCCATCCCATCCTGTTTCATTTTGGGAGAAAGAGACTCTTAAGCAGACTCCACAACCAATGCGGAGCCTGATGCGGTTCGATCTTACAATCGTAAGGTCAGGACCTGAGCCAAAATCAAAAGTCCGATGCTTAATGGACTGAGCCACCCAGGTGCCCCTCAAAAATTGACTTTTGACCCAAGCCCCACTCTCTATGTCCTTACCTTGCTCAGAATGCGGATGAGGTCACCTCTTTGGAAGGACAGCTCGTCTGGCTGGTCACCATGGCAATCCCATAGGCCCTGGTAATAATTGGTATAGTCCACTGGTCAAAGAGAAGAGAAATCAAAGTTAAAAGGACTCTGTCTTTTTTCTACGGAGCCCACATTTTTGCTGCAAGTGGAAAGCAGGGTTCTAATATTGCCCCTAGGAAACCTAGGATTCGGGGGTGGGGTCGGGTTGGGAGGGGAAACAGCCAAACACTCAAGGAGATCATTAACTAACATTAAATATTTACAGATCACCCTTAGTCAGATGTTATTCAATAATATGATAAATACATTCATTTATTAATAAAAGAAAAACAGGCAGGTAATTTTTTACTTGGTTTGTAAGTAAGTAGGGCAGAGATTTCCTGCCAGATAGTCCTGAGCCAGGGCATCTAAACTATCCAGTGCTTCTCTTCAAAATGCTTTTGAAGGACTGCAGTAAGTCTCTGACTTTGGCCTATTTACTGAGAGGCTGAGTCGGCCAGTCGTGTCTGCAACACTCTCACTCGTTGGTTTCTTCTGTTACACAGGTACTTCATCCTGGGGACTTCCCACTCAGGTACTACGTGAGGTAATCCCCCAGTATATACAGTTACGAATAGCCCAGTCTTTAAGTGGAACCAAGAGGGGTGCCTCATCCATTACA
>CM053619.1:28194435-28253281 GCA_028646535.1 Procyon lotor | reverse complement strand
GAGAACAAAATCCTTGGGTGTATCTGGAAAAGAACTTTAGTAGGAATCTTAAAGTGCACAAAAATCAAAAAGGGACAGATCCATTTAATCAAGACTTAGATGTTGCAAACAGAGGTAAACATGTTAACCGTATAGAAATAAGGCATGTTTTCCTTTACGAAGGTAATTGTTTGTATATGCGGTAAACAACAGAGGGCAGCAAACAGGACAACCATGCTGGAAACCACAGAGTTAAGTATGTATTCAGAAGAAAAGCACATTGGGAGAAAAGTGCTAACTATGAGAAAGACAAGGCATGTATTTGGGGGGATACCAGGGCATGAAATAATAGAGAAATATCAGTCCCTGAAGAGTGAAATAGTTTTCCCAGAGGATATATTAATGTATTTTTAGTCATAATGGAGTTGATTAATCACCTAAAGCTTTTGACAAAATTAGAAATGAAAAGTGTGTGTGTGTGTGTGTGTGTGTGTGTGTGTGTGTGTGTGTGATTTTATTTATTTGTCAGAGAGAGAGAGCACAAGAGCAGGGAGAGCAGCAAGCAAGGAGCCTGATGCAAGACTTGATCCCAGGACCCTGGGATCATGACCTGAGCCAAAAGCAGATGCTTAACTGACTGAGCCACCCAGGCATCCCTATATATACATATATTTTAAAGATGTTATTTATTTATTTGAGGGAGAGAGAGAGAGAGAGAGAGAGAGAGAGAGAGAGAGAGAAAGCATAAGCAGGGGGAGTGACAGGCAGAGGGAGAAGAAGGCTCCCTGCTGAGCAAGGAGCCCAATGTGGGGTTTGATCCCAGGAACCTGAGATCATGACCTGAGCTGAAGACAGACACTTAACTGAGTGAGCCACTCAGGTGTCCTAGAAATGAAAAGTATATTGATGTCAATATTCTTCACACATTTATATATTACAGAGAAAATAATTTTATAAAGATAGATTTTTAAAGCACAACTTGGTATTTCTCCACGGTGAGAAGACTAGCAACACCGTCTTGGCTTTGTCTGGCTCAGCAGACCGTCACAATGAGGTGGCGCTCCCCATTGGCCTGGAAATGCTCCTAAGATTGCGAGTGCTTTTGGGTTATATATGTAAAAAGTGACTTGATATTGGGCATGGAAGACACCAGAGGAGAATGGTGTCACCTGGAAACAGATCTATTCTAAAAGCAATATAGGTCACAGGGAAAGTAAGAAAGGAAGAAAACAAGAGCCTTCCAAGAAAAAAATACGGAGAATGCCTCTGGTTCTTCATGAGCTAAAGGCTAAAAGAAGATAGAGCTCAGGAACCTGGCAGTTAGTTTACCTCGCCCAAGAACCAGAATTGTCGGAACTAGAACCATAAAAGGACAGCTCCGAAAAATAAGAACGAAGGGTTAAACATGGGGACTTGCTGTCCAGACAGAGGTATTCATGTACTAGGGAAATCAGTGAGGAGGAACGTCTTAGCTGGACAAGATTGGACTTGGTTTTGCAGATCCCTCCATGTTTAACAGAAGTGTGACTTGCATTTATGTGTACGTGTACACACACCGTCTCTACATCCACTCCTCAGCATTCCACGGACTGGTCCACAGCGCTTACTAAGCGCCCGGGACCATGCGGGAGGCTGGGCATTCCATCTCGACCACATATGGTCCCTGCTCGTCGGGCTGCCGTCCCGCGGGGGAGGCACTGGCAAACAGAGTCATACAGATATTTACTTATCTACGATTTCGGTATGTCTTCAAAGGGGGAAGTTGAGGGAGCCGTGTAGAACAGGGAAGCTAACTTCATGGAAGGCTTCCCGGAAGCTTGGGTTGTGTTATACACACCTGAGTGGGAGCCGGTGTTATTTAAAGATCTTGAAGGAGGTGCAAGGTAAGGCGGAGGAGGGCTTTGTTCCTGACCCTTTGTCTCTGGAAGAGCTTGAAGGCCTGGAAGTTTGCAGGGGCCGTCCAGCTTCCCACTCAATTTGCCCAGGTCACTCTATGAACAAGGGAATGCCTGAGGAGATGGAGGTCTTTGGACCAGTGAGGGACTGGGAGCCCGAGAGAGGGTCTCCTCTCTGGAGTGGATGGAGGTTCCTTTAGGTTTACAGGACTCTAGCAGCAGTCCGAGATCAGACATCGTGCAGCATTCTGACCATTTAATTAATTCAAAGCATCCTCATTCTCATTTTGAGGACATTATTCCATCTAATTATTTTTTTTTCCAGTCTGTCCATTTGGAATGAAAAACAAAAGAATAAAGCTTAATGCCAGCATTTCTCAATGTCTCTCCAAAAAAACCGTAACTTTGCACTAAATAAAGCCTGGTAATTCAAAAGCAAAGCACTAATATATTCAGCATAAAACAGACAGAGGACCTAGAGCAATAATGACACCACTAATAACTAAAACAGTTATAACAATTAACAACAATTACAATGATAGAGAAGCTAATGGGTATGATCACTGCATTTAAATTGCTAGCAGAGCTGAGAAGGACTTTTTCTAGAGGAAAAAAAAGGGGGGCAGCGTTTTGTTTTCTTCATCTCATATAAGAGAAGCTAAGCTCCCACCAAACAAAATGTCATAGGAAGAATAGCAACAGTCTAAGTTTAAAAATATGTTGTTTTTCTCTCTTCTCTAGGTATTTATTGCAAAGCATTTGTCATTGCACACCAAGTTCTTTATAACCAGTAATAGTCATTTCTCCTGTAACAGAAGCCAGGTTGGTACTACTGTTGACAGGGTCAGAATTTGAAAACGAGCCTCTGTGATGTGGAGAGTTCTAAGGTAAAAAGGACCAGGACACCTTTTTGCCTGTCCTCCTCCTTGGGACAACAGAACTTGACTGTGTTCCTTCCAGAGTTCATATGTCACCTTGGACTTTTGTTTGGGAGATGCTGTGTAGTTCCAGAATTCAAGCTGTGACCAAGGAAAAGAGGCTAAAAGGCAGGTCAGCATGTTGTTTACATTTGCTTGATGAGCCAAAGGGCTGTGCTAATGAGGTGTGGCTATGGGAGCAACTACTTAACAAATTATGAAAAAGAGAGACAGAATGAGAAGACGGATAAAGCCGGTCCTTGCTAGACCATGGGTAGGTGAGAAATGGACACAGAAGGCCAAAGCAGTGACCCACTGGGAGGGACTGGGAATATTTCCTAAGCCAGACTGGAGAAGTCCACCACGTTCAGTCTACAGAGACTCAGCCTGGTACCTTTCTAACTATTTCAGAACGAAAGGCATAAATAAACTTGCCAGGATGCCTGGGTGGCTCAGTTAGTTGTGTCTACCTTCGGCTCTGGTCATGATCTTGGGTCCTGGGATCGAGTCCTGAGTGGGTCTCCCTGCTTAGCAAGGAGTCTCTTTCTCCCTCTCCTTCTGCCCCTTCCCCATGCACACTCTCTCCAATAAATAAATAAAATCTTTAAAAAAGAAAACAAAAATCCAAAAACACGAAGAGAAATTTGCCAAGCTCCACTGGCTAGGACACCAGAACAGGAAGAACGGCTGAACATTATCATTTGCTAGTTTTCATAGCCCTTTAATCTTGAGTTTTGAAATTTCTATGGTCCTTAATGTTGTATGATCCTGAACTGGAAAACACTCACAGATCCTGATCTTCATCTCCTATGCTCCTTTTATTGGGCCAAAATTGTAGCTCAACTCCTATTTGGTCTTGGGAAGCAGGTTTCAAAAAGTAGGAGCTGCAAAGACCTCTGTGTGTTCCCTGTTTCTTTCCTGGAATCAATCGCTCCATTGGTATGTGCACGAACATGGAGAGGAGGGTTGGTGATGGAAGGTCACCAGTGACCACGTTTCTGCCCTGCAGAAATTACCACTTCTGGGCTCCTTTTTGGCAGAGTTTGCCCATGGTTTTAGAGTGAAAATGACCTGTTTGGAGACCTTCCTTGGTCAGATGTTTGGTCTATCTATGGATGAGCTGTGCCTCCAGCTCAGTGTTTTATTTCATATGGCAGACCAAGCCAATGGCCAAGAGTCTTTGGTTTTTTTATTTATTTTTTAATTTTTTATTTTATTTTGTTTTTAAGAGTCTTTGTATAAACAGCACAGAGTGAGTTTTCTCTTTGGTTACCTGGACATTGCCGTCTCGTGATAGGGAAGGGAGATAAGCTCTCATCACGGAAGACTCTTAGTGTTAGACCGTTAGGCTGATGGCTTGCAATTTAGTGAGAATCTGAGGTGTTGAAGAGTCACTCATTAAAATAACCCTGTTACTAACAGTCATGCTGTAAACTGAGCTCTTTATAGATTGAACAATCAATACTACAAGGCTGTGATAGATTTTCTAGGTAACAGAATAAAATAAAAGAAATTACATCTTACAGGGTCATTAACACCCAATGAGGATAAACTCAATTCCTTTTTTTTCCCCTCCTCTTCTGATAAGATCTAGTTGGGCTTTAAAAATGTTAGTAATTCTATCACGGAAAGTGCAGCATTTCTGGGAACAGGATCCCTATAAGAGTTCTGGAGAATAGTATGTGGATTTTAGAGGTAACCCCGCTAGCCATAGTATCTTTTAGGAGAATATTCCCTGTACTCCCCCTGCACCCCCCCACCCCCAATCCTGCCAGAAACGTGACACTTGAGAAAAAAACTAAGTGAACCAAACTTGTGTAGCTTGTGTGTTACATGAGAATTCACATTGTCCTAGAGTTCCATTTTATACACTTTCACGGGCCTGCCTATCCTTTCCTTGGACCTGTACAGTTTATTGTTATAAAGCTAAGTGATGACATTTGGATGCTGCATATTTGTTGCCATTTCTATAGCTCCTTTGGAGAAGAGGCACTGTATAAATTCAATAAATAAATAAGTAAACACAAATAATAAAAATTCCTGCCTCAGATTCTGCAGAGAGAGCAAAAAGTCCTCTGTTTTTTAATCATTGAGTCACCAATCATTGTAACTGGTGGGAAGTATAAACCATAGAAACATATTTATTTAAACATATTTAGAGTTCACCACACTTTAACAACACCTATTCTGGCGGCTAGAAACATGAGGAACAAAAGGTGGGGTTTTTTTTTTTGTTGTTGTTGTTGTTGTTTTGCTTTTTTAAAAAAACTTACTTGAAATAGAGCTGTTGGAACACTTAAGAACTAAATCTTCCTTCACCATTCCCCCGCCACAAAATAGAACCTTAGAAAGAAAGGCTGAGGAGCGCCTGAGTGGCTCAGTGGATTAAAGCCTCTGCCTTCGGCTCAGGTCAAAATCTCACCGTCCTGGGATCGAGCCCCGAATGGGGCTCTCTGCTCGGTGGGGAGCCTGCTTCCCCCCCCCCCCCCGCCCCCCGTCTCTGCCTGCCCTTCTGCCTACTTGTGATCTCTCTCCCTCTGTCAAATAAATAAATAAATAAATAAAATCTTAAAAAAAAAAAAAAAAAGGCTGAAAGAGGAAATGTGATGAGGGAAGAGTCTGAAACTGAATTTTAGACTTTTGCCAGAGACTGCTGCTTCCTGAATGGAATTAACCATAAAGTTGGCCACAGGAAGTTTATAGTTATTCCACTCAAGCTGTTCATATGAAGTGTCTCTTTCCTGCACTGGTGATGGAAGTTGGTTGAGAAAAGACATGGGACATAGTTTGGTCAGAAAACGGATTTGCTGTTGGAATCCTGCACACTGCGTAGGAAACAGTAGAAAATATGTTTCAGGATGGATTTAATTATATGGGTTCCTTGTTACAAGGTGCTAGCTATGCGAATCCTGGGCCAGTTCTTTCTTTTTCTCCTGCTACAGCACCAGACTTCGGATGATGCCTCTTCTCCCTGGGAGAAGTTGGGCATTGACGAAGTTAGGTCCTTCACTAAACCGGTTACATATTCACTTCCCACAGAGCAGGAACCTCAGGAGAAGGGGGCCTTGCTGAGCGGTAACAAAGAGAAGAAACAGCAGAAGATGGGAAGAGGAGGAGAATGGGAAAAGGAGGGGCCAGGGGAATGGGGAGGGGCCAGGGAGGGCGAGTTGGGAAGAACTCCTAGGCTTAAGACTTTCACGGAATCTCTAAGAAAAAAAAAACCAGCTAGTATTTACATCAGCCACAATGTAGGCTCTGCTGATGGGATGAATGTCCTTGAGGTGGCCCTTGCAATTCACATTCCTTCGCTGACAAGGATGGAATAGGTCCTTGGTCCACTTAAGGAGGCTTTGGAGGGGCAGCTGACCTTAGAAAAGGATAGGCTCTCTAACTCCCTGAAGCATGGTTAACGGTGTGGGATGAATAAGGTGTAATCTTGTATTCAACAAACCTGTTACATATTCATTTCCAAATGTGCCTGGAATCAGACCAGGCCCTCAGAAGTCAGCGTCACCGAGCAGTTCTATCCTTCACCCCATGTTCGCTTTTCAGATCTGACACATTCCCATTCCCCTCTGAACCTGCCATCTCCGGGCCTCTCAGAGAGGAGACATTTCCATTCTTTCCATTCTCAATCCTCTGATCTCTTAGAGATGAGGCAATTCTATTTTCACTGTACTGATTTGGGAAATACTGATAGGAAAAAATAAATATCTGGCTTGGTTTCTTACCCTCTCTCGGATAAATCTGAGCTGTTCTAGGAACATTACTTAAGGTGAGTGGCTGCTTTGAAGGTTGAGATATTGGGGCGCCTGGGTGGCTCAGTCGTTAAGCGTCTGCCTTGGGCTCAGGTCATGATCCCAGGGTCCTGGGATCGAGCCCCGCATCGGGCTCCCTGCTCAGCAGGAAGCCTGCTTCTCCCGCTACCAATCCCTCTGCTTGTGTTCCCTCTCTCGCTGTGTTTCTCTGTCAAATAAATAAAAAAAAAATCTTTAAAAAAAAAAAAAAGAGATATTTCCCTATCCCGTCATCTTCTCTGGGGCTTTCGAGGTCAACACACCAGTAGCCTCTTAATTAGTGAGCCTGGTAATGTTTGTAGTCTGAAGAAAGGTGCCTTCTCCAGTCAGAAGCCTGAACGTCCTACCCAGTGCCTGCGTTTTTGTGAGGCTCTCATACCTCCTTCATGTGGAGCGCCATCCTCATCCTCTTCTAGGTCACGCTCTTCATCTGAGGGGGTAAATGTGATCAACATGAGCAAGGAGTGGTTGATAGTCTAGTGTTCTTTATACTGGTGGGTCTTCTTTCTCAGAGCTCGTCATGCTCTTTTCAAGGCAATAACTGTGTTTTTCTTTCCTGAAATCATCTCGCATCTTCAAATTGGTCCTCTCCTTCCCTCCCCATTCGTTCATTCATAAATGTTTTCAAGGGCTTACTATATGCAAGATGCTACACTAGGAACTGGAGACAGCGACGGACAAGGCTGACCAGGTCCCTGCCCCTGCGGAGCCTTCAGTCCACTGGATTATTAATTTAGGCACCAATCCCTAGAATTGTGATCCTTTCCTTCAAGCTCTATTTCTCCTCTCCTTCTAGAATTCTCTTCTAAATGTATTGTCTCTATGTAAGCATCCAGAGTTATGGTGTGAATGTGTATGTGTGTGTGGGGGGAGGGGGCTAAGCCTGTGTTTCAACTCTCCATGATTAATTAGTCCTTAATGTATCAAGTTTTGTTCAGCTGTAGCAGAAGCTGGTCACGTAGGTAATTTTACGTTCCCAGTACTTGGGGCTTGTAGTTCTTTTTACTGTTGTTATTCAGCCTGCCTTGTTCATTAGAGTGTAAGCTCCTGAGGGCAGTTGGAATGGTCTTTTAATTAATTGCTGCAGGTACACAATGGGTTCTAAGTCAGTGCTATTGTCTAACTCCAATCAAGTGTTTATATGGTCAAAGTCACAACATGATTGGCCCCTTTCTTACCCTTATTAACCTGTTTCATCTCAGACATCTACCTGACACCATGGGAACTGGGCCTTTATAAAGAAAGCATGAGTACCAGAGTCATATTAAGCCATTTTATATGTGAGTAAGATGAGAAAAACACAGTTGCTATTCTCCTTTTCATCATCTCTGTGCACCCCGCGCCACCCCCCTCCCCCGCCACATACACAGTGAATGAGGCAGAATAAGCAACATTTTGAGGATTGAATACTTAGGGTTTTTTGGGTCCACATTTACTTTCTCTTCCTGGGTCTTGGAGCACTTACCTGGCGTATTTCCTCATCGTTATGCCACTAAATGAAACTTTTGCGGGGATATCCTAGGGACAGTTCCTTTTTTTTTTTTTAAAATGTAAGTTTTATAGAGGAATATGAATTCCGGTATGTCAGAATGGGGGAAGTAATCTCTGAGCTCAGAAGTAAGAAGAAACAGCACAAACATATGTTAGAGCACTATAGAACATTAAAGAAGTAATCGATTTCACATACAAAATGATACAATTTTCCTGCAAAACTAAAAATTAAGGGATTGATGTCCTGGGGAAATGAGTCATATGTCACCCAGATTAAAAAAATATCATATATATAATATATATTTGCCCTGCAAGATTCTGTAGGGGAAAGAACTCAACTCTTCTTACCTTCATGTATGGCCTCACAGGAGAATTTCCTAATTAGCACCTGTAGTGCTTCCCACCCCCTACCATGAGGAATAAAGATGTGAGATAAGGGAGGAGTGAAATCAAATATCGGAAATAGACCTTGCTGAAATAAATCACGTTAAACATCATTCTTTGTATATCATCTTCCTGTTACTTGCCCACTTCCTTCCTTCCTCTGCCCTGATGCCTTTCCTTTTTGACATGGGACCAATTTCACAGGATTGAAAACACTAAGAGTTGGTATGGCCTCGGTTTTAGAGGTACCCAGTAATTTGGACAGGGAGCGTCTCTTCTGCTACCAAACAACTCAATCACAAAGACCAACAATTTCCTGTGCTTAGGCACTTTTGCAGAGACGGTTTATTCTACCTCTGCTGTCTGCGCGCAGATGTCTCTTCCTCCCAATTCTAATCAATGTAAATTGGGTCAGATCTCCGCTGTGAATTACAAATTGGATCCGAAGTTGGAGGGTCACCGTGCCTGCAACTCCACCTCCTTCCCACCACCATTAGATGGGAAGCTACACCAAAGATCTTTTCTAAATAAATCAGACTTTATTGTAAAACTCGGCCACTGACGAGACATAACCTCATTAGCATTGATTTTAAAATAAATTATTGAAAGTGGCTTGCCTGCTCTTTGCATTTGTAAAATAGGAGAATGTAAATGTATTTGCAATGATAAAAATGATAAAAATGAAAACTAAACTTGATTCCTTTATCCTTTCAGGCAACAGCACTTAATCTAGTCATGGTACAAAAATGGGAAAATAAAATGGGAAAAATAAAAATCTGTTCTATGCCATTCAATTCCAGACCAGATTCCCATTGCGCCTGTCGAGTCACCTAGAAAGAAAGCAGAACGCTGGCCATAGGTCTTATATATCATTCACTGCCATTACTGAGCTTTTCCGTGATGGATGTGAAGAGGGAAGCTCTAATCCCCACATTTGTTCTACCTAACGTTGACCTTCCTGGGTGGCTGAAACCGGGTGCAAGTCAAGAAGCCTAGTTCCTGGGGCGCCTGGGTGGCTCAGTGGGTTAAAGCCTCTGCCTTCGGCTCGGGTCATGATCTCAGGGTCCTGGGATCGAGCCCCGCATCGGGCTCTCTGCTCAGCAGGAAGCCTGCTTCCCCTTCTCTCTCTGCCTGCCTCTCTGCCTGCTTACGATCTCTTTGTCTCTGTCAAATAAAAAAAAAAAAGAAAAAAAAAAAAAAAAAGAAGCCTAGCTCCTGATAGGAGAGGCGGGTTCTGTGTCTTTGAAAGTGTGAGTATGGAGGGACCCATTACATAGTGAAGGCAATACTCTCTACAGCTGGTGGGAAAGGCAGCAGCATTTAGCACCTTCCCAGCGGCGGATAGCACAACACGGGGAGGTGGACACTATCTCGGATCCTTCAATGAGATCAAACTGGCATCTTTCAACCTCCGAAGTCGAGAAAACCGATTATGTGGCAGCAGAAAGAAATGTCTCTTTGGGGATGCCTGGGTGGCTCAGTTGGCTAAGCGGCTGCCTTCGGCTCAGGTCATGATCCTAGGGTCCTGGAATCGAGTCCTGCATTGGGCTCCTTGCTCGGCAGGGAGCCTGCTTCTCCCTCTACCTGCTCTGCCTGCCTCTCCCCCTGCTTGTGCTCTCTCTCTCTCTGACAAATAAATAAATAAAAAAATCTAAAAAAAAAAGAAGAAGAAGAAATGTCTCTTTGCTCCCAAAAGAGGGTGGGTTAAACAGCTAGATTTCTCTCTCTTTTTCTTTTTCTTTTTTTTTTTTTTTTAAAGATTTCATTTATTTATTTGACAGAGAGAGATCACAAACAGGTAGAGAGGCAGGCAGAGAGAGAGGGGGAAGCAGGCTCCCTGCTGAGCAGAGAGCCTGATGTGGGGCTCGATTCCAGGACCCTGAGATCATGACCTGAGCCGAAGGCAGAGGCCTCAACCTACTGAGCCACCCAGGCGCCCCTCTCTTTCTTTTTTTTTTTCATCTGTAAAATGAACCTTCAATTTTAAAGACATTATTTTGAAAAAATTTTTTTCTTTAGGCTTGTTGAACTTCTTTATAAAAATATTATTAGGCATTTTAGCATTACACCTACTGAAATACATCTTCATTTAAGAGAGAATTAAAATTTATGTGCTAGCTCAACTTTAAACAGTAATAGATTATAATGGTCCTTGCTCCTAACAGGGCATATGGGACCCCAACCTTACATAGGCTTTAAACAAATTAACCTCTCAAGATTACTGTCCACTTATTACATTAAATGCTCTACTTGATTCCCAAATATCTCATCTCAACTGGGAAAACAGTGGAGGAAGATTCTGTGAGCTGTGCGAACATGTGAGGGAACCATGGGGCATCACAAATGAGCCTCAGTATCCAGAGAGTTGATTTCAATCAACACTTTTGGCACAATGTCAGGGACACTAATGAGAGGCTGAAAGGAACAGGACACGGACTCCATGGCGGAGGCACAGAGAGGAGCCAGCTTCCCATGAAACCTCTAACATCGGCTGAACTGAGAACAACACTGGAAAAAATGACTGGAACAGAAAGAAGGAAATCACCTCCCCCAAACAAAGCAAGGTGACAGAAGCTTAAAAAATGCCAAATGTATCAACGTGCAACCAGATGTCAAGGTGCTCTGGTGACAGATGCAACAGAAGCACAGAGCGACTCGGGAGTACAAAGGCCGCACGCGGGAGAGGGAATGCAAAGCACTCCACAGCAGGCGCGGATATGCTATAAATCTGCGGATGCTACAGCACCTCTTCAGACAACACGGAAAATATGAGCAAGATGCTAATAACACACTTAATCCTCTGTTGTATAGTTTTTAATCTCAACTGTTCCCTCGGAATATTTGCATCCTATCTCTGTGGTATGGGCCTTGATGTACACGATATTAAATCCAACTTGTGCTAACTGCAACACTTGGAACGCGCCGGATTTAATTTCACAAATAATAATTGAGCACCTACTAATCGGAGGAGAAAGACCTGAATACAAATCACTGTGGCGAGGGCTGGAATGGAGCTCAGGTCCAGCTGCGTGTCTCGGAGGGTGTCGCTAAGGAGCCCTGTTTGAGCAGACGGCGTAGGGTTTCACAGGCTGAGCTCAGGGAGGATGTTCTAGGTGAAAAAAACCCCAGTGTGATTCTGGATCTGCTGCTGGCCAACAGCTCCTCGTGGCCGGAGCCCGGCATTCACGGGAGTGAGAGACAGAAAGGGCCAGGGAGCATGGATGCTCTGATGCCCCCCATGGAGCGCAGCTGCTTTTCTGTGAAGCTGAAAATCCCTTTCTTCATAAACTTCTGTGGTTTTGGTGCCTGTTTTTTTTTTGTCTTTCCTTAGACCTACTCTTGTCATTTCTTCTTCCCGTGGGTGTGGGCAACAGTAAAGGGGGAAAAATAATTCCACAGAATGCTTGTTTCCATTTGACTGGAACAAAGCAAAACCAAAAACCCCCACCCAGTCATATGCTTTATTATGAAGCAATCTGGTTTCCGGGTCCGTATTAACCCTCCGGGGCAGCGTGGGCAGCGTGGGGAGCATCGGAATGTGCAGAGAAATTCCTAGGGAGAACTCAGCGGCTCTCTTCCCGTTTGTCCTCCTGAAGTGTCTCGGGAGAGCACAGCCAGATCCTGTTGTCACTGCAGCTGCGACAAGGCCCCAGTTAGAGCCATAATGGTCTCAGGCGCCTTGCTGGATTCCAGCCTTGAGGCCCCAGACAAAGTGAAACCTGATAAAAGTTGTCCTTTTATGGAATACTGAATCACAAAACTGGGCCTGTGTTGGCCTGTAAAATGATTTCCGGGGAGGGGTGAGAGAGAGAGAGCTCAGGAAAGCCTCCCATCTTCCACAGATTGCCTTTGCGTTCCTTTGTGGTAGCTCCCTATAGTTTAATCTATTGCAAATGAGATCTTAAAAATCAAGGGCCCCCATATGCTCAACACGGATGTTCAGAAATCCCACTGGATACCAACCTTGAAACCATATTACCCAGGAC
The DNA here is from genome assembly GCA_028646535.1 of Procyon lotor. Taxonomy (NCBI): domain Eukaryota; kingdom Metazoa; phylum Chordata; class Mammalia; order Carnivora; family Procyonidae; genus Procyon; species Procyon lotor. The sequence goes on along the minus strand of CM053619.1, from coordinate 28,240,832 downwards.
TAACATTTTTGTGGTCTTGGCTGAAAACCTCGAGTGCTCTGGTTTTCCCTCCTGGGGGAGGGGAGGGACAGTGCCAGCCGTGTAGCCAGTGCTAATTATCCCATGATCAATGTGAGGTATTGCATTTAATTTGATGACCCATACATTATTTTGATTAGGAAAAAACGTTTTTGTATTGCCTTGGTATGTGGCACAAGCACTTTTCCCTGTACTGGGAAGACCACTGATCCTCTGCTCTGGAAGGGAGGTCTCACTCACACGGCCTCCCCATGGAGACCATGAACTTGTGAGGCCCCAGCCCAAAGAGGAAGGAGTAGCGGAACTGCCTGTGCTAAGTACTCTCTGCAAAGCACATTTACCTGTTATACTGGACCCAACGTGGGAAGCCCGAGTCATTTGACTTTTGATGGGTATGCAGAGTTAGCACAATCCAACATTACCGTTGGCCATCCCTCCACCCAGCACCTGTCCTTGCAGGAAACACGGGCCTGAGCAGAAGGTGTGCTCCACATTCCATCTGGTCAGGATTTTCAATTTCACCTGCTTCATACATATAGCTGAAAATGTCCAACTGGACCGTCTCAGGTTTGGTTGGTGGAGGCGGGGAACTAGCCATCCCTCAATTTTTCAAGGAGGTAACACTTCCTATTTAAACACCACCAAATTACTAACAGCCAGCATTTATTGAGTACTCATTGTATGCCGGGGCTCTGTTCTAAGTGCTTTACACACTCCAGTTCTAGGCTTCTCATAGCATCCCTCTACAACAGGGACTGTTGTTATCCCCACTGGACAGGTGGGAAAATCACACACAGAGGGCAGATCACTCAGTCAAGGTCTCACAGCTAGCAGGGGGCTGAGCAGGTCCGTTCTGACTCGGGATCCCTTGCTCTCTCTCACGGGCTGCCACTCGGGAGATCTGGTGAGATGGCGGCAGAGGGCAGGCCGTGTCAGCTGCCCTCATGTTCCCTTTCAGTTCTCCAGGGCTGGTGCTGTGGCACATGGACAGTGAACAGAAAATTCCAGAAGCAACAAGCTGGGTGGCCTCGGTGGGAAGCTGGGGGATGGAGCCTCGGGGCTGAAATATTCTTATCACCATTAAATGCCCATATAGCCCGCCTCCAATGCTATCTCTAAAAACCGTGATGGATAGATGGTTCTTTTCGGGAAAGAACCTGTTCTCTGGGAACAGCAGTGTCCTTTGGAAACTTATAAGCTAGTTAGCTGTAGCTTCCCTAGCCTGAAGAAACAGACCCCTGCTCTCCTGCAGTGTGGTCTTCCTCACTTTCAGGGGACAGTTGTGAGCATAGGCAAAGAGGCTTTCCCCGGGAAAGCAGGCCAGTGTCCGTGCCCTCGGAGTCTACTCCAACATCTGAACTGGCGTGAGGTTCACAGTCAGGCCCTGGGACCCTCGGCAGTCCCGGGATGGCTGAGGGTAGGAGTTGAGGAGGCAAAGGAAGGATGGCCGTTAAGAATCCAATCCTATATTCATCGACCCATCATCTGGGGTAAGGTGATGGTCTCAAACTCATCTTATTTCCTGAGGCTCCTTCTCTTTCCTGCCCTTTGCTCTTGGCTCTGAGCCGCCTCAGAGCCTCCTCTCTGGTTCCTCTGAGAACTAAACCTGGTGCATGAAAAGGCCCTTCTTTGCCCCCCAGAGGGCTGAGTGGTTTAGTGAGGCTTTCCCAGAGCACTCTTCCACAGCTGTAACCCAAAGTGGAGTGTCACCTGGATATTTCCCCCAGACTGGAGGGGACGGAGTGGAATGTGAGCTCCCTAAGAAGATTCTGGCCAAGTTGGGGAGTACATCTCCTTTTAGGGAGTGTTGTGAATTAGATCCATTTCTGCACCCTGCTGTTGCAACGGAGCAGACTGTGAAAGGGAAGATTCTCAGAGGAGCTGTGTTTTAATGTAGCAATTTGATTCAATTTTCCACTCTATAAAATTACCCATCACTGCTCGTTGCTTTCTAACAGACACCTTCACTCTTAATTTAACAATCCTATCGAATTCTGCCAGGGAAATTGGAAAAATTTATCACCTGTGAAATTTTATTTTCCTTTGGTTGTATCTGTTTTTGTAAAACTTCATTAACGACGATGACTTGCTGAGGAAATTATCATTTTTTTTTTAACTTCAGACACAAGAAATGGCTCGACCTCAACCAAGATATCATTTGCATAATAAAACACAACAAAAAGGCTCGGGAAGTCGGATGGCAGAGGCTGGAAGTGCTTGGGGAAGAAGCAGGCTCTCCCCAGTGGGTGGGGAGGTGGGCCAAGTCCTCAACAAGAAGGAGACCTGGGCTGCAGCAAGGCTACTAGACTCAGGGAGCAATGACGTGGCTCCTCCCCTCCTGGCCCACCCAAGGGAAAAGACAAATGCAGCACTGACAGGGTTGGACCGTCTTCTTAGGAAGCTTTGAAATGCAAGTTGCTTACCCACCCTGCTTTTTAGCAGCCAGTCCCGTCTTCAAGGGCCTGAGTGTTAGATTCACCTTAGTTCCTAAGTTCATCTGGGATCGAGGTTTAAATTGCTATAAATTTTGGCTTAACTCGAATTTCTCAGCAGAGCACTGAACTCCTGGCAAATTTCCACAGGAGCGATCTTTCTGAATGGACTTGAAGATTCAGCGTTCCTGTGGTCTAACTACCTCCCAATTAAAAGGCTCAGGCTTCGGTTTTCCACAGTCTGACCCCCACTGTGCTCTGCGCCTTCGACAGCTGCTGTTGCTCCCACGAGAAGGGGCTATGCAGGAGCAGTGATGACTCTACAGTTTTTGAGATGCCAGTTATCATGCCTTTGGAGGAAAAGGCATATGTACACGGGCCTGCTGCAGTGGTGGGCTGAGGAAACGGGCGTATGTGTGAGAGAGGCGAATAGATTTGTGGTATATCTGACCTAGGGACTGAGGAGTTGCACTCTGTCAGGGTCGTCTTCGGTTCCTGACAAGGTTTGCCAGCCTTTGACTTGTATTGCTTTAGACTTTTCACACAACCTTCATCGTTTTGAGGCGACTTTATACCACTCTCACATTTACACAGAAAAGACGTTGAAATAGAGAGTTCTGATGACCCACTTTGAGATCCAGAGCAAACCAATGAAGGCTAACATGAGTAGACTTGACTCCTTCACCTTGTCAATGTATGTAATAAGTCACATCACATGGCAAAGGTGAAAGACACACCATGACCAATTCATCTTGCTCCCAGGGAATCACAGAAGCTCCACGGAAACTTCCCTATGTTTTTTTCTTCAGAGATTTGGCTTCCAACTTATATTCTTCCACCAGGTCAAGAATTTCTGAAACTAATAGAAGATAAAATTTCTCACCTGGTAAGACTTCATAAATATCTTCTTCTGTCTCCTTTGTGGGCTCTTTGAGCCCCACATTCCCAGGCAAGTTGACAGGTCTGCATTGGGAACCAGAATTTGGGGCATCAAAACCATCAATATCATCATACGTCTCTTCCTCTTCCTCCTCTTCCTCCTCCTCTTCACACGGAATGGTTAAGGAGCTCAGATCTGCCAGGGCAGAGACGACAGTGAATCAACACAGGGAGAAAAAAGGAAAGAAAAAGGCAGGGAAGGAAAGAGGGAGAAGGAGGTGGAGGGTTGAGAATAAAATATGTCAAAAGAAAATGAAATGCTAGGTTAAGTGCTGTTATTTCTAATGTGGGCCTTGGTGCCAGGAAATCTACAGAAAAGGCCAGACTAGCACCGTGTCAGGTTTAAACCATAACATAAATCCTTCTTTGCAATAAAACTTGATCAGGATGAAGCAGCTCTGGAAAGTAGGAGGGTGCGAATGAGCACATGAGGCGAAGGGAAGAGGATAAGTCCAGAAGAGGAAATGCCGTGCACTGTTTCCCATGTAGAGAAAGGGCGAGGGATGGCCTGTGGCCCCCTAAGGCTGTGCAGAGCCCTGGGAGCAACGGTGGCTCCCGGAGGGGAGCTGAGAAGCCCGTGTCCCGCACGCTCTCACAGCAGAATGCCAGACACGTTTGTTCTTTTTTTTTTTTTTTTATAAAGATTTTATTTATTTGCCAGCGAGAAACACAGCGAGAGAGGGAACACAAGCAGAGGGAATGGTAGTGGGAGAAGCAGGCTTCCCTGCCGAGCAGAGAGCCCGATGTGGGGCTCGATCCCAGGACCCTGGGATCATGACCTGAGCCGAAGGCAGACGCTTAACGACTGAGCCACCCAGGCACCCCGACACGTTTGTTCTTAAAGAGAAAAACGGGCAAGAGTGGACGAAGAAGAGAAAGTGAGATCCAGAAAAATGTAACAGTCGTGCGAGACTAAATGGAATGGCCGAGCCGTGGAGTTATCATGTCCTTTTGCAACTGTGCAGTCTGGCCGCCCTCAAAGTGGGTCATTGCAGAGAGGATGTCGAGCTGTTACGGCATGGGGGAGCACGGGGCAGGAGAGGGAGATTGGATTTTTATTTTAATGGGGAACTGGGAAGGTTCGCTCTCGGATGTCTAGTACAGAAGGCCCTCCGAAACCCTGCTGAGGGGCCTCTGTAGGATGGGCGAGTGCCGTCAGCGTACTCTGGGGAAGGCACGGATGGAGAGACATCCGACATTCATTTCAAAACACAATAAAGCTGTTTGGCTTGATTAGGCATTTAATAAAGACTTTGCAACAATTTTCATTGGAATTCTGGTGCCACCTCATATGAAGAGGGGATCAAAGACACATTTGTGGCTTAAACCATATGTTATTATTTTGTTTGTTTTAAAATAAAATGGAATGAATAATTTCTTCAATGTGGGATTCTGAAAGTACCACAGGGTACAGCTCAATAAAACTGCTTTGAGTTTTATTGAGGTTTACACACTTAGGGGTATATTACACGCATAAATCCAAGGCACCTAGATGAGAGTGTACCCTGTAGTCTTGCCATCAATGTTCATGTTTGCCTAGTTCCAGTCTATTATACGTGACGCTCTTGGTAGATGCAATAGTTTGTTTTTGTGATAGCAAAGGCATAAACTGAGTAAAATAGGCAATTCTTGTAATTAAAGCTCTGGTGCTTCCTTCTTTTTATCCACAATAAAATCTTATAGCAGAATAAAAAAACAGAGACAAAAAGACTTGGTGTTTTCAGGCTGGTGTGCTTCTCCCTAGGTCTCTGGCCATGTGCTGCTTTTCTGCAGGTCCTGCAATGACGGGCTAGCGTGGGTTATCTGATGCCAAGTGGCAGACTCAGGTTAGCTGTTTCTACCTGCCAGGCCACTCCCAGATAAGCCTTCCTGGGCCACCGTCACTGCTGTGCCTGCAGACTGGCCAGCAGAGGGTAGTCTAGGAGTGGTCATTCAACATCTTCAGGCAGGACTCTTCCCATCCCAAAGCAAGGGACATTTTACTGTGGTTTGGGAAAGAAGAGTTTGCTTTTTTTTTTTTTTTTTTTAAAAGATTTTATTTGTTTATTTGACAGAGAGAGAGATCATAAGCAGGCAGAGAGGCAGGCAGAGAGAGAAGGCGAAGCAGGCTCCCCACTGAGCAGAGAACCCGATGCGGGGCTGGATCCCAGGACCCTGAGATCATGACCTGAGCTGAAGGCAGAGGCTTAACCCACTGAGCCACCAGGTGCTCCGAAGAGTTGGCTTTTAATACCCATGTTGATGAAGGTCACTTTGATAAGTATAGGTTTCTACCTCCTGCTAAGTTTCAAACAAGAAGATTTGGGGTCTAAATTGCATCTAGGTGACTTTACATTTGATACCATGAATTTCCTTTCCAGAATATAAGGGGTTGGGAGATACCTAATTGTGCTGAGCTGGTTTTCAGAATCTCCTTTTCTAGTGATTACGAATACTACAGAGGTGATCTCTCTCAGGTTGATGGCTTCTTTATCTTCTGGTTCATACATGATAGTATTTGTTGTTATAACATAAGGGATGATAGAAGGGAGAACGAACAGAAAACAAAATACAGATTGAAGCTTGTGGATTATATTTACACAATATAACTTCAACTGCAAATCTATGTAAGTGTTGCTTTGGTAATAAGGATACTTACCCTTTAACAAGAAACTGATTTGATCCACCCAGTCTCTGGCTTCGGCTGGATTAGCAGCTGTAAACTAGAGAAAAATTAGTCAATTAATTTATCACCTTCATGAATTCATAAAATTTCCATGAATCCTAAAGGGAAGTTCAAAGAGAAGAGCCTTGTGTATTAAGTTGCAGAGTCAGGTTGAAAGCTGAGGATTCTCTATCTGCTTAATATTTAGAAAAAAAGATCAAAATCTTACTTGAAGTGATACTTCCCTTCAGTAATTCTGTACACCCAGCATTGACTACTCTGAGCCCAGACCTTCATGTTCACGTGCATTCATTAGATTAGCCATGCATTCATCAGACATTTTTTTTTTTTTTTGGAGAAAAGGTTACAGAGAAAAACAAAACAAAACAAAACAAAACAAAACTCCTGACTTTAAAGAACAATGTATCAGTTACGGAGACAAGATACACACTTTAGATAGGAACCTGCAAAGTAGGTGTGTTTGAGAACAGTCGGAGGCTAAGAGAACAGAGGAGCACTTACTATTGCCTGGAGTAAAGCCAGGGAAGCTGGTGCAAGCAATACTGTTTTGGTTGGGTTTTAAGAGTTGGTGGAAACTGCCTGGTGGAGGGAACCATGTGCAGATCAGGAATGAGACCACCGTGTATGGGGGAAAGTAGGCAGATCAGCTTGACCGGAGAACATCAGCAGGTGATGCGGGAATGCTGCAGGTCCGGGAGGAGTTGGTGATGGGGCTCTGAGTACTAGGAGCTCAGACTTAAAATGTAGGCAATAGGAAACCACTGTAAGTTCTAGGAAAAGATGTGGGACATTCTTTCAAGAGTTGTGACTAGGAGGGATTAGAAAAGGGAGAAATTGGAGACAGAAGACAAGCTAGAAGGCTATTTCACTGGTCCTCTGGGGGGAGCGGTTGGGACAACTATTGTGATGGCTGTGGGAATAAGTAAGAAAGGGAGGATCCAAAGGATATTGTGGAGGAAGAATCCACGGACCATGATAATGACTTGGATTCAATGGGCCAAAGAAAAGAAGAAGTAAACAAACTCTACATTCTGATTCATAAAACAAGCCAGTCAAGCATCAAGCCTTAGTAATTTTTTTTTTAAATGAATCAACTTGAAATGACTGTTCCTGAAAAACATTTTTATTATTTGGCCATTAGGATAAGATAAAGATATGTGCTATATAAGAAACCTAGATTCCTGCTTAATACTTATTAATAGACATTGTCATTCTTGATTTCTTAAAAACTCATTTCCATAAGAAATGTCTAAGGAAATTGATTTAGACTTGTCATATAAATTTTTATCTGGAGGAGGCACCATCAATACTGAATAATAAAAATAACTTAGATACATGCCCAGTGCATACATTTGTTACATATATATATCTGTGAAGGACTCTCCAGAAAAAAGTTTATTTTAAATTAAAAAAAAAAACTTTTTTTGAAATTCCATATTGAAGACCTAGATTGTTTTATCAAAACAAGGCTTAAGATACCATAGAAACAAAAGGATGAGTACTGAGAAGCATTTGAAGAGTCCTAGGGTTACTCAAGTGGTTAATATTAACCTTAGCATGTCTTTTCTCTTTTTCATAAGTTAGCTAAAATTTTTCCAAATTGTTTTAGTAAAACCGTGATAAGATAGAAATGACCAATAAGCAGGAAACAATATTTGTGTGATGTACATACATACATCCACACACACACACACACATCTGCACCCACACACAAACATGTAAAAACCTATTTTCGGAGAAAATCATGACATTCTCATAGTCAGAATTAAAAAAAATTTTAGTTAATAAATGCCTTACCTACTATATTATGTCAAAATATATAAAAATGAACATAGTGAAGAATAAGCCTTTTCCACCCCAACCCTGGTACACTAGTCCCTCCAGTTATCACTGTTTCTACTCACTAATCATTGTCACCAGTGTCTCAGGAGTCCTTCCAGAGGTATGCTATGCTTCTACACACAGGAAGATTATTTTGGATGGCAAGATGAATATGGGAAAATAACTTATTTTTCATTCTAAAGTCAGATTTTTCTTTCTCTGCGTTTCATGGAAGGAAGTAAAGATAGTTAAAAAAATAAAGAGAATGGGAATTGAAGGTGGGAAGTCGGAGATGATGAATAAGGAATTGGATTGTGTGCTGCAATAGACAAGACTCTCACCTGTGGAGGGAGATTGGGAAGGCGGGGGGTGAGGGGCGGAAGCCAACCAAAGGGAGTGTGTGGGATGAGAGTGACGATAGAGAGCAGGAAGGAGGGCATCACAGAGCAAAGAAGAAGACATGTCAAGAAGGAAGAAATTTCTTCCCCGGTAAGAAATGAGCAGGTAACAGAGAAAGGATGGAACCCAGCAGAGCACCCCCAGCTCACATGCAGCGTGGAACGAAACTACAATACAAATGAGGATCATCATCTCCTCGGCTCTTCCTACCTCATAGCTGCGCCTATCCTGGGAGGTCAGTTCAAAGCAGGATTCTTTCTTGGAATCTTTTCGCAGGTGGGGGGCCATCCGTACATTGTAGCCCTTAATGAGAAAGGTCCCTTTGGGCTGTTTGCCTGCAAGACAGGAAAGCTCCCTGTGTCCCTGGAGAGATGCACCCGCCAAGGGAAGGCATCTTCTCTGGAATGTAAAATAAAAGAACCGAAACAGCTGTTACATCCCCGAGGAACCACAACACTCAAGGAAAGGTTATTAAGGAAGCTTAAGAAGAGGCTACTGTGACAGTGAGGTAGAGATCACCGCCAAGCTAGGGAAATGCAACAGGAAAGGTTATTTTGCCAAAAGAGTACAATAGAGACAGAGAATTTATTAGAATGTTAAGAGATCTATAATAACAGGAGGTAGGAATTATTACAGCAGGGAGAGTGTGGCTGTAAACGTGAGGCTCCTGAAGGCTATTAGAGAACTGTAGCATATTATCATCAGGGCTGGCAGAGCTCACATTTGAGGGGAGGGACAGCAGTGCAGGGGGCGTGATGAGTTCCTGGGATCTCTTCCTCTGCCCTATGTAGCATTTGGGTTAGACTGCTCTCCCCTTCCTGCTGGTCAGGTGGGAACTGGTGCTAGAGGGAGAATAATTAAAACTCAGTATTTTATCCCCCTTCCCAGAGGTCAAATTGGGAAGTAGCAGAGTACTGTTAATTATCATTGGGTAACGTAGGAGGAGGAACAAGACTAAGGGAAGGAAAGGCGAGACAACTCTGCCTGTCACTCCCTTAAAAAAAAAAAATAATAAACTAATAGGAATGGGAAAAGAGCGGCTGGTTCCCAATGATTGCAAGTCCTCCTGGTGTGGTTCAAGCAAAACACACAGAGGAGGGGAACCACAGTGTCTGGGTGATGATTTGTGTCCTGGTATCATGGGCAATGGGTTGCTTAATACGTGCTTTTTGGGGAGGATGATAAGGTGGCAGTGCGATGACATTATTAGGAAAAGAAAAGAAAAAGACTCTATCCTTACCTGGTTGAGCTAAAAGAAATACACAAACACTCTACACTTGCTAAGAAAAATGTCTTGGGCACAATAAGAAGTAACTGGCGAGAAGGGAGCCATGCAACAGTGCTTTTTGACACCAGAATCTTTTTTGTTAAAGTATCTCTCCTTGTTCTAACTGGCCACTAAAATGTTTTGTTGTTTCTTTGGTCACCAGGTTTTATTTCACCCTGACGGCAAAATGGTCTATAAAAGTCTCCAAGCCTCTCCCTCTTCTACTCTCTCACCTTGAGTACAGAGGATTCTGAATGAATGAACGTAACACCTAGCTTTATATTCAGGTATGCCGACCACTGATTCAAATGCAAGGGAAATGGAGAACATGTTTACAATGAGGTAAATGTTATATTAGTTTGAAGGTTTAAAATAAGAGAATAGCACCGGATTGGCTGTGCACTTAGAATTCAGGGAAGAAAGTGTGGTTGCTGGGCTGGAGGGCGGTCTGGGGGTTGGACAGAAACTGGGGATGGTTTTGAGCTGTGCGGCTATGATTGCCAAGCAGGCCTTCTCACTTCACCCCGAGATGGGACAGTCTCTGAGGAATATCAGAGGGTGAGTCCGAGATGAAATCAGTGGTATCTGTGGTAGGCAGAAAGGCAGGGTGAGCCAATTGCCTTGAAGCCCAAGGGCAAATCTCAAGGATGCCAAGGCATTTAGCAAAGCTGCTATTCTTTCTGCCACCTTAATACCAAAGGAATGGGAAATCCAAAGGCAATTGGGTAGATATCCGATTATTCCCTGGGACTGGATATCTGGGCATTGGGAGATGCATAATCCTGGGAAGGAAGGAAGAGGGGAGAACTGGGAATGATTGGAAATGGGGAAACTTGGAATCACTGGCCCCTGTGCCAAGGCGGCAGAGCCTGAAGAAAGCCCCACAAGAACTGATGCATTGCTTTTCTTTATTTCTCTCTTGCTTCGCAGAATGATTCTTGGGGCTAGTTAGAGTCTGCAGGAGGGGATCCCCTCTTTGAAAGTTTGTGTTCACTTACAATGATGATTTGTAACTTGTATTTAGTCATGGCTCCCTCCCAATTTGTGCTTGCATCCTGTTCCTTCTCTCGGACTTAGTGACTGTTCAGCATGGATGGGAGGTCTTCTAGGGATAGCATATGAGTGTTGTGCCTGATTGACTCAGTGGTGGCTCATTAAGAAGCTGCCTCTGGCCTGAGTCAACACTTCACTGCTGCTGCCATCTGGCTGGAGGGTGTCTCTTAGGCACAGCAACCATTTGGGTCTCAATAGTCCATGACTCTAGGGATGTCCACTGGACTACTTCCCAGTATTCAGTAGGATAAAGTTGAGAGCATATTTTTAGAGAGTTTGGACCCAAGGGTTCTGTTTCTGGGCTGTCGGTAAGCTGTTCAAATCCTTCTCAGATTTCTTAAAAAACATTTTAACAATATTATTAACATCTATAAAGAGTTTGAGGTTCTTAAAAAAAAGAATGCAAAAAAAAAAAAAATCCCAAGAATCCCAAGGTGTTCAACCTTGATAATATTATGTTATTAGTCATAATAAAAGATAACTTTTTAACATTTCATTTTATTTTTTTAAAGATTTATTTATTTGAGAGAGAGGGAGAGAGTGCGCGCCCGTGTGTGCATGTGAATGGAGGAGGAGCAGAGGGAGAGAACTTTCAAGCAGACTCCCTGCTGTGTGCAGAACCTGACCTGGGGCTTGATCCCATGAGCCATGAGACCAGGACCCATGAGATCATGACCTGAGCCGAAGCCAAGAGTCAGATGCTTAACCACCTGAGCCACCCAGGTGCCCCAAAGACAAGCTTTTGATATGCTGACCACACGATCCTAGTGTTTAAAGGGGAAATAATTTCTAAATTGGCATCTGAGTTTTTGGTGATGGGCAAGGTTACTTACCCAAGGCTCTTTCTTTCCCAAGCAGGTCCCTTTATGGGCGTTCGTTAAAGACTGCTTTCTTGGGATCTAAGTGCTTGAGAATTTACGAAGTGCTTGCATCCAGGAGTGAGATGCTGCTGTGCAAATGAAGAACACTTACTTTTCTCATTAGCATAGTAGTAGAAGAGGCCTCTGCTGACAACACACCACCGCTTCTGCCACTCTGACCCGAAGAAACTATGATCTAGACGGAACAGCAGCAAGGGACATAAATTCAGGTAACTACAACCACTGACGAGTCTGTAAAGTCCAACACACAGTCCAGTGTGTTATTGTTTTATTTCCTAAGTTAATGGACTGTAAAACCCTCTCTTTCACTCCTGCAGGCTATCCCATATTGACTCAGAGTCCAGAGGGCTCGCTCACTTAAAGGTCCAGATTCTAAACAGGGTTTGCCTGTTTTGACCCCTCACGGCTGTCCCACTGTCTATCTTCCTTTATAGCTTTCGGGTTCTAATCTCGTCCAGTACTTTTCAAATTCTCTATGATACTTTCATGTGATGCCTTTTATCGAACCAAGCTGATGCTCCAGGCCAGGGGCATGAGAACGGCTTTGGTGTTATGAAGGCAATTTGCCTTCTGAGTGCTCAACCTGGGACCCCGGGGTTTAGTTAGGGTAACCGTATCTATTTTAATCCAGTGAGTGACAGGTTGAGAGTTGGGTTCCTCTGAAACGTGAAACTGGGTTGCTTCACACAGGATGTAAAATTACACTCTTGGCAACATACTTTTACTCTTTGGGAACACACTGAGAGATGAGAACAAGAACATCATCACTCATCCATTCAACAAGTGTTTATTAAGCACCTGTTGTGTACCAGGTGAGCAAAGCAGAAGCAGTTCCTATCCCGAGGAAGCTCACAGTGGGCTGAAGAATTTGGGGCATCTCTCTTCAGCCTATACACATGCACCAGACTTCTTTTCCTCTCCCACCTTCCTTTTGGCCTTCCCCCTCCGGAGCACGAAATTGGGCATAGAAAAAAGCACCTGCTATGTTAGCCCTCTTTTTCCTCATTTCCCTGGAATGTTCTGAGACCTGTGGGTCAGGTCCATACCTTTGCTTTTCTTCTCCAAGTATCCTTGTTTGATGATATTATCAAGTTCTTGAGCTCCTCTTATGAGGTCTTCCACTCCTGAAAGAAACAACAGCAGGATGCTTTGTTGAAACCTGACAGAATTTTCATTTATTTAGGTTCCTTTCGATAATCCACATTAACAAAGGGGGCACAGAAGGGCAGTTGCTTAAACACAGCACACACACCAAAAAACCAATTTTTACATGATTGAGGGGAGAAAGTAAATTTTCTTTCTTTCTAATTATATCTGATGCTAAAATCATTTATAATGATCGAAACCTACATTAGTTTGTGCAAGGAGAAGTAGCCTAAATATGTACTGATTGGCAAGAAAAGGACTCCAGGGAATTAAGAATTTGCTGTGGATATAAGCTCCAAATTGGATAATCCACATCGAGATAATCGAAAGTCAAATGAATAGCTACCAGCAGAGAAAAGCTTAATGAGTGATAGAGTTCACCATAAATGCAGCCACCTCCGTGAGAGCAATAAGCACACACTTACTCTTAAAAAAAGAAAAAAAAAAAAAGAGAGAGAGAGAGATAGACAACAACAAAACAGAAAGCTACCTTGTGAACATAAATTTTATTAACTTTGCATAAAGAAGGACTATGCAAGCTGAACTAGAAGTAAGGGCCACGTCCTGGTTTTGTCCAAGTACTGGAAAGAGTCTGAGAATGGTTGAAGCCCTTACCAAGAGAGGATTCTGGAACGGGCATCGGCCTTTAAACGTATGCTGCTAACATCCTGGCCTTTCAGTCAGCTTCATTAGGTACAAATTTATTGAGAAGTGAAGATCCTCATCTATTGTTCACTACCGGGGTTTATACTTATTTTACAGAAGGGAAGGGTCAAGGACAAAAGAGAAAGAATTGACTCCTCAAAAAATAAAATGAAACAAGAACAGCAACAGCAAAAAACTCTTTAAAAAATACAAGTTCATATTTCTTTTTTTTTAAGTTTATTATTATTATTTTTAGTTATCTCTATACCCAACATGGGACTTGAAATCATGACCCCGAGATCAAGAGTGGCGTACTCTTCCGACAGAGCCAGCCAGGCACCCCCAAGTCTGTATTTCATAATTAGGAGAAATAAGGGGAGTGGCCTAGCAGAATCCTAATGTTTGTTCTTTTTAGTTTCCAAAACCAAAGCTCTTTTGGTTTCCCTTAATAGATTGAGGAATCAAAACAAAACACAAACCAAATTAAGGCATAACCCCATATGAATCACCTGGGTCACCTATACAGTATCTTGAGACTTTTGGGTGAAATAATTGTTTTTTCAATTGTACAATTTTTAAAAAATCTACAATAACTAATACTTACTCAGGGGTGGCTATGAGCTGGCACTTACTTCTTGTTTAAAATATTTCTTGTTGATTTATTTTATTTTTTAAAAGATTTTATTTATTTATTTGACAGAGAGAGAGACAGAGAGAGAGATCACAAGTAGGAGAGAGAGAGAGAGATCACAAGTAGGCAGAGGCAGGCAGAGAGAGAGGGGGAAGCAGGCTCCCCTCTGAGCAGAGAGCCAGATGCGGGGCTTCATTCCAGGACCCCGAGATCATGACCTGAGCCGAAGGCAGAGGCTTAACCCACTGAGTCACCCAGGTGCCCCATATTTCTTGTTTAAAAATAACATTTTGAGACAATTTAAAATGCAACTAAGATTTTACTTTTTGCTTCTAGGAGGTTTTGAACTTAGTTTTTAAACATAGACATCCAAAAAGTTTTTCTTCTTACGTGTGTCAAAGTGCCTGATTCTTTCTATTTGTCCTTATTGTCAACCTCCTTGTTCATGGACTGACTAGTTTCATCTGTGGGCTTTACAGTGAGCAGACTGTGTGCTGCTAGAAATCCCCCTGGAGGCGTCTCAAGGTGCACATAGGAGATGAACAGCAGCAAAGGGGAGTTCATTTGTCTAGGGTCCTTTCATTTCTCCCACCCCTCTGAACATTCTAATACCTCCCTGAAAACGCTCTCCAAGAAAACAAAAACCGGGCCACTGTGGAGTGGCTGGGTCGGGGACCCCGCAAGGCTCAGAAGAAAGGACCTTTCCAGGAGACCCCATCCTCTCTGCAGCTCTGTCAAAAAGTGCTCCCAGAGGCCTAAAAATTAAATGAAAGACAGGAGGGAATGAGAGAACAGGATCTCCTAAGCTTGGAGGATCCATCCCTTCTTCCAGTTTTGTTTTTTTTCCTTTTTCCTTTTTTAAGGGCTTGTGAAACTTAGAGACACAGCGTCTTGTTAAAGATGCCAAGAGTCTGAATCATAAAAGACACGTTAAACGTTCTATTAGAATTCAAGCCTCCTTTTTTAATGCAAATCTAAATGCCATTTTATGGAACATCTATAATTATGAAAATGGGAAGACATTGCCTCGTGTGCGGGGAGAGTCTGTGAGTATGAATATTACATTAATGTGCCCACACCAGCTCACTGATCCTGCTGGCAGGAGCATAAAAAATGCTTGAGTGAAACTTTTATTTAGATGTTAAGACTCCAGGCCCCAGCGGGGTGACAGAGACAGTCCCTGCGAGTTGCCATCAGAGAGAGAGCTTGAATTGAATTACCCAGGGGGGAAGGAAGTAGTGATGAGCACTGCTTCGCTTATTTAATTTCATTTACTTTCAGTACATTATCAGCATGAGGCTTTTCTCTCCCCACCAACCGAAACCCAAGAATGCCACCACCAAGAAAACAAAGACACAATGCTGCCGAGATGTTTGAACTCTAAGTCGCAAATTCTAGGAGACTAGGGTCAACCCCAACACCACCTTCTCTCCCGAAGAGTCACACTTAGTTTGCTAAAACTGGGCAGGGAATGAGTTGCTGAATTTTCTCTCTTGATTGTTCCCCAACAGACTCTGAAGAGTACCAGAGCTCGAAATGTGGTATTTTCATGTGCTGCATCTTTAGCAAGATGGGTTACGTTGCTTTCTTATGAGAAGGAATTGGTACCGATGAACTCTCTTGCCTGGTTCCCCTTATGGGCGGGGGGCAAAATGGGATGATAGGTGAAGTTTGAAATGGCCCTGGAAAATAAATTAGGAAATCGAATCAAATCCCTCTCGATTCTAGTGATTGTCTTCTGTGTACAAGACACTGTGTGGTGAGTATAATAACAGACTTGTTCTCAGGGTACGTTGATGCCGAGCTCCATTTCATTAGCTCCATGACCTATCAGATAAATCCAGAAAACCAAGATGGGAAGCCATTGTGGCAATCCAGCTGCCTCCTCTTTTAGTGTCAGCTCAGTGTCCTACTGATCAAGAACCCGTGATCCCGAGGACCCACCACATTAGCTATGGTCCTGGGATGACGAGGCAGGAGGGGCCTTGTATGCCTGAGTCCACACCTCCTGGGAAATGAACACAGCTGCCGAGCTTCTTAATGCCTGAGAGAAAGTATGTAAATGCTTTGTAGGATGATAACAAAAATAGGAAGAAGACACAAGTAATGGCAGGAGTTGCTATTTAAGGCAAAAACATTTATATTTAAGGATACAACTTAAAAAAAAAATCGAGGCTTTTTGTCCATTACCTGAAAAAAAAAGATATCACTGTCTTAATGAAAAAATAGAAATGATTTAGATTTATTGGGAATGAACGGCCTTCTTGGATAAACCTAAGGGTGTATCACATTGTATCAGGACAAAACAGAATTACATTCGTGTCATAATCTCTCTCTACCACGGCACTTAACTAAATCTCCCAGAATAGCCCATATAAAGAAAAGATTCACTTAGCTGAAGGATGTGGGGCCATAAAGATAAGATCGGTAGAGAAGTGTTACCTAGAAGTGATGACCACCCAACTTTCATGGCAGATGAAGATAAAGGAAATTCTCAGACATCCTTCTCTCTTCATCCAGATGCCTTTAAACTCTTGTTTCCCACCCATACCCAACTCTGCAGTAAAAAACGACAGAGTAGGATTCCATCTCTCAGCGCTAAACAGGACTCCTCAGTCAGCTGTGCACCGAAACAACAATGGGGACCCCTTAGAGTGTGATACATTTCCATAAAGCAGTCAATAAAAAAGACATGGGCGCTTATGTGAGTCACGGCCTATTTAATCAGCTGCGTTCTAGCCCACTGAGAAAAGAGAATTGGAGAAATCACTTGGCAACACCACAGCACAAGGCTAATGGCACAGGAGGCCACACAGTTTCACTGCAAAAAGGCTGCAGCCCCTGCAAAACCAAGCGGGTGCCCATGAACTTTCATTATAGGCAGCTGGCTTGGTTTCTTGCTAAGCCAACCTGAAATGAAAATCAACGCTTTAAAAAAAAAATCTTTTGTTCAACCCCCACATGTCCCATAAACTGTGGATGTCTCCCATCCTCCCTTTTCCCCTTCAATTCAGGTTCTTTTCAACTGTTTGAAAAAGGGACCAAACTCCAGCTTCGAGGCTGATAGCTACAAGTGGTGATTCAGGCAGGGTGAAGTCGACCAGGTCCCTCCACTGAAGTACCTGTGACAAGACCCCCGGGGCGCTGGGTGGACGATGTTGGAGAAAATTTAATATTTGAAGGCTGGGGATGGCAAAGCACCATCTGCAATTCCAATGCACTCATAGTTTGCTGGTGTATGTGCATTTGTAGACAAGTGACACAAACATACTTCACAATGCCCCAAACGCACACAGGGGAGGAAGGTATTGCAGGGAGGGTCGGGACGGTAGTATTCTCCTGTCTGGTGGTCACTGGTCCTAAATCTCCTTTGTATTTGGCTTCCGTGGCCTTCTTTAATAAACTCCTTACAGTTTTTCCTTAGTTTCTTGTATTTCTGGGTGGCTTTTTGTTTTTTTCCTCATTTGTCAGGCCTCAGTCAGTCAGTGAGAGTCAGTCTGAGGTGTCTGGCCTGTGGTATTCAACCTCTGAGCATGATGCTAACAGGGAAGTCGGTTTCAGTGACTTGCCCTCTGTTAGCCTCTTGGGACAGGCTTATACAATTCTCTAACTTCTGTCATTCTATTTGATACCCACCTGAGTTTGTGCCTGTTACTCCACTTTTCTGTCCTTTTGCTTCACTTATTTTTTTTTTTTTTTTAAAGATTTTATTTATTTGACAGAGAGAAACACAGCGAGAGAGGGAACACAAGCAGAGGGAATGGTAGCGGGAGAAGCAGGCTTCCTGCAGAGCAGAGAGCCTGATGCGGGGCTCGATCCCAGGACTCTGGGATCTGACCTGGGCCGAAGGCAGACGCTTAACGACTGAGCCACCCAGGTGCCTTTTGCTTCACTTATTAAAGAATTTACACCAGCACATATAACACATATATGGTGAAAAATTCTAAACCATACATAGTAATAGACTTAGGATCCGAAAGCTTCAGAAACACAGAGACCACTTGGACAGTGTTAATTTTGTGGGTGAATAAACCAGACAGCAGATGAAAGAAAGGAAGGAGTGAACACCACCGACTTGGTCAACTTCCTCAACAAGCTGTGACAGAAGAAGTTGGAAAACAAAACAAGGACACCTGGAGCTAGACTGAGGAGGTTGGAAAATGGAAGAAGTCCCACGTCTGCTGTTGGCAAACCAGCACAGGAGACACTGTTCAGGAGATCTTGAGGGACTCTTCTTGGCCCTCCAACTTTTTAAAGTCTTTAAAAAATAAAAACTTAGGCGCTTGGGTGGCTCAGTGGGTTGGGGCCTCTGCCTTCGGCTCAGGTCTTCTCAGGGTCCTGGGATCAAGCCCCACATCAGGTTCTCTGCTCAGCGGGGAGCCTGCTTCCTCTTCTCTCTCTGCCTGCCTCTCTGCCTGCTTGTGATCTCTCTCTCTGTCAAATAAATAAATAGAATCTTTAAAAAAAAAAAAAAACCCAAAACTTGTTAATCCGGGTAACAGTCCAGACAGTGTAAAAATCTGTAGAAGAAATCCTGTTATACTGAGGATAAAGAAAATTCATGAGAAATTCTAGGTCACTGAGAAGTACTAAGAAAAAAACTAGATAATTGATGAACAAAATAATGAAAACGAATACGTTTTAATAAAAATGAAAAGAAACTAAGTTTTTAATCTGCATTTTAAGGAAAGATTTATTTATTGATTTGATATGAGAGGGGGGAGAGAGAGGGAGAGAGAGACAAAGTGGGGGGAGGGGCAGAAGGAGAGAGAGACAAGCAGACTCTGCTCTCAGCGCAGAGCCCAACATGGGGCTCGATCCGAGGACCCTGAGATCATGCCCTGAGCTGAAATCAAGAGTTGGACGCTTAACTGACTGAGCCACCCAGGCTTCCCTTAATCTGCATTTTTTTTTTCCTTAATCTGCATTTTTATAAAGCATGTTTACATCTCATTTGAGGTTCACAGCAGCCCTATGAGGTATGTATTATTATCAGCTCCACTTTACAGACCAGAAAACTGGGGCTCAGTGATATTGCCAAACTTGCTGAAGATTGCTCAGCTGGAAGAGCCTAGGCTCTTTCCACCACCCTGAGCCTAAGTCGAGACACACTCGGAAGGGGCTGAGGATTGATAGGGTCTTCCCACTTCATGCTCGCACAAAAGGAGACCCGTTTAAGTAGGAGGAAAGAAACAGATGTGGTTATTCTAGTGGCTGATGTCAAAAGATTATTTAAGATAATAGATTACTTATTCACTTTTTAATGTATTGGCCGACTAATCTGTAGAATTGCTTTCCAGGGCAAGTCTGTGTAAAGTCCGAGAAGTCAATAGATACACAGTACACAGCAAAATAAGAGAACATACGGGAATGCCCGAAAAGGATACACAGGTTAAGAAAATTCAGGAGGAAGCAACCTGGAGCTCTCCCAAATGGTGCTTGGTCACCAAGGTGTGGAAGATGTCTTCTGATGCAAGAGTGGTATCTAAAAGAATGAGGCCCTGCTCCAGTGTAGGGCTCGTGCAGGAGTTTTGAATGTGACTTGTTTACTCTTTAAAGAAGAGGATTTGGTTTAAAAAGAAAAAAGACTTTGGGGTGCCTGGGTGGCTTAGTCAGTTAAGCATCTGACTCAGGTGGTGCTCTTGGGGTCATGAGATCGAGCCCCGTGTTGGGCTCCACACTGAGCATAGAGTCTGCTTGGGATTCTCTCTTCCTCCCCCTCTCCCCTCTACACCCCTGCTCACACTCTCTCTCAAAAAAGAAAAAAAGAAAGATTTCTAGGCTAAATATCCAAAATTGGTTTCTTTTCACAAAACATTCCATCAATAATGCCAAGCTACAAGGTAACATACAGAAACCATGAATATTCATGGATGATGAAGAACCTTCTTGTTCCTACAAAGAGGCGCCGTACTAATCGTCTAAGAGGCTTGTGGTCTTAGGGGATGCTCCTTTCCACATCTTCCCTTTCGGTGGGAAAAAAGCCCTTCCAACTTCAACACACTATTTCTAGCAAATAAATAAACGGTAATAATAATCAGCAGCATCGTCTAGGTGTAAATATTTCACTGTACAGAATGAGTAACTCAATATAATAATCCACTGATTCTCAATCATGGCATTGTGACATATTGGTGTTTTGATCAATTGAAGGTGTTCATCTAAAGGGCAGAGATTTTGAATAATTTACTTTTAGAATAAGAATGGAGTCAAAATCTTTCTTAGTAATATCATTCGTCTGCATTCTGATATGCTTTCTTAAGGGAAAAAGTCAATGAAAAATAATTTATATTGTATCTTACTCATGCTACAGTTTATGGTATTACACACATCAGATGCACTATTACAATTGTGGCAATCAAGAATTCCCCCATTGCTTTATTTCCTTGAAAAAAAAACCTGGCATTTCTTTGAAATTGTGGGTGTTCCACAGAAGTGGATTGAGCATATAAATGTTGGTGGACATGTGATATGGTGAGAAAAAGGCTAAGAATTCATGAGATCTCCACACAGACTATTTAAACCCAGAAAGCCTCTTGTGTCTTCTGAGTTTATTAATTATGCATATCTGTAACCCAGCACCCTTGGCTTTATTGTTATCCTAGGAATCCATCCTTAATAAAGAACCACAAAGATCCCAATTACCTGAAGTCTCTTTAGCAGCCAAACCCCAGTAAGTGGCAACCATGCAAAGGGAGAATCCGGGTACCAATCTGGGCAGCAATGCTCAAATGGCCTTGGGATGGCAATAAGGAGGTGGAGAGGATGTAAAATGCTGAATTGTCTGTTTACAAACTTTGAAGGATCACTGTATTCCCTCCTTGTCCTGCGGCAGATCACCATTATATATGTGTTACTTGAAGGCATCTCTATAAAATGAATGACAAAATATCATTTCCAAATCTATTCATTTACTACTCCACTGGACCGTGATAAGAACACGGAGAAAAGGAAAGCAAAAGAAAAGAGACTTCCCTGGGTTTGGAATCACTTTTTTTTATTGGTTTACCTTCTACCTGTCTACCATACTGTAGCCAGAAATCACTTTTCTGAAACATAGATGTGGTCATGTCACATTCCTGCCTAAAGCTTTGAATGGTTCCCCACTACTTATAGGATGAAACTCAAACTCTCTAGCTACAGAAACTTTATAATACTTTGGTCTCACCTACTATCCAGTTTCATTTTCTTCCAACTCCTGTACCTCTCGATACTCCAGCAACAGTAAGTAACAGACTGCCTTCTGGAACATGCCATGTACTTCATCCTGCAGAGCTTTGCTCATTTGTTTATCCTGCTTGGGAGTTCCTCTTCCTCTCTTTCCATTTTCCAAGTAGGGCATGCTCCTCTATTTTTTATTTATTTATTTTTTGGGGGGCATGCTCCTTTAAGATTCCATTCAAATGTCACATCTTCTCTGGATCTATTTTCCTCCTGTAGAATTATATACTCCATCTCCTGTGCTCTAATACCATTTTCTTTCTTTTTTTTAAAAAATTTTTTAAAAGATTTTTTATTTATTTAATTTCAGAGAGAGAGAGAGAGCACAAGCAGGCAGAGTGGCAGGCAGAGGCAGAGGGAGAAGCAGGCTCCCTGCCAAGCAAGGAGCCTGATGTGGGACTCGATCCCAGGACTCTGGGATCATGACCCGATCCAAAGGCAGCCGCCTAACCAACTGAGCCACCCAGGCGTCCCTCTAATACCATTTTCTATAGGGCACTATTATATTTTCTACAGGGCTCCCAGGGGCCCTGAAACTTTTCTCCAATACTTTCCAGTTTTGCCTCTTTGCTTAGGTAGAGCTACTATAGGTAGAGCTACTGTGAACAAGGAAGTTGAAAAGGGCTACCTCTGGGAAAAGGAATGTAGCTGTGGGTCTAGATAGAAGACGGTAGGGAGGATGGTTTAGAAAGGGGAGAGAGGGTAAAAGTAGATCTTGTGTTCATAGAAGAGACATGACATTGTGGAAGAAACTCAGTGAACAGACATCATAGCACCTGGATCGAAATGGGGGAACAAAGAAGAACCCAATACAGCTGTGCACCTAGTGGGATGGGCAGTGTTTGCCCCGCAGCTGTCTAGGTAAGGAGAGTAAGAAGTAGACTGAAGAGCAACTGGAACATGCCAACAGCTGAGACCCATCAGGGCCGGGGTGTACTTGAAGTAATTGTTGAACTGATGTGGGATTAAGAAAGATCCTTCCCTAAAAGATTCCACAGTAAAGGCTAAGGAGTTTGGTGCTAATTGTTTAACTTCCTGAAACCTGAACAACAGCCGCTGGTGGAAACTCCGGTCCCTTTCAGAGGGTAATAGAATCATTATTCATTAGTTCTCCGGGTATCCCTGGGACCTAGTACACACAGTAGGTGCCCGATAAATGTCTGTTAGGCTGAACTGAAACCACTTCTAGCCTAATGGGACTTGGGGTCTAAGAAGGCAATCTGGGAGTGAATATTTGTTAGATAATCATTTTCACCTAAGTCACAAATGGTAATTTCTGTTCTGCTGTGTATTCGCAATTTTATTTTAATTAATTTATTTTTAAATATTCGCAATTTTAATCTTAAGATTGGTAACATGAAATAAGAAAAAAAAGGGAGGGGAGAAGAAGCTTTAGCCAAGAGAGCAAGGAGAAAGTGGGCAGTGCAGAAGCCAGGATGAGTAATAGGACTAAGAATGATAGGAAGAGGGGCAAAGAGAGTTCGGGGGGAGGGTAAGAAAAAATGCCATGAATCTCAATTTGAGAGAATTACATTTCTGAGCCTATTTCACAGCCTCGTTGAGACACCAACTGTCTTCACCTCAGATCTTATTTGTCTTCAGGAGAGCATCTGAGGAAGGGATCCAGAAGAAGCCATAAAAGGACAAAGGACTGAGCCAAAACTCCAAAACCTTAACAAGCAGATAACCAAATACTTTTCAGAAATAGCTGTTGAAAGCCATTTTTGAGCTACAGACCTTGAGTGGCTGAGAACCTGACCTCTTCTGATAGCGCTTCCCCTTATTCTCTTGTTTCCCTGAAAAAATGGTATTTTTCCTCTTTGAACTTCCACAGGTACATCTGTTCGTCATCCTGTAAGCAGATGTCCTCTGTGTGCCTGAGCACTTACTACAGCTGATGGTGAAGGCTATGCGGGGACTAGTGTACCCGAATCCCAGGGTCTCTATTTCAGTTACTCTCCGAGCCAGAAGATTTCAAAGAGAAATCAAATGATAATAATTTCTTCCTCTCTGTGTCTCTCTAGTTAAAGACATCCAGATATCATCACAGCGCTGCATGGAGAAAACTTTTAAAGCAAACAAAGCAGAAAATAAACAAGAAGACTCAGGAACTAATTATCGTGATTCTCTGGGGGTATTTCAGGGTGGGTGAGCTAATGAGAACTCTCACACCCCATCAGGAAGAACTTGATGGGAGTGCAGTGATCTTAGCATTGTGGCTTTGACCTGGTATGTATCATCTACTGGACAAAGTGTCCTTCCCAAGCCAGACCTCACTCCCAGCTAGCTCCCTGGGTGTCTCTGTGCAGCAGTATGGGGACAGACAGAAAAATGATGACTGTGATAAGGAACCCTTAGGGTAAAAATTGCCCCTTTTCTTTTAAGTTACACATTTGAGGCTTAAAATCTTTTTGAGCCTTCTGATTCATCTGATAAAACTCAATCAAGTTTGAAGTAAGTCGAACTTTGTAAGGGAAAAAATTAGAGAGGGGGAAAATGAGGGTGATGTTTCTAGACCCAAAAGTTCCCAACCAAATCACCAAGTCTGTAATTGCAAAATAAAAACACTAAATCTCAATATCTATTTGCACAGCTCATTAACTAAGGGCTCACACTCAGCAAACAGAGAGAGAGAGAGAGAGAGAGAGAGAGAGAGAGAGAGAGAGAAAGAAAAAAGGAACCTTCAGCACCAGATACATTTGGAAAGTTACTATGGAGACCTGTCCTTCCCTGAATCTAAGCTAGATTCTGTCTAGCTAGGCTGCTGTCAGATGCACGTCTGTCTGTCTTCATTGCTTACTTAGAAAGTAGCAAATTGGGATGACGCAAAGTGTCTTTTGTCAGACTCTGCTGGAGAGAGAAAGAGAACATTCCTTTCCCCACTGAGCATTATGAACATTACGGCAGGCACTCGACCTGCTCTGCTACTGGGACAACATGATTTACAATGTGAAAAGGGAAAACCTAAATCACCAAGTAATGAAAACATTAAAGTTAATGCATCACAAGTGAGGAATTTATTACCATTAACTCCAATAAACAGTTATAAAACACTCGTCCTTTCCTGTCCATGCACAGGGACACAGACACTGGACTTCATTAAGCTCAACTTTCTTTTCTTCCTCACTAGACCAGTCATGTGTGTTTGAACCACCCACCATTTATTGTTAAGTGGACTGGTTCATTTTCCAGGACTGTAGAAAGCTGAAGGCACATCCATTTTGCTTCACGGTGCTTGGTACAGACGGATGAAAAAGCAAAGTTTAGAAGACATACAGCTCGGGGTTGCTATATAAGTTTATTTAAAAGTCCCTAAAATGTATGTCTGTTAAAAGCAGAGTAGCTCTTCCGAGCAGCCCTTCTCAGAAGCGGGCATATAAGTAATACTGCCTGGCGAGGAGGGTGGCATATTGGATGCCAAGGCACGTCAGGTGCGTTTAGCTGAATAATTTTTCCCTTGTTATTGTTTGGTTTAGCACTTTAGAAGCCTCAGATGGAAACCCATTTCCTTCCAACATTTTTCTCTGTCACGGGGGCATGCCAGTTTATTACCTTAAGGTTGTTCACGAACAAAAGAGGCTGCACATATTGGATGGCTAGGCTACATTGGTTACGGACTCATTTGTTTTCCAGGAAGAAAAGAACGAAAGTGTCTTTTTGGAAAGCCAGCTCTAACTGTGGAATTGCCTGTGTGTTACAGACAGGAGAGGCAGCATGAAATTCAGGCTTCCCGGACCAAATAGTTACAGTGGTAACAGTAGTAATAGTAATACTTTACGTTTGGATAGCACTTTATTTAGTGTTTGTCAAGTGGTTTCCTTTATGGCCCCTCCTTGATTGTGATACTGACAGAAAGGCTTTGCCAGTCTGGCCTTCGGAAGCTGAAAATAAGGCTCAGGGAGGGTAACTGACTTCCTCACAAAAGCTGGGAAGAAGAGTCAAGATGCAAACTGGTTTCTGTTTTATTTTAAGCTCCAAATTCGGTACTTTTTTTTCCTACACATTTGCATAATAAATCGTATTATAGTCATAACTATAATGTAAAGTCAAAATGAATAATTTTTTTTGAGGTGAAGAATGCTTTACTTCCAGATTTCTCAGTTCAGATTTCATGGTTTTTAGGAACCCTTCCTGCCAAGCATGGCTATGGTACCAGTATTGCCAGAAGGAGCCAGGAAGTCGTCCAGGACATCAGCTCTGCATGGGGACCTGATCATCGGCATTCCCCAGGGAAAAGGCAGGTGCCTAGATGACCCCCCTGTCTGAGGTTCACAGGGATGTTAAGCTTTGCCCACTGAGTGTACTTGCTGGGCCTCTCATGGACCAGACTGTGTGGAACATAAGGAAGAGGGCTCTGGATACGGAATCCGAGCAGCTTATCCTATGATACCAAAGCTAAGACTTCTGTAAGACCAACTGCCCCAAAGTAGCATAATTTAAGCAGGTAGTAATACTTAAGGAAACTCTCCCACATCTTATTTCATCACATAGGTTAGCATCTCCATAAGGCACTCTAATGAAGAACTCTTTGCTGGAGAGGTCCCAGGGCACTCTAGTGGGGATGGAGCAAATGACTTTGCCACTCATTTTACCAATGTGGAAACTAAAGCCCCACCAGCTAGATGATGTGACTCACCCAATGATGTCATTATGTGACTCACTCAACAGTGGCGTGATGTGACATTACCCACGGCACGGTGACTAATTTGTTGTAGAGTTGAGAAGAGAAATAGAGTTTTCTGACTCCAGCATAATATCACCCTTTTGTTCCCATAGTCAGGTAAGCCTGGTACAGGGAGTTTGGTTGCTGTGGGGGAAATGAGACCAGGGAAATCCCAAAGTTTGGGACAGACAGTTTGGTGAGAGTAAGAAGCTCTCCTGAAAACAGGTGGACTATTAAGTAATAGCCCATGTCCTGAACACCGAGGTCCCTAGCTTCCTTTCAGTGTTCAGTTCCCCAAACCCTGCTAGTAGGTATATAATGGCACCACCAGGAGACTCATGGATCTTTCTCTGGAAAAATGAATGGCCTCAGAGTAGAGACCTACTGCTACCAATGTTTGGGAGACCTCAAGCAAAAATGGTTGGGTCCCCTCATCACTCTCAATTTAAGGCTTTCTAAAGTGAAGCCCACCAGTTCATATGTTTCACCTTGGCACACAGAAGTTTCAATCTGCATTGGTGCCTCACTTTTAAATGTAAGCAGGATCCAAAGATCACCAGACTTTGCAGAAAAGCTTCCAACATGCAAGACAAAGATCAAAGCATGTAACAGATAAAAAGGAACTCAGGGGAAACAGAATTAATGTAGGGTGCAGAAAAGAAAATGGAAAACCAAAGCAAACAAACAAGCCATCCTTAATATTCCCAGAGGGATGAGAAGACGTCACATCTATGAGATAGGATGCTGAAAAAGGAACCATCAGAGAGCAATCAGAGAGCAAGAGAGGAGAGTCAGAAATTAAATATATGACAACAAAAATCAAAAACAAAATCAATAGATGAGTCGGGAGATAGAATTGAAGAAATCTTAAAGAAATTGGGCAAAAAGATCAAGGAAAACAGAAGAACTAAAAATATTAGAACATAGGAAATAAAAGGAAAGAAATGATCAAAGAAATGATGAAATTTCTCAAAATGAAGAATATGAGTCTTCTGGTCAAAAAGGTCCTCCATACACCCAGAATATGAATGGAAGAGAGACTCATGCCTTGATAATCATGTGAAATTTTTGTAAAAGCTTCTGAATCAGGAGGGAAAATAGGTCCTATATAAAGAATGAAGAATCAGAATGGCATTGAGCTTCTCCACAACACTAGAAGCTAGAAGTCAATGAAGCAAAGCAATCCAAAGTCTAAGGTGAAATAATTTGCATCAGCGTTCTTACACCCAAACTGTCAATTGAGTGTAAAGGTAGAATGAAGAGGTTTTCAGGCATGTGTGGTTGCAAGACATTTACGTCCTAGGCAGCCTTTTGCCGGCTGCCACCAGAGGATAGGCTCCACCAAAAAAAGGGAGTCCAGCAAGAAAGAAGGTGATGGTAGATCAGCTGAGACTCTGACAAAGGAAAGAGACAAAAAGACAAAGACAGGGTGACAGCTGTGCCCTGGGCCTCCAGAGCGCACATAAGGGCTGGCAGTAAATAAAATCTACATAGTGAAAATCATGTAAGCCCTGAAACGAAACTAACTAAAAATGATGGTATAATCATGTTGGGAAGAGGGAGGGAGGAGGTTTGAGGGATAGGGTGAGATAAGAGTGTTAAATCCTCCTCTGCCATGATATGAAATCAACAGATAATGTCTGAAATTGATAAATCAAAAAAAAATAGCTGTATAAAAATATTATGTAGAAATGTGGAAGTACACACCAGAATTGGTGAAAGAATCGAAGGGCTTGCCTCTGGAGGGCAGTACTCCAGGATTGGGAAGGGTTGGCTGCTCGTGACCCTACAGTGTTTGATTTTTTTTTTTTTTAAAGATTTTATTTATTTATTTGACAGAGAAGAGAGAGACCACAAGTAGGCAGAGAGGCAGGCAGAGAGGGAAGGGAAGCAGGCTCCCCGCTGAGCAGAGAGCCCGACGTGGGGCTTGATCCCAGGACCCTGAGATCATGACCTAGGCCGAAGGCAGAGGCTTCAACCCACTGAGCCACCCAGGCGCCCCCAGTGTTTGATTTTTAAAAACATCCCGAGTGGCTGAGTACCCAAAATTCTCAAGCTTGATATGAAGGGTATATGTCAGAGGAATCCAGGAAAGAAAGAAGAGATCAGCGTAGAATAATGTGAAACAATTTGATTGAAAACACTGAACACAAAACCATGTTTGAATTAAGTATCATTTGATGAATATTTTAATAATCTGTAGTCTTTATGCAATTTCAGGACTCATCTGCAACTCTAATATTGTGCTCTGTTTGTACCACAGGTCTAATTCTGCTTAAGCTCCTTCTGCACTGGAAGGGAACCCATAGAAACAGTTGCCTTTTTCCACTGGAGATTCGTTTTCCTTCACAAGTAACAAAGGGTATGCAATCCCATTATGAAATTTGGGGTCAGAAGCCCAGGTTATAAACTTGGGCTGCAATTTGCAGAATACTGTTGCATTGCTGGGCATACCCAGAATTGGATAAAGTACCTGCAGATGGAATCAAATTGGGAAAAATCTATTTGGAAACTACCATGTGGGAGGCCTTGCGCCAGAGAGCACAGAATCCCTGGGATGTCCCAGGAAGACAACTTCAGAGTGGCGCAAAGACATAGAGTGAAGACATGATTTTAATTTATAGGGTTGGAAAGGTACAAGGCCATAGAACAAGACACCTGTTGTCCTGCATTTGTGTTAAAGGTTTCGCCTTTTTAAAAAATAATCAGAAACACATAATCATCATTCTTGACATAAATTACACTTTCGACTGGAGGTGGAAATCCTGTTTTAAGAGTAGGAAGGGAAGGAAAAGTAAAACTGCGTGTAATTTTTCAAGAGGGAACAACGGCAATATGAAGATATATGGACGTCAGACCCATTGATAGAGGAAGGAGGCTGCGCTCTCTTCCCTCTTATAGTGTCACTCCTGTGACCTCTACCATTTGAAATGCTTTGATTCCACCTTGCCCAAGGGACCTGTGAGCATCGGGCAAAGGGATGAAGGATGCCTATGACTGACCTCACCTTTACATTGTCTAAGGACTGGAGGTATAAATCAGCTTTCCCCTTGAAGACCTGAGTGTCAGAAGCTCATGTGAAATGCTGGAAATATTAAATGATGTCCCTTAGGCTTTTATTGTTACTCCGTTTTCTCCTGTAACTGGGAGAGCTGTTCACAGGAAGCGTACTCTCCCCCAGGACTTCGTTTTGTATATAAAATGAAGTATGAACCTCCAACAACTTCTTGCCACTTTGAGAAGAAAATAAACAATTAGTGGAGGTTGCACTTAGCCCACTGGTCCTGTTTATATATATAATCTCTCCGCCTGCTCACTGAGAACACTTCACACCAACAAAGGTGTGAGAGCACCCTCGTTATAAATCCTTATTTCCAGGATAATAAATTTGTGATGGTTAAAAAAAAATCTCCACGGACAATTCAATGCATTTTTGTAATGGGGAAAGACAAAAGCCTTTTCTTCGATCCTATTTAGTAGAGAAAGTGTGCTAATAATTAGAATTGAGGAATAAAATGCCTGGATGTCAGGGCCCCATTTCTAGCTCCTCATCTTCTTCTCTCCAACAAAGACTTGAAGCACAGCTACACAAAGGATATATTCCCTATCGTAGAAACACAAATATACGTTTGTATAGAGCTTTACAATTTGTAGAGCACTTTCAAACCTCTTATTTGGTTTGATTTTTAGAATAGCCTGATGAGGTAGGTACTTACAGAATCTGGAATGAGAGAATAAAAGTAAAAAGAAATAGTTTAAAGAGCCGAGAAGAGAAGCTGGGGAATTATTAAGGATTACCTAAGACACTGCAGAATCTTAATTACGTCAGGTTCATAAAAGATGGCCAGATGTATGAAAATATTGATACGCCCGCCTGTCTCTATGCCGTAGTAGAGAACCAATCTCCAAATGACCCTCTGCTCCATGTTTCAAGATCATATTCTAGGCATGAAAGGCTATTTGGAATGGTGTAATGTGCTCTTTTAGCACGTGTTCTCTTGCCATCTAACTGTGGCTGAATTAGGGATGAATGGCCTACTTCTCAAGGGGGCAAGAGAAAGTGTGAGGGCGAAGGGGGCTTCCAAACACAATACGAGGAAAAATGAAGAAAGAAGGTTCTTCTTTTCCCCAGAAGCCTAATCTTCTGATGCAGGCCTGGTGATTGAAGGAAAAAAAAATTTTTTTTGGAAGTCTCACCAAGTAGAATTGGTGCTGCTTAAATAGGACGTGTTTCAGGGAACTGGAGAAAGGCCCCTCTTCCAAAATACCTTCTCAAGGGACTTCCCGCATTCCTGACATTCCACAGTGAGGAGCCCATTCCCTGAGATTAAAGCATTATTCCCCACCGAAATACAAATGCGGCCCGGGAGAGGGAGTACATTAAGCGAGGCGTCCTCACCCACCATGTGCTAACAAACTGAGGCATCGCAGATCATCGGAAGAGCAAAGTTCCAGCTCTCGAAGGGAGGAGGCATGGCCATCCGTACCCGTGCAGTAGGCTGCGGAGCAGAGATAACGGATAGAAGTCTGTCCAGCAGTGACTTATCCATGAAGTGTGTGGTTGACGACACTGCATTGCGCCATTATCTGTCATTAGCGCCTCCGAGCAGTGGTTCTTAACTGCAGCTGCACATCAGAATCACCTGTCAACCTTTCAAAAGATGTAGATATCGGAGCTCATCCGAGATATGCTGAATCAGCACCATCTGGGAGTAGGGACCAGGCATGTTGGTTTTTACCAGGCTCTGCGGAGGGTCTGATGCTCAGCCAGGGCTGAAAACCGCAGCCTCAGCGTGAATTTGTTAGGCCCTTGTCCACCTAACAGCTGTGGGTACGCCTTGGTGAGGCTGGCCCCCAGGTGGGGGGCCTGGACGCCGGGTACCAGAACAGGTGGTAAGAGACCAGAGAGGCGCCCTCAGAACAAAGTAACCAAAGGTTACCTGGGAGAGAACTAGGACAACTTGTCCACAGCCCAACTTTGGCAAATCACTGCAGAGCATTATTATCCAAATTTGAAGAAATGACCTGAATCCACAGAAGTTAGTGTCTCTCATGTACCTCAAGACTGGAGGGAGGCGGTCTGGAGATGGGAGGGCACTCCATGTGCTCATGGTTCCATCTCTCTCCACCTTTAGCGTGTGATTCCCGCCTCACCGTCCAAGCTGGTTCCAGCTCCAGCCAACAGAAGGGAGGGAAAGGGGCCAGGAAAAGAGCACCCCCCTGCCCTCCCCTGTAAGGACGCGTTCGTGGAACCCAAGAGTTGACACATCCCTTTCACGTTGCACTGGCCAGAACTTAAGTCACACGGCCAAATCTAGATGCCAGGAAAGTAAGGAGGCAGGGAGTTGTTCTGGGCAGCCATGAGCCCATCTAGCAATGCAGAAGATGGGGAGAAGGGAGAACGGGGTCTAGCGAGCAGTCTCGGCCACACTGGGAATTGTGCACACAGTTCAACAAGTACTGCCGGTCACCTTCTGAACCTAGGCGATCCCAGCGGAAGGAAGGCAAATGAGTGTGGTGAGAGAAGTCTGCTCTATTCCAGGTGTTGGGTAACTCGTGGGGATTAGAAGAATGTGTTTTCCACTAATGAAGAGTGAGAATTTGTTGAAAGTAGTTATCCGTGGCCCAGGAGTCATAACAGAGGCCTCAAATAAATGAAGTGCCCGGTTTGTCTTTTGAAAGCTTATGTTTCCTCTTGGAATTATGTGATTCAAAAATCTACCTCTTGCCTAATGAAGGAACTGGAATGTGGTCCTTCTTGCCCAAGCCCCTGGAGTCAACTTCTGTCATTTGTCAGGAGCAGCATAGCATCCTCGGCCACGGATTTCCTCACTAGCTTCCAGTACACACAGTGCTAACTAAGAGAAATGCTAATGCCAATTTCACATAGAGATTCTGCTTGGATGTGCTTAAAAAGATTTTAAAAAGATGATGTGTGAAAAGGTGTATTTGCCCCTGACTGCAGGACTCCAAGTGCATGTAGGTATGTCAGTACCTTCCAGTTGTGATTGAGCTGAGTGTGCAGTCAGAACCACGCTGGTCTAGAAGCATGGGATCCAAAATATAAGAACTCTTTTTAGCTCTCTGGCTAAAAAGATTGGCCAGAGTTTGGATTTTTTCATTGACTAGGCTAGTTTTAAAAGCAAAGCGCTGCTTTGTTTTCCATCTGATCTCCCTGAATCATCCAATAGATTTGTCTCCTTTCTTTGTGTTTCTCATTTGTCCAGCCGGTGGGATTGTATGGCCAGTTAGCTCAGTTAGGTGGGGCATGGTGCTCACGAGACCAAGGTCACAGGTTTTATCCCTAGATAGAGAGTGAAAATTTGTTCCATGACCAGTTGACGGCTTCTCCATCCTGGGCTAGCTGTTCTGAAAGAATGCATGCTTCTCAAAAGGGGGATTAAGTAGGAAAGAGTGGGTGTCTCCACAGAATTAAGCCATACCGTTGGAAAAACTCTGCAAAGGCCCTTCTACAGAATCGATGGACCAGAAGTCTATCAATACAAAGAGGAACACAAAGTATTTGGGATACGAAATGGTCCCTCCAACAATAAGTCATAGGAGACTATGTCATAGGAGACTATGACCCAGAAGCATGGAGTCTATGGGAGTCCTATGTCATAGGAGTCATAGGAGTCCTAGGAGACTATGACCCAGAAGCATGGAGACTGAACTGCCACATCAGGAATGGAAAGAGAAAGCTGGAGTAGCAAGGACAGTTGTCATATTCACAGACTAAGGTCCAGAGCCTTTCATTTCCTGCTTCCTGCTGGATCCAGGACACCACCTTCTGTCTCCGATCTCCCACTCCACCTCGGTGTTCCCCACCTGGTGGTGAGTTGCCATGAGGATGCGGAGGAAAATCATGTCCAAAACAGGAATAAGATTTGCCGCCGCCGTTACCTGTTGTCGATAGAAATGTCATTTCTCACCACAGGAAGACTTTTCCCCCCTCTTATCAAAAACCTGCCAGTCTGTCCACACAAGCGGGAGAACAAATGTGTTTTTTATCCCTCTGTGCACACACAGGACTCTGCACCTGTGCGGCACTCGAGGGTGGATGGCCCTCGTCCTGACTCTGAGCCGGCTGCTGCTCTCGGGGAGAGGAAGTAAAAATGATTGATTCAACATCTTAATTAAGATAAACAAACAAAGAGGAACATCAAATAATGCACCTGACAGTTTGAAACAGACTGAAAGTACAGCCTAGCATTTCATAAAAGAAAAAGTGTTTGATGTGTGGATGGCAGTTTAATAATTTGTAAATATCACTGGCTTGGTATTATAGCTAATCCAAATATTTTCATTTCTCATCATAAGTTACCCTCTGCTGATGGTTTGTCCTCTTCAACTTACAGCTTTCACCCTGGAGCCTTCGACAGGGGTGGAGAGGAGAGGAAGAGAAAGGGTCACAGGTTCTCTGTGGAATGTGAATTCTATCATCAACTTCCTTTCTACTTTCTGATTCAAATATTCTCTGGAAAATACCACCGACCAGCCCAAAGGATTTATTGCCCTTTTCTTCACCCCCCCCCCGGAAAAGTATAAAAATTTGATCATTATAGCTTTCCATTAGCTTCTGACCGTTTTACTAATTATCTCTTTGAGTGTTTCCCTCATTCCTAAAATGTAAAGAAACAGGGTAATGGGATAACCATACCAACTATAGTGTCCCTATAATGCTGTTTTTATATCAGAATGAAGGAGTAGGCTATAGATCTTTACCCCAAAAGGTGATTTAGTGCCCAAAAGTCCTACAAAGAAGTGTAGCTGGAGGTAAGAATATCTTTTTTAATGTTTCTATCGGTCACTGAAACCCTTCTGAGTGGGTACTGGGGGTCAGCAGGGAGGTGTGATAGCAGTCCTAAAAAGATGAATGTGGGAACCTCTATGGTGACCAGAGCACTGGGATTTATTTCTTGGGGAAGAGAACTTGTTCTTTTTAGTTCTTGTGGAAAAGAGAAAGACTATGCAATTTTACCAATTTATTTGGAACTTCCGAGGGTACAAGTCAGAACATAGGTCTGTGAAAGCAGAGTTGGAGGAATACCACTGGGCAGATAGAGAGGCTTTGGGTTTTTAAAAGGTCATGTGAAAGGTGGGATGTGGGCCTGTCGGGTCAGCCTGCAATCAGATGTACCTCTAGATTCAGGACACGACTGTTCTCTTGTGGCTTTCCCATTCTTTTTGCTGAGGTCGTAACAACAGCAAATTTTAATTTTTATTAATTTTTTTTTAATGGCTCTGGGATGATAGCAAGCCCAGGCCAGAGACCACACGGGGCGGGTGTCACCGGCAGGGGCCCACAGAGGGAGGCTGCAGTTCTGAGAATTCTCCACAGGGAAGCAGTATGAGATCAGGGTTTGGATAGAGGTGGCCCCAGCCCCACCAGCATTGCCTGATCCTGATGGAGACAGTCCTCCTGTTCTCCTTTAGAGAAAGAAGACAGTTCCTCCTTTCCTGAAGGAAAGATCCTTCCACTGTGTACAGGGTGAGTACCATCCAGGCGGGCTTGCCTCTTAGGAGAGCCCCGAGCCTCCCCAGTCCTCACCACGGCGCTTCACCCCCACATCTGTTTCTCTGCACTTAAAACAACTGGTTCCCAGAATACTGCTTTGTGGACTCCATGTCTGGCCTGTGTGCTCTCTGGGAGGTGCCCTAAGGGCTCAGGGTGCCCCCTATTTCCTAAAACGGCCTTCTTTGAAGCTGCTGGGTTCGAATCACTGCCACAGAGAGGCAATCTGCAGAGGGGACCTTAGCAACATGTCAGGCACGTGTTTTCCTTGGCAGTCTGTATTCTGTCAATCCTCAGTGGTCAGATAACTCTTGACATTTCTCAAAAAGGGATCAGTTTGGTCTTTGGCACTCTTAAGAAAATGGTGTCAGCAACAACTTGATTTTGTTTGAGTTATAGGAAGCAATACAATGTATGAGTAAAACTCCTAAATAGAGTTTATAACTTTGGTTCTCTCTTGACAAGGTCCCACTGATATACTGTGTGAGAACAGTAAAGCTATGATTTATCTTCTTTGTTGATAAAATATAAATAACATCTGGCACATTTCTGATAAATCTTTTTTTAAATTATTTTTTAGAAAGAGAACACACAAGTGGGAGGGGCAGAGGGAGAGGGAGAGAGAATCTCAACCAGACTCCATGCTGAGCGCGGATTCCGACATGGGGCTTGATCCCAGGACTCTGAGATCACGATCTGAGCCAAAACCAAGAGTCAGATGCTTAACCCACTGTGCCACCCAGGCGCCAGGTGCCCCAATTTCTTTTTTTTTTTTTTAACAGTTTTATTTTTTATTTTATTTTTTAAAAAGATTTTATTTATTTATTTGACAGAGAGAGAGAGAGAGAGAGAGATCACAAGTAGGCAGAGAGGCAGGCAGAGAGAGGGGGAAGCAGGCTCCCCGCTGAGCAGAGAGCCTGACACAGGGCTTGATCCCAGGACCCTGGGATCATGACCTGAGCCGAAGGCAGAGGCTTTAACCCACTGAGCCACCCAGGCGCCCCCAGGTGCCCCAATTTCTGATAAGTCTTAAGAACTACAGGTTTTCCTTGCTATACAAAAGTAGTGTTCCTTATGAAACTTTTTGTAAGCTGAAATGGTGTAAAGAAACAATTACCATTTTGTAGAAGTGAAATCTCTTCCATTTTTTTCCATTATAAAAACCAGATATAATGTAGGTCTTTCATAAAAGCAAAGTGGCATAAAGCAAATTTTCAGAGATCGGGGGAAACTGATAAATATTCCATGTGGACTCTCCACAAAGTCCTTGATTTTATAGTTTTAAGATAGAAAACTTTGACCTTTCTTTTGTCAGACAGCTTCTAAAATACATTTACTTTACTTGAAAGTTTGCAAATATTAAATGGATCATTTAAATCATAAAAAAGATTTAAAACTTTCTCAGAAATTTAAGTCTTGGGCGCCTGGGTGGCTCAGTGGGTTAAAACCTCTGCCTTTGGCTCAGATCATGATCTGGGGGTCCTGGGATCGAGCCCCACATCGGGCTCTCTGCTCAGCAGGGAGTCTGCTTCCCCCCCCACCTGCCTCTCTGCCTACTTGTGATCTCTCTCTCTGTCAAATAAATAAAATCTTAAAAAAAAATTTAAATCTTAAAAACTCTCCTAATACAGTAGGCAGAAATTCCATTTTCAGCATTATATGGTGAGAGTGGAAAGGGAGGGTAGGGTCTAAAGTCTGGGTTTTCCACAATTTATCTCAGGTAGCCTACCTCTTATCACATATTTTATTTCTTTACCTGAAATACTTCAGAACGTAAACGTTTCTGCCAAGTTTATGAAGGGTGTGTGGAACTGACTTCTTGCTGGTCTCATTTTTTTTTTCTTTATGGTCTACCCAAACCATTTTCAGACCCCTTAAATCAGTTACCTTTCTTTTAGGTACAACCAACAGAAAGCAAGCAGAGGAAAAGAAAAGAGATCATGGCCTGTTCTCTTAGTGGCCTTCCAGGTGACTCTGCCTCCCGGACAGGTTGACACAAACATGAACAAAAGAGAAGTTTCTGGACATCTCTAGTAGGACTGCTCTCAAGACTGGATCAGCAGCCGTAGCGCTAGATTAAAAACCACAGGGCTAGCTTCCTCCCTCTGGGGCATAAACTGGGCCAGAGAGGTAGAGACTGAGACACATATAAACAAAATGGAGAACACAAATAAAATATTGATTCTCTTTCCTGTATTTCATCCCCTAAAGACAAGTCAACCAGCTAGCAGTGGGAAGAAGGCTATCTTCATAACGCTGGTCCATTTAAATTTTTCATAAAAGGCAAAAAGGGTACAGTTATTCATGTAGACTCTGTGCTTTCTCTTCTGGACATAAGATGAGTAGAAAGTTTTAGAAATTTGGGTGATGCCACATCTAAATGAGTTTTAAGGCCAAGGTTAGATGATATTGTTAGGGTCTGTGTCACTCGCGATTTTGTGTCTGTCTGGAAAAGGTTAGGCAAAGGTAAGAGAGATATTGAGCCTCCTGATCAAAGGGATAAGCATCCTTATCAAAGGGAAACTTGTTAAAGAAAGATTTTAACAGCTCAAACTACCTTGGAGGCCAATAAAAGCACCAAAACTGATTATTAGACCATGATCTGAGGTTAGAAAAAGGACGCCGGCCCTGACTGATTGGAAAGCTATTGGAAATAAATAAAAAGGCTACATTATGTGAAACGGAAGGTCACAGCTTGGGAGCATCTTGAAAAGCCATAGGTGCACTGATTGCATTTATCACGACATTAGTGAATGCTTTGCGTGTGGCTTGTTTTTGCAGGTCTTTTGGATGAGATATTTTTAGATAAACTGATTTCACAGAAGAGGAGGAAGGTAATAAGTGTCACATTGTGTTAATACACAAGCCCTGCACCTTTGGGATCAAATTTGGTGCAGGGCACAAGTGAAATGAGTTTGGTGGCCTCAAGCGAGGCTACCGCCAATAGCTATCCTTAAACAAAATCACAAATCATTTGCTGGCAGCCGGGATCAGAAACCTGGAGCTGAGACAGCAGGGGTGGTCCAGGTCAGGGGGAAGTGTCGGGCTAGGGGAGCCGCCCGTTACCTCTGGGTGTCCAGCCTGGTTTCAGCTCATGCCACCAACTGACCCTTTCTCATCCGTAAGCACTGACATTCATGCTGATATTATGACCTCTCTTTCCTTGCCAAACCCAAGATGAATGTTCCCCGAAACATTTCATGAAACCTCCTCTTATCTAAGTCTTCATTGCTCAGACAGTCCTTATAAGAATAATGTCATAGTCACTTATGAAAAGAAGTCCTACTTTTAGAATGTTACTTGTTCTTAGCAAAATAATGGAGCTTGTTTGTTCCAGGGAATTCTAAATCTCAACATTGCTGGCTCTCTCTCCATCAGTGAAAGGCTTCTGTGCTACTCTGATGAAAACACAGAGAATTAGAAAACAATGACTGTGTGAATGACATTTACAGAGATCTCATACTGGAAAGGGCACATTTTATTGTGACTCTGTGTCAAAAGTGTAGTTTCATCAGAGGACAGGAGGCAAAAGAAACAGGCAATCAATACTTGGGCCTCTGATATCTGAACTGAGAAAGAAAATCATTATCTTGTTACTTTTATTGTGGCATGATGCTTGAAATACTGCACCTTGTTTCCATAATAATCCCCTATTTTGGGGGTTGCAGATTAACAGACCCCTCCTAGGGGCAGCCATGTGAAATTGGAACATAAACCAGAGAGGAATGTTCACCACATTTTTTTTTTTTTGGTTGGAAGTTGGAGAAAGGCAGTTTGAGAAAGAAAAGAGTTAACCTTTTGAAAAAATGTAATGATCCAATTTCCTAGTCATATTTATCTAACAGCATGTGTTTTGTGTCTTAATTTCTAGCATTTTTACTAAAGGGTTCCTTGTTTCCAATTTTGGGGCAAAACACACAGATTTCCAGTAGATAAGAGTCCCCTCAATGTTAACAAGGTTACTTGGGCAGCATTTGCATCTCTGCATTTTGGTCCACTGTGGGAGGTTTGTGGAATTTGAGATTTGATTTTCTAAGCTAGCCATACTGTTCATTTCTCTCTGGCAAAAAACCTGGTCACTGAACTTGAATTTTTTGCTGATAAAAGGAAAGGAATTATCATTCACAAACCTTTATGAAGCTCTTATGTAACCAACCTTAAGTACTGCCCCAGTTCTGCCTATCTGCTTCCAAGAAGACTGTTTATTGGTTAATATTTTCAAAACACTTCAAGACAATTAACCCTCCCCTGTCTAGATTTCAGCATCCAATTTAAACCTCTATTTGAATATATATTATGGAGAATGGGGTCATGGTGGTCATCTGTATATTGCAAAAACAAGTACAGCTGTCCTTAACCTAACGTGTGTACCTTCATGGGTTGGTATCTTCACTCAGTTATTTAAATTCTGGTTTTTTTTTTCCCCTTCTTTGAATTATTATTGATGAGATTATCATTGTATAGTCATAAAGTCCTGACCTGCTTTTCTGTGGGCTGCAGCCCCACAGAGCTAAGTGGGTCCTTAATGAACAAGCAAAGGTTATCACGGCCACACGTGCTGTCTCCCAGTCTGCTGTCTACAGTCTCCAGCAGCCTCAGATAGCGGTTCAAAGTCATGCAAATGAAGGCTACGGCTCCCACTTTGTTCCTCTCCCTGCAGAGGTTCTTGTGATCTCTTGGCAAACGCACAACAGCAGTAGGAAAAAAGGATATTCTCAGAGACCTAATCCACCCAGGCAGCTTATTCCAAGTGAACATACTACTAGTCACAAAAACTGCTAAAATTAAGAAAAGCTGACAATACTTAACGTCAGTAAGAATGGGGAAAAGCTAGAATTTTCACACACTGTCAGGAGGAGCATCAACTGGTACAAATGCTTTGAAAAACTGGCAAAATCTATTGAAGCTAAACCATCAGATCCGGCAATTCCTCTCCGAGGTATACACAGAACAGAAATGCCAACGTCATGTGCATCAAAATACAGGTATTAGAATGTTCACAGCAGGGGGCCCCTGGGTGGCTCAGTTGGTTGAACATCTAACTCTTGATTTCTGCTCAGGTCATAATCTCAAGGTCGAGACTGAGCCCGTTGAACTCTGGGTTCAACGCGGAGTCTGCCTAGGATTTGAAACAACACCCCCCACACGCTGCACCTGCTTGTGTGCGTGCTCTCTCTCTCAAAAAAGGAAATATATGTATCAAGAATGTTCATGGTAGTATTATTCATACTATCTCCAAAGTAGAAACAACCTAAACGTCTACCTACAATAACCTAAAATGAAAATAAATGAAATACTACGCAGCAATGAGAACAAAGAACTACTGTTACATGTAAAAATATGGATGATTCTCACAAATAGAATGCGGAATGAAAGAATCCACACACACCAGAGTATATATGGTATGACTCTGCTCATCTGAAAGTCAAATATAGGCAAAAGTAATCTGGTGACAGAAGTCAGAGTAGCAGTTACTTTTGGGGAGAGAATAATTGGGAAGGGACACAGAAAAAATCTTTTGGGAGTGCTGGGAATATTCTATACCTTGATCTGGGTGGGGATTACACGAGTGTTTAAAAAATCACTAAGCTCTATGCTTGTGATTTGGGCATTTTTCTGTATCTATGATATACTGCAATAAAAAAGTTAAAAGAAAAAAATAAATTAAAAGGTTAAAAGAAACTATCAGTGCAGTTTTTTATTAACCAATGCCTTTGTCAGCTTCTGAAATACTAGGAAACTAAGGAAGAAGGACTAAGGTAGTAAGTAGCTCCTCGAGTGAAATTCACTATAGAATTATATACAAAAAAATTCCAGAGAAATTACATAGGTGGTGTTAAAAAGTTTTTCATTTCTTTGCCTGGAGTTCTTAAGGGCAAGTGGCTATTTGATTTAGATTTTGAAGGGCTGTATTGTGCATTACAGCAAAGGCTTTATAAGGAGGATGCTAACCCGCTATTCTGTCGGTGCAGCAATAGGAAACTGGCTTAAATTAAAAGAAACAATTTCAGCTGCACCTTAGAAGGAATTTCTGGACCAGGAAGTTATGTGAATGAGGCGTTGGACTCTTAGTTTTGGCTCAGGCTGTGATCTCAGGCTTGGAGATTGGGTCCCACATTGGGCTCCACACTTTTGCAGGCTGCTTGGATTCTCTCTCCCCTCCCTCTGCCCCTCCCCCTGAATTCGTGCTCTTTCTCTCTCTCTCTTTAAAAACAACAACAACAACAACAACAACAACCACAACAAATAGCTCCACTGTATCCCTGTTAGTAATACTTATAGTGAGCACTGCAAGTTTTAGAGTTTCATCCCTAAACTCATTGATGGTGAAACATCACTAAGTTTCTCTCTGTAAATCTCAGCTGTCTGCTCCTCCTGATGATAAAGGAGGGAGAAAGCCCAACTGGTTAACATGTATAAATTGTACTGATTCTGTGATGACATGTGGTATGTAAATATAAAGAATGATTATTATCATAAACCCTGCCAACTGCAACATTGATAGTGCCAGAAATGTCGATTTACATGGAAACTGGGAACTCTTGACACTGGGTGAGGAACGAAGTTGCTTTAGGCACCCATGGGCTTTGAGTAGAGGGAATCACCAAAGGGCCATTAGGGAGCTAAGCTGGGATAAAAGGAGATGGGTTTGGAGGAACCCCTTAGCAAATGTGATAAAAAAAGAAGGGTTTCTCAAGTGATTGTAAATCAATACTAGCTTTGGCTATCATTTGGAGTTTACTAGAAGTTTTCTTCCCTTTGATTATCTTCCATACTCCTACACTCTTTGGGCTGTTAAAAAAAAAACAAACTTATTTCAGGGGCACCTGGGTGGCTCAGTGGGTTAAAGCCTCTGCCTTTGGGTCAGGTCATGATCTCAGGGTCCTGGGATCGAGCCCCGCATCGGGCTCTCTGCTCAGCGGGGAGCCTGCTTCCTCCTCTCTCTCTCTCTCTCTCTCTCTCTCTTTACCTGCCTCGCTACCTACTTGTGATCTCTGTCAAATAAATAAATAAAATCTTTAAAAAAAAAACTTATTTCAGGGGCACCTGGGTGGCTCAGTTGGGTAAGTGTCTGACTTGTGATTTCAGCTCAGGTCATGATCTCAGGGTAGTGAGATCGAGCCCCACACTAGGCTCTGTGCTGGGCATGGGGCCTGTTAAGGATTTTCTCTCTCTCTCTCTCTCTCTCTCTGTTCCCCCACCCCCCATACATGCACGTGCACGCACATTCTCTAAAAAAAACCCTAAAAAAACAACAACCCGCCCCCCCCTATATTCCAGAGATGTAATTGAACTGCCTTGGTGGTGGTGGTGGTTGTTTTTAGCTGAAAATATACTTAACTAATATAAGCAATGCATATAGAAAACATTTTTAATGGTTCCTAAAATGTCCTCTTGAAAGGTGCATGGTTTGAAATCAAGTTCTTCAGTGTTAAAGTGCTGGCAGGGTTTTAGCTCAGTTCCCTTGTGGTTTAAGAGATATTGGCATTCTAAAAACTGCTGATTCTTGCTTGGTAAATGGAAACTGAGTTACAGCAACCAAGGTCTGAAGCATCAGAAGGAGATTTATGCTTCGTAAAGACCTAGGTAAGAGAAAAATAATTATGTGGAAAACTTCAGGCCCTTCTAGGTTTCTAACTTGTCTGGAGCGGCTTTCTGACACAACCAAAGCACTATAAGCAACTCTGAAATATATGACTAAGCCTTACATTCTGGTTACTACTAAATTTCTACCTTATATGCTGCAATTATACACTGCACAGTATAGAGCGATGTCCTTTTGGCATGCAGCCACGAGCTGCTGAAACCTGAAGCTAATGTCCTGTGTGCTTATATGTCTATATAAGCCAGGCCATGGAACAGAAGCTTCTGCAAATTTCCACAAATCAAGTCTAGAAGAGCTATCATAGAGATACAAAAATAACCAATTATTAAAAAATAAGCCAATCCAACCAGTTTTTATGAGCTCATAGTGACCCCTGGTTAGCAGGTTGCTTGGAATCATTCTCATTCTTTCAAAACTTTATCTGCATGTGCCGTGTGCTCAGGAGCAAGAGGAAGGGCAGATGGCCTCTAGGAGCTGGCCATTGTGTGGCAAGCTCAACCTCTGAAGTTGTTAATGAACAACGTAAGAAAGGAGATGATGGGGGGCCCAAATGAACAGCTAAAGTTCAGAGAAGGCAGTGCTCACAGGCTGGACAAGGGTATCTGAGCTGGACTCTTCGAGACGGACGGCATAGGGATTGAAGGAGGATGAGCTTTCTAGACGGGGAAACAGCATGAGCAGGGCTTGCGAGCCTTATGCTGAGTGTGGCATATTCTTGGTCCATAGGAACTTGACTGACGTCTTCAGCTTCTGTTGGATGTGCAGGTGGGGGCGTGTTCTGGGAAGTAATTCGGCATTTCTACTGTGAGTTTAGGATGGGCCATGAGAAAACTCAAAGAACAAATTATGAAGTTCCAATAATCTGGTTTTCCTTTTAGTTATATAGAGCCATTGGAACTTTTTTAGCCAGGAAATTACATGATAAAACCAGTGTTTTTCTTGCAGTGGAGATGTTTTTTAAATTAGTTGTCATACAGCTATCCTCCTGTTGACTGAGCTATTCCATTTTTCAAACAGAGAAATAGTTTTTTAAAAAAGGTTTTATTTATTTATTTGACAGAGGGAGAAAGAAAGATCACAAGTAGGCAGAGAGGCAGGCAGAGAAAGAGGGGGAAGCAGGTTCCCTGCTAAGCAGAGAGCCCGATGCGGGGCTCGATCCCAGGACCCCGAGATCATGAC
Source organism: Procyon lotor (assembly GCA_028646535.1). Taxonomy (NCBI): domain Eukaryota; kingdom Metazoa; phylum Chordata; class Mammalia; order Carnivora; family Procyonidae; genus Procyon; species Procyon lotor. Next base: position 28,197,751 of record CM053619.1, on the reverse strand, counting down.
CTGAGCCGAAGGCAGAGGCTTAACCCACTGAGCCACCCAGGCGCCCCTGTTTTTTTTTTTTAATTTTCATTTTATTTATTTATTTGACACAGAGAGGAGAGAGAGATTACAAGTAGGCAGAGAGGCAGGCAGAGAGAGAGAGGGAGAAGCAGGCTCCCCCCTGAGCAGAGAGCCCGATGCGGGGCTTGATCCCAGGACCCTGAGATCATGACCTGAGCTGAAGGCAGAGGCTTTAACCCACTGAGCCACCCAGGCACCCCCGGAGGAATAATTCTTAATAAAAAGTTGATTTGGATTGCTTCTGGAACAATGTGGCATAGTTATACCTACTTAATTGATAGGAAATGTTCTCAAATTAAGACTTTCTCCCATAGTTTTTTCTTGTATCCTGGATTAGTTTACTACTTTTCTACAGGTGTTCAAAAAGAGAACTAGTAAATAAATACATTAATGGGAATTTTTGGAGGAGACCACACTGATCCTGCTGAGTTCAGTGGTCTTTTCTGGGGGAGAAAGGAGATGGGTATACTCCTGATTGAAAATTTATATTGCATACATATAGTATGGTCACATTTTATGTTAGTGAAATTCTTTATAGAAAAGGAATCAAACATATTTAACAAGCTTTTGTCAAGTGTACTAAAACACATTTAAGAACTACTGCTTTTATATAGCTCTGTTTGAATCTATTCATTTTCAACAGATTTAGAAAGAGCAATATAGGAAACACTGTCTTTACCACAAAGGAATTTATAATTTCAGTGGGAAGGGCAGTTTACTATGGCCTCTGGCTAATTCATGGTAAAACAGAAGAGTGTTTGTAGCTCTAATACATGCATATAAATTCTCTGAAGTAAAATAGTGTCATTTCCATCTGTTCCCCTCCCCCACTAATATTGACTTAGAATTCAATGGGATTGACTGAGTTAGTAGTTGCCCTGCTATCCTCCTGTCTTCCCAGCTGTTGGCATGCATAGTAGGTGCTTTATGAACATTTTATCAATCAATGAATTAAAGGATTTAATATTGCAGGGAGCCAGAGATTTTAGGCCCCATTATTGATTTTATCGCACACTTATTTATCAAATAGATTTGCGTATATAACCCCTCTGTGCTCATTTTTTCCCTGAGATCGAGATAATAAAACTTCTTTTGCAGAAATACAGTGATGCTTGAGATACTGTGTGTGAAATGATTCGCACTCCTCGGAAGAAAGGGATTTTATAAATAGAAGGCATTGTTCAGGTTACCCACAGCATTCAAATTTAATTTGTACCACATGGAATATGTGGGAGGTCCATGACCTCAGTAATGAAAGCTGCTGAGCCTTTGATGCCTGTGGAAAAAGCGTTTCCTCCTTGTTTTTTTGGCTCTAAGAGAATGACTGCTGTTTCCCCTGCCTGCCTGTTCTAACTATGATGCACTTATTTCCTTCAGCCTCATCCCAGTTTCTCATTACGGATGCCGAAACGAGCAGGTCCTTTAAACTGGAGACAGCGGAAGGTGCATACGTCTGAAAGAGCAGGAAAAAGGACCCTTAACTTAAGAGTGAAGAGTTGCGGGAGATGGGTGGAGAACACTGACTAGGACGTGCAAGAAGAGACAGATCAATCCCAACAATTCATCATGCCAGGAGCTGTCCAAATAATCAAAGGTATCAGCCCGGGTGATGGATAGCTGATGTCGCTTGGCGAGGCCCTTAACAAGGCAGCTAGTAACAGCTGCTGCTGGTCAGTGAGCACCACAGCACAGGCCAGGCCGGGCCGGGGGGATGCAGACCATCCATCACTGGCCCAACTTAACGGCGAGGCTTATTAGTAAACATTCTCTGTGGCCGACAGTCTGTAATGGTACAGGATGTTCCCCAACTGTCCCCCAAATAAACGGACTCCCCTGACGGATGTGTGAAATCTGTGGTCCCTCTTCAGATTCTGTGGGTGAATACAATTCGCTCTATTTTACTGATAGAGGAAAAGAAAGAATGGGGGGGATATGTATGAAGCCCCCTCTTGGTAAATGTACGCATAATCTATTCTTCACCCAAGATGGTTTTTCTCTTCTTAACCATAAATCAGAAAAGTGACAGTGTATGTTGACATTATTCCATAGGCACGACTGTGGGTGAGTTTCATCTTTATCTTTCCCTACTATGGATCAGAAATTCCCAAAGTGGAAATAAAATCCACTCTCTGTACTAAAGATATCTAAGTCTACTTTAACTACATTATGTTCTTGGAGGGGATATCTTAATGGACTAAGTATGAGGTTTGAAATATCTAGACTTCCTGGAACCACAGGTTCAATTCCCAGCCGAATTGGCTCAGTCCTCAAGTCTTCACTGGCAGATAAATTAAGATACCAAGAAGCTTACTGCGCACAGATCTCTTAGATGAGTTGTAGTCACCTATAATCTTATCTATTTTTTTAAGTGGACATTAAACTTGGTACTGCTGTTCTTGACCTCACAGAAAAATTCTATATAATCTGCATGGCAAATCTAATGCTTATCATTCATAAGAGATGTACCATTTAGGATGACAGTACATCCTGCCCCAAGTCTGAGACTTTTTTTTTTTTTAAAGACATCTGGGCTTCGAAATGGGCAGGCTATTGCAATTCCAATTACCCCTTCTTAACTCTTCACCTTTTGTTTTCCTGGACTTGAGCTACCTGTCTTGCCTCATCCTTCAGCGTATCTTCCTCTGGGCCTGACCTTGACTTGCCTCTCTAGTCTTGGTTATTGACCTTGTCTGGAATTTCAGCACAGGTGAATTCTTTGAGCCCTACTTAACAACTTGGATTCTGGATTTTCCCCTACTCCGACTTCCGAGATTGGCATGATCCCTCAAATCTTACTTCAGTTTCTTTTCTTTTTTTTAATATTGATTGATTGATTGATTGATTTCGGTTAGCCACTGTATAGTACACCATTAGTCTTTGATATAGTGTTGAATGATTCATTAGTTACGTATAACACCCAGTGCTCATCTTACTTCGGTTTCTGTAATAGAGAGGGGAGTCCGTTTATTCAGGGGACAGTTGGGGAACATCCTGTACCCAGGGAAAAAAGCCTCAGTTTGGGAGATATGGAGACAGTTTCTAGCAGGACTGTTTTCCTCAACTGCCCCTGTTCATTCTTGTCCTGTGCTCTAGTCCCAGCACTACTACTAAGGGGTTCTGTAATGATGGGCAAGTCACGTGCTCTACCTGCATGTATGCATGTAGAATGGGTTTGCTGGGCCTTATGAGTACTTGGCTCCTTCCAAGTTCTAAGATTCTCAGATCCTTCTTTCTTTTTCCTTGGACTCTAGTCACC
>CM053619.1:28102189-28185816 GCA_028646535.1 Procyon lotor | reverse complement strand
ATGGGGGGCGCCTGGGTGGCTCAGTCGTTAAGCGTCTGCCTTCGGCCCAGGTCAGATCCCAGGGTCTTGGGATCGAGCCCCGCATCAGGCTCTCTGCTCTGCAGGAAGCCTGCTTCTCCCACTACCATTCCCTCTGCTTGTGTTCCCTCTCTCACTGTGTTTCTCTCTGTCAAATAAATAAAATCTTTAAAAAAAAAAACAAAAAAAAAAAAAAAAACACTGGAATGGGAAATACAGTCATTTTATCCTGTGCCAAGGTAACAACAGCAGAATACCCATTATGCTGTTGTGCAATGTGTGAAATTGGGACAAACATGATTGGAGTCATGTTTAATTGCCCACAAAGCACAGCATTTTGCAGCTCAGCAAAACTGAGGATGCCTCATATTAGTAATGTTAGTGTTCACCTCCCAAATCTGGCTCACAGCACTGAGAACACATTCTTTGCAAGAGTAGGATGCTACTCCACTCCCAAAATAACATCAGCTGGGGGCAAGTCTCGTGTGTACTTGGACCAGATATCATAGATCTTGCCCTTGTTTTATTCGCATTGAACCTTGTTTTATTCGCATCAAACATACCAGAGCAAACATACCAGTGCATACTGTCTTTCCTCCTACAGTCTGGTATTAGCTCAAGGGACCACATTCTCTACCCTCCCCCTTTTTTTCCTTTGAGGAATAGTTTAGGATAATCCATTGATTGAAGATGGAAACCACTCCAGGCTTTTGGATGGAGCTGCAGACACAATTTTAGGGTAAAATTCACATGGACCCACCAGAAAAGATGTTCAGGTTTTTAAAAAATAGTTACATTGGCATGGAATGATGGTGTCCTTTCAAAATCAGGGACACTACAATCAATCATAGAGTTAATAAGTTTTAATCAAGCTCCGTATAGTTGAGAATGCTCTCTGATATTCTTTTATTTGTTCAATAAACTGAGCACCTTCAAAGTTTTAGGTATTGGAGAGACAAAAATGATTAATTTCCCTCAAGGAATTCACTCTAGAAAAGAAGGGGACAGAAAGTAAACAAAGCGTAATACAATAATCGTAATACAAATTTTCATTTGTTTTAATGCTTCTACCAGATTCCATGGAATCACAGAGGAGAGTAACTAACCCTTCTCAAATCCTGACTATTACATTATAGTTATTGGAATACACCAATACTGAGTGTATTCACTCACTCAATATTGGAATACACCAATATTGAGAACCAGCTATGGAGTGTAGGCCTCTGCAGGGCCTACATGCAGAGGCCTACACTCCATGCTGGTTCTCAATATTCACTGAATTGATGAATAAAAGCGACAAACCCCAAAATATAAATTATCTGTAATATTAAGTTATTTAGTCACTTATTGAAATTAAACAAAGAAACCTAGCAAGCACTTGATTTGAGTTTGGCAGTCTGCAAAACACCATGAGACCATGGAATGGTCTGTTTGGCAATGGAGGGGAAGGGACAAATAAGGACACTAACCTGAATGGTAAGGTTTGAATTGAATCTTGAAGGAAGAGTAGGAATTCATCAGACATACAGTTCACTGGAACAGGAATCCAGACAAAGAGAAAGGCATGTGCCAAGGTGAGCAAGAGTGTATTTTGGGGGCGCCTGGGTGGCTCAGTCGTTGGGCGGCTGCCTTTGGCTCAGGTCATGATCTCAGGGTCCTGGGATCGAGCCCCGCATCGGGCTCCCTGCTCGGCAGGAAGCCTGCTTCTCCTGCTACCATTCCCTCTGCTTGTGTTCCCTCTCTCGCTGTGTTTCTCTCTGTCAAACAAATAAAATCTTAAAAAAAAAAAAAAAAAAGAGTGTATTTTGGTCCAGAGGACCGCTTGGATACATTTCAGTCTATCTGTAGACACAGGGTGCTTGTTGAGGAGTGACAGGAGATGAGAACAGGTAACCATAATAGTCACATCGATTTATTGTCAAGTGCCAAGTACATGCCAGACACAGGACCATGAACTTGATATCGTGTCATCTTCAAAACACCACTAAGAGGTAGGTATTATTATTAACTCTACTTCACAGATAAAAGAACTTGAATTCAGTGAGGATAAGCAACTTGCTTATGATCATAAAACCATTTTTAAAAAAGAGTGTATTTATTTATTTGAGAGAGAGAGCACAAGGAGGGGGCGTGGGAACCGGAGAATCAGGCTTCCTGCTGAGCAGGGAACCTGACTCAAGGCTCAATCCCAAGACCCTGGGATTATGACCTGAGCTGAAGGCAGCCACTTAACTGACTGAGCCATCCATATGCCCCTGATCATACAACTATTAAATCATGAAGCTGGATTTCTTTCTTTTTCTTTTTTTCAAGATTTTATTTATTTATTTGAGAGAGAGAGAGAGAGCACGCAAGCAGGTGGAGGGGCACAGGGAGAGAGAGAGAATTTCAAGCAGACTCAGCGCTAAGCGTAGAGCCAGATTGGGACTAGATCTTTCAACCCTGAGATCATGACCCGAGCTGAAGCCAGGAGCCAGAGGCTTAAGTGCCCGAGCCACCCAGGGACCCCCTTGAAGCTGGATTTCAAGTCCAGCTTTTTCTGACTCCAGAGACCACCTACTCAGCCAGCATTAGTTCTACCTTATGTATTAAAAAGATATTTATTATGCCTTAGCCACTCCAGGTTCCCAATTCCCAAATATAATAAGAGAAAACAAACAATTTTCAGGACTAGAGTAAAACAAGAAAAATAAGAACTATAAAGTGATTTTATTCCATCAAGTTACATAATTATTCAATATAAGAGACTTTCTGTTGAACTTGTATTCTTTGTTTTCTGAAATCAAAATTTTCCTTTGTGAAATTATGCTGATAGAAGGTGACAGTTACTTTAAAAATATTTTCATCAAAATTAAGAACTGCCAATCCCATGACACTTCTCTAAATCCTGGAATCACTACTTTAATATTTGAAGCTATGCTGCCTTACAAATAGCTGTGTAAGCCATTGCTATGGCATTTAAATTTGTCCAGTAAGCCATGGGCATTCGTTAAGCATTTTTAGCAGGAAAATTATAAAATTTGCATTTTGGAGGGATTATTCCTTTATGAGTGTTGAGGATGGTTTGGAGGGGGATTGGAGGTGGGTCAGCTGGAAGAGGAGCATAGTAGTCCAACAAAGAGATGATGAGAATCTTGAACCAAGACTAAGGCAAGAGAATGAAGAGAAGGGTATTGTTTCAAGGGACACTGAAGAGATACTCAGTGGGCCTTCGTGGCCAATGAGACATAGGGTGTGCAGGAGAGAGAGAGGGAATCTAGGGCAATTCCCTATCTCCAAACTACAACACTTCGAAGGGTCAATCCTCCTGTATAAGATTTTGTATACAGGAGGAAGAGTGTGCTAGTAAGGGGAAGACCACTGATGAGTTCAGTTCAGACATGTTTTGATTTCAAGGACGATCAGATACAGATGATTTTTAAATATTGATTCTACCTCACCAAGCTTCTAGAAAAAAAGATTATCTAATATAGTCATGACACTTGATATAGATTGAAGACTCAAGGCCTAAACAATAAATTTTGCTACATGAAATAAAAATTTTAGCAAATGTACAAAATTAATCTTAAGCTCAAGTGTGATCATCATATGAGTATTATTATATTGTGAGCGCTGTTATACTTTACTGTTAAGATGAATCAAGGAAACATCAGTGAATGGGTAAAATGTTTGGAAACCAGTAGGTTATTTTGGACCTATCAGAAAGACTAAAACAATGGTTACAAAGTGCTTTGAGATCCTCAAATGAAAGATATCCAGAAGAACACATTATTAATGTTGGCTATGAAGATAAAGAGAGAGGTATCTTTATTTATCCAGAAAAGCCTGTAGGTAAAAGACAATGACTAAGGGACTTGGAAACAGACGTACTTGATATTATTTCTGAATTTCTCTGAGAGTAAATAGTAACAAATCAAATGCACCATTTAAAAATATGAACACTTGGGGTGACAGCAGCTTCCCGGAGACAGAAATGAATTTAACACAACATCCATCTCTGGACGATGAAATGCACATTCCCTCCTCACGCCACCCCAATTAAAGGGAAAGAATCTCGACCTGACAATCTGCCCTTCAGTATCTCAGACCCGGGCTGAGGGCAGATCTAGTGACCTCCTCCTGAATAAAAGGGGGAAGGGGATTGGGCAGTAAATTCTGTCCTGGCGAACATCAGCCCGGTAGTAAATCGGAATCCTCTCCGTGCCCTCTTTATTATCACATTCACAGCATGAAGTTATGAGCTTCCTCAGAGCTCCTGCTATAAAAATGTGATGGATGGTGGGGAAACCTCAGGGAGTTAATCTATTCTTCCATTAAATTTTACTTTAATTGGTCTGTGAGTCAATCAGAAACTCACTAGACAGTGAATTAAGAAAGAAAAGAATGAAATAGAAAAAGAGCTTTCTTTTGCAGTTACTATATTATAATGCAGGATTATTCTTCCATTGAAAGAAAAGGGAGACCATTGGTCCATACAAATAATCCCTGGCCCTGTGAAGAAAATGAGAGAAAAACAGACAACCATGAATCGTACTCACTGGTGACATTAATACATATGACATTTACACACACTCATACACACCCCACCAAGCAAAAGCAGGCTTCTCAGACCCTCTCCACCCCCACTCCCTGTAATTAGAATGAGAGAGAGAGAGAGAGAGAGAGAAAGGGAGAGAATGGAAACAAATCTGACTTGCTGCCTCTAAGAAAATTAATGCAAAGAAAAATAAGCTGTTAAGAATCTCCATCAACAGTAACATAACTTTTCGATACAAAAGAAGGTAGATGTTAAAGACCAAGGACGGATCCACTGAAATTTTCATGGCTTCAGTTGGCAAAATGTTTGTGCAGTGTTTAAGGCCATAATGGGCTCTGATAAAGATTCTCAGAATCTAGTAATGGCCTCTCTGGACTTCTTGTCTAATTAGTGGAATAAGGAGCGAGCCAGCTTGGAGCTGAGCATTGCTTGAGATGAAGGGGAGGGAAACGGAAAGTCAAAGCCGAAAGAAAAATAAACCAGAGGGAAGCAGAAGAAAACCAAGAGCAGCCAGGGCTTCAAAAACTGTGCTCCCAAGCTGACAACTGAAGTTTATGCCTTGAAATATATGATAATAAGGTTTTATGGGAGTGAGCCCCAGGGACCCAAATGTCTCTCTGTAAACAACGGACTTCAGGGAAAAGCCAAGGTTTGAATAATGTACTCAGTCTCGCTTGTGATAAAAAAAAAAAAAAAAAGAAGAAGAAAGAAAAAAAAAGAAAAGAAGCAGCAGCAAAAAGCAGCGAAGACAGGAAATGCCTCCCTTTATTCTAACCGTAGAGCCTTGCCTGAGTTGCTGCAAATGCCCTCTGTGGGTAAAGACAATTGACGACCAGTGTAGAAATACATTTGTCCCGTGTTAAGACAACCTGCCTCAAAAACCTGAGGTTGTCTGAGAAGAACCTGGTAAAGTGCTGCCTGTCCACCCTTAATGCACGGGCAATATATGTCCGGGACCCACATGGTTTACTGTGCCATGTGGCCGCCGTGGAATTACTGCAGGGGCATCGGATGCCGGGACCCTTGAAGCGTGTACTATTTCTCCCCAATGCCGCAAAGGGTTACACCTGAGAGTGCTGCCCGTTTCCACTGGTCCACATTTCAGGCCAGCTTACCTCGTGGGATATTACCAGCGGAATTCCATACATAGGATGATGATTTCCTTTGGAGACCAGGGTCAGGTAAAGCTCAAAGGTAGCCTTAAGCAACTGCTAAATGATCCAAGTCCCCGGAGTACTGTGAGACTAAATCAGGTTGCCTTTAAAATTCTTCATCCTCAAAGACAACAGCTCTATCCTCTTTCTATAAATGTAAGGCCATGAGACAGTAAAGTGCTATTTCTATACGCATTAGTTCCACCTTATATATTAAAAAGGTATTTGTTGTGCCTTAATCACTCCAGGTCCAGGATCATAAGGGACCTTGTTTCTTGGTGGGAAGGCTCTAGTGTGAAAGGTTACTTAGTCATCACTAGCCTCTAGCGATGCTGGAACACCACACATGGGGCTCCTCAAACAGGAAGTCAAAGCCAGGCATGACCCCTGGATGAACTCGGCGCATTTTCGGGCACGGGGCCTGATGAATCTCCAGGGACAGTGGCGCTCTGTGCCTCTGTGTCCGAATGGATGTGTTTGCCCCTCCGTGTGCGTGCATGGAGGTGGGTGGTGCTGAAGGGAAGGAGGGTGTGAAGGTTCTGGATAATTATGAAAATTAGATCTTTTACAGCAGGCTTCAAGCTCAATTTGGGCTGACAGCTCATGAACAGATCATCTGAAGTCTTAATAGGCCAATGCCGGTTCAATAGCTGTATGGTTAAATCATGCACATTTGCACCACAGCTGACACAGAAAGCAGACCCCCATGCCTCAGAGGGGCCGTGCGGATGAGTCTATATTTAACATGCTTCCTCTCTGGGGAAGGCTGAACAAAGCAAAACAGAACCCATCTAAAATCGTGCTTAAAACTTTTGCCAGCCAAAGAAATATCCCAGCATTCTTTTGTGAAACATCTAGTGGTAGGAAGGATACATGATTAATAAAGCTGTTCTAAATACATTTCATCTTGATGCCTTCTGAATCCAGCAGTAGAAGATATCATCTTCCAAGCTGCTCATCTATATTCAAAACCAACTGGCCGGGTCAGGGCGGGAACATTTTTTTTTCCCCTACTTTTCAGTTACCTGTCTCCAAAGCACTGACTCTCCATGCTTTGGTGGTGGCTTTGTGAAATGATGTCAAGATCCCCAGGCCCCCGACACATCCTGAATTCTGAGAGAATGTGTTTCCTGAACATTCCTGATAATGGGCTTAGTACTAAAGGGGTTAATGAGGTTGTGTAAGGCAGTATTTCCTCTTTAAGGAAGAAGAGAAAAAAAAAGTCCAACAACATTAGCAGCATTTTCTTCTTCTTTTCCTCTGTGTTTGCAGTAACGGCTCCTCCTCGCAGCTTCACATGGGGGAAGGGATAGAGCGGTGTTGCTAACCTGCCCCGCATCTGGCTTCCAGCAGGGAGAGAGGCTCAGCCACCTCACCCCTCAGGCTTCTTTAACTGAATTAGCCGTATTAAGTGCTTTGGTAGCCCAGGGAATGAACGCCGTCGATCAGTGCCTGAGAAGGCACGTTTGGAGGGTATAATTCTGCCGGAGGAGAATGGACTCCCCGGCACATGGGCCTAAACTGCAGAGTAACAGAGCCCTAAATCTCCACTTGCAGATTTACAGCCCCCATTCTCCTTCTTTACTGCAAATACAATCCGGCAGTAATGGTCTAACACAGCAACACCATCACCAACTGGCTGATGGCTCGCATAAAAGCAATGTCAACCAAAAACTATGAGTTTATAAAAGGGAACAAACCCTCAACAGTGACAAGAACATGAAACCCATTAACAATTTAAACACTCTCCATTTTTTATTTCCTACCTTGAAGCTATTATTGCTGATAGAAAGCTTCTGAGTGGAGTTAACCACTGCAAGGGAGGGTTTGGATGCTGGCTTAACTCCTAAGACAGGAGGTTATGTGGTTTGAACCATTTGATGGTGTGGTTTGAACCTCTGTTAATAAGAATGCCACTGGGTAACCTGCCACTGAGAAGGAGGTCTCAGAAAATTGCAGGTGTGCTAGGACCTCCCTATCAAATGATTCTCTGGAATCACACTGAATAAATATGGTTGGGATTGTACTTGTTGGTCTATTGAACATGTCAAGACTTGAGCCTGTGTTGTAGAAGAAATGGTAGGATATTTTTTGGAGGAATTTCTGTGAAAATCAAGGATGAAATCTTAGAATTATGATATTTAGTGTTTAGAGGAGGTAGGTTTTGTTTCAGTGATAGTTCCAATCCTTGAAGGGACACTGCCACCAGAGAATTTCCACTGTACCTGAGCTATGATGTAAAATGTAACTTGTCACACACTATTACCTTCCAGTCTTCAGGTAATCAGATACAAAAATTATAACTACTTTGCCCAACTTAACTATAGGACTCTCCCATTAAGACAATTATTACTATGGAATTCTTTGGGGAAAAGATGCTTCAGCAAGCCATCTTCTTCTCCCCCTTACACCACCAAGTGAAAAAAAAAAAGACATGACCTTAAGGAGATATATAAGCCCATTATTGGGTGATTCACCCCCAAACAAAAATTCTTCCATCTGTTCTTTAAATCAGACAAACCCAATGGCAATAGCAAAGTCATTCCTTTTGTAATTTTGAGCATCTTGTGTATGTAATTTGGCAAACAATTCATCTTTTAGAAATAGGATCTTAGCACTAAAAAGGAAAGAAATCCTGTTTTTACAAAGGAAAAAAAAGGTTATGTTGAATATGGTTACATATATCCATGGGAATAGTGCCAATGAAGTTAAAGCTCCTGATTTACATATATTGTGCTGATTATTTGAGCAATTTAATATAAAATTTTATCTGTACTAATGGGCCTGGGGGAAGTACAAATAAAACTGAGAAATAAATACTTATTTTGCAGTAAAATGAACACCATCTATCTATCTATAAACATAGGTTTCAGTGACACAATATTGTAAGAATATTCCCATATTTTTGGCACTTTAAAAATGCATTGCCTCACAAAGAACTATCAGCGTATTTGTAGGCTCTCTTAGCCTGGGCTAGTTTTAAAAGAGGGGTCATCTCATGCTGCTTTTGTTACATGTATGTAGATTTTGAACTGAGCAGGCATTGTACCTGTTGGTTTTAAGCGTCTCCTCCTCTAGGCAAAAGAAAAAAAACGTTGAGGAGAAGGAACACCAGAGAAGTTAAATAAAAGACAAGAAAAAAGGAACTAACAAAAGTTATTTTTCCCCCCCAGTGGGCAAGGAAATCAAGCTACAGTAATTTTCATTTTAATAGTGTTAGAAAATGGTTTGCCTTAATGCCTGATAATGACCAGAGCTAATATGATTCTGCTTTCAGTGTGGATAACGTTTAAGGAAGTAGCAGAATGTAGGGCGGCTTTCTGGATCTATACCATCAACTCCAATGAAGCCTTTTCTCTCGCTTGGGTCATAACCATAAATAGTGACCCATCCCCACATTCCAGTAACAAAGTCCTTCCTTCCTCCCGTGCCCCTCAACAAAGGGGACAACAGTGTGTTCGGTGGGAACATCATGAAATAAGATATCACTCCCCAAATGGAAGGAAGTCACAGGGGAGACTGACGCCATAAAGGCAGTTCTCTCCTATTGAAACGCCAGCAGATGGGGTCATAAACATTTCCTTCTCCCCTTGCTAACAGCCACCGAGTCAGCTTCTTTATCTTTATCTTTATCTTCCTGTCAGGTCATAAATACCTCTCACTCAAGCCTCACGCACAGCTGGGCCACGCCAGAAGGGTTCGTTTCGGCAAACATTCAGAACTGAGTAGGGGAAGAAAACAGAGAGCTCTGCTCAGGATACACAGTTACAGACGGCAAAGGAAGTCTGAGAACCTCAGAGAAGGGGCTTGGTCAGACCAAGCGATGACCAAATTATCTAGCAAAGGGCATGAAGATCCACTTACAAGAAGATGCCGTCACAGAGTAAGTGACTTAGCTAATTAGTTAAAAATTACACACGTGACAAACCAACACACACAAAGAGCTGGATTGTATCAGTGGCTTTTGTTCTTCTCGAACCTTCAAAATGCTGCATGAATTCTTTCCATTAGTTCACGGCCCTGGAACCCGGACCATAATCATACATGATGGGAACTCAAGACAAAGTCCTTGCTTAGCCAGAGGTTGGAGAAAGAATGCACCCCGTTACATAACAGAATTTGGGCACATGTGGGAGTAGTAACTTTCTGACTCTTCTCCCTTTCAGGGGAGCAGTTTTACGCTTGGAAAACCATCTGTCCAAGGGACTCTTGGCAAATCCAAAATTGGGGAATCTAAAATGGTAGGAACTTGGAAGATAATGAGTATCTTCCTCCTTAGCCGGGCTGGAGCAACTGCACCTCTTGAATTTCTGGGATGTGTGCGCTTTTCAAAATTGACTTTTATGACTACCGTCTTTATAAAACACAACCCACAATCTGATTTTTAAGAAGCAGCATTTTTATGAACACTTTCTGATAAAGCAGTTAAGTCTTCTTAAATAATAATGATTGTGACAGGCTGCTGTTGATTATAAAGAGATATTTCTTACTCAGACTGGAATCTTACTCAGATTGGGTAAATGTGCCTTCACTATACTTTGAGAATGGTTATTCTGTACTGGCTTCTTTTACTCAGTCTTCTGATTTTTTTTTTAAGATTTTATTTATTTGAGAGGGGGGAGAGAGAGAGAGAGAGAGAGAGGGAGAGCATGAGTGTCGGAGGAAGTGGGAGCAGAGGGAGAAGAGATTACCCGCTGAGCAGGGACCTGATGTGGGGCTCGATCTCAGGACCCTGAGATCATGACCTGAGCTGAAGGCAGCCACCTAACTGACTGAGCCACTCCGGAGCCCCTCAATCTTTTGATTTTTTAAATTTTTAAACATTTTTAAAAGATTTTATTTATTTATTTGACAGAGAGAGCTCACAAGTAGGCAGAAAGGCAGGTGGATAGAGAGGGGGAATCAGGCTCCCTGCTGAGCAGAGAGCCTGATACGGAGTTTGATCCCAGGACCCTGAGATCATGACCTTAGCTGAAGGCAGAGGCTTAACCCACTGAGCCACCCAGGTGCCCCAATCTTTTGATTTTTACATGTGCTTTTAGATACTGTGTTACTAAAAGAGAGAAAATGAACATAACACTGATAAACTTTCTATAGTACTTAAAACAAATGGGTTTGACTCTCAGCCCTGATACTTTATTGGTGTGTAAACCTGAGAAAGTTACTTAATTTCTCTGTGCCTCAGTTTTCTCATCTACAAAATGGGTACAACCACAGTGTCCCCTTTTAAGTACTGTTTTATTTTCACTAAAATCTACTTTAGGGGAGCTTGGGTGGCTCAGTCAGTTCAGCGTCTACCTTAGCTCAGGGCATGATCCCAGGGTCCTGGGATTAAGCCCTGGGTTGGGCTCCTTGCTCAGTGGGGAGTCTTCTTCTCCCTCTCCCATTGCCTTTCCCCCCCGCCCCCGTGCTCTCTCTCACTTGCTTGCTTTCTCAAATAAATAAAATCTTTTTAAATAAATCTACTTTAAAGTCATAGTTTAAGTGCAGTTCATTTCTTGATCTGTAAGATTTCATAATTCCTATTTTACTCCATTTCAGTAAATCTTTTCTTCCTTCATTGCTTCTGAATTACTTTTCTTTATATTCCTTTTCTCATTTGGTATTATAAAGATAAAATAAATTAACTTGTGTAAATCACTTAAAACAGAGCCTGGTACATTGTAGGAAGTGTTAACTTGTATGGAAAATGGAAAACCTAGGTAATTTAGTCATCGGGATGGCATCCAAAGCAAAGGGTATCAATTACATTCTTAAAAAGCTTCAATTAAGCTGAATATTAGGCCGAAGACTGGCATTCAGTTTTCCATAAATTAGGCTGATTTACCTTTACAATTCTCTCTCTTATCATCCTCCTACAAGTAAGTGACCCCTGTTGGACTGGACTGCTCGGTGTTTTCCGAGCGCACCCTGCATTTTCCCACATCCTCACTCTGGAGTTTGCCATTCCCGTTTTTACGCTCCCCCATCTCTACCTGTTGAAATTGTAGCATCGCAGAGGTTCTCTCATGCAAACAGTAAGGCTTTATTTTACTTTTCTACCCATCCTTCAAGGCCTGAGTCAAATGCAGCTACTTTATGAATCACAGAGTTTTGGAGTTGGAAGAGCTGTAGAGACTCAACGGTCTAATTCCTTTTACTATGGCCAGGAGAGATTAAATGATTTGCCCAAAGACACCAAGCTATGGCTTGGACTACAAGCTGGGCCTCCTAACTCCGCAGGGACCTCAGAGCAGAGCGCCGGGCCCCTTAGTCCTCACGGCTGGAGTCTGAGCCTGACTGGTCTCCTTGCACCAGCTACAGTACCTACGGCACTTAACACCCTGCGCCCCCCGAATTGCAGTTTTTTAGGTACAGGTCTTATCCCCCCAGATCTCATTCACTTTTGACACCTACATTTCTAACCTCAGAAGTCATAGAACAGAGCCTAAAACCAAGAGGGACTTAGCAAATACTTGAATTAAGGTATGAATGGATGTCACGGGGGAGGAGTAAAACAGCCTTCCCATCCCAGAGACTCCTATCTCTCGACTCCTATCTCTCATTGTCCCAAAGTTCTTTCTAACTCAGCTCTCTGAGCTGAACTACCAATTCCGGGCACAATAAATAAATACTTCCATGTTTGCAGAAAAGCTGATGGAACTTAAGTGTCATTATACTTTATACATAAGAACACATTCACTTCACAGAGCTTTCTGAGCACTCATGTGCACATCACCATAAGATGGGCACAGGAGGTCTTGGAGCGATCATTTACCAGAGAAGTAGGAGAGCAAATCCTGCGTTTTGATTGGCTGGATTGGTTGCAATCAATGGGGAAGAACCATGCACGACACAAGGAGCAATTTATAAACTAAGCATCATGAAAGTACTGGTCATGTAACACATCTTATTTTGCCTCTTTTCTGGTCCTCCAATCTGCGATCTAAGCCTACCTTCTGATTTGTTTCCCTCTGTCACTCATTTTCTTTATTCAATGATGTAAGGATAGCCTTCTTTTCTTTCCCCATGGAAATTTTGGTCACTGACCAAAAGTTTAAATAAACACCATTACACATGGACTTACCCCCCTGAGGGCAGTAACAGTAACAACACATGAAACATTTTCAATTTTTCAAAGTGCTTTTTATAGATCTCTTTCTATCCCTTCCCCACTCCCCCCCCAACAAACTCAAGAGGAAGTGTCAAGTGCAGTCCATGTATCATAGATGTATGTGTGATGTAGATCAGCTAGACATCAATTTTTAAATTAATTAATTAATTAATTTTTTATTAACATATAATGTATTATTTGCCCCAGGGTACACGTCTGTGAATCGTCGGGCTTACACATTTCACAGCACTTACCATAGCACATACCCTCCCCAATGTCCACAACCCAGCCACCCTATCCCTATCCGCCCCCCCCCACCGCCTCCCAGCCACCCTTAGTTTATTTCGTGAGGCTAGACATCAATTTTGCAACATTGTTCTCCTTTATTTCTGGAATCTCCCTTTATGAATTTCCCCGAAGGAGGAAGGGCATCTCTCTATTATGATACCCTGCTTATTTTCTTTATCACACTTAACACAATGTAATTATTTTACTTTTTGGTTTACTTCTTTATTGCTAGTGTCCCCCAAAGGACATAAAACCCCATGAGGACAAGGACCTCGTCTATCTTGTTCTTTCATTGTAGGCACTCAATAAGAAATTGCTGAATGAATGAATGAATGAATGATCAACAAAGTTATTTCTATTAAGGCATATTAGTCATAATGATAAAAGAGGCCAATGAACAGACTTCCCAGTGCAGAACTGGTTAACTTTATTTTTACTCATTTATTCTTTCAAGAAAGATGGTCTACAGAGGAACAAGTTAGCCCTCTTAGTTTTTAGTTTTGCTAATTCTTCACTAAATAATTATGGAATGTTTTCTCTGCATAGGGTACTGGATTAAGAACTGTGGATTGCAAGAAGCTTAAGATGTAATCCTTGTCCCAGAGGAGCCCATGTGATTACAGCAATATAATAGTAATAGAAGACCACAAGGACAAATCTGGAGGAAGTGGTACATCATTATGGGCGCTCAGTTAGAGAAAGGAGAAGCTGCCTTAGATTAGTGTGATTGGTAAGGATTGCTTGGGGTTGTGGTGGGTTTTGAGTTGAAAAGAAGTTGAATTTCTGTCATGAAAAGGGCTCACTAGAAGGTCTTTAAAAAAGATACTGTAGTTGTGTTATGCCTCAACATACCCCAGGTTTAGGTAAGTTTAATTAAAGAATAGAAATACTCTGAGATCCTCCAATAGACAGTAGCTTGTCAATGCAATATAGTTCTATTAGACTATTGGGCCGGCCCCATAGCAGGTTTAATGGCTTTATGTATGTTTAATCACACTTCCTTGGTCTAGCTCTCTCAGCCATAGTCCCATTAGAATTTAAAAGGTCAAGTTTCAAAGCCTAAAAAGTGATTTAAAATAGAAATGCCAACTTAACCTTAACCACAGTTAAACTAATGCTATCATAGTACTGAAAATCACACCTTGTGTAAAATATATGAGTGAAACAAGGATACTAAAACCTTATAATTCTTTTCTGAGGTTACATTAAAAAAAGAATTTTAGTAAAATTTAAAGTCACAATTTGAATTTTACTGAAAATTATGGCTCACTGATAACTGTTGACACATATTGCTTATTGGGGAGAGCACAGAGGCCCCATTAAGTGAGTGAGAAAGGAGACTAGGTAGTCCTAACAACACGGAAAGGGAGCAATCTTTTGAAAATGACGTAAATTTGTTATAGCTCTGAAGGATGAGAGAACATCTTTAGGAGCGTTTTCTCAGGCTTGCCGGTTGGAACTGTTGGTCTTTACCTGGAGCATTCTACCCAGAGCCTCTCACCTTCACTGATGCTGGCATTTAAACATCTCCTGCCTGTTTAAATATAAGCCTTCCTTGATTACAATGTTATAATATGCTTTATATTAAAATGACCCCAAACTGTTATAATCTATTATGATTTAAAGGATACTTTTTTTTCTGCTGCCCTAGAAATAAAGATGATTTTCAATTTAAAAAACTTTTAGTATTACTATTTTTTATCTGACACATAATGTCACATTAGTGGCAGGTGTACAACATAGTGATCGGACAAGTTTATATATTGTGCTATGTTCACAACAAGTGTAGCTACCGGTCCCTATACAACATCGCTATTGCAATGGAAGATGATTTTTAAACTGTCCCTTTCACAAATGGAAAAGTTAGAAATTAGCCTAACTATGCAATCCTCTCCTTTTTAAAATAAAATTGGTTTTTTTGCATTATTATTTGAAATCACAATTCTTTATTTTTATTAGGATCTCTGTTATGTAACTTCATCTATCGGGAACTATAGTTCCATTTCTGATATTTCCACACCTGCAGATATATAAGGGATTAAAAGTGGATCAAGAAATGTTACCATAAAGGAAGCAAAAGTCCTGAGGGAGACGGTCTGGGAGACAAGTAACTTAGTATAAACGGAAGGTGCCAAATGGTAATAAAACCAAAATGGGAAATCATGAAAATAAAATAACTGCATTAAAAATATATTTGGACCAGCTCCTCCTCGCTGCTGTTTTGTAATATTAACTGTTTAAACCTGCTTAAAATGAGAGCTTTGAGTTCTCAAAATCCTTTAATTCGGTTAAACATCCGCTACCCTGAAAGGGCTCCACAGAATCCCATAAAACATTATTTATCTGTGTGCGTTAACTGCACGATACTGTAATTTCCAGAATAAATGCTGGGTGTAAATTGTTGTTTATGTTGGATCCTGACTGTCTTTACGAGAAACAAAGTGAAAACGGAATCTTCACAGCTTTATTTCTTCCGTTAAAGTCTATTCTGCAGCAGGAAACATGCCTAGTGGAGTTTCTTAATGAACACTTATAAAGCCTGTTGGTTAAAACCAAGAATATAGAATCACCTCCAAATGTATACCCTCTTTTATTCCACGTTCTTTTCATTTAAATCAAGTTAAATTAAAGTGAAAGTAGCACCATTCACGTTGTTATAGTTAAAGGTCTGTCAGCATTTTTATGCAAAGCCTTGTTGCCACAAGTTTATAACTTGGAAGGGACAGAAGAAAATTAAAAGAAAAGCCCACCTTAATATAGAGGAGCTTGGCCTGGAAATTAATTTTTATTTATCTTTAATGACTTAAAAGTCCCTCTTGGGGCAAAAGATATAGACATACTAGTGATTTAAGACATTATTTGGGATTTTCTTGGTTTACAAACAAACAAACAAACAAACAGCTGTCAGAGGCATTCCAGTTATAAAACTGATTAAAACATGAAATTTTCTTTGTGCTTCGATTTTCTAAACGATATTAAATACTAGAAATTCTATTGTATCGCCTCCCACCTCCTGCCAAACACACAAAACATACAACAAATAATTCCTCCATCTTTTTAAATTAATTTTTTTTGCAAATGGTCTTTACCTGGAGCATCCTACCCAGCTCAAGCAAGGAGAAGTCAAATATGGGTTGGACCATATAAAATTTCAAAATCCTCTTTTTTAGTTCTTTCTTTGAATCCTTGGTAATTTTGTTTTTTCCAGAACACCACTGTTAAATTCTAAATAAGAGCAGTCTTTCATTGCATGCATAAAGCACTCATTTAACATTTCTTCTGGAAAGAAAAAATAACCACACAGATTTTAAGCCCAAGAATTTACTGTACCCGTGCAGCAGCTGCTCTTACCTGATAAAATTGTGATGATTCTTTCTGAACGATTATGACTTATCAGGTCAGTGACCAACAAACTATAAAATAGATTCTAACAGCCCCCAAAGGGTTGGTACAGACTCCTGAGTAAATAATATATGTAAGGGAGAATGGAGCAGGAGGAGAGAGAAAGGAAAACACTGAGAGAGAAAAAAAAAAGAGGAGAAAACACACCTGAGTGACCTAGTGAGTTTATTTAGTTGACATAGGACAGAGAGACAGGATTCTTGAGTTTGATTCTGGCTTTCTCATTCAGCATCAACTTCTTGAGCCCAAAAGTCAGATAAGGAGACAGTCCTGTTTTTAGTGAGAGCAGAGGTCCTCGAAAGCAGCCCTATAGGATTTTCTGATATATGCTATTTTGCCCTGTGTTTGATGATAAGCCACAAGCTAGTTGTTACTTTTGCCTGTCTTCATATGTGTATCAATGACAGCCATTGACTCTTGGGAGAATCTACCAATCCTCAAAATGAACTTCTAAGAGAGGGAGCGCCAGTATGGAGCACTATCACGTTAGCATGTTGTTCAACTTAAGACCTTAACGAGTAGAACGGATATTCAAATATGTTTACATTGGATTTAAAGGAATCAGAGGAGGCCTTAACAAAGGGATTAGGACACCGTGATAAAAATGGCCAAACTCTAAGACAGTATGTGTGCCCACTGGCATGCGTCCGTGAGTGTGCGTGCACGTACAACCATAGCCAATATAAGGGAGGAACTTTGATCTATATACTGTACTTAAGTCAGGTTTTCTTAATTGCATCAGCTTCCCTGGAGGTCTCTGCTGCTTTACGGCTGCGGTAGATGCTATAGAACTTCAGTTCAGTTTAATGGCACAGTAAGAGTTGTATTTGCTTTTCAGATCTTGAAAGAAAACTGGATACAAATTGTTGCTTAGGTTTTAAGAGCACAGATTGAGTGGCATCATTCTGGTCCCCAGTGGGGACATATCACTGTAGTCCTCTAGTCACTCCTCACTTGAAGGACTAAAAACATGAAGTAAGCATGGTAAGTTTCCGGTGGTGAGGCTTCTGAAGGGGACACTCTGAATCTTTATCTTCCTGGAGATTGGTGAGATCAGAGTAGAGAGAGGCCCGAGGCGGTGGCATGAATAAAATGGTTCCTGCAAATCCCATTGAGCCCGAGTCCAATGGGACTCTCAAGAGTCTAAGTCTCAAAACTTTAAGACTGGATCATATTTTCCACCCCCGGGTCAGAACTTGGGTTTTCAAGCTGTGTCAAGGCCAAGAATGAAACAGCAAGTGGAGGGGAGGGAGGAAGGACAGATAAATGAAAGAACTGAGATGGTTTTCCAGAAGATGAGTGAGGGATGTCTGCCAAACAACCGACGTTATTCTTGACTCAAGACAGTGCTAGCAGTTTTATGAGCAACGGCTTCATTTCCCTCTAAAATTACACAAGTGGCATTTCTTGGTGTGATTTTACAGAGATCATATTATGGTTGTTTTTCTCCAAGGGGACCCAAATCAGGGATGGGTTAGGATGGCTACAGGAGACTTCTCTTAGGCATAGGTGCTGGACTTACCTCTCCTCACCTAACTGGGGTCCTGCTGTGTTCCGTAATGAGTCCTCTTCCTCTAAATGACTATGAAAGGGACCAAAGCCAATGCCACCTCACACCTTCCCTATCTTCCCCTGAGAGATCCAGAGATATGCTGGCTGCCCCCAAGGGGAGGCAAGGAGGCAGAGTTCAGATAAACTTTTGATAAAGTGCCTTAGCAAACCCCTCATCAGAAGGTAGGAAAGGTCACACAGTAAAAAAAAAAAATAATAAGAAAATATAACTGCTTTCTTATGAGGAAAATATTATGAGTTCTTCCCCTTTTTCAGCTTTTATGGAAGGAGATTCTGCCAGTTCCTTCAGAAAAAAATAAGAAAAAGTAGTTTTAAAATGAGATTATGCACCTTCAGGGTGCCATTAGGAAGTTTTACTGTACTGAGATGACATGAAAGCTCTGGAATTAATATCCCTGAGATGCTTCAAACCTGCAATAGCAATTATTGTACTACGTGTCCCTGGATAAATAATAGGGCCATTCAACTAATTAGCTTCAATGATTTCAGCTCCCTGTAAATTCTCTCTCACTCGGCTATAAAAATAACACTAGGAAAACTTTTGGTAAGAGAAACTTCTTTCAGGAAATGTTGTCTTTTCTTTTTTTCCCCCTTCAGTTCATGATGCATCGTGTGTAAAGTAACTTTCAGTCCTAATCACGATGCTAGGAAGGAATATATAAAATTTGCACATTATCAATTGCCATTTGCAGCTGCTGAACATATTAACTCTCTAATCCATGCCTCCTACATAAGGCATACACATCTTGAGAAATTTAAACTAGTTTCTGGGAACACACACAGTATAAGCAATCAGGCGCATGAATAGAGTATACACCCCAGGTGTACGTATACGTATATGTATGACTAAAGAGAAGAGCAAGAATTATTAATATCCGTACTTCACTCTGTTATCACCAAGTTACTTTAGACAATTTTGACAACACACAAGCTTTCTGATAGTGTTCATGGGATATTAATTCATTCTTTCATATTTCCTAAGTGCCTATTAGATGCAAGACATGAAGGTTCTTCTTTATGTTTTCTTAGAAGAAAGGAAGATTTACTTAAATTTGGTAATATAGCTTTTTTTAAATATAGCTTTTTAATTTATTTGTCAGAGAGAAAGAGATCACAAGTAGGCAGAGAGGCAGGCAGAGGGAGAGGGAGAAGCAGGCTCCCCGCTGAGCAGAGAGCCCGATGTGGGGCTCGATCCCAGGACTCTGAGATCATGACCTGAGCCAAAGGCAGAGGCTTAACCCATTGAGCCATCCAGGCGCCCCAGGTAATATACCTCCTTAAAGTGACAAGGATTCCCCTATACTTCTGTCACCTAGAAATACCATTAAATCCTATAAATTTAAAGTGATAAAAATGTGAACTTCAATCACTCAAGCTCATACAATTCTAACATCATCAAGCAATGGTCTGAAAATCTGTGGTATGATCCCAAGAGACCTGAATTATCTTAAAGCTTGAGGTTCTGTGTTTCTTTTTCCTTTGGGAAACTGTTGAGGTTTCTTCTTTTCCCTTCATGGAAATTTCTCTACACATTGAAATGAAACGGAAGCTCCTCCCTGGGATAGGCTAGTGCTCCCCCTTCTAATGCTGAACGTCATCCTAGCAGAGGGACCCAGGGAGAGGCAGATGGTGATGAGCTTCATCCTTGGTGAAGAAATGGAAGGAAAAGAGTCTAAAACTCTTCTTGGGCTTATCTTGTTTTTAATTAACAGAATATAATTAAAATTAAAGCCAGACAAAATGACTGGATCTTAAATCAGAATTATGTCTAACAGCAGAGACTGAAGTCATCTGTTTATACTCATTAGAGGTGACCTCTGCTACTTTCTGGGTCTCCCATTTTGCTCTACTACTTATAGGCAAGTGCTTTTTTATTTCTTAGCCACATAAAAAAGGATTTTTCTTCTTTGTGTATGAATACTTATTAAATATATGTATAAAGACAGATGTACTGCACATTAGAATGAAGAATACAGTAACATAAGAAAACATGACCTTCCTCTGAAGCATTATGTAATGATTAAATTCAGAACAATTCCCCTAAAATGGATAATTATGTAATCTGGCAAAGAGACTTACCTTCCAGCCGGAAAGTTGAATATTACAATTTTCCCTAACTTAAGCAAGATATGGCCAGAGATTAGGGTTTTTGTTATACAATCATTTCATGTTATTCAGACATTTTAATCCCCCCCAAACTCTCCACCCCACGAGCCATCTCGGAGGTTTGTAATATCAACCCCATAATGTTTCCTTCGAAGAGATCTGCCGCCTCAGCTTATGAGAAATGCAGTCGGTTCACCCTAAGAGAATATAAGTCATAACGTTTGTTTTGGAAATCTATTTTACCCAATATTTCTCAATGAAATAAATTGTGTAAATGAAATAAAACTGACACCACAATATTTACTAAATCGCTACCGTCTGCTCTCTGCTTAACGCTCTGACTATCACTGGTTTCTCCTTCTTGTGCAGTTTAACAGGCAAAAGAGCAAAGGGAAAAGGCTTCTGCAAAGAATGCATTTTTAAATCAATATAAATAAGGTTATAAAATCGCCAGACTTAGCATGGTTTCCTCCTCGCTTGTTACCCCCATGCATTTGTCACTTTCCTCATACTCATGTGTATTCTTCAGTTTACCAAAATGTGTGTGTCTATGTGTGTGTAGGAGTTCACACATGGGAACTAGATCAAGAAGGTCTAGGGAGTAGAGGAAGAGAGAAAAATTCAAGTAAGTCCATCCCATATAAACAATATTAATGGTCTAATATTACATGATGAAAAGGGAAAAAAACTGTACAAATAATTAACATCCATGGTTGAAAATGACTATCAATGAGAATTAAGTATTTAAAGATGAAAACTCTTAGCAAAAAATTAAAAATTTAATATCAAGTATATACATAAAAGGAAATACAAATATTTTCAGGGTCCCAACACTATATGTTTCTTTAAGTCTATGGCATTACACAGTCCTACTTTTGTTTTTGTTTTAAAGATTTTATTTGACAGAGAGAGAGATCACAAGTAGGCAGAGAGGCAGGCAGAGAGAGAGAGGGGGAAGCAGGTTCCCCGCTGAGCAGAGAGTCTGATGTGGGGCTCGATCCCAGGACCCCGAGATCATGACCTGAACCGAAGGCAGAGGCTTTAACCCAACTGAGCCACCCAGGCGCCCCAACACAGTCCTACTTTTGCATCGACAGTGAAGGAAATGAGACCTCCACCAGCACCTCAGTCCTCTTACTTTCCTGAACAGCTATGAGGCAGTGTTCTTAGAGCCACATGAAGAGAAACTCCCTGTACTCTTGGAGATGTTCTGATTCGTGGAAGAGCAGGACTGACCTATCCATCTGTGCTCAGTAAGTCTTCAAAAGGACAATGCCTATGATATGAGAGAAGGAGGGTAAATATGAGGCAGAAGGCTCTGAGGGCTCCTTTGGCAACTGGGAGGTGGGGGAAGGAAGGAGCCAAGCTATAAATAAAAAATATTTCTAGAAATGGTATGTGGTTGATGCATTATTAATGATCGTGAAATATATCTCAATATGGAAGGGAGAGTGGCCACATCTCAAGATGGAACAGAGCCAGTATCACAAGACACTTGGTCCAAACACTGCTGGCACTCTTGTGATTTTAAAAGGATTCAAAATACCCCCTAAAGTCAAAGAGGGTTTTATTAAGTGTTTGTAAGTTTACTTGATTAAGCATTTGGAGGATACCAAAGAACCGGCCTGTAGTAAAGGGATGAGAGAACACAGAATGGTATTTCAACAATTTCAATTTTTAAAGCTACCAACAATAACTGTATGAAAACCTAGCCTATTGTACTTTTACATGTACTTTATTATATTTTAAAATCTCTATCTTGAAACATTTTATTTATTTTTTATTTTTTATTTTTTTAAAGATTTTATTTATTTGACAGAGAGAAACATAGTGAGAGAGGGAACACAAGCAGAGGGAATGGTAGCGGGAGAAGCAGGCCTCCCGCGGAACAGGGAGCCCGATGCGGGGCTCGATCCCAGGACGCTGGGATCATGACCTGAGCCGAAGGCAGACGCTTAACGCCTGAGCCACTCAGGTGCCCCTATCTTGAAACATTTTAAGATAAGTTTCACTGCCTACTGAGTCTGGCAAGTACCGTAGCTTGCTGCAGGTCAGGAACTTAAGGATTCCTGACTTATGTTCCCTGTTTTAACCACTAGCTGTATTCTCTGTTAACACATTCTGGGGCTCAAATATATTTGCCTTTTCATATTTACCTGAACTCACAGATACGTATCCAAACACTAAGCCATTTTATTACACACACAAATCTTCCATGTGGAGCTAAGTAAGAAGTTACTGTAACTACAGCAGTAATGCAGATATGAGTGAAGATGACCAAAACAGAGGACAGATGGTCGCAAACTTACGATTTACAACTTCACAGTGTAGTTTCACTTAGAGGGGTATATTTGTAGTACATCCATGGACATTCGTAAAATTTGCTAGTAATGATCTGAGCACATAAAGGGAGGGAGAGGAGTAGCAGGTTAATATGCTTTTCTCTTTGCTTTTTCTTTCCTTTTCTTTTTGCCATCTTGATAAGAGATTTAGTCTTGCTGCCTGAATTTGAGGGTCTCTCACACTGCTCATCTGAACAATCAATTTTTACTGCTGTAGAAGATAATAATGGTAATAACACTACAGAAAAAACTACCATGACCCATAACTGTAACTTATTATAGTCTTTTAAAAAATAACTGTGCTGTATGGAGCTTCCTCATTTCTTGAAGCAGAAAAGGAGCTGACAGTTGGAGCCTCTGAGGCTGTCTATATATCTCCTGAAAGCCTGCAAGAGGCTGATCTACTTACAAAGGGAGAGCTGCTTTGGGTATGGGCCACGTGGATGAGAGAAGTGCCCCAACACTAGGAGTTTGCTGAGGACAGTCACTTGGCCTGCCCATCTTCTCGTACCAAGTGCCAGCAAAAACCTGTCAGTGGGACATGCTAGTGCTTTATCACCTTACACCAAGACAGTCAGGATTCTTGGCTAGTTACAGGGATGCCCTAATGCAGTAAATTGTTGGTATTCCCACCAGCACTGTCTCCTGATGGTGCTTTTGATTTTGAAATCTCAAAGGTCTCTGTTTACCCGAATAACACCATAAACAAAATCTCCCATAAAGCTCAATATGTTCTTCTATTGCATTTATCAGAGAGGATGCAAAATAGAAAGCTTTCTTTCCTCCTGGCGCACAGATTTCCACACGCTTAAGAACTCACCTGGTTTTTACGTTATGTGGAAGGATTGCCCTTATTAGACAAATTATATTCTAGACACTTTCAGAATGAAGTGGATTCACCAAGCACACTGTTTATCTTTAGATCTGGAAGCCTTCCTTGAAGCATGACTTTGCAACAAAGGAGTTTTAATGCCACTACACTCTGTAATGCACTGCATACTAACAAGATTTATATACATTATTGGTGCCGTTAAGGAAACTTGAATGACTTGCAGTTTCTCTAGATGAGATTAAAAAAAAAAAACAAACTTAAAAAGGGTGTGCAGCATACAAATGAGATCAGATTGCATTAGAAGTTGTTTAAAAGTACAAGCATAATACTGCTTGTGTACCAGCCAGAGAACACACAGCAAAGATTTGTTTTACTTCTCTTAGACAACCATTCCACAGTCACTGAACATAAACAACCATAAAGTTACAGCTGCTTTTAAAATGTCACTTAGGGACAAACTGTATAGATGGGAAATTAGATAGTACTGAATGCTTTCAGAAAAGGACCAGCCCTATCTTCTGAACAGCCTGCTCCACATCCAGGAGAAAGGAATATTTCTTGTCACTAATCATGTTTTCATATGCAAATACATACAGCTACAATGTGATCCCAATGATTTCTCAGGTTAAGAATGATTAAATAACACTTTCCAAAATATTCAGAAAAATTGAGCCTAGTTATCTGATAGGAAAATTGACAAAAGTGAAGTAGGTGAAGTTTGGGAAATAATTAAAATTTTAGGCAGATGCTTAGATGCTCATAATTTTTTAAAAATGGGAGACTCTATAGAAGAGGCTGCAAAAATGACTGAAGCTAGGATTTCCAGTTAAATATGCTAAGACAGGGCTATATACTTTTAGGAGACTGGATAAAACGTCGAATAACCTGTATTAAAAAAACACATAACAATGTCAAATCTTTAAGCTTCCATCTAGGGGATTTGCAATAAAATGAAATCATTAGGCACAGAGTGGTCACTGCTATGATGAGAAGAAAAAATAACTCAAAATTCTCATATCTATTATTATATTAGAATAGTTCACTTTCTTCTCTACATAATAACATTGGGCATTAAAGAGCCATTTACGCATACCTTATTATTATTTATGAAATTACAAGTACACACGGTGTCTGATAACTCATCTCTCTGTATTAAATAGGAACATATATTGTTTTTTAAAATGTCTGTCTTTTACAATGTGCTAGGTAACAGCTTTCCATAGCATAATCATGAACGTATTATATAATGTGCTTTATAAGAAGTTATTAAGGATTATGACTATAGCAACGTAAACCTAATATAAATATGAATAAAGCATTTAGAAATGGTATTTTCACTTAGACTGTTACTTATATAATTTGTAGCAATACAATTATCATAGAAGACAAACCACATTTACAGAAAAAACTGTTTCCACGAATGTTAGTAAAAATCCTATAATGTAGGCATTTTTCTAGCAATTTCACAAAACCCATGCCTTTAAAAACATGAGAAGAATCCACAATGCCACCTACAGTATTCTCGTCAGTTATCTTGCCTTGCAGGAAAAAAAAAATATCGGCTTTATTTGATAAACCCAGGTGCATGTAAATTTCCAGACTGCAAGTAGGTGGCAGTGGAGACATTTCTGGATGAATTTTCTCTGTTGGAAATGTAAAAGGAGGAAAAAACCTCCTTAAAAACAAGTTACAAACATACTAAAATAAATAATGTCCTGAAATGTAACCTTCCGTAGCAGATCACCATTAAGAGCTAATAAAATATTTGTCTTCAGGGACTAAAATCCTCCCAGTCCCGTAATGAAGATATCCATGGCATGGAGAGTGAACAGCACAGATGAGAAAATTAGAAAATTGTAAAGAGAGAAGGGCTGGACAATTGTTTTCCACAAAGCCCAGAGTAAGAATTAGGAATTTCATGCAGACAAGAAACTCTGTGGTTGGCAGCGTAAAACACAGACTTTTAAAACTAGTAAGTTAGCATTTTAAGAAGCCATTAAGAAATCTCCTATTTGAAAGTGAATTCAAGAGGAAGGCACAAAAAACAACAACAAAAAAGAGGAAGGCGAATGAGTTCTTTAAGATTTGGTCTTTAATGAAAAATATCGAGTCCATCAAAAAACTGTGTACAACAAGAGGCTATTAAACAAGGTAGACATATTTAAAGTGTGCTCGACTCTAAACAAGCATTAGAAACATTAGAATAAAGCCACTTGAATTGTCTCTCAAGGTTAATGAGTTGGCACTTAGATGCATTCTGTTCTCAAGTTTACCTGCAAAGACAAGCAGGGTCATTAAGTTGTATTATCAATTCAATCTAATTGATTTGACTTGTGGAGATCATAGTAGAAACTGAGATAGTCCAAGAATAAATTCTGGAGATGGGAGTGTGTGTGTGTGTGAATCTAGGTGGGAAGAAAGAGGTAAATGAATTCTAAGAGGAAAAAAGAAAGTTAATGATGTTATTCATATCACAATCACCGTGTGAAAAGAAAGGAAAGCGAAAGCAAATGTCTAGGTCAAAGCTTTTTCATGCCATGGTTATCTCAAATCAACTTCTCTCCTTGCATTAACTGGTTAACCATGCAGTTAACAACAAAGGCAACCGAGAAGTCGAGGGATGCAAGAAACCTGATGAAAGCAAATGTCACATTCTCAATACTACTGTTCCCCTGCTTGGAACATTCTTCTTCTATTCATCTTTTAGGATTCAATTTAAAATCCACTTACTCCAAAATGCCTTTCAGAATCTCCCAGGTGGAATTAGTCTCTTCCTTTCCTATATTATTTGGAAAAAACCCTTCTATTATAGTAATTATCATATTGCAGTATTACATTCTAGTATTAAAATCATTACGCCTGTGTTTGTGTCTGGATGACCCCCAAGTCTGCAAGTCTCAGGAGGGTAGGGGTCATTCCTTGACAATTTTTGGTGCCATGCTCTCCAAGAAGAGAATGCTTCATGTGTGTTTGAGTTAGTTGAAAGGATTACTTAAAATCACTGAAGACGGTGAGGATGGGTGACCAAGAGAACAGTGGCTTGCCCTGAACAGACCCTTATAAAACATAAGAAGAAATGTGCCAGCAAACTTTAAGTCTTCTCATAAGCAGAGGAGTGCCAGGAAGTGCAGACCTGAGAATCATTAGCGCACTGGCCTCGTAGGAACAGTAGGGGGCGCTTTACAGCTGAGGATCAGGGTGGAGTGTGAGCTCACTGACGGCTTGGTGGGTGGAGCCTGCAGAAAACCTAGTCATTGTTTGGTGACCTTCTAAATGTAAGCAGCAGGGGGCATAAGTCAGGCCTCCCAGCATTGATCAGACGTCTGGGGGGAAAAACCTGCAAAATCTCCAAAAGTTAGGGCCAGTCTGAACCCCAAATTCTGATTAATAGAGAGAGTTTTTTAATAGAATTAAAGAGTTACTTAGATTTTCATCATCAAAAAAGATTTGGGGCTGTCCTTCTCTACCCTTCTGTTCCGCCCTCTCTTATGACGCTAGAGGTTACCCTTGTTTATGGTCGGGAAGCCCCCTACCCCCTATGAAAGAATATTGCAAAAGTTCTGTGAAAACTACCCCGAGAGCAAAATCTCTGGAAGGCATTTTTCCTCTCAGAAAGGCATTGCATCAATTTCGTTCTTCTCCAGCTAGCACGTAAAAATCAGCACCAGGCTATGTAAGTACAACCAAGTTTCAGTAAGGCTTTGTTTCTTGGTGTCAAGGACCTGCAACTTCTAACTGCCTGAAATACCGAATACAATGTGACATTAATGTCGCAAACAACTAAAAATATTAGGAGAGTGGCTGAGGTGTCAGAGCATCTCACCTTTGGAGCAACAGAGAGAACCATCCATCTGTAGGGCAGCCCTCAATCAGGAGGGCTGATTGTTATGTTAGAAAAACATATTTAAGAAGAAATCATCATTGTCTGAGTTTGCCTCCTACCTCGTATATTTCAAGTAGCCTTATTGGATATAAAGAATTATTTGACTAAAAGCATATAGTAAAATTGGACCAGGATGCATTTTTAAGAATGCGAAAAAATTCTAGGAACACAGATTTAGAACTGAAACAGCATATTTTTTGGGGGGGGAGGGAGGAAACTAGTTTGGGATTACTTTAATCCATAAAATTTTCTCACTCACTGTATTGGGCCATAGTGACATTGTATTTTATTTTATTATAAAGTATTATAGCATATTTGTTTGATGAGTTAAGATCTGAACAATGAAAAGGAACCAGTATATTGTAGTATCACTGCATGAAGATTTGATTTGCCTATTTTATTGTACATTTAAAATTTCCTACCCTGTTAAAAAAACCCATAAAACAGATTTTGTGAACATATGTTTTATGAGTCAATGCCAAAATAGGGGTGGTAAATCCCTCAATCACAGACATAATCTTTAGAAGTCAACACTTAATTATCCAGCCTGTGGATTTTCCATGCTTTCCTGCCCCTCCTCTTTTTCCATATATAGCTATTTCATTGCACACAAATACTTCTTTGAGAAAGTGGGCAGATGAAAGAAGTAGAAACTATAACTCCAACCTGTCCTTCTAAATGTTGTGTGGGCAAGGAAAAAGAAGTTGAAGAGAAAAGATAATCAAGAGCTGGGATTAAGTAAAAATAAAGAATAGCTTTGATTTCAAAACAATTTTCCATGTGCATTTTTTTTCAATGCCCTTTAAAAAATTTTGGTGAATTATTAATTGTGGCTAGGGTGTTTCAAACTGATGCAGTAAACAGATCATCATTTCAAAAACTTACCTGCTTAAAAGCGTTTAAATTTTATTTAATATTGACTTTTAGACTGAGTCTTTAGCAAAGTAAGAGCTTGTCATTAACTGCCAGCAGGTGGTGGTATTCACAAATAGGGTACAAGAAATACTGAAAGGGCTGTGAATATAACCAATATGTGGCTCAGATTTATGGATTATGGATTTTTAAAACATTTTTAATGGAGTTGTCAGCACTCTGAAACCACTTCCACTCCCATCTGTTCCATATGAATGTGGAAACTTGGAAGTTACCTTAAAATACGTGCCTGCGGGAAGTTTCACATTAAGAACATCAGATCTTTATATGAGAGAGAAAATATTTTCTATCGAAAAATTAAAAAAAAATTTCTCGATAACAATGCACTTCAAAACAAGCACAAATATTATTCAGGCTCTTCCAATATTTGGGGAGCCTCTAGGTTTGGGATCGGGTCTATTGTCTATTCAGGGTGGACATGTATCAAGAAGGAGCACTGACTGTATACTTCGGGCAAGCCAACCTGAGCCAGTGCTCAATGGCAGGCACTGTGTACACACAGTTGCTAGGGAGAAACTATGTCTGTTCTTGTCTCCAAAAATAAAACTCCCAGGTTTCAGAGGATACAGAAGCAACAAGAGGCGGTGAACTCCAGTCATGGAGTCAACAGCTTCAGGGGCTTTAGGAACAGGCTGAAATTATTTGGTTTTGACCGCTCGATGACCTCCATTGCTGCCCAGTCTGATGGACAGTCGGACCATTAGTTCTTTTAGCACACATTCTTTTCCTGAAACACAGACAGCACTCTGCGTACAGAGCAAGAGAGGAGAGAAAACGAGAACGTCTGAAAGGGAGAGACAGAGATGCCCATCCACAGAGAACCTTCTAAATCGGCTGTGACCCTTCCAATAGTCTCAGGCCTGGGACTAGAGGAATTCATTCCAAGGAAAGAGACAGCAAATCTTTTTCCAAAAAATCCAACTTAAAAATCTGACTCTGGATTACAATTAGGCAAGATTACATCTACTCTGTGTCCCAAACAAAAACATGGGAATGCTTAAAGCTGATTTTTAAAATGTTTCCTATAGCAACTTGATTTTTAGCTTAAAAATTGGCAATACTATGTTTTAAAAACATATGGATTAGAAATGAAAAAGACTTACTGTGTTCCGCTTACTGTTAGTTCAGGCTTAGTGCAATATTGTTTTCTACTCTAAGCTACCCAGCTTTTTGTAAATCCATTTAATGAGTGTAATTCCCTGGCCACATCACTGTGGTGTGGTGAGATTCAAAATACGTTTTATTTGCTTTTTTGGGAGTATGCATGTGTTTTGATGCGTGCGAATAAGAAATGACTTTTGGTCTTGTTTTTCTTGCAAAACAAATCAAGAGCTAAGCTTTGCTCTCAAACAACCTATTAATCCCAAGCAAAACTGAAAAGCACAAAGATTGTACTCCAAAGAGACCTGTCAAAGATACTGAACTTTGCCAGGAAATAGGGAGAGAAAGGGGAGTAAAAAAATGAACTTTAGGTGGGGGGTAAAATTTCCTATAGATGAATGTATCTTTAAATAAAGCAAAGTTTAAACCCATATTTAATCAGATTGAGAACACACACACACACACACACACACACACAAATAAGCCCCCTCTCTATCTCCATTTTCTTGTGGCTTGGCTGACAGAATTGCGCTTGTCCCCAGCCTCTTCTGATTTTCCTCTTGGGATAAGTGATGAGCTACGCTGCAGTAAAAGAGGAAACATCTGTTTGACTTTCCGAAGCTGGCATGGGGAGCTGAAGTCTGAATCACAAATGCCACTTTCACAAACAGGTTTCCCACAGGAACCTTGCTAAAAACATGACTCTGTCAGGGAGAACCGAGGCTCTGGTGAGCAATGGGGAAAGCCGCTCTCCTCTCCAGCTATTTGAGACAATACACACTCTTTATAGGATTTGTGTGTGGGGTGAGATTTACTGGGTCCCAATATGTTAAAGAGAAAGAGTACCTGGATCCGGTTTTAATTTGGAAAGTTAGTTTACATTGAAGCCCAAAAGGCTTTAAAATAAGTTTGATTCTAACAAATCGGGAGTCTTCTGTTAGCAAGAAACCTATGAAACTGTGGTATGTGGTTACTGTATATTCAGAAAAGGCACACAGAACTTCAAATTATTTTTTTAAGCATATTGACATGATAAAGATCAGCATACTGTTTTCACATTTTATTTTATTCTAGTGTTGTTGCCATCAGCAATGTGAATAGCTTAGGAA
The DNA here is from genome assembly GCA_028646535.1 of Procyon lotor. Lineage (NCBI taxonomy): Eukaryota > Metazoa > Chordata > Mammalia > Carnivora > Procyonidae > Procyon > Procyon lotor. The sequence goes on along the minus strand of CM053619.1, from coordinate 28,155,446 downwards.
TATCACTCAGGCTAGAGGTGTGTCTAACCCACCTGGGTTGTAATCTTTTCACTCCCCCCCCCCAACTAGGGAGTTGTATCTGCCCAAAAACAAACTCCTGTGACAGGTGGGACATGCTGCTGGCCAAACTCCCGAACGTCTCTTCCATTGGAAGTTTACCATCTGTGCATTTTTTTAGACTGTTGAAGTTCTCAGTTAAACTTATTTTTTTTTAAACTTTTTTGTTTTTTTTAATTTGGTGATTTTTGTCTTTATGAAAAATGACTGCCTGCTGTTTGATTCCTCTCTTGGGATATTTACTCATCTCTCTTTTGAACGGGGCTCCCATTTCCTTGTCAGCACTTGATTTGGCTGACATCATCGTGTGATTATTAACCTGTGAGTGAGCTGGAAATATTCTAGGGACAGTCTAAAACAGAAACAAAAACAAAGACCCAACCCAGTCTATTCAGCTGAAGTATTTACTAAAAAGAATATATTTTATAAGATCTAGCTAGGTCTCAATGTAAATGAAATACTGATGCACACATTATGCTATATGTTTCTACTCAGCTTTCAAAAGCAGAGAGCATTTAAGTCAGAAAGGAGTTCCTGTATTATTTAAAGACAGTTTCCATCTATGGGAACAGATAGATGGTTGTTGCCTGTGAGATACTAATTATGCTATATTCAGCCACAAATACAGTATTGAAACTGTTAGTGCAAGAAAGCAGGTCTGTATCTAGAAATCAACTAAATTTTAAAACTTCTGGTTTCTTTTCTTTATTCCTCTTCTCTTTTTAAAAATTCAAAAATGATATTTCTACCCTAGTGTTACTTGAGAATTCTTAGGTGAACGAAATGGAAATGTTTAAATATATATCAATTGTTTTTCTTTCTGTGAATACGACTACACTGAACCTATAATGCTTTCACTCCTCTAAGAAAAGCTCTCAGAGAAAACAGCAGATGACAGAATTAGCACATCGGATATGAAAAAATGCGATAGAGAGCACTCACAACTCTTTTTCTCAATTTTGTTTTCCACATCTCTTTCTCCCCATACTCAGGGCTCTGGATGCCCTTACAATATCTAGGATCTTCTTTAGATAAAATTTCAACTTCTGAATGATGATCACTAAGAAGCCTTTCCTATGACAGAATGAAATTAAGCCATGAAGTAGGTATATGAGTTATTAGTCCTTAGAGGGAAAAAACAAAATCAGATACTCCTTAACAAACAAGATTTAACCTAAACAATACTTCAATTTTTACTTCGTTTTCACAATGAGAAAATAAAGTTGAGCATAAGGAACAGTAGTTGGAGAGTTCTTCCAAAATCAATTTTAATTAAACACACACATTTTAATGTTGAACATGCCTATCTAATCAACGATTTTGGCTCTCAGGGGTCATGATCAGCATTTATACTTAGAATTACCACTTGGTACTAATAGGCACTCTGTATATAAGGCATTAAGGTTTACACTCAAATTATTGCCCTATATTAATCATTAATAACTTTTCAAAATGATAATTTTCTAAACCTCATTTATTTTTTTAAAGAGGGGTTATGAACACTGGTGTAGCTTCATTTGTTATTATGAAAATGATTTATAATTAATTCAGTATCAATTAACTTAATGCTAGATTGCTTACAAAATTATTTGCTGTATCTCTATTCTTTCCCCATTTGGCTTTAGGTACTGAGCCATGGGAGAAGTTTAGGAACTCCCTTAGGAAGGATAATTATGGAAGCAAAGGCAGGGATGACTGGTCAAGTTGATATCAACAGAGAGGAAATGGGAGAATGGTAAGGTGCATCCTTTCTTGAGTGATTACATAGAAGTTGTTTATAGGTGCCATTATTACTACCTCATGTATGTATTATTGTGCCCATTTTATTGACAAGAAAGTTTAGGATCAGAGAATTTAAATGACTTTCCTGAGATCATACAGGTAGTTGATATAATAATCAGTCAAGGTTTGGAATAGTTTACAAAATGAATCTAGTAAAATCCTTGAAAGACAGACATTACTCTGTAGAGTTTTGAAAAGAAAACTTGAAGAAGTCTCCAACCTAATATAATAAGCCAATTTTAAAAATGGGAAGTTATGCAAAGTACTTCAGTCCTGGGTAACCTAACAATTAGTAGCTAATACTCAGAATGGCAGACAGAAATAATAGGATTATAAAGGACTACTTTAAAAAACAGCAAAACCTGTATTACATATCGTACTTGACAGTGGCACAGTTCTCTAATATACGAACTTTATGAGAATACAGGCAATCCCTGAACTTACAAACTCCTGAATTACCACAGATAATGTATATTCATTGCTGTTGCCGACAGGGAAATGCTTCTAAGACTGAAAATAATTTGTACAAAGTGGAGAGATTCAAGTCAAGTTTTAAGTTTAATGCTATACCAACTAAAATCACAATAAGATTTTTATGGCACTTGATAAAAACAATTCTAAAGTTTACAGGAAAAATAAAAAGAGGAAAATAGCATTTTGAAATTTTGGAAAAGAAAAGTAACGACTAATAGTGACAATTATTAAAACACTGAAGAGCTACAACATGTCCTAGTACTGGTGCAAAAAAAATATTCAGATCAATTTTAACAGGATAAAGATCTCCTTTTATATTTAATAAATTAATATATGATAAATAAGACACACAGGTAAACGAGGGTGGTTTTCAATAAATAATTCTGAGAAAAGTAGCAATTTGGAAGGAAATAAATTCACATGCTCATCTCATACTAGATGTCAAAATAAATTCCACCTGAATTAAATATAAATATAGAAGCTAAATTATAGAAAACCAGAAGAAAGTTGAAAGTTCAACAAATCTCTGGAGAAAAAAAGGACATTTTAAGTTAGAAGTGATGAAATAAGTAAATAAATATGATTAGGTTAATAAACAAAAACAACAACAAAACCACTCCTGTGTGTCACAAGTATCAATCTAAGTGACCAAATGTGGCATAAATGGGAAGAGCTTTGGGATGCTGTCCCTGAGGGATATACATTCGCCAGGAAGAGTTCATTTGCTATGTGGTTATATTCTTGTCCAAAATTACCTTTAACACACTGTCCAAATTATTGTGCTTCATTGTTCCTCCACCTCAAATACCATCATTTGGAGAATCACTCATATTTTGACAATAAATATGTTTTGAAGGATAATGGAGATGCTAGTCATTCACAAATTGACATGTAACTAATTTAATCAGCTCAGCTCCTATCTCTATTGGAGAGAAGCCATGCTAAGATGAAGAGAATTTTGACTGGTGGGGAGGAAAGGTAAGTAATTTGAGAGTTTTAAACACTTTGTATTACTAAAAGAATGAAAATAACTTTATTGTATGTTCTTAATCTTAAAAAAAAAAGAAACATACAGTAAAAATTTAAAAACAGAAAATACAAATAAAAATCACAAAATATCTCAACATTCGTGACTTTCAGATATCTCCTTTGCATACATGCATGTGCTTGCACATACACACCTAATTTTAGCAAAATCCAGTAGTTTTTTACGTGATGTTTTATAACAATGCTTTTTTACCTTCTAAAATGTAGTGACTGATTTTCCAAAATAAGTAGGTCGTAAGTATGTTTAATGATTACATACCATCCATGCTCTGGGTACATCATAATTTATTTAACAGATCTACCATTGATGGACACTTAGGTTGGTTTCCACATTTTCACCATAGCGATCAAGACATCAAGGATCAAGTATAGCAGGTTTGTTCCGTTTGGGTTGGTATTTAGTAGTAAAGAGAGCAGCTCAAAACTTGATGATCCCAAACTGCACTCCTTTAATCCAGCCAGCCTTTTTGGAAAGGAGCTTCCTCTTTGATTCTGCCTCACTTTAGAACCAGTTCCCTTTCCTGCCTACTCGGCCTGGACTCCAGGGTTACCTCATTTTGCCTCCTAGAGAGCTATCACACTCATTGTGCCATTCCCAACCCCTTGGATCAATCTGAACATTTGCTTTTCCATCCCTCCTGGGCCACTGAGCACACCAGAAAGAAACAGCTTACTTACATGACTGACATCTTGATTTATGATTTCAAACCAGGTTCTTTGTGTTCTTTGGGAATCCTTTATTTCATTTTTGCTAAGTTCCGTGTTTTGTTTCCCACAGGGGCTGCCCCAGACTTTTAACATTCTTTAGCTTCAACTCCGTTTCCACTTCTGCATGATCTCTGTTAGTACCTCTTATATTTTAGTATGCATAACTGTCACCTGCGGCTTTTTAATAATGCGCATTCAGGGGTCCTGCCCTCTAACATTCTGATTCACTAGGTTTAGGGTAGGCCTGGGGAATCTCCATGTTTAATAAGGACTCAGGTGGGGGTGCCTGGGTGGCTCAGTTGGTTAAGCAACTGCCTTCAGCCCAGGTCATGATCCTGGAGTCCCGGGATCGAGTCCCACATTGGGCTCCCAGCTCCACGGGGAGTCTGCATCTCTCTGACCTTTGCTCCTCTCATGCTCTTTCTCTTTCTCAAATAAATAAATAAAATCTTAAAAAAAAAAAATAAGGACCCAGGTGAAGTAAATCTTCATTTTACCTCTTCCAGTCCTGACTTCAAAGAGAAGAGGTACTATCCCCTTCCAAGGCCAACCTTTCTACCTCGCTACAATTTCCATTGTCTCTTCTCTTCTCCAAGATAATGCTTCATCATCTGTCCTTCTGCTATGTACCATTTTCCATCTCTTCTCCTCCACCAGCTCTTCTGCTAGAAAAGGCTCAGTTTTTCACTACAGAAAAAATGCTTCTTGTAGCCCTAAATCCCTTGCTGTTGCTTCATCCTTCAGCACTCCACTGGACTTTCACTTCAGTCTCTACGCTGCTTCTACTTGTCACCTCCCATTACAGTGTAAGCCGGAGCAACCTGAGTTTGAACTGCATGGGTCCACTTAATACGTGGGGTTTTTTTTCAATACATATAGTACTGTAAATGTATTTTCTTTTTTCCAGCTTACTTTATTGTAAGAATAAAGTATATAACACATATACAAAATGTTAATTGATTTTTCTATTATTGGCAAGGCTTCCATTCAACAATTGACTATTAGTAAAGTTTTGGGGGAGTCAAGTTATATGTGAATTTTGACTGTGTAGGGGTCAGTATCCCTAACTCTTACATTGTTCAAGTATCAATTACATTTTCTTTTCTTTTTTTTTTTTTTAAGGTTTTTATTTATTTGACAGAGAGAAACACAGCGAGAGAGAGGGAACACAAGCAGGGGGAGTAGAAGAGGGAGAAGCAGGCTCCCCGCGGAGCAGGGAGCCCGATGCGGGGCTCGATCCCAGGACCCTGGGATCATGACCTGAGCTAAAGGCAGACGCTTAACGACTGAGCCATCCAGGCGCCCCTCAATTACGTTTTCTTAACCATAGGATTTTGGCTCCCACCTGGAAAGCTACTTTAAATCTATTCTTTCAAAGTATCCAGTGACCCACTAATTGCCAATCCCATTGACTTCTCAGTGCTTATCCTGTCTGATCTCGCTGCCCCTCTTGGAGCTTATTTTCTCCCTGGTTCTCCTTCTAAATCTCTGAGGTATACTTTTAGGCATCCTCTCTCTGCTTCTCTGTATGCTGGCATCTCCCAGGATATTATCTCCAGTCCTCTTGTTTTCTTCCTTTATATTCTCTCCCTGACTGATCTATCTCTTGGGCTTTAACTCTCAGCTTTACTACAAGGAATCTTAAACCTGTCTCCATCTCTGAAAAGCCCTTATTTAAAGCTCTAAACCTATGGTTTCAAGCTCCAGGTGTGTGACTCCTTGAACTTGAATGATGAGTTTGGTTTTGGATGTTATTTGCTTCAGAGTTCCTAGCTGCATGGCAGAAGCTGACTCAAGGTCAGAATCAGGGGGGCTCCCAAGGGCCAGGGGACAGGAACCACTATAAAAATCAGGAAGTGCACCAACTACAGTTGTTGCTGCTGCTATGACTATAACCATCAGATGTCTTCACATCTTTGTATCATATGGTCAAGATGCAGAGTCTTCAAAGAGGCAGTGTCATTTTGCCTAAGCCTGAATTATGTGGCTGCACCCTGGCAGCACCAGATTTTCTGGTAGTGGAAGAGAACCACTATCTCTTTTTTTTTTTTTTTAAAGATTTTATTTATTTGACAGCGAGAAACACAGCGAGAGAGGGAACACAAGCAGTGGGAATGGTAGCGGGAGAAGCAGGCTTCCTGCAGAGCAGAGAGCCCGATGCGGGGCTCGATCCCAGACCCCTGGGATCTGACCTGGGCCGAAGGCAGCCGCTTAACAACTGAGCCACCCAGGCGCCCCGAGAACCACTATCTCTTAACTAATACCACACATAATAGGAGACAACACAAAAAGCAATCAGAGTTTATAGGAAGGGAGAAGTGTTGACTGCATATGGCCAAATAATGAAATACACCCACCATAAAATACTATATAGTTGATTGGTCCCTAATGTCTTACAAAATGAAGTCTAAACGATCAACAGGAGGTAATGGGGATAGATCTACAGAGGAAGACCATCCGTATTCTTCACAACCAACCCTGACCTACCCCAACCATTCTCCTCATACATTCTCTAACATAGCAAGTATTTTCATACAACTTGCCTTTGTTTCCTGATATTTTCTCTTCCAAAGGTATCCCCACTTTCCTTCATTTGGTTGAGTTTTACTCATCCTTCAAGATTCAGCTAAATGTCACCTCCTCTATGAAGCCTTCTCTGATTCCTCTGGGCGGAATTAGTTTATTTTGTTCTCCCACTACTTAGCACTTTGCTGAAAACACTCATCTATTTCAATGATTAGGGTTAGCTGCACACATCTGTTTTCTATTGGTTTATTAGTTCCTTGAAGGCAGGAATTGGGTCTTATTCATCTTTATATCTTCAGTGTCTACATCAGTAAGCACATTTTAAGGGAGAATTAGGAAACAGAAGAGGTGATGTTGCTATAATGAGCTAAGGTCTCTTAGCTTATGGTTTACATTTTTCAGCTCAATTTCCTTTGCCCCATATACTGTACTTGCCTAATCATTTCAAATGAAACGGTCTGTAGAGTTCTAGGTCAACTTCACTCTGGGTCAGGTAACTTTTGTTTCTTATTCTTTAGCTGAAGGGAGGGGAGAGTAACCCCCCCATTGCTCTTCACAACTGAGGTGTCAGTACTTTCAGAGATCTAACAAGCAATTCAATTTTGCTTAATTGATAAATGTTTCTTTCAAAAGCACAGACTGAGCTACTTGCACGTATTTCTCTGTGTCTTAGACACCAGGCTTAAAAGTAAAAACACTAAAATATCTTATGCAATAAGTGTGTTGAGATCTTTATGTGACAGACTTTACACAGCAGATATTATACCTAACAATGGAAATAAATGTCTGTGGTTATGAGTCAGTTTCCTTATGGTAAAAATGCTTCTGTGAGATGTCTGCAAAATAATATGGTTGATAAGCATCACAGGCATAAAGGGAAATTTAAATTTCTTCTCTGAGAATGTTTCTTTTATATTGTGAAAATTATCTTAATTGAATAATACATTTCTTCAAAAATTAATGAAGAGAATGCTTTTGATTATCCAAAAGTTTGGAGAATAAAATACAATTAGAAGACCAAATTTTAAAGGAGACTGTTACTTAGTTAAATTTATCAAATGGAAATTCAGTCGCAGCTGAGTATTAAAGCTGCATTTCTAGAAAACTAGTATTTCATACCTAATCTGTGCCTTAGGCAGCCCACAAAAACCTTCTGTCATTTGTGGATAGTTGAATTCCTCTGTACTAAAATTAATTATTAAAGAAGGTGGGATTTACATGATGAGTATATAGAATATTCCTGTTAAAAAGCTGTTTAAAAAGACTCAAAATCTGAAGATGTTGAATTAATTTCTTTTTTGGTTGATTTTGACCAGATTCTATGATTGATGGCTTTTCCAATTTCTAGATCTTGAGATATGTTTCAAGGGAAGGGAAATTTGGGGATATTGGATTGGCCACTTAAACAAGTAGAAAGATTTTGACAAAAGTTGATAGAAAAGTACTCAATGAATAAAAGAGAGGATGTTTCCTCAGCCCTATTTATTCTAAGAGAAATTAATAGGTAGTGGTGATTATAAATGTAACCTCAGTGATAGAGGAAACTACCCAGCACATACTCTAAAAGAGAATTATGTTTTGGGTTTGTAGTATATTCCTAAAATATTTTCTGGCATGAAGAATCTGACTTAAAATTACACACACATTATTCTTATTTATCCTTCCAGATGTAATACAGTCACCAGCACTGCAAAACTAATCACTCTCTTGTCTCAGTTCCCATGTTACATTTTACTGTTGTTGTGTGTTTTTTTTTTTTTAAAGATTTTATTTATTTTTTTGAGAGGGAAAGAGAGTGAGAGAGAGCACAAGAGTGCAGTGAAGGGCACAGGGAGAAGCAGGCTTCCCATTGAGCAGGGAGCCTGATGTGGGGCTCAATCCCAGGACCCTGAGATCACAACTGAGCTGAAGACAGATGCCTAACCAACTGAGCCACCCAGGTGCTCCTACATCTTACTGTTTTTAATCATTTTCTTGTATCTCTAACCCCCATTAGGCCCTGAGCTCATCTTGGGCAGGAAGCAGACCATATTCATTTTGTATTCTCAGCACTTGCACTGTGGCTGACACATAAAAGATGCTCAGTAAATGTTAGTTAGATGAACAAATAAATTAAAAAATAAATTACAGGGGTGCCTGGGTGGCTCAGTCGTTGGGCGTCTGCCTTTGGCTTAGGTCATGGTCCCAGGGTCCTGGGATTGAGCCCCGCATCGGGCTCCCTGTTCAGCAGGAAGCCTGCTTCTCCCACTACCATTCCCTCTGCTTGTGTTCCCTCTCTCGCTGTGTTTCTCTCTGTCAAATAAATAAAATCTTAAAAAAAAAAAAATTACATGTACAAATCTCAGCACAACCATAGCCAATAAGAGTGACAAGAAGGGGCGCCTTCTGGTAACTCTATCAAAAGAAGTCAGGAGTGAGTTTGTAAAGTCCATCTGGACAATTGGTAGTTGAGATGAGAAATGGTAATGGTTTGGGCTAGGGCAGAGATGGCGAGGATGGAGAGTGATGGATGCATCAGGGAAACATCTAGGAGGCAGACTTAATGGTGTTTGGTGAGAGCTGGATGTTGGGAGTGGGGTGAACAAAAGAGTGAGTCAAAGATGATTGCACCATTTACCGAAAGAAAGTCAAAGAGATACAGGTTTTAGGGGGGACAAAATTTCAAGTATGTTGAGTCTGGGGGGGGCTGGCGAAGATACCCATGTAACACTTTGTAGAAGAGACTATTCCTATCCCCTCCCCTAACACACAAGGCAACTGAGGCTGAGGAATTTACATAACTTGCCAACTGGTAGAGTCAGGAGGCAGCCCCAAACCTGCCTCCAAAGCTCATGCTGTTAACTCCCATGCCATAAAGCATTGTGATCCTTGATTTAAAGAGAGCACCAGTACACAGCAAGCAGAGTTGCCCTGTTGACTTTCCTCCTCAATGTGTCTCAACTGAAGAACAATGCTGGAGGGCAGGGCCACTGAACAGCTTCCAAAGCTAGGCGATGGTGTTCTAAAAGCCCTGTTTCCCACACGTCTCTGCCTAAACAGATGGCAGTGAAGCCACAGGCCACTGGAGAAAGACATGGGACAGGAAAAAAATGGTGGATCCTCAGGGCACTGGTAGAAGTGCAAAGGTCTTGTTCAGGTGAAAGAAAATGTGTAATAAAATTCACCGGTTCAGCTGAACAGGTAATTATGGAGTTAATAAAACAAGAATTCCTGACACAATAGATTCTAACACTGCCATGGGTGTCATAGTCACTAAGTGACTTTTTAGTTTGCTGATCATTGATCCACTAGACACTAACAGCTCCAATCGGATCAATACGGGATAACATATGAGGAGGACTTTTGCATGTTAAAAATCTACTGGAAATTTTACATGAAAGAGTTCATTATCTGGGTAATGTGACCTGTGTCCAAATGATACATGTAGACCATTTGTCACATTTTTTAATGGCAAAAAATGAATTTTTTTTTTCTAAAAGCTTAATTATGTGAGAAATCCCACTGCCGAGAAATTGAAGCCACATGGGTGTCATGAATGTGTAAACATGTTAATTTGGGAGCTGTGATACCTAAAGAGGTACATTTAATCTCACTTTCTCAGCTTCCATCTCCCCCACAGGGTCACCTCACCCGCCCCTCTCCTTCTGAGGGCCAGCTAATGCTCTGTTCTTGAGTCTTCCACTCTCTGTAGCCTGGGAGAGCCCCACTTTGCCTGAATCTCTCTCTCCTGTGCTTATAGTTCCTTCCAGGAGTCTGTCATCCAAGGCCAGCATTTAACTCAGGATCCCTTCTTCGACCCTTATCAACCTGACACCCTGTTATTATGTACAGTTTTACCAGAAGAAAGTAGGTACAAGAATATACTTGTGGCAAAGAACTCACATATCCCTTGGTTCTAGAAAGATATGACTTAAAGCAGTAATGATAGGCTTGTTCATGGGAGCCAAATAAAAAAGGGGTTCTAGTGGGGCACCTGGGTGGCTCAGTGGGTTAAAGCCCCTGCCTTCAGCTCAGGTCATGATTTCAGGGTCATGGGATCGAGCCCCGCATCGGGCTCTCTGCTCGGCAGGGAGCTTGCTCCCCCCCCCCCCCCCTGCCTCTCTGCCTACTTCTGATCTCTCTCTCTCTCTCTGTGTCAAATAAATAAATAAAATCTTCAAAAAAAATAAAAATAAAAATAAAAAAAGGGTTCTAGTAAATGTATTTTATATATTTGGTCCTGAGGATTTTACTGAGATATAATTTACATAAAACACAATTCTTTCTAAGTATACAGTTGGATGAATTTTGACAACTTATATATATAGCTATACAATCATTTTAGTAAATCAAGATATAGAATATTTCCACCACTCCAAAAAGTTGCCTTATGCCTCTCTGCAGTCAATATACTCCCTCCATCCTTGGCCCTGACAACCATGGATCTATTTTCTATCTATAGATTTGACTTTTTAGCAATGTTCTATAAATGAAATCATATGATATGATATTTAATCTTTTATGTCTGACTTCCTTCAATTAGCATAAAACTTTTGAAGTCCATCCATGTTATATGTATCAGCCATTTATTACTTTTTATTGCCGAATAGTACTTCATTCATTATTGAATATACCAAATGTGTTTTATGTGTTCACCAGTTAATGGGTGCTTGAACTATTTTCAGTTTTGGATGACTGTGAGTAAAGTTGCGATAAATAGTCAAGACAGAAACTGCATCAGGCAGTTTAGATTCACAGCCCATGTATTTAAACACTCCACTCTACTGACACCCAATCAGAAGCCACAAGGCTCTTTGCCATCATCATGACCCCTCTTTTCACATGTTCTTTTCACTGTTTCTGGAGCTCTCCAAGTAGCAATTGCCTGGTCCCATATCCAGCACAACACAGGTAGGCAAGTGGGCAAAAGCAACATGCCTTCAAATTGTGCTATAAAGAAAGCCTTTGTATTCCCAGACTAATTGAGGAAATTTATTTGTAAAGAAACCCTCTAATTTAGGTATTGTTAAGGGGGGGTTTAGAAAATAAGAAAGTAACATTGTGGTCACCATCTGGTGATCTGTGGCTTAAGTTCTAATATGGCACTTAAAACTTCTCTTACCTGGAAGGGTTGATCTAGCATAATTTATTACCTTTGGGATAGCATATTTATTATAAAAAGAATGGAGAAATATTTGCCAGTTGTGCAACTTTACGCTCATACGCTGTTTAGAAAAACAAAAATAAAAAAATAGACTTATAAGAGAAATGTTACTATCTAACAATCCATGGACAGGTAAGACAACTTAAAATAATATTTCTAGTTTATTGTGGGCGTATATTTTCAGCACTATAACAATAAATAAAACCTGAATAATAATAGCTAAAAATAACTAAGAATATATATTCTAGAATCTAAAAAAGTTACAATCAAGCATATACTTGATTCTTTGTGCACAAAAGGTAAGAATGGCAAAGAAAACTGAAATCCAAAGATAATACAAGTTTAGGAGTGCCTGGCCGGCTCAATTATAAGAGTGTGTCACTCTTGAGGTCAGGGTCATGAGTTGGAGCCCCACATCGGGTGTATGAATTACTTAAACAAACAAACAAATAAATAAACTGAAAAAAAAAACACCAACAACAAAGATAATACAAGTTTGTCTTAACTAACAATATCATTTAGAAAATTCTTATGTTTGAGGTGTCTGGGTGTCTCGGTCAGTTGAGCCACTGATTCTTGATTTTGGCTCAAGTCATGACCTCCTGGTCATGAGATCCAGCCCTGAGTCTGGCTCCACTCACTTAGCACAGAGTCTGCTTGAGATTCTCTCCCTCTCCCTCTGCCCCTCTCCTTGCTCATGCTCTATCTCTCTGCTCTATCTCTTTATTTATTTAAAATAAAATAAAATAAATCTTTAAAAAAAAGGAAAATTCCTATGTTTGCTCAAATTTGAACTGTATAATTGTTCTTATATTTTTCTTTTTTATTAGATTACAGAATTATTATTTGGGTGCCTGAGTGGCTCAGTTGGTTGGGCAACTGCTTTCGGTTTGGGTCGTGGTCCCGGAGTCCCGGGATGGAGTCCTGCATCAGGCTCCCGGCCTCATGGGGAGCTGCTTCTCCCTCTGACTTTCTCCCTGTCTCACGCTCTCTCTCACTCTCTCTCTCCCTCAAATAAATAAATAAAATCTTTTAAAAATATTTTTAAAAATTATTATTATTTGGGGTGCCTGGGTGGCTCAGTGGGTTAAAGCCTCTGCCTTCGGCTCAGGTCATGATCTCAGGGTCCTGGGATTGAGCCCCATATCAGGCTCTCTGCTCAGCAGGGAGCCTGCTTCCCCCTTTCTCTCTGCCTGCCTCTCTGCCTACTTGTGATCTCTCTCTGTCAAGTAAATAAATAAAAATCTTTTAAAAAAGTATTATTTTTTTGAGAGAGAGAGAGAGAGAGAGAGAGAGCATGTGAGGGGGCGGGGCAAAGGGAGAGGGAGAGAATCTCAAGCAGACTCTGCCCACTGAGGGTGGAGCCCTACACAGGGCTGATCCCACAACCCTGAGATTAAGACTGAAGCTGAAATCAAGAGTCAGGAGCTCAACCTACTGAGCCACTGAGGCATCCCAGATTAAAAAATTTTGGGAGGGTATGTGCTATGTTAAATGCTGTGAAATGTGTAAGCCTGAAGATTCACAGACATGTACCCTGGGGCAAATAATACATTATATGTTAATAAAAATTTAAAAAAAATTTCAATCACGTACCAACATAGAGAATATAATAAATATACTGTACTTATCACCAGCTTCAACAGTTACCAATTCATGGCCAATCCTGTGTCTTCTATCTCCATTCACTCCTCACCTCCACCCAAATTAATGCCTTTTAAAAAAAACTTTTTAACTTTGAAATAATTCTAGATTTTCAGAAAAGTTGCTAAAATAGTAGATTTCCCATATAGCCTTCATCAGTGACCCCCAATGGTAACATATTGCAAAACCACAGCATAACTGCTCAACAGCCCAAACCAAGAAACTGCTCTTCTTTTTCTGTGAGAAAAACGGCACAATTTTTGTGCTCCTCTGCTGAATGCAGACCCACCCATTTGAGGGAACAATAACTATAAAACACCGTCCATCCTTAGCAGTTTTGCAATTTCCTATAATTATTTTCTTAATTTAGATAAAAGAGAGCAAGTATTTTAAGATCTCTGAAATAGCCATAAACTAATGAAATTTTTACTTAACAGGATGTTTTGGAAAGTCAAGCTCCTATTTCAGATACTGAATATGATCTAATAATCATCCAAACACAGAAATACCATAAAGTTTTGGCTCAGACACATTGACTATTTCTAAAATATAGATAATTAATGTCAAAAGATTCCTGCTCTGAGTACCCCATTAGGATGTTCAAGAGTAAATGAATTTCTCCCTGCCACTCAGAATTCCATATTGCTAATTATGAAATATAATGAGTTATCTAAGCCATCAAATATTTGGGATCCTGGGTCTGAGGACCTCAGGGGCATAAGCCTTCCTTGGTTCCCTGAGGTGGGGTTACTGGGTCTGCACTTAGTGTAGCTCCTTGAAAGCTGGCAGAGTTGAGATGCTGTTCCTATTTGTCTCTCCAGTAAATACATGAACTATAGCAAGAAATACATCCCAGGCCATTTGGGAGCTCAGAATTTTGTCAAGGTCATTAAAATACTCACATATCTTCAGCAACTTGAAAAACTCCAAAGCGGCATTAACAGCAGTGAAAAAATAAAAAGTTTAGAGTTTTTAGACAAAATATGTAACTGATGAGGGAATACAGAGACAAGCTGTGATGATGGTGGACTGGGAGAGAGAACTAGAGAAAATATTCCAAGAGAAGAGCTGCTTAAAATTCTATCTAAAGTTGAAGGGCACACGATTGAGGCAATGTAACCTAGTGGTTAAAGCCAACTTGGGTCTAGAGTCAGACTGCTTGGATTCAAATAACAGTTCAACTCCCCGTTGCTCTGTGTCCTGAAACAAGTTCTTTAAAAAAAAAAAAAAAATATATATATATATATATATATATATATATATTTTATTTATTCTTTTGAGAGAGAGACAGAGAGCACAGGCAGAGGGAGAGGCAGAGGAAGGGGGAGAAGCTCGGAGCTGAGCTCGGAGCCACAACATGGGGCTCTATCCCAGGATCTAGAGATCCTGACCTGAGCCACCCAGGTGCCCCCTGAGACAAGTTCTTTAATCCTTTAAACCCAGATTGACTCCAGGCGCTTATATTATTCTCTGCTATCTACAGATACGGCAGGGTTGGGACAATGAGAACCACACAGAGGAGATCAAATGTTTGTTGATTTGGTTGACTAGCGATATTTCACCTTCACCGAAATCTGAGAGGCAGGCAGGGGGTGGGGTCTCACTGGTTCCTTAATGCTCATCTACAGTTGTAGGGGAGGGCTGGTTACAAGCTGCTGCTCCCTTTATTCCCTTCAGGGTGGGGAAGTAACTTGGGTATCAGAAGGACAATGTGCTCTCAGTCTGCCTAATTGGCCCTTCTGTCTGGGCTTCTTGTACCTAGCTAGTTGCTCATGGGCTTGAACTCCAGCCAGGACAGAAGGAGGACTCTGACCATCCTCCTCCCCTGCGACCAGACTCCACTTTCCTCCAGTCCCACATGGAACTCCCTGGGGAATGCCCCTGGTTCTTGCCTGTCAATTCTCCAACCCTCAGTCTGTTCTGATGCCATTCTCTACCTAATACTCTTACCTAGAATGCCTTGGGTGTAACTTTGTAATTGTTTAAGCTCAGTTTAAGCTCAGTTCCTGTTAAAACCAGCTGCTCCCTCCCTTTCAGGATCCCTAAATCTTCCTCTCTCCCTGCTTCCTGTTTCTCCTTAGCTAAATCCCACACAGCCCCTTCTCCTAGTGGGACTGATTAACCCAACACCACTGACGGCAAACATTTATAGTTGTTTTGATTTTAATGAGGTGATCCTTTATAATAATTTTTTGAAAGTAGGTTATCAATAGAACTGCTAATAAAGATAAAGAATAATTTGTGGAGCTCAGTTTCTTTTAAGACATTCTAGATCAAATAGAAACTTTAAGAAAATGAATTTCGAACAGTGAACAGACTGCTCATGGGTAGTTGTTAGAACATGCAGGAAACATTGTTTGCTATTTCAGCATAGGTTAGTGACCAAATGGAATTCCTTTCCTTGTACTCAGAAACACCTCGGCCTACGGCAGCTCTGCATATTCTGCAGGTGATCATCTGTGAAGGAAGCTTGGATATGAGTACATAGGTGATGCCTATGTTCAGATGTATTCTGTCACCATGTTCAGAAATAGCTTCCGAAAAGCACAATTTGCATACTGTGGGGGAAAAAAAATACACTTGCATTTCTTACCTCTCTTTCCTATAAGTAGGGCAGGGGCTCAGATATTCTGTGACAGTTTCCTTCTCCCCTCATACCAGAGTCAAGCAGGATGTATTTTAGCAGTTCTAGAAGCATGGAAATCTTTTTTTTTTTTTTTTTTAAGATTTTATTATTTGACAGAGAGAAACACAGTGAGAGAGGGAACACAAGCAGAGGGAATGGTAGTGGGAGAAGCAGGCTTCCCGCAGAGCGGAGAGCCCGATGCGGGGCTCGATCCTAGGCCCCTGGGATCTGACCTGGGCCGAAGGCAGCCGCCTAACGACTGAGCCACCCAGGCGCCCCTAGAAGCATGGAAATCTTAAAGAAAATTGAATTTTAGCCAAGTCTGGGAGGACCTGGCTTTTATGGGCTGCCAAAGAATTTGGCACAGACACACATGATAAGACTGAAAGCATTTGGGTTTTATTCACAATTCAACAGAATTCTCCCATAGTAGTCATTAAACTCCAGTCAGGTTACCAGATGAGTAGTTTTCAGCATCAGATGCCAGGCAGTGCACACTGAAATTCTTAGTTGCTTGAGATTTATGGAAGTCATATTGAAAGACATGGAGGTATGGATTAGCCTACAAAGCAATTAAATGGAGAGATCTCTCACAGTAAGCCTGAGGCCTCTTGTGACACACAGAGAGGGCCATTTTTTATGCTTTTGGTATATTCACTGTCTAAGCTCTCCAAATCTTCACAGCCGTCTTTAAATATTCTTCTGGCTTTTTGCTCGATGGTCAGGATGTTATTAGGGATGGGGAAAGCATTTAGCAAAATATCTGAGCCATTTCTGAATGAGCAGTAAGATGGGAGAGGTGAGTTTAAGAGAGGAGCAGAAAGCATATTTCCGCCTATTGTCCTTTCTTTGTTCTTCCAAATTTATTGAGATACAATTGATATTTAACATTTTTGTAAGTCTAAGGTATACGCATTTTTTTTTTAAAAGATTTTATTTACTTATTCATGAGAGGCAGGGAGAGAGAGGCAGAGGGAGAAGCAGGCTCCCTGCTGAGTAGGGAGCCTGATGTGGGACTCGATCCCAGGACCTCGGGATAATGACCTGAGCCGAAGGCAGATGCTTAACCATCTGAGCCACCGAGGTGCCCTAAGGTATACATGTTGATTTGACACATTTCTATGACAAAATGGTTACATCATAGCTTTTACTAATACCTCCATCAGGTCACATAATTACCATTTCTTAGCAACTTTCAAGTATCTTTAACTGTAATCACAACACTGTGCACTGAACCTCAGAATTTACTCAACTTCTAATTGGAAATTTGTACCCTTTGAACCAACATTTCCCCATTTCCCCCACCCCCCAGCCCCTGGTGACCATCATTTTACCGTCTGTTTCTACAAGTACAATATTTTTAGATTATGCATATAAGTTATTATATATAAGTATTTGTCTTTCTCTGTATATCTAACATAATGCCCTCAAGTTTCATCCATGTCATTGCAAATGGCAGGGTTTCCTTATTCCCCATGGTTGAATAATATTCCATTGTATGTATGTAATATATGCATTCGTCTGTGGACAGACACTTAGGTTGTTGTGTATCTTGGCTATGGTCAATAATGATGTAATAAAGTGCAGATATCTCTTCAAGGTACTATTTTCATATCCTTTGGATGCATACACCCAGAAGTTCCCTGTTTCATAGGGCAGTTCCATTCTTAATTTGGGGTGGGGTAACAGTATAATACTTATACTGTTTCAGTATAGTGCCTGTACCAATTTACATTCCCACCAACAGTGCTCCAGGGTTCCCCTTTCTCCACATCCTTGTCAATAGTTGTTATCCCTCATCTTTTTTATGGTAAGCCATTCTAACAGGTGTGAGGTGATATCACACTGTTGTTTTGATTTGCATTTCCCTGATGATTAGTGATGCTGAGCATCTTTTCATGTTCCTGTTGGCCATTTGTACATCTTTTTTGGAAAAATGTCTACCCAATCCCTAGGCCCACTTTCATATTAGATTTTTGTTCTTGTTATGGTTTGTGTAAGTTCTTTATATATTTTGGATATTACCCTCTTTTTCTTTTTTAAAAGATTATTTATTTATTTATTTGACAGAGAGAGAGAGAGAGAGAGCAATCACAAGTAGGCAGAGAGGCAGGCAGAGAGAGGGGGAATCTGGTTCCCCGCCAAGCAGAGAGCCCGATGCGGGGCTCGATCCCAGGACCCTGAGATCATGACCTGAGCCCAAGGCAGAGGCTTTAACCCACTGAGCCACCCAGGTGCCCCTGGATGTTACCTTCTTATCAGATATATGGTTTACATATTAACTCTGAAGAGATTAAAGACTTAAATATAAGACCTGAAACCATAAAACTCTTAGAAGAAAACATAGGGAAAAAGCTTCTTGGCATTGGTCTTAGCAACGGCTTTTTTGGGTATGACACCAAAAGCACAAGCAACAAAAGCAAAAATCAGTAAGTGGGACTACATCAAACACCCGCTCTCCTTCACACAATACCAACTCTTTTTGCTGGTCAAGCTGGGTCTAGAGAGAAAGAGGGAGCCTATATGTCAGTATTTCCCATGAGCCCTTTTGGATACTTTGGCCCTAAAAGCAAATGCTACATTTTTATCATCCATCTTTTTCTCCACCAGAAATCATAAGAGCCATCAAGTGTAATCTTATGGTGAAAACAGGAGACAGGAATTCTGAGTATTGTTCCTTACTATGTTCTTTATTTTAAATACTTAGGCATTTATTTTTGGAGTCAGATGTAAATTAGCACTCCTGTTTTGCCCCAGCTGAGTAGTATGGTCTTGGGAAAGTGACTTAACCTCTCTTAGTTCCCCTACCTGTGAAATGGGGATGGGAATATCTAGTTTACAGAATTCCTGTGAGAGTTAAAATAAGATATACGGAGAGCAGCCGGTACAATGCCTGGCATGGATAGGGCTCTCAAGAAATGACTGTAATTTTAATTTTGATAGTAGTTATTTAGTTCGGGTAAAAGCCTTTAAAAAGGTAGGAAGCTACCTCAAATGCTTGGAGGAAAGAAGAAATATATAAACGAACAAGAAGAAAGACAAATGAGGTATCAATCACATTACCTTACGGAGAGAATTTGCTGAATAATGTTAAATTTTAGGTATTTTTTTTTCAGAAGTCTAAATTTTGGGTATTTTTGAATGTGGGATTATTGCTAGACCATAGTAGGGAAGTTGTTTCATTTATATAGGGAGGCACATAAGAAATGTGAAGCCTGGAGTACATCATAAGACTTATTTTCATAACCTTCATTGAAGGGTATTATGCAGACATAAATTATACATTTTTACTTTTGTAATTATACCTAAACCACATACTCCCAGATTTCATTATGTAATTCTTCAGACTTAACTTCATTTTTTTTACAAAGCAATGTGCCATAAAAAACCTTCTGTAATAGAAATCATTACTAATCACGCATTTACTATATAAAGAAAATGCCCCCTAAATATTCATATTTATATTGCCACATTAGCTACTCTGAAATTGTTATTAGACAAAACTAATCATCTATTCAAGGCAGGTAAAATATTTATAAACATGATTCAAATTACCTGCATTCAGAAACTACATAAAATCTTTTCCAAGTAAATTTTCTTCTAAAAATTCAGAAATATATTAATATCCCCTAAATTGTTGTGCACATTGCTGGTCATTTGCCTTCAGTTCTGGCTCAGAATGGAGTTTATGCAAACTATTTTTATCCTCAAATCTCTCCACGTCCTGCTAAATTTTTGCAAGAAAGTTTTCTGCAATATTGCCATTGCAGTGGCATAAATAAGGCTTTTCAAATGGCACATGTAGAATCTCTAAATATTTGAACTAGAAAAGCAAACGTAAAGCCAGTGCATTCAGCTCAGAGGCAAACAGCCAACTAGGAATTACTGAGTGGATCTAAGCTACATAAGGACTCAACAGGCACACAATGTCAACAACCAGTATCTACAACATTCCTATAGCAAACATGGACACTTGACTTCTTCCTCAAGAGCAAGAGTTCTTTTTGGCTTGCAATCAGCTTAATAATTACTGTCCCCCCTTTTAAAAAAAATAATTCGCCTTCCTATTGCTCACCTTAATTAGCCGGGTAATTGTAATTACTTCATCACTTGGCAGATTATGCCATGCTGCAACTAGGACTCGGGCATGGCTCTTACCACCTGGTTCCACATTTTTACCACCTATAGTCAGCAACATCTCCCAAACGTACAAATTTCACAATAATAACAGGGAATGAAAAATATATCCAATAAGGAACTTACACTTTTAAAGAATGAGAGGGTAATTACATTTATTGAGTTTTTATATAATATTTTGTTCCAAGATTCTAACTAAAAGAGTATACACAAAATATTTAACTTGAAGGTGTGAAAGGAAGTGATGTATGATTGTTAATAACATGGAATAGTGGTATAATTCAATGCAGAGACATAGTTCTACCAGCCACAGAAATTTTGGTAAAAGAAAAAAGGGAGCAGTTTCTCAAAAACAAAAATACCACAGCACACACAGCATACAAAGTAGAAACTTCTCAGTACTCATTTTTATGTGATTTCTGACTATGAACTACCAAAGCAGGGTTAAATTGATTGGTCTATTTATCAATTATCAGTTAGTTAAATGCTCCTCAGATTATAGGGATCGTTAGTTTATCAATCAAATACCAGCCAGCTGCACATAAGTTCTCAGACAAGAGACTAGCTTGCTTATCAACATATATACACAAATTGAAGTGGAAAAGAAAGTCCATTTAAAAATACATATTTTGAATTGTCCATAATAAATATTTGACACAGCTAACCAAAATGTTTTAGTATGCTCTTAATAGCTTAAATAGCAGCATGATAAAGCATGTAACAAAACAACTCAAAGTAGACAAAACTCAAACTTAGAGCTAAGCCATAAACATACATTTTACAAAAAAGTAAAAAGTAGAGAACATGGACTGATTCAAGAGGAACTTGGTATATCTTTAATTTAACCACTGTATATTTGGCAACAGTGGCATGTAATTTGACAAGTACTCAATTCGCTTACAGATTTTTTGTTAGTCTGTCTGATGCCTATGAAATCCTGGGAGAGTTTAAACCAAGTGGTAACATTTCATGGAGACACGTTCTGATTAATTATCTCTGAGTGATCTGTCCAACATACGGTGAGTTATGAAAGTCGTCAATAATTTCCCCTTATTTTAAAATAGCAATAACTCTCTCTTTGTAAAAAGTTATATTTTAATGGATTTATCAAGCTATAACTCTTACCAAAAACAATGAAGCACTCACTTAGATTGTATCAAAATTGTGGCTATCAGACTGAAACTAAATTTAAACATGTTAGTAGTACTTGAGGCAGACTGCTCAAGTGTCTTAGCCAACTTGTTACCATAACTGTGTCTACCTAAAGGCAAGCAACAGGAATGCTGGGAAATAGCACAAAACAATAATTTTAAGAAAATACAAAAATGATATATACATATAAAATAAAAGTATATAAACTTGTGCAGTGTATAGCAATATAGCTCCTTGTAATATAACGTGAATAGTGTGGCTCCAGGCAATTGAATAGAGAAGTGGAGCTGAACGCCTCTATACCAACCAAATGGCAAATGTGACACCTGATAATGTAAAACAAAGGCATCCCCAGGGCGCCATGTAAAATTATTATAAAGCGGTGAAATAACAATATAAAGTTAATTTTATTAAAATTAACAATACTTCCCATCAGCACGAGACAATCTATATTCAAAATTAAAACAGTAGGAATGTTTATCCATTCAAGCATTCTGATAGGCTAAATACTGTTGACTGTTAAAAGAAATAAAGTTTTCAAGCCTCTTTTTTTCTTATACATTCATAAATACTCATCCTTAGAAGCAACATCACATTTAAAGGCCTGAAATTAAAAACATGTTTCCTTATGAAATTTGGTCTATCTGGCATGTTGCTATAGAATTATCTCAGCCTAGCCTACTTTTTTTTTTTTAAAGAAGCTTGATGTCTTAGAAATAAGAAAAAAAAAAAAAGGACAAATTGGTCAAACTTCCCACATAGCACCGCACTTTTCTTTCTTTCTTTCTTTTTAAAAGATTTTATTTATTTATTTGACAGAGAGAAAGAGAGATCACAAGTAGGCAGAGAGACAGGCAGAGAGAGGCGGGAAGCAGGCTCCTTGCAGAGCAGAGAGCCTACCACGGGGCTCGATCCCAGGACCCCCAAGATCATGACCTGAGCCGAAGGCAGAGGCTTTAACCCACTGAGCCACCCAGGCGCCCCAGCACTGCACTTTTCAAGTACAAAATAGAAATAGATAAAATAAGTAACTTCATGGTATTATCTAAATTTTGATGCTTGCTGATTTCTACTACTTTCTATTATTTGGAGAACTGATCTGCATATACTTGCCAGCCGTGAGGCTTTGCAGTAGGTAAAAAATATCAACTCTTAGGCTCCTTTAGCTTTCAGAAATAATATTGAGAGTTTTTTCTTGACTACAAAAAATATATACAAGTTCATCGTAGAAAAAAAATTAAACTACAGAAAAGTGCAAAGTAAAGAGTAAATATTATGTTATAACCTTTAGCTATTATTTACACTTTGGAACACATCTTTTCAGTATTTTTTCTATGTAACAGTAAGCATATGTGTATATATATATAGATATACAGTGATAAGCATATATATGTGTGTATATATATATGTACATTCTTAATATTTAACCAAAAATAAACCTAAAGGAAGACTCTGCATATTACAAAATGAGTTTTATTTTTCACCTAAAGGAATAAATACTTCACAGCAGGTACTATGTTTCATCTAAAGAGGAGCTACAGTTATATGATAAATGACTTTTGGTGAAGAACTGAACATTAGTTTAAAATCCAGGAGTTAACTAGTCAACAGCGCTATGGAATAAGGTGGGGGAGATATTCTCTGGATTAAGATGAGTTTTGCCATTAGGAGAAAGAAGGATTAATTTGTGAGATGATCAATTTTTGAGGAGGCTCCTATATTTTAAACACTTGGAAAATCTGTTTTATATGTTTGGAAATCTAAATCGACTATGAAAGGATTCCTATATGAGACTACTTTTATGTCCTTGATATTTACAGAAAATATGGATTATATGAGGTAGATCGAGGGGCAATTTGAGATTATTTAAAATTAAAGATGATACGTGTTTTAATGCTATTATCAAAGGAAAGAAACCAAAGCATAAAAAATTTATGTAACATTATTAAATTTAAGTCAAGAAAATCTAAACTTACTGAACTTACTCCAACTATTTAAAACTCTGGTCACTGAGCTGAGCTGGTAACAGCAGGGGTGTTATTGGACAACCCACTAGAAATTTCACAAGATCAATGAAGTTGGAAGATAAGAACTTTCCTAGCCTCTTTTATTATTTCTAGGTGACCTTTTTTATGTTTTCAGGGGGGAAAAGGCAAATCCTATGCTTACACTCTATCTTAGCACTCTATCTCCCTTCCCTATTTCATTTCTCCCATATCTTATATCGTATTGTATCATATATATCATATCATATCCTAGATCATTTATTGCTCCCCTTGAGGAATATAAACTCCATGGGGGCAGGGTTTTTACACTGTTGTATCCCCAGTGCCTAGAACAGAACTTAGCACATAGTAGGTGCCCAATAAATATCTGTTGAATTAATAGGTTTCTTTAATTGGATAATTAAAGTCAGCAGAAGTGAATTTAAACCTTCAAAACAAAGGGAGAGATTTCACAAGAAATAAAAGATACTTTTGGTCAGAAATTGGATTTCTCTTACTTCAGAAGCACATATTTTTATAACTTTTGGTTTCCTTTATAGGGTTATTTTGATAACAGTAATTACTTGAGCCTACCTCACTGAAAATTTGTGAATTTGTTTTTTTAAATTTTGGAAAAAAATATTTTTTAACTACTCTGCTGGAAAAAAAAATGAGTCTTTCTGTTCTGTTTCTCATTAAAAATACAGTACTGATCACACAAATCCAGGTAGCTGTCTCAACCACTGTTATCTGTTCTCCTGCTAAAGACATTCTATACTCCATACTTCTATCAAACAACAGGATCGTTCTGAAAAATTTGCATACTGGCAATCAAACCATTTTGCAAACAGTAATGCAGATTCCAATGATAAGATGAGTGAGCAGGATGAAGAACACCTTAAAGATCACCTGCCACACTTGTGTTTGAGGTGCTCAATGGCTGTTTATACCCAGTGCCATCTGGCTCTATAGATATAATAACAATTATTCCATTGAGGTGTGTAGCTCCCTAAATCATATTAATATACAGTGATTTCACTAGTCTTATAGGAGTTGATGTCTTTGTGTGCTCCCATTTAACCTGGGTAATGCGCTAAAACAAGTCTGCCTCATCATTAAGAATTGATTTTTTATTTATGTGAATGTCACTGGCAATCCCATGATATCCCTTTGTAATTCAGTTGAACAGGACTGCATACTAGCGTTAATCTATTTTTATGGCATATCTTTAAAAATTTGCAACATCTTGCTACATTTGGATATTTATACAGAGATTTGTGTTCCCGCAGAAAGCTGTTGTTAGCTTTGGAGATCCATTTCATACAGCAATAGGGCAAGTATCTAATATAGTTCATTAGCTATCTTATATCAGATAAGGGTTTATTTCCTTAAATTATTTAACCTTGGTAGAACCTACTAAGATCATATAAATTACAAATACACTAATGAAAATCATTAGTTAGGCCATTCAAAAAAACCAACAGGAATAAAATTAAAACATTTTAAAATCAGTCCTTTGGAAACATGTTTTAAAAATAATTTGGTGAATTTACCACAATCACCCATTTCTTAATGTTGTCATTTGTCACTTATTTGGATATTGACATCAACATACTATTCTGGTATGCTAATATTTGTAAAAAAAAAAAGTCCCATTCCTTTTTTCTGGCTAACTCAAAATCTGATTTTAAAAGTTATAGTTATAATTATTTATAAATATGCCTTAATGACTTTTGCTAATTTAAAAAATATTACAAAAAACAATAAGCAGTAATAAAGAGAAAAAATTAATATTTTAAAATACTGGGAACAAACACCACACAGCAAAAATAACACTTTAAATCTAGTTTTCCAAGAGTACTTACAGGATCATGAAATAATGAGCTCATGAGGAAGTTTTGTCAGAACACCAGTGTATTACAGCTTGAACCTGCTTAGAAAGCAATAGTGAACTTCTTCCAAAAATCACAGAATTTGGGGTGTGGGGGTACTATGTTTTATTATATATGAGGTTACTGCCCATCTTATTCTGCTGTTTTAAAGGCAGTATTGCTTTTATGCTATTGAGAGTTTATCATATACAATTAGTGATAAAGCAGCTTATAAAGAAATTGCACATGTTTCAGGACATTCGAAGAAAAGAGGCAATACTTCTTTGAATCTAAAGGATTTTATTTAAAAAAAAAAAGTGTCACTGCAAGCTATAAATTACTTTAAGATTCTTGGCCTAGAAAAGTTTCTTGTGCATTGCATGGATTATTTAGACAATTAAAAAAAAAAAAAAGAACACTGGGGAACTTCATTTTTCTGAGTTGATATGTCCTAAAACTTAGTTAAGGGCTCAGAGTTAAAAACACAATCCTAAAAATCTACTTGTGAGTTAGAAGTGTGAGTCAATGTAGTTTTCAATACAATCCACTAATAACCATAGTCTTTAAACTGTAATTTTTACAAATATGCTTCCTAAGAGCTGTGTAAATTATCTCCTTTATGCACTGCATATGTCATAAATAACAAAGAAGCAACTATGCGCTTATGGATTCGATAAATAAATACATTAAATGCTCAGATATTTTCACCAAAGATAGGTCCACAAAGAACATGGGGGCATTTTTCTGTACTCTTCAGAACTATGTGTGGTGAGCAATTATCAGGAATAATACACGTGTCAGTTTTTGAGTACAGTATTGCTTCTAAACATCATTAAAAAAAAACACACTCTACGAAGGTGATAAAAGGTGCATTAATCACCTAAATGCCTATAAATTGAGATTTAAGTTCAGAGATATCCCCTTCACTCACCCTGTTGTCTCATATGAGGTTGGTTGCTCCCACATCATACCCTTGGTTCATATAAGGTATGCATTTGGTTCAGAGTTAATACTGGGGATTTGGTTTACAGGGCTCACAAGTCAGATTTTAAAACATAATAATGGTAGCGTCTGTGACACTATTCTAATGAATCTAATGCTTTATTTCCATTAAAATAATCCCTTATTTCAGGAATGAGCCAAGTAAAGAAGGAACATGGAGTCAGTCTGAAATCTACTTCAGGGCTCACCTCAATCGGGTGAACAGTGAATGCTCTGGCAATGACATTCACAATAGCATCGCTGCTGGGTATTGCTATAATTTGCTCTCTATGATTGTTCCTTTAAACAAAAAGCTCTGCACTCAGCATGCAAAGAAGTTAGAAGTGGGGAAAGGAGGGGGAACCACGCATATAAGAGGAGAGAGAGGAAAAAACTGCAGATCAATCATTTATAATTAACAAAAATCCGATTGGTGCTTTAAATAGAGATCAATGTGTTCCAGGCTGCCTGGATTGTGGGGATGTATTCACCTTCTCGTAACTCTCCAAGCAAGCTGTCACACCTACAGAATCACCATTTGTTTTCTTAACAAAGCTTCAGGGGGCGCCAGGCTCTCATTGAAATTTCATTAATCTAATGGAGTAAAGTCCTATAGAAAAAAATCAAATTCTCGTTGGACGAGATGCTACCTGGGAAAGATAACCTCTGTTTGAACTCTCAGACTCGGATCGCTCTGCTATTAGTCTGAGGAAACAGACAGCAACAACGCTGATTACAGCCACCGGCCTCAACAATTTTTTTTTCTAACTAGCAATTTCGAGTGCAAGTGCCACAGTGTCAGCTAAAGAAACACAACTGTGGGTTTTCTGCAGAGCAAAATGGTTCTGAAATGTCACTGAATAGCTCACAAAGGACGCCAATCTACGACAACAGAGACATAAGCATATAGGAGAAAGGGCCCACACATCCTCCTTTCAAAGGTATGTTGCTTACATGCATGTAATTTGTGAAACACACAGCTATTCGATTCAGGGTTTTCACAGAAGTCTAACCAAAATCTGTTTGGAAAGCAATGGCGAGCTTCTTCCAAAAGTCACAGAATTTGGGGTGTGGGGAGATGATGATATGTTTTACACATAAATAGATGTCCTATCTAGTGGATGAGAGCCTTCAAGTTTCCAAGACATCAATTATAATTGCTACTTGGTGATCATATTTCATTATCACCTCCACGTAAGCTGATATACAAGTTTGCAAATGTGGCCCAAATGTTTCCACGGCAATATGCAGTAGCAACAGGACCTCCGAGAGGAAAACATGAAATGTTGATTCCTCAGAATTCCTTCCAGGAACATCCCCATGGCTCCTCTGACACTCTTATGGCAAAAGTATAGGATGGTAGGCATGTATCTGATAAAAGGGCCAACGTGACGAAGGCTGCGTCTATCACCAACTAAAATAGCTCCTCTGGGTGATTTAGTTTTCCCCTACTTAAATGTCTATTTAAAAAAAGTTAAATGACTAATAGACTAGGGGTTTTAGTTACCCTGCACAGGAATCTAAAGAGAAAATGAAACAACCTGTAGAAAGTTCTCCGTTAGGCTCCTATGTGAACATTACACTTCGTAAGCAGTGACTGGGCAAAGGGAAGCAGACTTAATCAGCCAACAACATGGTCAGGTTCAGCACTGCTTTCTGATTCCAAATACTCCTAAATTTCCAAGCAGATATGCAAACCACATTTGTGTCAAAGGAGAAAACTAGTCTTACTTTAAAGTAAAAAAAAAAAAATAAGGAATTTGGATGAAAATGACAACTTTGTATTTACTTAAAAAAAACACAAAGACCTAAATATTGTGGCATATAATAAGGAGAAAAAAGCAATACTTTGAAAAAGCAAAAGGAAGATCATGACATCCTAGGTAAGCGATGGAGATAACTGAAAAAGTCTTGGGTCAGTCTTTTAGATAATATTTTTCTGTTACAATAAACTTGCTGTTTTTCACCTAGGTCACATAAAGCTTACTGCAGGTCAGGAAATGTCTTCTATCTCCAAAGCATCTGACAGGAGTGAGTCACTTCCTATGATTTATTTTTTTCCATTTCTCTGTTTATAGGTAGATATTTTTCTACTTGGGGAAGATTTAATATTTTTTTGTTTTAGTCTAAATTTATTCATAAAGACATCTTATTTTCATACATAATTCCTTTAATTTCCTGTCTGAGATCCACCTGTAGAATTATACTTCCTGCTCTCTATCTACATCCTGTTTAAAGATGCTACTGAAATAATATCAATTTTTTATTCTAAGCAATAGGAAAATGGGTAAATAACACATTTGTGTGTCCATGCGTATGTACTGTTTATGGAAACATATATAATGTATACAAACCTATAAACACAAAAAATTTAGTTTACTCAAGTTAGGATTATTAAAATTGATCCTGGGAACAAAATAATACACCTTTCTAGGCATTCATCCCTACTATAGAGATGGAGAAAGAAAGATTGTGAGAGGGAGACACACACATTCAGATGAGCCTTCAGGGAATTGTATGAACTTTTGAACCAGAGGCGGAGAGCCAGAGCCCAGCCTGTTCCCACTTTAATAAACATTTTTTTTCTTCAATTAATTAAGGTTTGGAAAGAAAAAAAACCACAGAAGAGAAGTAATTTAGCATGCGATGCATACTTTACAGATGGATCCTACCTTCGGATGCTTATTAAATCTATGCATGATTGCGCTGGAGAAAATTAATTGCATTGTTTCTCACTATTCAAAAGGGGGTTGCAAACAGCTCAAAAATAAAAAGGAAAATGAAGCAAGGTGGTTGTTGTTGTTGTTTAAAAAAAAAACAAAACAGCTACAGTATAAAAGGAATACTTTCAAAGTCCTAAAGCAAGTAATACCCACAACTGGAGTAAGAGTGCAAAAGATTCCTTTAAAATTTTTGATATTTCAAAATTAACTGTGCTGCTAGACTACATATATCTAAGTTTACAAATATTCTGGCCTAATCGAAATTTGCTACTCAGTGGCGTTTGAACTATTCAATTAAGTGGTGTGTTTTTGTTCAGATCCTACTGTGAAGAAAGATTTACATGGGCAGCTGGGAGCACACACTGGCACCCATTCACTGTATCTTGGTTAGCTGGTATTCTCTCCATTCCAGTCTTTGGAAGAAGTGATAAATTCCTAATTTGGGGAGGGGGGAATATAAAATAGTATAAAGTATTCAGAATATAGGTAATCGTTTGCATTCTTATCAGTCATAATTATTTAAAAAGCACAGAAGTTCAGAAATTCAAGTATTTTTGCCTTTTCTCAAGTCCTGCTAGTAGAAATTGAACTGTAACATCTCTCTTAGACTGTCCTGAAAATGACCTTCATCAAACTTGAAAGGACCACTCTCTGTCTAAGGAGCTAGAAGAGCCATTAATTTTCCTAACTCACTCTTTTCCAGATTAAAAAAAAAAAAAAATCCCCGTGTTCCTTCATTACAGATGCTCCTTTGGATGTGACCTACCCTGTTATGGACTTGACTAAAAACATTTCTCCTAAGAACTTTTAAACTTACTTGATTCCATGACTCTAATAGATGGTGGTTTTATTTTATTCTTCCTCCCGCTCCAAATCTATCCACAGTCTTTCTAATCCCCAGTTAACATGTGTAATTATTCTGAAATATTTATCATGACACAAATTTTGCTAAGAGTAACAAACTAAGGACACACCATAAATAAAAGGATCTGTCCTATGTACAACAGAGTTTATAAGAGATGGATAAAAATATAGATGTATTAACATCAGGCTTAGTTTATATGGTGTCTTTCACAAGCAGATCTCAAAGAACGACATAATTGACCTTATAAATAGCTACAGATATCATCAACCCCTAGTTAGGATGGGACAAAACAAGATCATATGGTGAGACGGGTAGAGCTAAAACTTTTAAGACAAAGGTTCAACTTCTATTCCCTTGCTTTACTTTTAAAAATCAGATCTACCGCCCTATTAGAATAGCAACTAATGAAAAGTAGAATCTTATTAACAATCAAAAACATCTGGTTCAGTCTAGGCACGACTCAGAAGAGAAAAATCCATGCTGCTATGAGAAACTCAGGTCAAAATGGAGCCAATGCCTTGTGCTGCTGGAGTCTTTCTAAAATGTGACATAAAATGAGTAGTAACTATTTTACTGGCTATTTAAAAGAGCAAACAGGAATATATATACGGGACTGGGCCTATATAACCTTACCATTAGAAAGAGAGTTTAACTTAAGTATTAAAACAGGGCCAGCATCAGAGATTTTAGCAGTCTTACTTAAGCCAAACCACACTGATAGTTAACAAAAATGCCTGAATAATAAAGATGGGAAAAAGTCAAGAAGGGAGATTTCTTAATACAAGGCATCTGAACCTATTTCCCTGCTTAGAAAGATCTCTTCTGTTTGCTGCACTCCAACCTTGAGCAGCTATCCCCCCAACCCCCCGGTAACTGTAGCCTATGCTTGCACATTTGATCTGTCTCCTTATTCCAGATTCTCTCAGATGATCCAACATTTACCTTTTAAGGTTCCCTTGCAATTGACACAGCCCCCACCCTCTTCAAATATGGAGTATTGCAAATCAAAGTCCTACAAGTCATCCTTAACTACTGGTCATCTAAAGTGCTGGGACTTCCTCTGTATGGAACCTGTCACATTAGGGAACTTTATAATCTTTTTGCAAAAGTTCCAAAATGAGCACGAGTAAGCAACTAGTTTGAAGCTGCTGGCAAGGCAGTTTTGGTGGCATAGGAGACTCGGGCTCTGCCTGGACCAATTCACATTGAGTATGTGGAAAGGTTATCAGAACCAAGATACCAAAAGCACAAAATAATTCTAGGACAGCAGATGATTAAACTCACTTTAAGGAATCCAAGAGTTTAGAATAAGTTTTGACTTTTGAGATACTTAGTGTAAAAATACGAAGAGTTAAAAGATAAAACTGTAAAATCCCTAAATGACTTAATCTTTATTTTGTATTTCTTACACACCTTACAATGAATGCGTACACTATTCTTGTGGAGCAAAGAGCTCACTGATGACTAGGGATTTAGATTCAAGACACTATACTTTGATTTAGCAAATCTCTGTATTCATTTATTACATGGGATCCTGTTTTCTCCAAGGAGTCAAACTCCCTCTATAAGGTAAAGAGCTTAATCACTCTGGGATGAGATATTTTTTCTATTTTCCAATGCAATTACTCTTTGTCTTAAATCTAATTGAATTCACTTTCCATGTTAGTAGGGGAAGGGAGGTGGATAGGAGAGATGCAGCATGTGTTAGGAGATAAATAGCATAAGTTGTAGACTTTTGATAGAGAGCATTTTTTTTAAAGCCAAAAAATTGTCAACTGGCAAAAATATTTAAATATTCAGTGGTATGGCAGGGGCAAAGGGAGGTTTTGGCCATTAGGAATCAGATTTGGGGTATGGAGAACATCAGCAACATTGCATAAGGAACATTCATATTTATAATTTATAAAGTACCTTGAGATTCTCTGGATAAAAAGCGTCATATGAGCATTTTCACTTCCTGTGGGTGATCACAGATTGTTGACATCTCAGCATAAACATAGTTCAGTAGTCAAAGGGACAGAAACTCTTATGTGGATTTAGTTTTTCTGCCATTTTCTCTTCCCTGAGTTGACATACACAGTGGAGCATATCCTTGTTGGCTGGCTCTTTTCCCACTTTTAAAGTTCCTGTCTCTCTCCTATCTTTGCGGTGTCAGTGTTCTGTCCACCATTTGCCTTTGTACTCATAAGCTTTATTATTGAAGGAAGTAAACATTTATCTTGGATCTATCTGGCATAGTGTTTTCCACTCTCAGTATGTCTGGTGTCTAAGGGAGGAAATCCTCCAGGTACCATGCAAGGGGGTAGAGGGGGAGGTGGTCACTCTGTGGCACACTGTAGAACAAGAGACTGTTATCATCTCAAGGTTCTTTGAAGGTTTTTAGGATCTGACATAATTTGAGAGTCTGAACCACACAATCACATTTTTGGGGCTGGGGTTCAATTTGACAAACACTTACTGAATGTCTAATATATACTGACACCTGTGAGATATATAAAAATAATTAAGACACAACCCCTGTGCTCTGGAGCTCACAATCCATTGGAGAAGCCAGCACATGTAAGTACTATAATGCAAGGCAGGTGATGGTAACAGCTATAATGGAGGTATTGATCAAGTAAAATGTACTTGATCAAGTAAAATACACACACAGGGACATGTTGAGTCCAAGTTGGGGCAACTAAAAAGCCATGCTGAGAAGAGTTTGAACGGAGCTTTGAAGGATTAGTGGAATGTGGGTGGCTGGAGAGGTTGGGAAAGGCATTCCAGGTGGAAGGTACAGGGCTGAACTGGGGGAATGATGAATAATTCCATAAGGAATTTTCAAACGTAGGAAGCAAGAGGAAAGGTAGGTTGTGAAATATAATTCAAATTTCAGATTGTGATTGCAAATCCTCCTCAAAATGAGCCAAGATGATGAAGCTGCAGTGTAACCAGACAATAGTTCTTAACAGTGAGTGCTCCCAGCCCGTTATCCTCCATGTGTTCAAGAGGTTCTGGCTTCACTGACTCAGCCCATCCAAGGAGGGCTCTGCCATTCTCAGACAAGTGTCTTGGCATTTTGTGATGCAGTACGGGGAGAATGAGATAGGAGTTTGAAAGGGCAGAGGTCACTTGGATCAACAGTGAAGACAGACAACAAAGAAGCACTCTCCACCCTGTATGGCTGAGGATCTGGACAGGGCAGAGTGGCATGTTTGAGAAAGTTCTGGGGTGAGAGAGCAAGAGGTTCTGGGGACTGGTGGGGATTTTGAGGAGGGGAAGTTGCCTTCTGAAAAATGATCAACGTATTTTTGAGACCTGAAATGCTTACTCTTATTGTGCTTCTGTGGATGTGACATGTCTTCAGGACTGGGTCTTTGTGTCAGCAGGGATGACAGGTAAGCAAAGATTCAGGACA
Source organism: Procyon lotor (assembly GCA_028646535.1). Classification (NCBI taxonomy): domain Eukaryota; kingdom Metazoa; phylum Chordata; class Mammalia; order Carnivora; family Procyonidae; genus Procyon; species Procyon lotor. The sequence goes on along the minus strand of CM053619.1, from coordinate 28,122,325 downwards.
GCTCAGCGAGAGATCATATGTGATTTTCCATGGACTGGAGGCTATGGCTTGCATTATACTAGGAGACAGACAGAGATGAAGGCTGAGCCTGAAAATGAAGTTGGATCAGTAGCTTTTACCATTCCTTTTTAAAAATTTTTAAAAATATATATTTATTTATTTATTTGACAGAGAGAGAGAGAGAGAGAGAGAGAGAGAGAGTGCAAGCAGAGGCAGGAGGAATGGCAGGCAGGGGAGAAGCAGGCTCCCCACTCAGCAAGGAGCCCGATGTGGGGCTCAATTCCAGGACCCTGGGATCATGACCTGAGCTGAAGGTGGCAGCTTACCCAACTGAGCCTCGCAGGTGCCCTGTCTTTTACCATTTCATACCTTCATGAATTCTCCATTTAATGTTTAATACTTGTTGAATAAGTACATTGAGATGGTTCTCACTGTGTATTATTTACTGCTTAGCAGTAATTCCTATTTTCTGGACCATCATACTTCTTTAGGAAGTTTGGCTGTCCTAAATTTCTACTCTCCATTTTCCCCAAGCCCTGAGCCAATCCCTACCCCATGCTCTTTACTCTCAGCACATGGTTATGCCCTCTCCTCCCTTCAAGTAAAAAATATCTTTGTATCTTTACCCCCTTCTATCCTTGAACTCTAAGAAGTGAGTGCTTTATCTTTCAGCTAAGACTGATTCTTGAATTGTATTATCCAATGCACCTCCACCTTTTTCAGGCCTTGATTCTACCCATTCCCTTCTCTTTCTTTCCCAGTTGCCAGAAAATCAGCTCAAATTTACCCTTTTCTACAACAATAACAAAACAACCAAAAAGGTTCCTCTTCCCTGCTATGACTCACCCCTCCTTTTTTTGGGCCAAATTTTAAAAGCAGTGTAAATGCTTTCCAGTTTCTCACCTCACTCACTCCTGAATCCCTAAAACCAGGCTGTTGCCTTCACCAGTCTACTGAAACTACTTCTTGAAAGAGTAGCAAATAATTTCTTGCTTTGTTTCCTGTCTACTCCCACCACCCTTGATCCCTAGGCCCATATCTAAAAGCCCATGGACATGAAGCGGGTATTGGTAATTATATAATCCCGCAATACCCAACATTATGCCTTGCACATGGTAGAGACCCTGTGAACATTTGAATTGGATCTGAATTTCTTTGGTCTTCTTCATGGCTCATATCACTCCTGGTCTTCTACCATGTTAGGGACCCAGCAATGGTTTCAGATGCCGCCGCCGGTATCAGTGCATGTAGCTTTCTCTAATGAGTTTAGAGAATTAGAAAACATCTCATCCTTAGTTGTTGGCAAAAAAATTATTTTAAGCTCTCATTTACCAAAAAGCATGGCGAAGACTGTGTTATTTTTATTTTATTGCTAAAATATACAAAACCCAAAATAGATAGGTAACATGAAATGGGTATCGTGATGATCAATGGTATTGATCAGCAATTCACAAATGATGAATTCAAGACACACTGGCTTGCCCAACTTATCAGGTGATCTCCTGTTGACCCAAACCTAAACCACATTATAGTATCCTGTTTTATTCAATAAGCTTTATGTCTTGAGAATCTTCCCAGGACGTTCTACAGGTGACTAAGACATAACAAACACTAAAACATAACCAGGAATTGAGCCAGTCACTATGAATATAAACAAACAAACAAACAAACAAACAAACAAACAAATGTGTGTGTGCGTGCGTACGTGTGTATATGTGTATATATATATAGACACATAAATATATTTTTTATCTAGGCTCCATGCCCATTGTGGAGCCCAATGTGGGCTTGAACTCAGACTCTGAGATAAAGATCTAAGCTGAGATCAAGAGTCAGATGCTTGATCTCAGGGTTGTGGGATCGAGCCCCATGTCAGGCTCCACACTCAGCAGGGAGTCTGCTTGAGGATTTCCTCTCTCTTGTCTCCCCTTGCCTGTGCTCTCTTTCTCTCTCTCAAATGAGTAAATAAATCTTTCTAAAAAATATGATTCTTTTCTGAGGAAGGTACAAGAACACATATTCTTGCTTGAAATCCAAAATGTGTAAAGATAATCAATGGGATGTAGGAACTCTTTTTCACTTCTACATTTCCCTTAGGTATCTTACATCGCTATGGAATTTTGCTAACAGGACATAGAGACCTCTTCTCCCATCTCTCACAAACTCCTCCGTTTCTATGAGATCCTTTAGGATTGGCTCAAATGTCACATGATTTCTTCACACATGCTCATCTTGCCACTTCTCTACCCCACACTGCTGCCCAGCTTATTGTAAGTCACGTGAAATGCCAAAGAAAGTCAGCGATACTGGCTCATTACAGTTGTTTACTTGCAGGCTTCCTTTAGCTGATCCACCAAAAATGTAAAGAATGCATGAGTTTCTGCGTGGCATCCTAATGCTAAGTCAAGATCCATCCTCTCTACCACTGTTTGGTTCAACAGTTCATGTCAACAAACACTCTGGGAGTACTTATCCTGTGATAGGTATCATGTCAAGGAACCAGAGTCCAGTGGGAATAGAGATTTGTGAATACAGGATTCCAATATAATGTTGGCAGTGGTTTGAAAAAGTCAAATCACAGGGACTAAAAAAAAAAAGAAAAGAAACTATGTTTTGGGCAATTCTGTATTTTAAGATACGATTTAAAGATTTTTTTTTTTTTAATGAGAGAGAGAGAGCGAGCGCACTCAAGTGAGAGCATGAGCAGGGAGTAGGGTCAGAGGGAGAGGGAGAAACAGACTCCTTGCTGAGCAGGGAGCCCGATGCAGGACTGGAGCCCGATGCAGGGCTTGATCCCAGGACTCCCAGGATCGTGACCTGAGATGAAAGCAGATGTTTCACTGACTGCTCACTGACTGAGCCACCCAGGCGCCCCTTAAGATACAACTTAAAAAAATTAAATTAAATAGGGGCGCCTGGGTGGCTTACTGGGTTAAAGCCTCTGCCTTCGACTCAGGTCACGATCTCAGGGTCCTGGGATTGAGCCCCGCATCAGGCTCTCTGCTCAGCAGGGAGCCTGCTTCCCTCTCTCTCTCTGCCTGTCTCTCTGCCTACTTGTGATCTCTCTCTGTCAAATAAATAAGTAAAATCTTTAAAAAAATTAAATTAAATAAATCTAATTAAAAACCTAAATTTTATCTTAAAATTTAGAATCGCCGCAATTTAAAACTTAAAAATTGTTTTTAAAGATCGTTTAAATGTTAAATAAATAAATAAGTACAAAGAAAAGGGGGAAAAAAAAACCCCACTGACAAGTCACTGAACAGATTCCTTTCAAAATAAAGCTCCTTAAAGGCAGTAAACGTTTTATTCAACTGTAGAAGGGGAAAAAAGGATTAGAGAATCTTGCTACAACTAGGAACTTAAAACTTCTCTTTTGGTTCTACTAAAAAGTTAACAGACAGTGAGTGATTCCATGTCACTGTCCTCTGACACTGTCCTAGGGATGGGAATTTTTTTATTTCAATATTGTATTCTTTTTTTTAAGGCCTTCTTTCCTAGATAAAATCCCATTTTATCTCAACCCCTTCAAATAACCTGTGAATAGTCTTTACATGAACTTCTATGTAATCTGTCAAATAATGCTCCGTAGTCTTAGAAATACAAATAGATGACCACTTTATTTACCTGGTTTCACTACAGTTCTATGACCCAAGTTGTTGAGTGAGGACTCTTAAGACCATATTGAACACACATAAAGGAGGCAGACTTTTAAGGCAGAATGTTTTCCTCCTTGTACCTCTAATTTTGTGGCTATAGAACCATCTTATGTCAAAAAAAGCTCCATATGTGTTAATATTAGCTTTCTGACAAAAATGTCTGTAAAAGATACCAGGCTTGGGGAAAAGCCTCTGAAAATTTGACTCCAATAGCTATTCTGAAAATGAAATACAGTCCTCTGAATTTATCATACCTAGGACATACAGAAGGTTATTAGATAATAAGGGGATATTTCCTTGCTATCTATGAAATAAATTGCCAGTCCTTGGGAAGCTACAAGGCATACCCCTCAGTAGACTATTCAGGAATTTGAACACTGAGGTTGTAACTGGGGATAATATGTAGGAACATCATGATATATGAGATCTTTGTATTTTGTTTTTATCACATCCCCTCAACAGACACTAAGGAAACAGAAGCAAACTCTGGAATGACTGTGAGTTTTAAAGCTGGGGGAAAAAAGTTTTAAATTCATCACCAGCTGAATTACTTGATTTTAAAAGAAGAGATGACTTGTTACATCTATCTGAGTACCAAAGTATTATGCAACTAAAACAGTTATGAGTTAAGCATATGGACCCCTGCAAAACACTTATTTTAGGTAATAATGACATTTATAGAAATTCTCACATATGCATCTTTTGGAAAATGAATCTTTCAGATACAAAGAAAAGATGTTTCTAACCTTTCCAGTTCCTGGTTCTATCATGAAATACAGATAGAGACATTCTGGAAAGGGGTCCTTTGAACATTACAATAATAGCAAGGAGAATAGAAAACCAACTAAAAAAGAGGGAAAAATAAATGCCTGGGGAAGGATTGGTGGTCCTTACCTTCAGCTGCAGAAGGGATGTAGAAGTTGTAGAAGGTAGCGTAGCATTGTGTAGAAGACAGAGACAAACTCATTGTTATTTCTAAAGAGTGGAGAAGTGGGCTTCCACGGCATCATAAGGGACTCAGGCTAGATATTAGGACTACAGTCCCGATAGGAATAGCCATTAACATAAAATGGCTTGTTAGAGGAGATAATGAAATCTCTTTCTCGAAATATCAATTAAATGAAGATTATTCTTCATCCTTCTGAGAGAGTTTAGATACAGTCTTTCCGATGGAAAGGAATGGGCAGGCTTGTTTTCCAAAGCGGCTTTCAGTTCTTTAATTACATAACGTTGAATCCAAAATGGTTACTCGACTTTTGGAGCTAGAAAATCATTGAATTTAAAGTTTTTTAAAAAGAGTAATAACCTTTAGAGACCATCTAGTTCAACTTCTTATTCTGTATATTGGGAGGCATTTAAAGGCAGTAGAGAGGTTAGCAAACTATGACCCATGGGCCAAATCCGAGGGATCCCTTCTTTTTATAGGGCTTGAAAGCTTAGAGTGTTTCTTTTTTTTTTAATTTTTCAACTTTTTTTTTTCTTTTTCACGTTTTTTTTGAATGGCTGAGTGAAAAATTAAAATAATAATATTTTATGCCAAGTGAAAGTTATATGGAATTAAAATTTCAGTGTCTATAAGAAAAGGTTCAGTGTAGTACAGCCACATTCATTTATCTACATATTACAGTATCTACATATTATCTATGGCACTTTTGCCCTACACTGGCACATTAGCCACTCTAGAGACTGTATGGTCTGAAAATCCTAAGATACCATATGGCACTTCACAACGTAAGTTTGCTGACCCCTGGTGCGGTGGGTGAGGCACATAAGGTCTAAAGCTAGACTCCCTACCTGGGTGTGATCCTGGAAAAGACGGCATCCCTCAGTTTCTTGATCTGTGAACTGGGGATAATAATGGTACTTACCTGATAGGATTTTTTTTTTTTAAATAGGAGGTTGACACATTTTTTGTGTCAACAAAAATTGTCTCTACTTGACAGAGAGAGGGAGATCACAAGTAGGCAGAGAGGCAGGCAGAGAGAGAGGGGGAAGCAGGCTCCCCGCTGAGCAGAGAGCTCAATGTGGGGCTCGATCCCAGGACCCTGAGATCATGACCTGAGCCGAAGGCAGAGGCTTTAACCCACTGAGCCACCCAGGCGCCCCCCTGATAGGATTTTTGTAAGAATGAAGTGAAGGAGCTTCAAACATTAGGGTCTGGTATACAGCAAGAATTCAGTCAACTATTCGGTATTCTTATTATTACATAGGAAGAAACTGGCCCACAGCAAACTAGGAGAATTTCTTGATTCTCCTTGCCTACACTGGGTTGGTTATCTTTTTCATTTTCTTTATTGCCTGACCAAAAAAAAAAAAAAAAATTCTTGTGATGTTTTGGTTGCTGTTTTTAAACTACCTCAAGGCCACTGTAAATGAGAACTTCAGTTTCATCAGACTGGTCTCATATCAATCCTGTGACCTATAGTTGCCCAAAGGCAACTTGTGGAACATTTGAGATTTTCAGGTCTTTACCTCAAACTTCTAGAAATCCAGATATTCTCTATGCTTTCTAAAAAGGACAGTCCAAGTCCCTTACAATTCAAAACTGATGAGGCTGGGTTTCATTTTATTTTGTTTTTTTTCCATATTTACAGCAAAAACTTCAGAAACAAAAAACCAAGGCACGCGTACAGACGCCAGGATCTGAATGATCGTAGATTATTCTATGAGCATTCAAGGATATTTGTTATTCTCGGTAGAATCTCTTAAACCAAGTAGGATGTCTGTTTACTAGTCCTGGACCACCACCCTTTTTGAAGTTTTGTTCATAAGTCTTTCTTCTTTAAATCCGCTCCCAAATGGTCACTTCATTATGCCATGTGTGTCAGATGGCATAGACTTTTAAACAATTCTACATTTGTCACTGCTATCTAATTCTGCTCCAATTTTTTCCCTTTTAACGCAATAGTTCCTATCTTGCAATAAAATTGGAATTCCGTAGGACCAGGCACGCATCATTATTTTTTTTGGTATCATCTCGCACTACTTAGTTGAAGTTTTTTAGGTAGTAGATTTCCTACAAATGCTTCTTGCATTAATAAAAGAATAACCACAAATGCATCCAATGAGCAGAATTTCAACTTTAGAGATGAATCAAATAATACTTCTATACTACCACCAAGATTGTGGAAATGATAATTTGTTAGTACATGTATTTAAAGATCAATTACAAAAATGAAAACGGATCAGAAGTATAAAAATACCTTAATTAAAATGGAGACAACCCACAATAGAAAGATTAACTCTAGATCCTTAATGCTTACTCCTTTCAGATACTTTAGCTCTATGACACTGGAAAACGTTGGATGTGATGTGGCTACTGTGGCCTTTGGTAAAATCTCATCTATTTTTTTTTAATCTGGCCATAAAGGATTATGTTGAAATCCCACACCAATATACTTTTCATCTGCATGTATAATACACCGATAGCAACATTACTTAATACATGAGTGTGTGAAGTATATTTTATTATAACAGTAGACAAGCAAACTGAATGTGTCCCAGGAAGGGGTCTTTTCCATTAACTTTTATAAAGGCTTTCATTTCAAACTTTCATTAACATCTGACAAGCAAGCTGAAAAAGCTTTGCTAAGAGCTTGGGTTAGGGGCAAAATGCATTTTGGCAAAACTATTCCAAGATTACACTGACTGGCTGTGCGAGAATATACTAATTTGTTTTGTTTTGTTTTGTTTTGTTTGGAGTGTGGAGAAAAGAGAGAGAAAGGGAGAGAGGAGTCATGGACCCTACTTATGGTTGCCATGGAGGCAAGGTCAGCCTTCCACACTTGGATCTACCAGCAGAGTTCAGACAGGTCAACGTGTGACCGGCTCAGGCCCTGGGGTTAAAAGTTCAAGCAGCGATGGAAAAACCAATATGTCCACGCAGAGTATGCTGTACAATTTATTTCAATTTACATCAAGCCATGCATATAAAATTTAGATAAATTCCATTCAAATCTGATGTTGCCTGACACACAATGTATGCAAACAGATGTCTGTGGGGCTTTTTCTGTGCTTTAGAAAACAACATTAAATTTAAAAATATGTCTCTGGGATTTCTTTATTGAATTACAAAATGAACATAATTTTAACTTAAATGTTTTCATTCTTTCTTCCAATTTTTTTTTGTGGGGGTCTTAATAATTTCTCGGTTCTCAATCTACTCTATGTCATATTAAAGAGGATAATGTATATTTACAACTACAGTTTCACTGTTATTGTAGTTATAGATTCTATTTATATCCCTTACCACTTTCCGCAAATATTTAGTGATTGATATTTCTGATTTATCTCCGGCTTCTTCCCTCATCTCCTTCACTTTCTACATGGAAGGGAGCAAGGATTCTGAGGCTGCTAGGTCATCTTCCAGCCACAAGGTGGCTCCCCCCACCCCTTCTCTCAAGCCAACAGGGCGCTCACCTTTGCTGAGTCCTGCTGGCGGACTAGGATTCAAAGGCTAATTACGACCCCTAAATACCATTATTTTCATAGTTAACAACTCAGACTCTGGTACAGTAAGATACAATACAAAATTGGTCTTCAGGAAAAGGAGAAGGAAAAAGATTTTCGTGTCCTGCCTGTCTGCTCTTCACCTCTCCTTTCAAGGGTACAACTCACTAACCTTAGAGCAAAAAAAGGAAAATAATGACGTGCTCTAGAGGAACCCAGTTTTGTTGCCAAAGAACGGTGACACAGAACAGGCAAGGCAAAATTTCAAAAAAAGTATGCAACTTTTTTCACTCAAACTGGAGCCTGCGTTTGCAGTAGGAAAGGGATTTGAGTTTTCTGGTTCTGGTAACTTCCCCACAAGGAAGTTTTTGTGAGGGCTTTGCAGCACTTTCTTGAAGTCCTGCACCATGTCATAGATGAAGAGCAGTGATCTCTAATACTGCAAAGCTTTAAAAGGAATAGAAATATTACATATTTATTTCTTGCTGCTTAGGAAACAGAGTTCATATTTCACAAATGTGATTTTTACAGCATACATCATAATTTTCTACAGATGAAGTAAGCATAAAGAGACAAATTATTCATCCGATTACATGGAAATTCTTTCCACAAGTCTGAGTCCTAATTTCTCATGTTTTCCATTTTCTGTTCCAGGGAGAAGTGATTTGGGCAAGTTTCATTTTCCTCATCTGTAAAATGGAGATAAAAATAGGAACCTATTCCTCATGGGATTTTTGTCAGGATTAAATGAGTTAATATACGTTAAGCACTTACAAGGTACTTAACAAGGGCTATATAAATGTTTGCTATTATTATTATTATTTATTTGAGCTCAGGACCTCCTCATTTGCAAGTGTTTTGTGACACAAACATTTGAGACAAATGCTTTCATGGATTTTTGTAAAGACATGAATGTATCATTTTCTAGATACCTGAATATTCTGATCAGGGGTAACTGATGGTCTCTGGGTTTTTTCCTCCCCAAGAACTTAAAAAAATATATAAACATTTCTTCCCAATTCATGATATTACTTTCAATATGACATTAAAAAAATAAACTGCCAATTTCCAACTCTAAAGCTTATTTCAGATATTACCTTGGCAACTGCATCATTTTACTAAAGCAAACAACCATAAGTTGTGGTTCTGATAACTCAGTTACAATAGGCAAATTACACAAGTTTTAATTTTCATTTTTCACTGTATTAAAAAAAAATCTCAGTATCTCACTCATGCCAGAATGTTAACTTTGTTAAGCCTCTTGTTAAACTTAGAACATATGAGTCCCCTGCTTCTAAAGTAAACAAACAATTTTGAATTTCCTTGTAAGCACTGCCTTGACAATTCCCAAACACATTTTCTAAGGGTACAAATGGTATCCTTAACTTAAGGTGACCTACAATAATTCAACCATGAGCAAAAGTTTATGTGGACATAAAATCCTGCATTCACATAAATCCTTGTTTGTATAAGGAAGGATCTTGTATACATAGATGTAAATATGTATGTATGTGTCAGTGTGTATGTATACACATATGTCCATATATATGCCCTTCATATATACTACAAAAAGCTGGAAATACATATTTAGAGACCAGGCGAGATAAGCAAATCAATCTTCAATAACCAAGGAAAGGAGTATGACATTTTTTAATACCTGCTATACTGTCATGCAACCCTTTATTCTTTATTAACTCTGTCAGCTACTACTAGGTGCCTAGTAGACAAATGCTAGTTCTAGTCCTGACCATTTATTTCTATTTGGAATTATTTCAAGCCTAACTCTTTTGAACTGCTTGAAAATGCTGTCCTGATAGGTTGGCCTTGCACTCTGGAGGGAGGGGAGGGGGAGGGAGGAGGAATTCTTATGCAAAAACAATGTGGCACCTTTTTAGAGGGAAGCTTTCCTTGGCTTTGCCCGCACTTGCACAAATACAACTTCGAAAGACCCCTCTTCCATTCTGAACAATGTGTATGTGTCGCCAGCAGCAGTGTCTTTTGTTGCCAGAAGCAGTTTTTGCTCCATGCATCAACTTTCACTATATTCTTAGCAACTCTTTCTTTTATGCCGGTTTCAGACATCAGTTCACAGAACCCCTTGAAGAACAGATGTACTGAAGAAATGCATCAATTTGTTATTTGTTACAGTTTGGGGGTGTCTGTCCTGTGGGTTTTCTAGCCAAAGGCTTATATGTTTCCCAAGAGAAATTTACTTTCATGAGAGGAGAAAATTGAGGCAAATCACTGCTGTTAGACCCTGAAGTCAGAGACACTGGTTTGTTGTCCTTCTGTACATGCGAAGAAAAAAGCCCACAGTTACAGAAACGGTCGTGTTTCAATCCATCCCTCATTCTTTCCCAGTGTGAAAAATTACAAACGAAACCAAATTTTTCTCTGTCAATAGAATGTGTATGATTACAGCTGTTCATATTTTCACTCTAATGAAGGGCTGCACATTTAATTGTAAGATTTATTAGGTACTGTACATTGCTGTGTACATGCAAAACAGTTAATCGACATCTAAAATGCTGGTTGTTTATTCTGACATTAATGATCATATTTCTTAATTTGAAACAAAAAGCATTTGGGGAAAATGTATTTTGTTCCTTCCAAATAAGAAATTAATAAATTCAATGTAAGAAATAAAAAGGACTGGAGAAAAAAATTATTGATTTATGTATGTGAGACGGAGGAAAAAAATAAAGATGCTTTAAAAAAAAAAAAGTCCATAATCCCCCATTCTGCTGGAAACAAGAGAGTTGATTGCCAGCTTTGTTTGATTTCACAGAGATCTCATACGAGGCTGGGTTCATAAACAGGTGAAATGATGGAGTTTATTGCAACGCACATCAACACTGAAACTAAATAACTGTGTTGCCATCTCAGTCCTGCTGAAAGACGGATGGTAAACTTGACCTGCCGCTGGTACTATCCGATTGCCATTTTTTATTCCCCCTTCGCCGCCCCCCCAGGCTGAGCCACGTTGAGTAAATGCATGTGCACGGTCAGGTCAGGCCCCGGGATCGGGTGAAACTCGGTTCACATTTGCATACAGGCGGAGCCTCACAATGAAAGCCCATCTGTTCCTGTCTCGGAGTACAAATCGAATGTCACCCAACTCACTGCAAACGACAGCAGCATGGCCATTAGATGGAGGAACACTCAGCTCAGGTTACGGATATGGAACTGCTGATTTGGGTTTAAATACCTGATAACCGAAGACTTTTCATTATATGTGAACAAAGAATGAACTTTGAACTGCTCAGGAGATACCCTCTCCCCACATTGGGTACCCCTAGTTCTATCCATTACTAATACTTAACTGCTATATTTGCCACTGTCTATTTTTTTGTATAAAAATTAGCCAGGCTGAATGTCACAATGTCCTAAATAATTGCCTTTTTTTTTTTTTTTTTTGGAAGGGGGAAGAGTAAGAGGTGGGGCAGCAAGGGATGTTGTAAACAGAAAATGAACTTTGAACTCCATATGCCCTCAAAGGTCATTAATATCATGGCAATGCTGTTCCTTGAACTTCTAAGTTTTACCAGGGTGGAAATTTTAGTTTCTAGAGTTTAACCCAAGTGTGAACTGCCCCAGCCCTTTACCCCTCCCTCCCAAGCCCATTCAGTCAAGTGAGGCACCTGTCTCCTAGAGTCTTCTCCACTCATAGGACTGTTTATTCCAAAATAGTTTATCAATCACGATCTGCGTCAGAGATTATTTTTCTGTTAAAATCTGGCAAGTATCTTAGAATTTACAGACAGAAATCGCATATATTCTGACACAAAAAAGGAGTTGTTCGAGAAGAAACGCCAAGATAATAAGCCCATCCAAGCACTGAGCATGATAAATACAAGGAAATTCATTAGCAAAAATATGGGTAGTTTTCATCAAATGCCTTCTTGTCCTGTTTTATCTACTTTATAGTAGATAAAAATATCTTATTCTTGCAGATACTTTATCTGCAAGAATCTACTTTTCAGTGAATATCTTTCCAAGGACACAAGCATCTGGGGTTTGGTTATGTGTCTTTATATTGGAAATCTTTCTATATTCTGTTACATGAAGAATATTTAAAATTAAAATACTGTTTCAGTCATTAGCCAGTTGGTTTGAGCCCCAGTTATGTGTGGTGGCAGGCCCTCACACATGGCTCCACTGTAGAGAAGAAAAGACAGACGGGCTAGTTTTTCTTTTACCAGTAATGCTTCTTGGTTTCCAGTCAATAATAATGTCACTTCATGAATTGCAAATACAACACTTGATTGGGTGAAAAAATATTTCAAAAAATCTGCAAGAACTTTGATTTGCTTTAAGTAATTATATACTTCTTTTGCATGTATTTCTTAAAAACACTTACTGAAACAATCTGATAGAATTTAATCTATTGGGGTTACACATGGAATCCAGAATGTTTAAAGGCCATTGCATCTTAAAGGCCGTGTCTCCTCAGCCAGGGTTTCTTTACCACTATGTGAAACTATGTTCTTATTGTTTGTCCTTTAAAAATAATACCAGGGTAAAGAAAAGATTTGAGGCCTTTTTCTTTTTTCATCCCATGCAAGAGCTTACGGTCAACCTTAATGGAAGTTCTACATGCATTAAAAGGGAGAAAGAACTCTTTGTTTCAGAAGAATGACCAAGACAAGGGCGAATTTTGGTTCCACTTTGTCAAGTTTAAGGGGAAACTGAATTCAGGAAAAGAGAGTGAGAGACCCAAACAACTTTCTTAGCTGTTCCCCCCACTGCCTCCAATCTTAAACTTAAAATATTTTATTGTTATCTTGTAAACGAGTTTGGGGTTTGCATTAGAGGACACGTGGCCATGTGATCTCTTGAAGATGAGCTGTTTATTTGCATTCCATGCAGCTGGATGTCTTGTGTGTGATCAGTAACAAAGCAGAAGAGACCAACAAGCAGGAAAGAGAATGCTAGAGGTATTCTTTCTGTCCACGTCAGGAGAAAATGCCCCATTAAGGAAGTGTAACTGCTTTAATTCTATATCCCAGAAGGGATATGAAATTCTGCTTGTTCCAAAAATGATAAAATAACTTGTTTATAGGAATATTGGTTGTTTGGTTTCTTGTTATGCATCACCGGTGGGGGTGTGTGAACAGGAACCGAACCTTGAACTAAATTTCCCCTTTGAACTCATGACCTTTGACAAGATTCCCCATGCGTTCCCCTTCAGACAAATCTCATCACAATTACAGTCCCTTCCACTTGAGTTAAAGATATATAATCATTGATTTGACCTAATTATCTGATACATCCCTTTCTTTGCAAGGTGAAAGCTAAATGTGTGAACAGAAACTGACCCGTGAAGTTCTGATATCCAATTTTTATTCTAATTATCATAAAACACTTTCAGTCTTACTCTATTTTTCTCAAGTTTTCTTTTGGCCCCTTCCCTGAACCCACTATTCCTTCAAATTCAACAATGACCCCTAGGTTTCAAGCTGCTTGGCAACAGACCTTCAAACGCATTATGCACTACATGTTCAAAGTGTCATTTTTAAACAAGAAACTAAAGACTAACTCTGCATTAGAAAGTCGTCACTAATCCCTGTCTTTCATGAAAAAGTCTTCTGAGGTGATAAAAGAGTGGAAACTAGAAAGTTCCCACAAGATTCTAAAATTATCTGCCTTCTTAGCATCAATCTATTAAGATTCAGACTCTCTCCTAATAATTTACAAACTTTGGGTTATAAAACGGACACAGGCAATATCAATAGAGTTAGTATAATCAATTTAAACTATAGGGGATTGTCTTTTTAAAAGAGAATGTGTGTGTGGGGGGGGGGAGGATGTCTGCTAAGTTCAGTGCAACAAATCCTAAAGACTTTAATAAGAAAGCTTAAATTATGGAATACATTTTTAAAAATTAAATATCTGATTTAAAAGCAAAACTAGAGTTGATAGAAACTATACAAATTCACTTTTAAAATGAACTTGTATTTCTACCTTAAGTTAGATTTTTTAAAAGGAATAAACTGAAACCAGAGTATTCACTATCTTGTCTTAGACAACTGAAAAATAAAGATGAATTGTAAGAAATTAAGCAAGAAAGAATAAACAAAGAAGAGATTGTTTTCACTTCTTTATGTCATAGTTTAAACTCAGGACATCAGATTCTCTTAAAAATGACATGACAGTCAATTTTCCCTTAGTGTCATGTTTGCATCATATCACTCCAGATGTTAATGGGCATTACAGGTGGAAAAGGACAAAAAGTTTGGAAAAAAACATATCTATGAAGTCAAATCATCTATTCTTTTTGCTAGAGCTGATTGTGTCCTTTCTTACAAAATTAAACAGCACTGAAAATGTAATGCTTCATCTGATCACCATAGGTGGGCTGGTATGCCAAGTTTTATTCTTAGCACCCCAAGTTTTATTCTCAGCAATTAGTTTTAATTATACTTTGAAACCAAAGGCCTAAGCAAACAGTGGGAGAAAAGTGTGTGGGCAAACTTTCTAAGTGATAAGAAATTATCACAGTGTGCACTGAAGCAAATCTTTGATTAATGTTTTATGATGTCAGGTGGAACTAGGGTTGGACAGACATTACAAAGTAGGCTGGAAGTTTCCCATGATGGTGGGCCATTAGGAAGAATTTCTAAAGGAAGGAGTTCAAATCTTCTAACTACCTTCATTTATAAAAGTATAATGATTATAATGTACTCTGCAGAATACTTGAAAAACGCACGATTTCTACTCCCATTTCTGCCCAAGGGCTTGAGGTACAGCCAAGGAAGCACAGAAGAGTACCACAGATACTCTTGAGGAGATAGCAACATTATAGCCAGATGGCTGGGATCCATGTTAAAATCACATCATTTATTTATAAAAACATTACTTCTAGTTTGTTTGGCTATCATAAGGACCTTCATCAATACATATTAATTTTGGTCTACCAGGCAACACTCCAGAAAACAGAGAAATAGGGTAGTGATTCAGAAATGGATTTGGCATTATTCTGAACCTCAAGATAGTTCAAATGTCAAGATGTCAGAATGAGTGGGTAGCAAAATATAACTAAAAGTAATTGGCTCACTTGCAGGTAGGAATTTTAGGCTTGAGGAATAAATTAGAAATTTGAAGTCATAATAATTTTAGGTCTGACACAAACATGGATAGAAATGCTGGAGTAGAGTATTCAGAAAAAAAGGACAAATGTTATATCCCTGAGGTGCGGGGGGGAAGGAGGTGCTGTGAAATGATCCTCCACAGTTGAGATTCTTAATGTGGTATCGGAGAACACCCTGAAATTATATGCAAATGTGCATGTGTGCTTGCCTGTGCATGCTCATTTTTATGGCACAAAGAGCCACTGCTACACAGTGATAAGAAAAAGAATAAAAGCACACAAAAAATGATTATTACATTTCCAAAGAAAAGAGGTTGGAAGCCAACTAACAGCCACCATCATCTTTCACTTAGAACGGCAGTTTTCAAACTTTTAAAAATTGATTGCCCCAATTGTAAATTTTTTATTAGACACAAAAATATATGTATATTAATTTATAAATTACATACGTATACTACCACTAATCCATCAATATCAGAAAACCTTAATTTCAGGGGCCTGGGTGGCTCAGATGGTTAAGCGTCTGCCTTCAGCTCAGGTCATGATCCCAAGGTCCTGGGATCAAGTCCCACATTGGGTTCCCTGCTCAGCAGGGAGTTTGCTTCTCTCTCTCCGCTTGCCTCTCCCCTTGCTTGTGCTCGCTCTCTCTCACTCTCTCTCTCTCTCTCTCTCACAAATGAATAAATAAAATCTTAAAAAAAAGAAAACCTTAATTTCACACACACACATATACACATTCTATTATTTTCTCCCTGTCTGTTGTGGATCATCTAGTACCTCTCATTCTGGTCTTTCCCCTCTTCTATTCCTATGTCCATTTTAATCAATTCTACAAAGAGTAATTAGAGAAATCTTTTAGAAATATAAATTATACCTTACTATGGCTTCAAAGACCCTCCAGGATTCAGTTCTTTCTGCTTCTTCAACCTCATTTCCTCACTCTGTCTCACTCATTTAGCTCTAGCCACACAGGCTTCTTAATTAATTCCTGAACTCTTCAAGATGGTTTCTACTTCCCAGCCTTTGTGTCTGCTGTCCCTTCTGCCTGGAATGCTTCTCCTTCATATCACCGCATGGTGTAATCTCTCGCTGCATCTGGGTATCTGTCTCAAAGAGTCCCACTGCCACCCCCTTTCAGTCATTTTCTATCTCTGTGTCCTCCAGTCTTTTTTTTATTTTGTTTTGTTTCAGAGCATTTACCATGGCCTGACATAATACTATCTATCTCCCCCAGTAAAATGTAAGCTCCATGTGGCTAGAGACTTTGTCAGTTTCATCCCTGTGTCCCCAACAAACTAGTCTAGGGTCTAGCAGACAGTAGGTCCTCAATGATAAATGAATGAAGAACAGTCAAAGCAACTGACACACATTCCACCTGCTGTTCATTTGAAAATGAACCTCAAAGGAATGCTTACATAATAGAAGTCACCACACTAAGATGAATCATCAGCTAAACTATCAGCTAAAAATCAGCTCTCTCTTTTCTCAATTTCCCTAACACTGAAACCACATCTTCCTTATAGTACCTATTACTGTTTCTTTTGTATCATGCTTATTTGCATACAGATCTTTTCTCCCCTAGTAGCCCTAGTAGTAGCCTTTGTGGGAAAAATCCCAATCTAATCCTTTACCCCTCACCACTTCCAACATGTAGCAGGTGCCCAGCTTCTGGATTGCGGGTGGGACTGACAGTCACATCCTGGCCATGACAAATTGAGGTCCAGCTGCTTATGCAAGAGTGAGGGTTGCCAGCCCCTTGGAGCTACCCTAAACGATGATCCTTGACTCTACACTCAGATGAATGTTCATGGGCATTCATCTGTTGACAAGGCTGAATGAAGAAAAAAGACTCACACTGGAAATGAATCTATGAAAAATCACCAATTCCTTGCATGATAATGGAGAAAAAAACTATTTCAATGTTGATAAAAGAATGATGAACACAAATAGAGACTAAACTTAAATTACTAGATGACCTTCATTTCTTTTTTAGAGGTCAATTCCCAACAGCAGTAGAAATATCAAAAACATGGCACTTACATAATAATGCCTAGTAGAGATACATATACTGTCCTGAATAAACTTAAATCAAGTTATGCAATAGGAACAATTTTAAGGATGATGAAATGAAAGTGTTCAAATGTTCAGACTAAGCAAAATATTCTATACTTAGATCAGTAGGCTGGTCATATAAAATGTCCATAAAAATCTTCTTTTGAAATAAATTCAAATGTACTTGGACATGAATAATTTTCACGTACCAAAAATTAGATAAAACTTGAAGACAAATGATAATAAGCAAGTCACTTAGCACTTCTGCTTCTTAGTATCATTGTCTATAAAATAAAGGAACTGAAATAAATAACTTCTTAAGGTCTCTTCTTATTTGAATTATAACAGTTCAAATAAGAACCTAGTTGGGTAAGGGTGGCTGGGTTGTGGGCATTGGGGAGGGTATGTGCTATGGTGAGTGCTGTGAAATGTGTAACCCTGACAATTCACAGACATGTACCCTGGGGCAAATAATACATTATATGTTAATTAAAAAAAAAAAGAACCTAGTTGGCTTTTCAGGATCCTTATGTATTGTATGCTTATTAACGACCAAGCCCAGAACAAATATTACTCTCATGAGACATTAACTTGGAAGGTATCATAGAAGTCCAGAAAAACAGAGAAGCAATCAAAAGCTAGAGTAGAGGTAGAAACTGAAGTACTTCAAGAGTACTTGATTGAATGGAATTCGATCAAGAAAGAAAAATTTCAATCAACAGGTCTGGAAGAAAAATAATCCAAAATACAAGTATCAGTAAAAAGGAAAGTTTTCAGAAGCATAATACTGTTAAAGAGATCATAGCAACAGAAAAGGGCAAATGAGCTTGCAATACGACACACTAGCAAAAACAATGATTTTTAGATTTCGTATTCATCACCATAATTCATAACGGCCTAGGAAGGCATTTGTGTTTCTATAGTCTTGTGTAGGAATTGCCACATTGAAACAGACCACTGGTCCATCCCTTTTGCCATGTGACTCTGACAGTGAACAGATGCTTCAGAGGAAAGCTCTACTCTCAGCCACCCAAATCCAATAATACACCTAATGGTGCAATTCTATATCAAGAACATCATTTCTTTTTGACCTCAAATGGCAATTATCTTCTACCCAAAGCAGGACGCTGGCTCACTTTGATTTCATGCTGGGTGGCCCACTTAAGGCGTTCCACTTAAAATTACATCAAGGCTGCTCTCTTCATTCACTTGGCTCTTCTGATACACTAAACTACTTCCACAATCTGCTGTCATCACCATCATGATTAGGCTCTCAGAGGTTTGGAATCATGTAGGTATAACACAAATGGTTGTATTTGCACTAGCAACTGATGTCTTAAAAATCGTTGCTTTCTTTAAAAAATCAAGGGTTTCTATTATTAGCTTCTATGTTTTCAAAGACTCAAGTATTCCCAACTTAATATAAATAATCATCTTGAAGTGGAGACAAAAAGGAGATATGAACTTTCAGTGTTTGAAGGAGACCATAAGTACACAGAGTGGTAAGAATAGCCTTTTGATAGAAATTCCCTAGAATAGAAAAGAGAGAAAGAAGAAAGAAAGAAGGAAGGAAGGAAGGAAGGAAGGAAGGAAGGAAGGAAGGAAGGAAGGAAGGGAGGGAGGGAGGGAGGGAGGGAGGGAGGGAGGGAGGGAAGGAAGAAAGAAAGAAAGAAAGGAAGAAAGAAAAATTCTCTAGAACGAATGACTTCGTGAGCTTTGTTGATGATTCTCTGACAGAGGAAAAAAAAAGAAGTAATAAAATAAGTAGACTGGAATTGGCAAAAGGCAGGCAAGTGATCAGGAATCTGAAACTAGGACCGTGTCTCAGTAGTTTGCTGTCCCTTCAGGTTCCAATGTCCATTGCAGAAGCATTTTCAGCCATAAACCTCAGGTCCTGTCACCTCCCAGGGACTCTCTTTTGGGAAAGGTCTTCACCTACCACACTTTTTCCCGAGCCCTGGAGTAGACAATTTTAAGTATTAGAACTAGAATGATATTTAAGCTAATAGGAAAGAACAGGTAAAGCCTTTTCCCAACTGGGAAAACAATGACAAACTTCCAGAAGCCAATCATTCGTTCCATCAGTGTATCTGGACATAAGAAATTGCAGTAGATCATGGCGGGCAAGGATGGTGCTTCACAACTTGAACAGAGTAGTTCTACTAAACTTTTGAAAACTGTTGAGATGACTCTTCTATTAATAAAAAGTTGAAGACTTAATAAGAAAACTTATGACCAAGTGTCTAAAATATCCCTTATATAAAAACCATCTACCAAATGGACAAGTAACCCAAGGTCTTCTAGTAAAACAAAACAAAAAAACTGAGGAGCAAAATTATCGGGATATTTCATGAGATAAGAGATCCAAAGGCATACAAGATAGGAACAGAAATCAAGCCAAAAGGAAAGAAG
Source organism: Procyon lotor (assembly GCA_028646535.1). Taxonomy (NCBI): domain Eukaryota; kingdom Metazoa; phylum Chordata; class Mammalia; order Carnivora; family Procyonidae; genus Procyon; species Procyon lotor. The sequence goes on along the minus strand of CM053619.1, from coordinate 28,102,663 downwards.
GATGGTTTTCTATCAATGATATTGATTATACTAGGAAACAGTCTCTCATGAACCAAATAACCACACATTAACTCAAGAATATGTCATCAGGAAAAACTTGGCCTTAAGTATGAATTAAATGATCTTATTGACTCTTTGTATACCTTAAAAAGCCTCTAAATCAATTCTGGGACCTAAATAAATCAACAATGTTATCTTAAAATTAAACTGATACTTCTAGACAAGGATGTCTTCCCAAAGTAAAATTTTCCTTGACTATTCTGGAAATAAAGTTTCTATAAAAATCTATAACATGGTAAAAACTCATAGTGCCCAGCACACTTATAAATGTTAAATAAAAATAACTTATTAGAACAAAAACTTACTGAGGTTGAACTTTGTGATTCCTAAAAATATCAACAGTGATGGTAGTATAGAAAAGAAAGTAACTTTCTCTTTTTTTTTAAAACAGACCTGATCCTTTTTTTTTTTTTT
>CM053619.1:28062034-28102089 GCA_028646535.1 Procyon lotor | reverse complement strand
CGCATCCGGCTCTCTGCCCGGCAGGGAGCCTGCTTCCCCCTCTCTCTCTGCCTACCTCTCTGCCTACTTGTGATCTCTCTCTCTCTGTCAAATAAATAAATAAAATCTTAAAAAAAAAAAAAAAGAATCGTATTAAGACAAAGAAAACACAGTCTGAGAGAAAAAAATAGTACAAACTGTTTATCAAAAGAATCAGGATTTCATCTGGGAGAAAAAAATAGTACAAACTTTTTATCAAAAGAATCAGTATTTCTTCTCATTAGTAATAATGATAGTTAAAAGAGCAATAAAAAACCCATGATATTGTATACTTGAAAATTGCTAGGACTAGATATTTGGCATTCTCAGCACAAAAAAAAAAAAAGGAGAGAGTTAAGTGTGTGAGGTGATGAATATGTTAATTATCTTGATCTTGGTAATCATTCCACAATGCATATGTATATGAAGGCATCATATTGCATACTTTTAAATATATATAATATTGTCAATTATTCCTCAATAAAGTTGAAGGGAAAAGAACAATAATCAAGAAAATTCATAGATACTTAAAGACTCATTCGATGGTTATCATGCTGGCCAGGGAGGAGGAGAAGTCAGTGATTACTGAACTCATTATACATCTAATGTTTTCTATTTGTTGTGGAAATCTGTGTATTCGGGCATAGGCTACCCAAGCCAATGGCAGGCATCCAGAGAGCGGGAACCTTGGCATATTAGGTCTCGGAATTTCTCCAGATATTTTTTTTTAGAGGATGTCATACCAACCAGTAATATAGTTAGCAGTCTCCAACAAGACGGAGAGAAAAGAGCAATAGACTTAGATGATTAGTAATCCAACCAGATTGCAGAATGAGCTTCCCATTTGTACACGGTTTTTATTTGCCCAAAGGCACAGAATGGTCCCTCAAGAAATCATATGGCCAATTCCTTACCTTCCTAGATACAAATACGCAACTCATTCAAGATAGATGGTTAGCCACCCTATTTTTTAAAAATTTTCAAGGAACAATATAGCATTGTCATCTTTGTGCCCAGTTCATCCTTCTGTCTCATCATTTTTACAGGTAAAATGCATTCTGAATCCATCCTTCTCCTTTGCCTCCACCAATGACATGGAAAGGTCCTCACCACTACTCATCAACACTATGGCAAGAGCCTCCTAATCTTGTTTCCTTCCTCCCAAAACATAGATCTGACTATGTCAATTCATGATTTAAAAATTATTTTTCATAGATGCCTACCACCTACAAAATACAACTGAAACCTAGTGACTATTAAGAAACAAACAGGGTTGCTGGAAGGGAGGTGAGTGGGGGCATGAGGTAACTGGTTGATGGGCATTGAGGAGGACACATGATGCGATGAGCACTGGGTGTTACATGCAATTGATGAATTACTAAACTCTACATCTGAAACTAATGATATACTATATGTTGGCTAAATAAATAAATAAATAGAAACAAGAAGGGAAAAAAAAAGAAACATAGTCTTCACAATCCATACCCAAATTATTTTCCAGGTTTATCTCCTTCTGTTTCCACCTGAACAGCATATGCTCCAGCCACATTCAACTACTAAACTCTACCCAAAAAAGTCTCCTTTCATATCTTCACTCATGTTTCATTATCTACCTGGAATTACCTTTCCTTCATTTGCAACTATTGACTGTACTTCAAGACCCACTCCCTTCCCAAAGTTTCTGTAGAATTTCCCACTCAAGATGGATCTTACACTCCTTTGTTCCCTTAACACACTACATAATTACTACATCCTATCTTCATTATATCTGCACAAAAATTTATTTGTAATCCATTTGAGGGCAAGGATATTCTCTCCCCTTTATTTCTTGGTATGGAACTTGCACAGGATCTATGATAAGGGGATGTTTACTGATAATTACACTCAAGGTATAACAGAAGGAGTGGTCTGGATATTTATGCTCTTCTCGTTTTGCTACTTACTGGCTGTGTCTAAGGCAAGTCACAGTCTCTCTGAGTCAATGGCTGCTATAGCTTCAGGCAACAGGTCTGTATTCTAGGCAAGAGGAAGGTAAAGGGATAAAAGGAAAGGCGAAGACAAGAGGGGCTAACAACTTCCTCAGCTTTCGTATTTGGGAATGGACACTTCCTCTGGAGGTTTCACCTTACCCCTTGATGGCCAGAAAAGAGTCTTGTGGCCACCGTCCTACAGGTTTGCCTAAGAAGGCTAGTGTTTGCACCTGGGCACAAGGCCACTAGGACAAAATCAGTGTGCTGTAACTAAGAAATAAAATGAAATGGATGCTGATACACAGTTAGTAGAACCTGTAACAGTTTAGAAGAGGGAAGATGGTGAAATTTTCAGGCAACAGTAAAACAAAGCTAGAGAAAAAAAAAAAATTAAGTTAATGTGGACAAATTGCAAAAAAGCCTCCTAGACCGCGTCAGTCCCTGGGCTGAGAAATTGCAGATTAGCTCCAGAGTAGCTAAGTGTTGGCTAATGCTTTTTTTAGTACTGGGAAAATATACAAGAAATTTTACTCACAGAATCTAAATTATACATAATGGATTATGGACATTCAACAATTCAAACCAAAGAAAAGTTTCTCACTTAGATCATTAGAAACTGATCCGTGAAGACATTAGTCTAATGGGCTTCTCCAGGCAAATAGGGCACAAAATCGGAAGCATTCTGATAAAAAGCACGCGACTTTTACTTTTAAAATTTATTTATTTAAAAATTTGTTTAACAAGCACTTATTGAGCATTCCTATGTGAAAAGCACCATGCCAGTTGCTGGAGGCTGGAGGAGGAAAAAATAACACAACATTGAGTTGGGCATTATCGCTGCCTTCGAAAGAGATCAGAATGAAGAAGGAGACACAGATGAAGGCCTGGCCAGAATAGAAGGGTTGGGAGGGATGGTGCTGAGTGAGAGCAGATTCCAAATGGGACCGAGGGTGTTGGGCTGCCTGCAACTCTACCACTGCTCCAGGGACAGGATGGAGAAGTTCTCTCTGGTCTGGCTGGCAGGTTGTGTATGACATCCAGCCCTTTACAAAAACGTGCTGTGCCTGCCGTTTGCTGCTTCTATGTACTCACGTCACTGTGGATTCTCATGCACCCTCAGCTACTTATCAATTCTTGTTTAATGTCACAACTAACAGCACACTCATTTTAAATAAAATGACCTCTCACTAAAAAAAATGACCTTTCATTAAAAAAAAAAATCCAATAACCTTTCATTTCAAAAAGTAACATGGTCGAACCACCAAACTTAGGAAATACACACACACACGAAAGGAAAAAACCAACGAACTTCATACCATAATCCAGAGAAACCCAGTATCGGCATTTTGGTATATGTCTTTTCCACTGCTTCGCATCCTGCTTTTTCCCTTTAATATATCACGAACATTTTCCTATGACAGTAATGACTCATCTACTGACAACATGACTTTTAATGGCTGCACTGCGGTCCATCTTATGGTGTACCGTAATTTATTAAACCAATCCCATGTAATTAGACATTTAGCTTGTTTCCAATTACTTGATGTTCTAGGAGGTATATTGGCTTATTTCCTTAGAATTAATTCCTAAAAGTGAAACTTCTGGGCCTAAGGCTCTGCACATTTTCAAGATTTTTGAAAAATAATTTTTATTATTTGTAATTATAAAAATAACGTTCTACTATAGAAAATTTAGAAATAAAAGCATGTCAAAATATTATGGTGAAGAACATTATAGTTTTTTTCTTTTTTAAAATTACTATTATTTTTGGGGGTGCCTGGGTGGCACAGTGGGTTAAAGCCTCTGCCTTTGGCTCAGGTCATGATCTCAGGGTTCTGGGATCGAGCCCCACTTTGGGCTCTCTGTTCAGTGAGGATCCTGCTTCCCTAGCCCCCCCCCCCACTGCCCCCTGGCCAGCCTCTCTGCCTACTTGTGATCGCTCCCTTTGTAAAAAAAATAAACAAAATTTAAAAAAAAAAATTTAAAAAATTTAAAAAATAAATAAAATAAAATCTTTTTAAAAATTATTTATTATGTTCAGTTAGCCAACATATTAGCTTTTGATGTAGCGTTCAAAGATTCATTAGTTGAGTATAACACCCAGTGCTCACCACAACACATGCCCCCCTTAATACCCATCACCCGGCTACCTCATTCCCCCACCCCTCTCTTCTGTAACCCTCTGTTTACTGGGAGTCCAGAGTCTCTCATGGTTTGTCTCCCCCTGATTTCTTCCCATTCAGTTTTCTCTCCCTTCCCCTATGGTCCTCCATGCTATTCCTTATGTTCCACATGAGTGAAACCATATGATCATTGTCTTTCTCTGCTTGACTTATTTCACTTAGCATATCCCCTCCAGTTCCATCCTTGTTGATGCAAATGGCAGATATTCATCCTTTCAGATGGCTGAGTAGTATTTTGTTGTATATATGAACCACATCATCTTTATCCATTCATCTGTTGAAGGACAGCTGGGCTCCTTCCACAGTTTTGCTATCGTAGACTTTGCTATGAACATTGGAGTGCTATGCACACATGTACATCTATTTCAAAAAGTGGGAACTTACTGTATATGATGTCTTATAACCTTGTATTTTCATTTAATAAAGCATAAACGTCTTGCCACTCATTAAACATTCTTCTATAAACATCACTTCTAATGGTTGCATGTATTCTATTGCATGCTAGTTAGACTTAGTTCAGCCTATTTCCAATTTTGTGCTTTTATAAACAAGTGTTCAGTGAATAACTTTAAACACCTTTATGTATAATTATTTTCTTAAAGTATGTTTAAGGTTTAATTGTCAAGTCAAAGGGCATTTACAATTAAACTTTTTATTACATTTCACCCATATTTCCCTCTGGAAAGACTATACTAACCAATATATCTACCTATAGTGTGTGGCCTCTTTCTATAATTTTGCCCAATCTTGAGTATTTTCACTAATTGCTGCCTAACCCTTGTCAGTCTGATAAATTTCTATTGATTTTTTATGACGTAATTAAAAAATCACCTCCTCTGAGAGGCCTTCCTTGATCTCATTTCCTTCCCAGATATAGTCATTACTCCCTTCACCATACTCTATAAAACCATTTATGTTCCTCGTTTTTAGTGTTTACGTCTTCTTCTTCCTTTTTTTTTTTTTTTTTTTTTGAGAAAGAGAGCGAGAGAGCAGGGCTGGGGTAAGGGGCAGAGGGAGAAGGGGAGAGAGAATCTTAAGCAGGCTCCATGCCCTGTGTGGAGCCTGATGTGGGGCTCAATCTCATGACCCTATCATGACCTGAGCCAAAATTAAGAATTGGACGCTTAACTGACTGAGCCAACCAGGTCCCCCCTTCAATGTTTACTTCTAAGTAGTCAAATTACTCATTAAAATATTGTCTTTCCAAGTAGACCGTGTGCTTCTTGGAGGTAAGGTCATGTCTTATTTATTGCTGTAGTCCCAGTGCTTGGCTGTGTCTGACATACACTAGGCACCAACAGATGTTTGCTGGATGAATGTATAGATTACTGTCACGACTTTCTATGTTTGCTTGTTTTTTTACAGAAAATGCTGCAAGTTTGAGTTCAGATTTCAATTCTTGATATAATATGCTATATAAGAATCTGTAGGTATTTTTTTTTCTAAAGATTTTATTTATTTATTTGACAGAGAGAGATCACAAATAGAGAGGTAGGCAGTGGGAGAGGGGGAAGCAGGCTCCCCGCTGAGCAGAGAGCCCAATGAGGGGCTTGATCCCAGGACCCTGAGACCATGACCTGAGCCGAAGGCAGAGGCTTTAACCCACTGAGCCACCCAGGTGCCCCAAGAATCTGTAGGTGTTAAACAAAAATAGGAAGCATCCTGATTTTTAAAAGTGTAATCTCGTGAGAAGTGTTCATTAGTAATCTTTATGGAAGGGAAAACAAGGCATACATTTCTAAACTTTGACCTTCTATTTCAAAAGCTCTACCAGATATTTATAGGCAAAAAAGTCTTTTTTTTTAATTTTTTTTAAAGATTTTTTTATTTATTTGACAGAGAGAAACACAGCGAGAGAGGGAACACAAGCAGAGGGAATGGTAGTGGGAGAAGCAGGCTTCCTGCCGAGCAGGGAGCCCGATGCGGGGCTCGATCCCAGAACCCTGGGATCATGACCTGAGCCGAAGGCAGACGCTCAATGACTGAGCCACCCAGGCTCCCCATAGGCAAAAAAGTCTTAATGTTACAAATTGTTTTCACTTAAAAAGGGAAATTGTTCATTAATACACACAAACACACTTCACATTGTCAAACACATACATGCACACAACCTATCTCTATATGCAAACAACATATATGGAACAACATATATGGAACAGATCTACAAGTTCCAACCAAGTGGAATAAGGGGAAACTTAAAAATAGTCATATTAAACTTAATTTATAACACTTCATAATCCTCGTAAGGGTGTAAAGCATCAATAATTCCACTTTTACTATAAACAACCCAAAATATGAACATCTTTGCATATACATCTTCCTAGAACCCCCTGATAATGGGGGGAAATGTATTGTTTATTTTAGCATGAGCCAGACTAATTAGTATGCCTGTCAAAATCTTCCTGTCCCCTATTATTCTTGAAACCTTGATAAGTTCATTTGTTTCAAAGCTGGAGAAATAGAGGTGATAAAAACAAAAGAAACTATCATAGCCTGTAGGAAACTCTACAGGTCAAATGGTTCAGGCTCTTCAATCTTCTGCAGCTTCAGAATTGACTAGAAATGACATCTGCAAGGTTGTCTCTCATTGAAATACTTTTTTTCCTGCAAACTCAGCACCCTTGTGAGTGCAGAACTGATTTTGTGTTAAATGGTTTATCTAGAGCAAATTCAAACACTTGGGATTTTGCAACTCAGTATGAGTGCATTCCTTTCATGTTTGAAATCTTTTTTTTTAATGTTTGTTTTCATTCTTATATTGATTGTAGATCAGAATTTAGAGCAGGACATTAATAACATATCCAATAATTTCTCCTGTTTTTTTCTAGATTATTCCTTGTTCTGGTGGCCATAAACTCAAGCATTATCAAGATTTACGGAACACTAGTAACTTATTACAAAGCTCCTCAGTCCAAAATGCTTTCTTTCCAAAGAACAATTTTAAGTGATGACCACAAGGTGACTGGATTTGGGCAAAGGTTTTATAGTGGTTCAGAATAGACCATTAGGGTTAGCATACAAAAGAGAAATTGCCACGTATTTCTTTTTAAAAATGTTTAAATATGTATTTTCCAAAGTGTTCGCTAAATACGAAACTAATGAAACACTCTTTCAACTTAAGCACGGAAAGGCATAAAGCTCAAGATACTGAGCAGTAGACCAGAAAATAAATCCTAGTTTTCAGATTGAGGTCCCAATATATCTGCACCTTAATTTTTTCTTTCTTTTTTTAAAAATTTGCTGTTAAAAAAAAGTTATGGCTTATAAATCTCTTTGCCCTTCATCCCTTAGTTTTCCTTATAATTTATCCATTGAAGAACCTGGGATGTTCAATTGTTTAGAGTTTCCCATTGTCTGAATTTTGCTAGTTGCAGGCTCACAGTTTCACATATTTATCTGTCCTGTCCTGTCCTGTCCAATTGCCAGTTGGACCCAAAGGCATGGGTCCAACTAATATCTGACATTATTTTGTGCCTCAGTTTCTCTTCTTTCTTTTATGTTATGCTATGCTCGCCACAAGTGTAGCTACCATCTGTCACCATACAGTGCTATTAAAATACTATTGACTGTATGTGCCTCAGTTTCTTAATTTGAAAAGTGGCAACCCGCACATGAAAGTATCACAGCTTACTGGGGTGTCTGTACTTACCACTGTAGAGGAAGCTGAAGGCCAAAAAACACACGTAGGCAAGAGTGTCATCAGAGAACTCAGACCCTGCAATTGCCCGGCTGGTTTCAGCTTTGCCACGAGAGGTATATGATCCCAGATAAATCTCGGGCTCAGTTTCTCCCCTATTAGTCAAAGATACCACTCACCTCAGGAGACTTCTGAGGGTTCAATGAGTTGATGCATTCAAACAAGATTTTTAAACTGTAAAGTACTATAAGCATGTACCAAATAGTTATGTTACTCATTAGCAGGGGCTTAAATAGTTTCATAATGAAAAAATATTTTAATGTCTTAAAGAATCCTTTTAGAGGATTTAAAGGGTAGATATGGCACTAACACAAAATAAAAAGATGATATATATGACATAATGAATACTGTGAAGGAATAAATGACAGCCTCCTGGGCGCGTCCTAGAAACTTACAGCCCTGTGACTCGGGAGCTCTGTGAATTCTGTAGGAGGAGGATCTTGCAAGCTTCTACCACACACAAACAACACAGTGCCATTTAAACAACCCACTCCAAAGCCACTCATCAAAATGACAAGCAATGATTTACAGCTGGTGAATACTGAAAAAAATAATGCTGATTTTATTTACCTTTCAATCTGTGCAAATCCATTAACTATGGGTTCTAATGCTCTTCTTCAAAGCACTTTGCTGGGCCAACTTTCCTTCTTCCACTCCACATCCTGTTTTCCCTAGGCTTCTCACATAAATTCACTTGAGAACTCTCCTGCCTACTCATGTATCTCACACCCCTGACCTCCTCTTCAGCCACAGCCTAAGCCTGAGTCTTCCCTTCCTCTCTCCCTTGCCCACCCAACTTCCATCCAGCCCATCTCTCAGGAAGTTTCTGAAATACCATTTCCAGGTTGTCTTGATTAGCTATAAATAAGAAGCCATTTTTCAAGAGCTTTGTGCTCTTCAATATGGTAGCTATTAGCTACCGGTGACCATTTAAAGGTATATTTAATTTAAATAAATTTTTAAAATTCAGTTTCTCAGTCTTGCAAGTCATATTTTCAAGCTCAGCAGCTACGTCTGGTGGTGGCTGTTTCATTAAATAGTGTAAATATTGTGGAACATTTTCATCATTGCAGAAAGTTCGTTTGGATAGCATTATCATGCAGGAACACCGTTCCTCTCCCTCTACAATCTTGTAAGACAATGTAGTGTAGATATGAGCTCTGAAATTAGATGCCCTTTAGCTTTGGAATGTTGGACTTAAAAGGCTATTAAATGAGATTGTGGAAGTGCCCAGCACAATGCCTGCCAGGGTTAGGTGCTCACTTAATGGGAACATTATTGGTACTCAGTTCTTTTTTCAAGTAAGTCCAGAACCTCTGCTTTTCCCTTTTAGATGGTATACACTGCTATACATCTGAGGGAATACATCTGAGGGAATAACAACAGAGGTTGCTGTTTTTTCTGTGAGGCAGTGTGGCATACTGGAAAGACTATGGGCTTTGGATGCATAGCAACTTGTTGAGATCCACTTGATTAGCTGAGGGCCTTGGGCAAATTAATCTCTCTGAGGCTTAGTTTCTTCATCTGTAATATGGGAATAATAATACTTACGCTGCGCCGTGGTAATGATGATTAGAGATAATGTATGTAAAAAAGGCTGTCTGGCATATGGAATGAGTTCAATAAATTTATTATAGAGGCAGGTACTATGAATTCACTTTAGAGAGTGTCATCCATCCAGCATAGTTAGATGCTAAGTGATTGTTGCTGGTAATGAAGGTCAGGCTAGTAAACCTTTTTTAGGATGGTTTTATGCATTATTTAAACACTTCTCCCCAAACAAGGCTTTCTCTGGTATTTCTAGGATGTAGCTAAACTAAACTTTTCCTCTGTGGTATTATCAATTCTACTCATAACAGTTATCCTAAGTTTGTAAGATACAGAGAAAAAATTGAGCATTTACAACTCATCAGACAGGTTTTAATTTACCATCACTCAGTAGTTTTAAGTATTACAAAGGCATCTATGGAGTGACATGCTGGATTGGAACTGCAAAGATTGGCATAAAGAACCGTCACCACCGTTGTCACCAAGAGAGGCTATAGCCTAAAATTTTGCCCGGACAGCAAGTCTGAAATATATGCCTTCAGAGCCTAACCCAAATATCACAACTTTTATTTTAACAGAGATTAAACACACGCATGAGAAATTGGAGGGCTGCAGGAAGGAGAAGGGAGACATTTTGCATCCTCAGACCCTCTTACACATTCATGCTGCCAAGAGTAGGGCAAACAAGAACCAAGTCTCTCTTGCTTCTAGCAGTTGGTACACCCTAAGTGAGAGTGTATTTCAAGGAGTTGCTCCATTTGCTTGAGTTGTCTTGTTCCTTCATCTGCTACTTGTGGGTCTTTCTAAACTATCCCTGAGGGAGGAGGTGAAGAGTAGTGAATAACCAATCTAGTACCCAGTCATTCCAGAGGAAGGAGACACACACACACACACACACACACACACACACACACACACACACCAAGTTACCAACAAGAGATAAAGGATTCTGTTATCATTGAGCACGATTCCTTTATCTCTCAGAGACAATCAACCTTCAGCCAGAGGAGTATAACCTTAAAACCTCATAACTCAATTTAACATAGTGTTAAAGTTTGGGGGGTTATTTGTCAGTGCTGGGGCTGATATAATCAGTCTGAGGGACCCTAGAACAAAGAGCAGTGGGTGAAGAGCATGTCACCTCCGTGCACATTCATTTCCTTGATGAACAAGGAGCTATTAGCTGCAGAGAAAGCATTATCTAGGTGAAGAATGATGCCGATTGTTTTAGCTGCTTCTCCTGAAATTGTGGAGTAGAACGTAGGGTCCCCATGAGTTAAGGAGCCGTTTTTGTTACTGTGGTGTTGAGGATTTCTTAAAAATTAAGTTTAGTTTGGGAAGGTAAATGGACAAATAGCTCTTCTTCAACAGCAACCAAAAATCAATTTGAGACATAGATCTCCTTTTAACCTCTGTTCTTACCTCATTAAATCAAAAAGTTTTAAAATAATCATATAAGACTTTTTAAAAGTCTAGTTGGATTGAACACTGGCTTTTATGCAAAATTCAAGGACTAGTTAATAAAACACCTAAGGAAGGGGAGAATATATTCATTGAGCACATGGTTTTTGAAGGGATAGGCACAGACTTCAAAATTTAATTCTCAATGAAATATAAACTTTACTCTAATTAGGAACTTCTACACAAAATATTACTTCTAAATTTATCTGCCCGATAAAATTGTTTACCACTTAAGAGTCGCTTCATATTACATTTTAAATTGAACATGCTTTTACCGACTCTAAACAGAAACATAACCTGTAATGTATTTGCAGAAACCACTTCATAATTTTAGTTTGTTTTTTAAAAGCTACAAATATTTTTAAAAATTACATTTGTTATCTTAAAATATTTTTTCTTTAATTTTACCATTCAGCAGAGTTTGTAACATTACTACAGCTTCAAATTACTAATAACATTTCTAAAAGAATAACGCTATTAACCCTTCTCTGAATGTAGGCTTCCTGGCTTTAGATATAAAATTTTATTCTTGTTTTTTGCTGAATAGGCTTATTTTTATCATTTCATTTTAGACATTCTCTGGATATGCTGGACTGCGGTCTAAGTTAGCATTTTAGAAATCCGGAAACTTCCATATAACAAACTCATTAAAATATACTTCAGAAACTGACTCAGACAATGACATAAAATATCTGGTTTTATCATTTAAAAAATGACCAGCATATTTCATTTTAAAAGGATAGTAAAAGTTTCTTAATCAAAAACTTCTCGAGGGTTTTTTACCACATGGATTTACTGCAAACCTTCTTCTGTACCTGCTGGGCCAGTAAACCTGCCAGCCCACCTCAGTCAATATCTCATACTGAGATGCCATGTTTTAAAAATCTTCCTGATCAGGTAAATATTATAGGATATATTCTTTTCTAACCCTGCAGATATAGCTTTCATGGAGACATTTATGAGAGCTGAAAGGATTGAGGGAAAAATAAAACCCATACTGCTTTTTAGGTTGGTTTTTTTTAAAATTCTTTATTGGAATTTCAATAATTCATTTAGCAGAGGGTGCAAAAAATTTCATAAAAATCTTTTCTTAATTTTACACCTTTGCCATATATTGAAAATCATACCCAGCATGCTCTTATATCACTTGGACTGAAAAACAGAATATGGTGGAATTATTGTGAGTGATCAGTTGGGTAAGAGTTTAAAGAACATTATAACTAAATCAGACAGAACTCAATTTCTGCCTACTTTATACAGGAATAGAAAACTTAAAAAGTTGTGAAACTTTTTACCTCGGTCTGGCTTCTGCAGTGCTAGACCGGGACCTCTGCTCTGCCATGGAGAGTGATTCCCAGACTGAGCAGTCATAACTGAAACCCACAGTCTATCACGCTGTAATAATCATAAGTGAACTATAAAACGTGCCTCACTCCTAACTCAGCTGTTAGAATTTACCAAATCACCACTTGCACCTTTCCAGAGATTTCCTCTTAACTAACCTCTTAAGACAAACAAGCAAACAAAAAGAATATAAGAAACCGCAAAAATGCTGGAGGAAGGCCACCATCAGATATGAAAGGTAAACATCTTAAACGTTTATAAATTTATGGGCCTTTGCAAGTTAGCCGCTTGTATTTTTGCTAGACATAATTTAGTGGTGTAACCTCACTTTCCTAACTGAACTGGAATTAATATCAACTTTTCCAACATTTCTTCTGAATTTCTTTGCATCTGATATGCCAAGTTATTATTCATGCACGTATTTTTCTCTCTCAATTAGATAAAGCTGGGATTTCTCACATAGTCGAAAACGGTTTTCTACTGGCAAGACTGTCCCTTAACACTACATGAAACATTTCTTTTTTTCAAAGGTAACATATTTAGAATTAAATTACAGTACAAATTTGATAATTTATCCATTGGACAGATACAAAAGCAGTGAGAAGTTGCTTTTTTTGAAAAGCAGGATTTTAATTTTTTATTTTTTTAAAGATTTTTATTTATTTGACAGAGAGAAACACAGCGAGAGAGGGAACACAAGCAGAGGGAATGGTAGCGGGAGAAGCAGGCTTCCTGCCGAGCAGGGAGCCCGATGCGGGGCTCGATCCCAGGACCCTGGGATCATGACCTGAGCCGAAGGCAGACGCTTAACGACTGAGCCACCCAGACACCCCGTGAAAAGCAGGATTTGAATAAGTTTAAAAAGTAGTAAAAGTCTTTTCTGTTTGGCTTCTTTTTAATGCCTCTCATCCTAAATAAAGGCGAATTTTAATGACTTCCATATTAAGAGAGAAACACTTAAAAAGCAACACTATCAAATTTAAATAAATTTGTTATTTTTGGAGAAGAAAACATGCAGAAGATTAAATGAAGAGCTCCTTGAATTGCCCTGGTATTCCTTAAGAAAATTGAGAAAGATACTTGCCTTGCAGCAGAGGGTATTTACACATATAGAGAAATCAAAGAAGGAACAAGTAATCTGCCTTCCTTTCAGCTTAAATGATATGACAAAGAAATTTGTTATTATTTATAATAAGACACTTATAAGAACTCAGATATAATTTCCTAGGAAAATTTCTTCTAACCTATATCAACAATGACTACAATACTCCAAAAGACCCTTTGACACCTCCTTATCGTTAGAAAAGTCAAACTTTTGCAAACAATTTCTATATTATACTGTTATTAACTATAATATCCAGGAAACTGATGATCATAATTTCCCTAATTTTAATGCTAAATTAAATAATTCAAACTTTTAAACTGATTAATAGATTAAGGTAAATAAATAATTATTCTAAAATTGATCTTTTTAAAAAAAATAAAAAATAAAATAAAATAGATCTTTTTCCAATAGCCAAGGAAAGACAGATCTCTGAGTAAGGACGTACATTTCAGAGAGCTTTGTGAAAACACATACATGTAATTTAAAATCAGTAGTCAAAGAATGTGTGTCCAAGGGCAGTCACAATTTTTTGGTGACCATACCAATTGAAATACACATGGGAGTAAACGGTGCAGGTATAACTAAGGGTCATTTTTTGCTTCTCTACTTAAAATAGTGTTCCAAAATTTTTATGAAAATCCACAACTTAGTCTTTCTCATGAAAAGTATAGCCTTTACACGAAAAAAAAAAAATCAGATCCAGCAGTTGCATCAGAAACCTGACACAGATCAGAAAATCGGGGTGTATAAGATCACCTAACCTGATTACAAATAAATCTCAAAAATGTTATGTCAAATCATTGTTTTTGAAAAAGTGTAAAAATTAGACTACTCCTATTACGACTCATGCTTTGTTTTTAAGAGGTTTTATCTTCAGGTTTGTTAAAGTTTGTGTTCAGATGCTCAGAAGAATGTCAATACCACAAATTAATAAATAGCTGAGATTAAATTTTATTCACACATCTTAAGGAAGAAGCACACAAAATGAATTAATTTCCCTATTTAAAAAATTATCATCCCTTCAAGTAGGGAAGAAAAAAGGGAGTCACTCAAAAACTATCAGTTTTCTATTTAGTATTTAAGTTGTTATAATATTCTCACTTATTTCACCTGTAACTAACCCCTTTTCATTTTATTCTGCTATGTCTATGCCATTCCTCTCTTGCAATGTCTCAATCTGTGCAACATTCAATATTCCCTTTTAGGGAAAAAAAAAATCTAATATTAAAAAGCATGGTCCCACATTTATTTCTAGAGTTCTCAGAATTTCCAGATAGGACCTCATATTTTCATTAGAATGTGACCTGAGCATAAAGGCAAGCTACCTAAGACCATTACTCAAAATTTTAGAGTAGCTTAAAAAAAAAGAAAAAACAAACACAAAAATTACTTAGGGGCAGTGTTTAATCTGAATGTCTTCACCTCCTGGGTTGCCATGTAAGGCATATTAATAACAACTCCTCATTGGTTCTTTTCTATACACCAACTATTCCAAGACAGAGGTGCTACTTTTAGTGGTGTCCTAGAAAAATAAACATAATTTTGTACTACCTGTAGAAAATTTTTTCCATAGGCAAGATATGTGAACTTATTTGCATGCCAATTTAGCCCTTCCTTCAGCTATTTACTACTTACTAGGACTTTATGAATATTTGAATGTGTCTACCACAGAAGGAATGCTACAATAATAAATTATAAAACCAGTCCAATTAATATGTTATGGGGGATTTAGGATATCTGTTTAAGTCTGTTAGAAATGATAACCACATGGGTTTATAATGGCAAAGAAAAAAGTACCTATAAATTTGGTTTAAAACTCATATACAAGCCTCCTTTATTTATCTATTTGGGAATATAAAACCCTCAAGATTATAGTTTTATTTTATTTGTCCTCATCTTAACTTATGTAATAAGAAATATACTGAAATGACGGTTGTAAGAAAGTAATATCTTTTGGGTTTTAGGGCATTAATAAAATAAAAGAACAGGAATTTCTCAGATCCAAGTGCATGTGTGCTTGGATACATATATACGGGTATATATGTGTGTGTGTATAATTTTTAAATTTTTTGATTCATTGTCTATGCTCGCATCTTGAGAATTTATGGATTTTAGCCTTCCTCATCAGCCAAAACCAGATAATCCAGGAAAGACCCAAAGTAGTATTTTCTTTTGCCACAAGAGGGGGCTAGAGAATTCTGATCTCTTCTAAGGTCTGTAAAACCCTCTTAACTGCTACTTTATAGACATTCAATTACAACAGGCCATAATACATTAAGGCGTTAAAATACACATATATCCCAACATATGCCAAAACAAGCCTTACACTGGTGTGCCCGCCAGATGATCACCAACACCAATATCAAATAAACACTTGGGCATTTTCTTATGGTTTATATGAGATTTTATGCTTTATCACTTCCCTCCCCAAAAGGCAGCTCTCTTGGTTAGGTGATCCCCTTGGAATGGAAAATATCAAGGAGTGTGATAAAATATCCAAGGACTGGAGAGTATGACAGGGGCAGAGTGAGGTAAGCATTAAGAGAACTGAAATTTATGGAGTTTGGAAAAGTGAAGACTCTGGGGATAAACGTTCATAGTCTTTAAAAACCTTCTAAAGGTAACAATATAAATGAATTAGGGGAATTATTCAGTCTCAGAAGATGGTATAGAAAAGAGCAATGGCCTGAAACTAAGGAAGGAAAAGTTTAGGTTAGACGTGAAGAATAAATTAGTAATAATAGTTGGGCGGGCAAGATGTCCTGCAAGGGAAGGGTACAAAGCATAATCGCTATATTTGATAATTAATTAAATGAGATATTAGTAAGAATGATGTGAATTCATTAGAAGGGCTAGATTAGATAACTCAAGTGATTTTTTTCCCTAAGCTGTGACAATCTCTAGGCCCAAATGTGTTCTTGGGCATTCATAAATGTCTTTCAATGATGATAATGATCATTTGTAGAGAGGAGAGCTCATGCTCTCAGTTAACCCTATGTTTTGTTGATTAAAAAAATCCGAGTGTTACTATGAAATAACCTAATTATAAAATTAACTATGACAACAGTGATGTTTATCTTTCAGAATATTGCACTAAAATATAATGTAAGCCATACCCTAACAATTTATAGAAATGGATTTCTAAATTGGATAAAGGCTTCTGTAAGTGAAAACTTTCCAAGAAGGAACAATTCCCCTATAAATCCCAATTTTACAAGCCAGAGCAACTACTCCGTATAATCCTTCTTTCCCGCTAGACTAGTGTATCTGGGTGTAAGCTACTTAGGGGCTACCATAAAAAAGGCTGGCACTCAAAGTCAGAAACACAGTCAAGAGAATAAATGTAATATAGCTTGTGAATTCAACAACTTCCCCTAACAGAACACAATATTTGAGATTAACAGGTGCTTCCACAGTGTTTTAAACAGCATTATTAAGATTCTAACATTTACTTTTTGATTGAAAAGTCAGAGTTCTATGATAGGCCAAAGAATTTATGGAGAGCAGAAAAATAAAGATCACCAAATTACCGTTTGAAAAAACAAATCACCCTTTAAAAATATACATGCACATATATAGAGAGTAAAAATATACATTTATATTTACATAAATTAGGTACATGTATCTATATCATACCTGAGAATACGGAATTCCTGAGCTTTAGACATGACTGCTCTAGGTAAGGTAGCTAACCCTCAGGTGATCCAGCATTCATCTATAAGGCAGATGCTATGTTTAATTATAATGCATTTATAGATTCTAAGATCAAGGTAATTAAGCATGGTATATAAGATTTTCTAATAAATAGCACACAAGATATATAAACCCTCCCTACCTCTGATCGATTTATATATCAATCAGACAGATATGTTACATTAACCACCAAAACACCGCGTATCATTTCACCACTACTGTAATGACCACACTGACATCTTCAATAATCATATATTAGAACTTTCACATTACCATGAACCTCGTCAACTACTTTAGAATTTGGAGAGAAACAATGAATACTCGAGGCAGAATGAAAAAGCTTAATCTCATTTGCCAAGTCACTCACATAAAAGTCAACTATTTGCACTTAAAAATGGCCACAGTTATTTCACTACTAATTATAGTGGAAGCTCAATAAAGGTTTGACCTTTCAGAGAATGGACCTCAGCGCATACTCCCAGTCTGGAATAGACTTCTAAAAACACTTTGGCCACAGCGCAGGCCAAATATTATCTTGACTTTCTTCCAAACCACTGCAAGGCCAACCAGTTTTTTTTTTCCCCCCTGCAAAACTCGGTTCCTGATAATCACTACTTGATTATGTATTGTATGCTTTGTTGTAGGGGTGTCTAATCTTCTCTCTTCAACTAGATTATTTACTCATTAAGGAAAGGAATCATATCCTATTCCTCTTCATATCTTCCACACAGCCTCTAAACTCAGGAATGAATAAAGGCATCCAATATAGATATTCAATAGCTAACTCTTCATTAGCAGTATATTAAAATCTATACTATGGATAAAAAGGCCTAAAAAGGTAACTAATTAGTTATATGTCAAATCAACTCAAGTACTTATTATGTGTTACTCATAGTGATAATTGTTAACATTTATGGAACTCTTTGGAATTCTTTATAAAACATACTACTCCCAAATCATTCTGGGAAAAGAATACAAAAATACATTGACCACAGAGACACATGTACCTGAAGAACCTGACTGAAACTTGCAAGAAATAGGCTTAAGAGACACGATCAGGCCTCCTGCAAAGCTGGACTGTAGACAGATCATGCAGGTGCGGGAAGGTAGACAGTGTGAGCTTGGGAAGGCCTCTCCCAGGGCAGTGGTCTTGGTTTCCGTGCGGGCTCTGTCTTGCTAGATAGAGGACGTAGGCATTAGCCTCTTTAAAATGTAGCTTCCTCTTTGGTAAAACAGAGATTAGATTAGGTGATTACCAAGTAGTCTGTTCCAGTTCTAAAATGCCATGATTCTATGTAAAAAACTTGGGTTCAATTTGTAGAGTATGTTCTAGTGAAAGAAGCATTATGGAAGATAGCCAGCCATCAACACATGAGAGACTGCTTTACTGGGTCCTGGACAGAAGGTTAGAGTTTAAACATTCACCGACAGCCCAACATGCCAGGCTGAAGAATGAAAAATGGGTAGTTCATAGACAGATAATTGTTATTGTTTTTTTTATTCTTCACAAAACATGTATAATCCTTGGTAATCATTTGTTTAAGTTATATAAATTACTGTCAACTTTGAAACCCAGTTTGTCATCCTCATCTGTGATTTATACCAGACTATATAAACGACATGATGTCTTCGATCTAATAAGACATCTATCTTCATGAAGGAGGCCACTGCGATCCTGAGTGACAGCTTACTTACCCTTATCACAGTTAACTCAACATCAGTCCTTAATTTCTCCCAGCGATCTGAAATCTGATGGACTCACCTGAAGCCAAGAGACACTTGTTCAGAAATCCAACATGCTTATGAAAGTATGTTTCACTGTAGAATTTGTTCTTTGGCCCCAAAAGCACGGACATGGAAAGAAAGAAGTTTTGTGTTCCTTCACAGTGTGCACTGTAAACACACACACACATAAACTCCATTGGGGTTGACAGGAGTCATGTGCCTTTACTAAAGAAAAATATTCCTGTGAGCAACAAAGATGAAAGCAACTATCTGAGGAATACAAAGAAAATGAGAGAAGTGCTTGTTTGATTGCATGAATGTATGCACGTGTGTTTGTTATGTGTTCATATACGGAAAGAGACTATTTTGAGTCACATTCATTATCTTCATTCATAGAGTAAAAAGGAACTAAAAACTCTAAATATCTTCATATAGTTTATGTAGTTAAAACACACACACACACACACACACACACACACACACACAGGGGTGCCTGTGTGGCTCAGTTGGTTAAGTATCCAACTCTTAACTCTTAGGCTCAGATCATAAACTCAGAGTTTGGGGACTGAGCCCCGTGTCAGGCTCTGCACTCAGCACAGAGTCTGCTTGTCCCTCTCCCTCTGCTCCTCCCTGTACTCTCTCTCAAATAAATAAAAAAATAAACAAGCAAATAAATAAAATCTTACACACACACACACACACACACACACACACACACACACACACACACGAAGTAGTGGGCTTGACCCTAACAGTGAGAGGGAAGTAAACAGCTTGTTGTTTTTAGCCCATTAACTCTCTCCCCCTACTAGGGCACCAGTGACTGAGCCTGCAATAGGTTCCTAACATTCCAAATAAAGCCGCCCTAAAATATGCACATTTTCCTCCAAAGTCATCAGCAGGATGTGGCCTAAGATTTACCTGACTGGTAAGGTCACTTACCACTAACCACTGCATCGTTAATTCACATAGCTCAGTAAACACTGTAAGACGTGCAGTTTATTTATCCTGTGAAACAACATAATTTATACTCTAAACTCAGACTTTATACAGGACTCAGAGCAACGGGGGTCTCAAACTGGTTTGTGAACAGACATCTTTTATACCCTTTGAGTAGAAGAAAGTCAGTTGCAGGTGTTATGCGTGGACTAAGAGGAAGCCTTTTAAAACAAATTACAGCTCTTTATAAGTATCTAATAACATGACCTTGAAAATGTAAAGCAAAACAGAAAAATGGATACATCTACAACTACAATTGGAGATTTTAACACGAACCTCTCAGCAGATAAAAGGCAGGATATAAAAGATTTGAAGAATATTATTTATAAGTATAAAAATAAATTTAAAAAACCTAAAAACTGTTAAGAGTGTGTTCAATAAATATTTTTGGGAGCCACACAGCACCTAAGCATAAACTGATTACTACTAGGCCACAAAAGAAGTCTCAACAAAGTCCAAAGAATTTAAGTGACATACACTATGTTCTTAGACTATCATGTAATAAAAATTAACAGTCAAAATAAAAAAGCAGGTTTAAAAATCCCTATATATCAAATTTTGAAGGATGCAGTTAAAGTAGTATTTAAAGGATAGTTTTTAGCTTTGAATACATTCACCTTGTAAATGAATGTTATACTCAGTGGAATAAAAGCAATAGAGAGAGTGAGATGTAAAGCCCATAGTTTGTTTCAGAGGAAAAACATCCAGCTCACCAGAGCTCTACACATAGCAGCGGGCTTGTCATCTATTGGAACCCTTCCTCCATCCCCTACCTCCCCCTACCCGTGGATTAGATACTTCATTCTTAGCCAAGTCACTGAATTTCTCGAAGCTTCAAGTTTTTAACCTATAAACAGTGGGGATAACAGGACTTTCTTTTCTGAGCCGATTGGAGAATTAAATGAGATAATCCGCAAAAAGCCCTTAGTACAGTACAGTAAATGCTCAATAAATGATTCCTCTTATTTTCCAACTCCCAGAACGCATGATTCTAACTTTGGTACAATGAAATTTAAGACAAACAGGAATTCCAGCCAAAAAAAAAAGTCTAATCAATAAAATCTAATTAATAAATTAAACCTTCATTTTTATTATTCTTCCCCTCATTAGGGAATACATTAAAATAATATTTCCTTCCTATTATTATTATAGAAATGAAACACACAAGGATCAACAAAAGCTATTGTTATTCATAATATCAAATCCAAAAATTGACTTCTATTCCAGAACTAAAATGAAAGCAGAGAAATGTAAAAAAAAAAAAAAGTGCTAAAACTAACGCTGGGAAAAACTTATTCGCTTTATTTTCAAAATATTCTATATGTTTTTTAATGAACATTTCAGAAAAGACATAGAGTTGAAAATGACCACTATTTGTATTTTAATGGGTCTGCAATTCCTTTTAAATCAAGTAGCATATAATAAATTGATCAAAACCAGGCTTCCCCTTACTCATTATTACTCTTCTCCAAAAATGGTTAGAGGTCTTTAACTTTCCCGGTTCTATCCTTCATTTCCCTGGAAAGTAAGAACCTTCTCTAACCTTCGACAATCTGATGTAAAAATAAATTTTAAGAACATTTTTCTCACTTCTTCCCAGATTTATCTGTCCAATACTCATTCCCATTTCTTTTTCCTTAATTAGAATGTGATAATATATTTACAATATACTGTTACAGATTCTAGGTTTCTTCTCCTAGAAAATAACCTTATTTTTTCTTTTTCTTCCAGAAGGAGTCACTATATCCTGTTTATAGAACACTTTCCCCAGCCCATCTTTTAACAATGTACACTAATGAGATAACTTTATAAACACATTAAAATCTATTGTATATTTTGGATGATGAAAGCAATCAGATCTCCAGCTATGTAGTTGGCTGGTTTCTGTACAGTAATTGTATCCAGTGTTTCATGTTGAACTTTTTTCCCTTAAAATGATAGAAACTATGCCTCCTTGGGTTGAGAAATCTAAATGTTATTACTTGTTAGCCAGTTTTCATTCCCCATGGTGGGGCTATGCTCTTGCTGGTGGATCTCTCCCTGCAGGGTATATAGCTGCTGTTCTCAGATTGAGAGCATTTGCAAAGCAGAAGGAGAAGAAATTGGAATTAGGTAGCAACAAGCTCTCATTTTTATGCATGGGTTAGCCTGTAACCTTGGTGTTCATTTTTTGCTGTGTACCTGGCCAGGCTTCTGTATGCTTCTAGAGCTCTTTGTAGTCTTCACAAAAGCATGATCCTAACATCACACGCACCGTGGTTATTGCATCTCACGCTGAAGTTATGGGTGGATGGGTCAGACCATGTGTCCTTTTGTAATTGTACATTTAGGACACTGTTGTGACTGAGGTGGAACACAACAATCCTGAAATATTTTAACAGTAACCTTTCATTTTTCTAATAAAGATAAAATTCCAAAAGTCTAAAATAACTGTCACTACACAAAAAAGTTAAAGAATACCTTTTCTTCCTAAAGGATCACCTTAGGTATCCCACCAGCAAATGAAGACACTGACTTTATATTTGTTCATTTGTCTACTTATTAATAGTATGTTTTTGCAATGAGATGGTAATCTCCATGAGGACAGGGACTGTGTCTGATTTTTTGTTTTTGTTTTTGTGTGTGTGTCTGATTTTTTACTGCATATTTCATCTACTGCTTAGTACAGCGCCTGGCCATTACCTTGTAATCTCTAAATAAGTATTTGTTAAAATAATGAGTAGCATATGAAGTTACTATTCTCAATAATAGTAAAATCTAGTTAAAATAGAATGTCTACTGAAAATTTTAACATCTTTATACCCTTTTCCTTAATTGCACGGGAAATGTATTTATCACTACTTTTTAGGGGAAGGAAACATTTATCGCACCCACCATGCATCAGGCACTCAGATACTGTGCTAGTTTCAATGCTTTGCACAAACTCATATTCAAATATTATTTCCCTTTCTCTTTTTCCCCCTCTTGCTGACTTGTTTCTTAAATTCCACATATGAGTGAAATCATATGGTACTTGTCTTTCTCTGACTTATTTTGCTTAGCATAAATACTCTCTAGCTCCATTCATGTCATTGCGCACGGCAAGAAAAAAAGACAGAGGCAAACCAAGAAACAGACTCTTACCTACAGAGAACAAACTGAGGGTTACCAGAGGGAAAGTGGACGGGGGCATGTGTAAAGTAGGTGAAAGGGATTAAGGAGGGCACTTGTCATGATGAGCAATGGGTGTTATATGGAAGTGTTGAGCCACTACGTTGTATACCCAAAATTGCTATTACGGTGCATGTTCACCAACGGGAATTTAAACTAAAACTTTAAAAAGTGAAATTTTAAATTAAACAAACAAACAAATAAATAATAAAATACTATGTAAACATAAACATCATCCTACAATCAAATTTTTAACACACAAACAATCTATTCCTATCTCTGTGTCATTTTGAGAATTCTCTTAACTTTTATACATGAATCTAAAAATTAAAAGCTATGAAGTAAGAATTTAATCTTATTAATCTAGTTAGCTCCTCTCTTATGAGGAACCAGCATGGAGCAAAGTTTCTACCTTGGAATTTTCCAGATACTAGACTTACCTCTTTCAACACTATATTTTTTTTAAAACTTTCAACTCTTTTTAATGAAAATACTTTTAATACTTTTAAGTGCATAAAATACTTTTATGTATCTGTATAGTCTTAACCAAAATGTCTGGAACATGAATCTGTCTTTTTGATAATCCGGATAAAGATAGTAGTAAAGGCAGCCGGGTGGTTGAGAGCAGAGGTTCCAGAACTAGACTGTGTCATTATAAATCCTGGCACTACTGCTTACTAGCTGTGTGATCTTAGATCAGTCAACTTCCCTGGGTCTCTGTTTCCTTCTCTGTAAAATGAGGATAATCCTAGTATCTACCTCTTAGGGCTATTCTCAGCCTTAAATGATGAGAGATGCAAAGTACTTAGAACACAGGTGCAGGGTACATAGTAAGTGCTTACTAAATGCTAGCCAAAAAGCTTTACTTTATTGAAGATACTGAGCTCTTAGTTTCTCTCTACAATATGATATGGCCCCAGAATGCTGTGGTTTTGAGTTCCCATATAAATTTTGTTTTGTTTACCAATTTTGTTTCCTGCATAAATTTTTAGTTGTGTTCCTCTTCCTCACCTCTATGTTATTTGTCAATCGATGCCTCTAAAGTGCCTTTTCTTCTAAATTTGATGTTATATCCCACTATGGGTTTGAGAAATCAAATCGCTGTCATGGTTAGAAATGTGTAAAAAGAGGAATCTCCAGTGAAGGCCTCAGGGGCTTTCCCAAGCTATGGTACAGAAGTGTTAACACAACCTTCAGGACCCTCCATTTCCACTTAGAGGTGCTTCTGGCTTACTTATTGTGTTCTCAGCTGTATCTGGGAAAGCTGGGAATACCAAATAAGTGACCTGTAGATTAACAAGGTACTATTGTTCTAATTCTGTCAGGCATCGGATTAATCAAAAACAAATGAAAGGTTGGTTTTGCCCTGTTAATTTTCTAAAATTATTAATAAACTACCAGGGTAATTATTAAGCTTGCAATCCAAACAATGTTTTTAGTATACACTTGAGTCAATATACAGATCCTAAACTGCAAGGCCCAATTTCTAAAAAAGCTCCAACAAAATAAAATGTCTCTGTCTGACTGAATCCGTAGTTTTGATGTGGAGGTTATTAATTCAATGAAAGGGAGAAAATCTGGTTTGCCTAAAAGGCTAAATGAAGTAAGAATTAACGGACAAATGAGCTAATATTACACTGTATACTAACTAACTGGAATTTAAATAAAAACTTAAGAAAAAAGAATTAGTGAATAAGTTAAAAAGGAAAAGGAATTAGGGATTACGAACTCCTGGAAAATGCCAAAGTCATAGGGAAACTTGAAAGAAAAATAAATTGGAAGATTACAGGCTAATAAAGAGAAATAAGGAATAGTTTACCAGCTCTACTCTCAATCCCTAAGTGAATAATGTGCTTCCAAATTTAATATTCGGTTTAGTAGCGTGTCTACCTTTTTCCCCCACCAAAAAGGCACAAGAGAGACTTTGGTAAGATAACCGTGTGCATCAGTGATGATCAAACCGTCTGTTCAAGTGGCCAGATGCCAGAAGAGACACAGTGAACCCCCACCCTTGGGATATCTGAGCTCGAGCCAGAAACTGGCAGCCACCAAGCCAAAAATTTTATATTCATGTATTTTAAAAATTCATGTACATTTTACACCCCCGCTCTATTACGTACCAATGTGTTTTTAATATAAAAGTAATGTTTATAACAGTTGAATTATTTAACTCCTCCCATTCCCAAATCTTCAAGTAAAATTAATGCTCCAGGAAGATTTACATGTGGTTCTGGTGGCTTCCTTTTCCCCTTGAACAACACCGATGTGGTCAGAGAGGGATATGGGAGAAGCATGGATAAAAATTGTATCTTATTGCAATATGATGAGCTCAAGGGCCTCAAAGAATCCACAATAAGCCAATAATCACTAAAGGAAAGCTCTGATTTTCATGCAACTCTGTGAAAATAAGAAATGTGAAAGATGGTGAACTGGGCCCTGCAATGTTAAGATGTCGTCTTAGCTTTTGAGATACAGTTCTTAGAAAAAGATCAATAATGATGTCTTCCTGCTCCAGTATGGAATTAGTGTTTCCCTAAATACATTAGCTTCAGAAGTATTGAATTACCTGGAAGGATCGGCACCACGATGAAATAAATAGTTTTGTTTTTTTTTTTTTCAAACTAGCGATTACCAATACAGAAAACCCACTGACGTCCGCTTGGTTCAACATGACAAAAGGCAAAACCACCAAGACAAAAAGTAACAAAGCAGCGTGATCAACTCAAAATCCAGGAAGATGACACTCACCCTCATCCTGATAATCAGGCAAAAAAGGTGCATCGGATGTGAGAGAAGGGCCGTGAATTCCACTCTGATTATCATCAGAGCTGTCTTGTCCAAGGTAACTTTCAGCTTGGTCTCCCCCTAAGGGACAAACAAGAAGAAAAACAAGGTCATACTTTGGACATCTTTATAAAGGTCTCTGTAGATGTCTTCTGATATTCATTCTTGCCCTCCTATGAAAGATATATCTTTTACTTGGTGGACATGGCCACTATCCATTAACATAGGAGAGACAGATAAATCAGAACCAACTTACCTGGATGGGAAATTTTCCACTCAGCTAACTAACTACTGTTACTAGAGAGTGGGGAGACCTCTCGCCTCCAGAGACAAACTTTCCATCACACTTAAAATGAAAACACAGCTATATAAATACATATTCATAAATATTGGCTTCCATTAGTTGCAACCTTTACCCTGAACTCCTGTTTCTCTTTATATTTCCAAATGGAACAGAATAAATCACACAAAGGGTTAACCTATACATAATACAATGTAACAGGTCAATATTCTTTCCTTCTCTGAAAACTAAGAGACTTAAAAACAGAGAGAACCTAGACTTTGCTGGATTCTATTCCAATTTAAATCACTACTTGTTTTGCAATCTTAAGAAATTCTCTCTTTATAATTCTAGTTTACAGCCTATGCAACCAACCTCTTAGGAATTCTAAAAGCCCTGAGAAGGTAATATTTGTTCTGCAAAATGGCTTTGATGAAAGGTAATGTATATGCAATACTGAATTATGCAATTAAAAATGCTAATCCCTTTTGGGTGTTTTCAACATACATTGGATTATATTTTGTAGAAGTGGCCCATGCTATTATGATACTTTAAAAGGTTCAGACAGAAGATGTTCGATCATTCAGAAACCGGAAGAAAAGGCTCTGCGTTGCAAATGGCTTCCTTAAAATCCCCCAAACAGAGGTACAGTCTGCTGATAAAAGGACACCAACAGCTGCTCAGTTCATTTCACAAACATGAAAAGGGGATTTTCAACTGAATTTAATATTATCTCAAATACTAATTTCCAAAGGAAATCACCAATGCTAATCTCAGTAAACACTGTAGAGTTTTGGCCCTGGATTTCAACGAGGGAGCAGTGAAACCAAACAACCTACATAGAATCTGTATTGCCTCACTTTAAAGGTTTATTTCCTACAATTAAACTGGAAGGATAGGGAGGATATAAAATGATAAAAAGAGAATGGTTGTAGCCTTCTCTTTCCATAAATTAGATGATTATAGCTAGTCTCTTCTATGAATGCTCGATGATAGGTAGCTTGTCCGTAACTGACTTGAACACCTGCAGATACAGGACTTTAGAAATAAAGTATGGGCTTGATTATGGGAAAGAAAAGTTAAAAACAACAACAAACAACAACCTCACACAGCAGTCTTGGCCAGAGCCAGGACAAATCCTCTCCTTTATTAGGCTACTGATCAGGACACAAAGCTTATTATAGTTATGCTTATAGTATTGCTGTGAAATTTCCCTTATAATCAGAAAAATTCTCAAATACTGGACTGAGGGCTAAAGTACTGAAATTTTACATCAATGGAATTTGCAAATCCACTGGTAATTCTATTACCAAAACAATCTAAATGGACCACTAGGCAGGTAACCTGAAAGTGAGCTGTGAGGTTAAAAGAATTTTAAAATTGTGAGCCAAACTGAAATCTATTTTAAAAAAAAAGCAGCTTGGCTTATCAAGAAAAATTTAACATTTGTACATATACAGAACATTATTTATCAACTGTAATTCTAGACTCAAGGTTTTCTGCTTGCTTCAGAAATTTGACAAAAGTACTCTTACGTTTTCTAGAATTCCAGGCTTTTAAAAACAAAAAAAAGCCAATCAGGAGGGACTTTGTTTTGTTGTATTTTAATGAACATTTTATTTTGGAATAATTTTGGATTTATTGAAAGTATTATAAAGATAGTATATCTTTGTAGATATACTATATATATCTATATAACAGAGAGTTCCCACATACCCTTCACCCAATTTCCCCCAACTTCTTATATAACTAGGGTATTTCTGTCAAAACCAAGAGATTAACATTGTTATACTGCTATTAAATAAACTATAGACTTTATTTGGATGTCCCCAGTTTTCCCACTAAGGTCCTTTTTCTTTTCTTTTTTTTTTAAATTTAAGTTCAATTAGCCAACATATAATACATCATTAATTTTCAACGTACTGTCCTTTTTCTGTTCCAGGATCCAATTCAGTTGTAAAAATCTCATCTAAAATACCAAATACCTGCCTGGATTTAGCATTTGATCTATCAACTTCAGATGGAAAAGTCACTTCTGTGTTTTTCCTAGGCTTTCTGAACAGAGTTACCCAAAGTGGGCTTTTAACAGCCATCCCTGTGCCAAATATAAGACCATGCCTTTGTAAAGTATACAACAACAAAGGTATACAACTCAGTGCAGCAAAAACGGAGCCTGGGTTAGTACTAAAAATGGTTGTGGTGGGGGAAACATTTAAAAATATGTTTTACATCCAAGCATAATTTGTTCCTGATGATGGAAATGTTGCTGTAAGTGTTTTTAGTGCCACATCGAGTGGCCCAACTCCCTTGGGCACACACAGAAAAAAGCCTATAACGCTATATAAATAGACACTCCCGTGTAATTAAAATGATTACAACTACTCAAGATGCATGGGTGAAAAGTTTTATAGGAGAACCAGCAATTACTGTGGTCATTTTGGATTTGTTTAAGTTTAGAACATCATTTTTCCTTAAAACATAACAGCAAGTGATCGCTGGACTCATCTGCGGCTCTGAGAATCGCAGTTGCAGGCGGCCACTACTGTAGTCCAGTGGGATCAGACATAAATGATCACAAACTATAGTGACAGACACTTCCATTCAGCAGCTCTACAATTAGGGCTTAGAACTCCATTGCTTAGAGTGGCTTTCTCACAAGCAAGACCCCTTGCCACTAGAGACACACTTTCCCATTGCAACTTGCTCAGAATCAATATATTTCTATACAGATATATATTCTAACACACAATATCTCCATTAATCACATCCACTACCTCCGGTCCCTTTTCTTTGTATTTCTAAACAAGATCTGGGGAAACTATATCAAGGGTTCATCTGCTATTAGCTGGTAATTTGCTCCTCTATCCTAAGTGTCATAAGAATTGGGCGCTAGATACACTCCTTAATATATTCAAGGGCAGGTTCTCCACCGAGTATCGTACTGAGAGGCCTATAAGGGGATGATTTCTCTATTGTTCTTTCCTGAGAATCAAACTCAATTTCATTCATGCTCCATAGAATGATAAGTTGGGAATTTCTGAGGTTTGGAGCAGAAATATAAAGCAGCTTTGTGTCAGGTGTGAGGTAATTATTTGCTAGGGTTTCTGTGCTATTTGTTTTTATTCCCAGTGTTTTCATTAACAGTTAATGAGTTTTCCCCCTTAATTCTGAAACAATAGCTTGGCCACTAGAAGTTGGCTTTTTTTTCTGCCATGGATTCAACCAGCTGTTGCTGCTCCATAAACTTTATGGAGAAGTGAATTAAACTGCTAAAAACTTTCATTTCCTAATTCAATTCCAAATAAAACGGGGGGAAAAAATGAACCATGATGATATTTCCCTTGTAGCTATTTTGACTCATAGCAAACCCATCTGATCCTGAACTTACAGGTACTATTTGGGGACAAAAACAGGCCATAATGACAACTTTACCAAAGAAATGAAAAAAAAAAAAAAAAGATAGAAAGCAGTTTAAGCATAAAAAGTAACATGACAATAACAAATAGATAAGACATAAATACATGCTTGCTTATTCGACATATAAGGGCTCAATGGTTTTTCCACGTTAGTATGAAGCCGTCATTTTTTACTTCTAATTAATTGTGAGCTGTGTTATAAAGACTTCATTCACATCTGCAACCAACTGTTTCTATAGCGTGGTTCAAAATTCCCAGAGTTTGCTATCACTTCACCAAGGATAAAATAAGGAAATTGAAATTAATGTAGAATTATCAGCAACTTTTTTGGCTTTTGTTTTTATTGTTGCCATTGGAAGGGAACACATGACTTCTGACTCTATTTAATATTTAAGAACCCATGAGACACACAGCTCCCTCTTTAAACTAATAAATTCTAAATAAAACGCTATAAATAAAAGTCCCTGATCCAAATCCAGTTAGTTTTCATGCTTGATAGCACTAATATTGCCAGGTTTTCTTGGACCAATTTAATAGTAATGCAGTTTCCAAAGCTGAACTAAGGTAAGATTGGAAAAAACTGCAGCGTATTATTCCTTAGTATAACCATTCACCTAAGTTATTGAATAGAACACCAACTACAGAAATAGACTGGGTACATACGTGCCCATATATGTGAAATGTTCCTCCCATGTAAATACGTTATGGAGCCCATTTGCAACACCAAAGCTAAGGTTCTGTCAACAGTTCTGTTATAAATTAGATAACATTTTGCACATACTCATGCATTAGAAAATGTATAGTGTTTCCCACAGAACATCTTAGAGGCTTCACTGATTTCTAAATATCCATTTGGATTTGCGTGGTTAGTTCTTGTGATTAATCCATGGGTAGTGAAGGTCTCAAATTCTTCTCCATTCTATAATCTGACTTCCTGCCCATCTCTTTTTTCTCCCCCTCCTACCTCTAGTCATAACTCAATGTATAAATATTCTTTTTCTCCCCCAAGGCCCTGGCAGTGAGTATAATAGTACTGAATGTCATTAAGTCTACAGAACAAATGATAGGCCAGGTAAAGAGAGTTTACATTTATCATTCTTTTAAAAAGTTGCTCCAACAAGATCTCGAATGTACAAGAAATAAATTGAGCCTAAGGTTAAATTTTTTTTAGCTCATGATACTGTTTACTAATTGTATTATTTTCATCATGCAGAGAATAACAGACTTCTCAAGAACCTTTAGGGTTATCATTGCAGAGAATAGCACAGTCTAAATGATCAGAAATGGAATAAAATTGATTTGATGCTACAACCAAAAGGGTAGTGTAGCTTAATATTTCCTAAGGAACTATGTCTGTCAGTTCCGGGTTGGACAGGAAAATGCCCACGGGAACCAATTGAAAAGTTTTTCCCCCCTCCTTCAGAAAAGGGGTCCTTCATGATGCAGTTCTTCATTTTGACCAGTAGGGTGGGCTGCAGTGTGTAGCATCACCCTCGTTCTTAAAAAAGAAAGGAAAAAAGAAAGGTAGCCAGCCACCAAGTGAACCCTTCTGTTCCTACCCCTCCCCCACCAGGAAATGCTAAGATTTTTAACCCTTCTTAGGTTTCACACAGGGCATAACTCCTGGATGTTAACAAACTGGAGGGCTGGCAGCAACAAATATAAACCAGATAATTGTATATGTGACAACACACACTTCATAAAGCAAATTATAGCCTGTCAGCAATCATTCTGGCTTTATAACAACACATTCCATCTACCACTGTTATTGTTCAACTGGTACTAAAATGGAGCCTGCTGAGTTAGAATATTTTCAATAGTAATGAGGTTTTGACAGAATTCAAAACATGAAAACTTAAGTATTTGGTATATATGTATAAATATGCTGTACAATAAGTGCATTTATCATATGTCAACCAGGCAATCATAACCTGGAATTATTGGTTCATAGCCCTGTTTTCCTTGGACCACTGTATTCTCAGTGTTTAATTCTTGTTATGAAGCTCTTCAACTGAATTCTCAACGTGCTTTGACTTAGAGGAGAAAGTCAGTTATGGCAATAATAAAAAATAACAGCTTTACTGAAGTCTTACTGGGTACAGACTCTAGGTCAAGACTCTTCATGTACTATCTCATTTAATTCTCAAGATAGTCCTGTGATATATTAGTGTCTCAAGCTACGGATACAGAAATTGAGACAGAGATTACATAACTTACCCAAAGTTAAATAAGTGACTCATAAGTTGCAGAGCCAGGCTTCAACTCCACCTTGTCTGATTACTAAAGTCTTGTTCTAATCCACTGAGCCATACTGTCTCCAAATCTGTATGCTTTATAAACGATGATCATTACTCAAAGGCAAAGCATACTGAATGACAGCCAGTGACTTGAATTTATGGCATGTGCTATTAATTAGTGTTTTTTCTTTACTTTGGTAAAGTAAGTCTATAATCAAAAGTATAAATTATTATAAATAGGAGTAATACTAGTACTCCCATTAGGTATGGAACTAATCAACAAAGCCAAATGTGGTCAGTGATTTCAGGAAGGAGCTGGTTCAATTCACAGGTTCAAATTTACTGTGATAGTATTATTGTAGTGATTCTTAAAATAACACCTTTCGCATGGATTTCATGCTTACAAAATTTAGTACAACTTTGGGTTTTGTCAGATTGGTATACTAAATTTTTCCAGCACATTCCATTTGATTTTCTTGGATCCTGAGTATTTTTGACTCTGCTTCATATAAAATGAGCCAACATACTCCACACCTAAATACAGCTTTGACCTGGCTTAATTAAAGAACGTTCTTCTTTTCTGGCACCATCATGGTTTAAGTCTCACAGGTGGAAAATGCCTCAAAAAATATATATAATTAGGTGGGACGTCTGGGCGGTGCAGTCAGCTGAGTGACCCAATTCTTGGTTTCAGCTCAGGTTGAAATCTCAGGGTCCTGGGATTGAGCCCTGCATTGGGCTTGGCATTCAGTGGGGAGTCTGCTTGAGATTCTCTCTTCCTCTCCCTCTGCCTTTCCTGCTCATGTGCTCTCTAAAATAAATAAATATTTGGAAAATATACATATATAATTACACATGAATGGAGCAATTTTATTACTACTGGTTCATCTTGCTCTGTCTTCCCATCTTTTTCATTCTCTTCTCCCAAATAACAAATTGAAGTAGACCTAAGCCCCCACTTTGAGTCCTGATGCATTCTAGGATCTATTATGCCCCAATTAGTTTACCGACATCTCTCCTTGATAGAAATTGTAAGGCCAGTTGGATACATGACCTAGGGGCACCTGGGTGGCTCAGTCAGTTGAATGCCCCACTTTTGATTTCAGCTCAGGTCATGATCTCTGGGTTGTGGGATCGAGCCCCACATCGGGCACTGAACTCAGGGCAGCATCTGCTTCAGATGCTCTCTCTTCCTCTCCCTCTGCCCCTCCTCCCACTCATGCACTCTTTCTCTCTTTCTTTTTCTCAAATAAATAAATAAACAAAATCTTAAAAGAAAAAAAAGGAACTACAGATATACCGGCTAAGGGCAGATATAAGGAAAGTTTTATAGAGGTCCAAAGAGTAAAAATAAAACAACATAGTAGAGAACAGACTATGGGTAAGATTAGCAGACCCGAACACTCGAAACAACTCCTAACATCCTCAAGAGTGGTAAGTTTTCTCTGTAAGTGATGTAGACCTCCAATACTACTAACGCTGTAATGGCGGACGGTGACAAGATTCAGCCTCCCCGTGACTACCTCATCTCAGATTGGGACTCCTGTTCAGGTACGAAAACAGCATGTAACAACAACATTGACAACCAGAACCTCTCACTATCAACAATTCCATTCAATGGTTTGGCCCCTTTTGGGACAGAAGTTTCACATGGAAGAGCATTTCCTTATTTCTAAAACTTATTTTTCCTCTTTTATTAGGGTA
This sequence comes from Procyon lotor, assembly GCA_028646535.1. Lineage (NCBI taxonomy): Eukaryota > Metazoa > Chordata > Mammalia > Carnivora > Procyonidae > Procyon > Procyon lotor. Next base: position 28,068,775 of record CM053619.1, on the reverse strand, counting down.
TCACTTACATGAGGAAAGGGCAAAATTCTTGAAGATAGTGGTATTGCATTTTAAGTTTAGGAAAATACCTTCTGGAGAGGAATTGTGGTCAAGAGCTGTTGTGGGCTGGCAAGTTTGTGTAAATACATGTCAGATGACAAGGCGACGTTCGAAGACTCACTCTTTTACTCTTTGCCTCACAAGAGGCAGCAGTGACCGGAAGCTTCATTTTGCATATCATATAAATGTCCTTGTCCATAACTAAATGACTCCCTTCCTATATTAGTGGTACTCCAGCCATCCTGGTAAAGGATAACTATCAAACAAATATCTGAGAGAAGTATGTGTTGATGGGAAGCACAGTGAAAAATTAATGCTTTAAAATTTGGTTCAATGAACACATTATTTAGCCTCCAAAAATCAAACAAATTCACCAGCTTTCAAGTCCAAAGACTTAACCTACTTACTCACAAAAGTTTTACTTAGAAAACCATATTTGTATTCAAATTAACTATACATTACACCTTTCTCTCAATATTTTGTGTCCAGAACATGAAAATTCATTAGAAGCAGAATTCCTGAAGCAGGTTAATTCTTATGACAAACTTCTCTGTTTGGAAACTGTACTCCTTACCTGATTTTCTGTATTGGTCCAGGAATAATGCTCTCTAAGAGAAACAGCTTATACATTTTTTTTTCTCAACAGAAGTTCCCAGATTAATGAAGCTTAAGGCACTCACTTATTTTCTTTGCCATTTACATAAAACAAGAACTTTATGAGCTTTTAATTACCACATATGAGGGAAAAAAAGACAGAGATAGGGTAAGAAAGGTATTCTTCATTGGTGACCATGGGTGTTATATGATACTACTTTATCATTTATTTTTAAATTCACTTTCAAGTGATTAGTCAACCCAATACACCTACATCTGCTGTCCTCAAACACCTATTTCATATGTAAAAATAAATAAATAAGGGAGACAAGAAAAAAAAAAACCCACCCTTGAACAGATATGAAACTACCAAGTCATGATTCTACTGAAAAAGAGCTCACTACTGTGTTAAATGTAGTTTTTTGGTCAGCTTTTTTGTTCCCCGTTGTACTGAGATATCAATGACATATAACATTATGTTAGTTTTAGGTGTACAACATAGGAATTTGTATATACTGTGAAATGATCACCACAATAAGTTTAGTCAAAATCCCCCACTTCACATGGCTACAAATTTTTTTTCCCTATGATGAGAACTTTTAAGATCTGCTCTAGGCAACTTCCAAATATATAATACAGTATTGTTAACTATAGTAAACTTCTTTATTCAATTTAAAAAAAAAAAGTTAAGCATGCCCAGAGCAAACATTTCAAGAAGGTATTTAATGAAATCTCATCTTCCTTCCCTTCTCTTGGTTCTTCTTTCTAAAGGCAACCATTGTGAGGTTTTTTGGGTGTTCCACAAACTTTCTATCTAAATATAACAAGTGTCTGTGGTAGTGGTTATTTTTTTTAAACAATTTTTTTAAACATCTGTCCAGTTCTGTATTCTGCTTTTCCTCCTATTTATTTCTCTTTGAAGTTCCTCCATATCAGCACAGATCGATTTATCTCATTTTTCACTTTAACCAATTTTTAGTAAAAAAAAAAAAAATATATGCATATGGTGAAAATCCAAACAGTATCAAAGGATATAAATAATGAAGCTTCTCTCTCCCACTCATATAGATAGCCCCCTCAGCAGAGGTTACCACTGTTAATAGATTCATATGCATCCTTTTAAAAAATATTCTGTACAAGGTGAGTGTATATACACACACAGAAACAAATTGTACAGTACGTGTTAATTGCCTTTCCACTTAACCATAAGCCTTGGAGAGCTTCACATGTTACACATATATATGTATTATGTTCTTTTAACCTATATGTAGCATTCCACTAAATGAATGTGACATAATTTATTTAACCAGTCCCATAATGCTGAACATTCAGGCTGTTTGGGGTCTTTGCTATTCCAAACAATACTTGTACATAATATATCGTATAGAGAATATAGAAAGCAGCAGCATCTAATTCCAATGATTTCTTCCTTCAACTACATGAAATTCAGTTCTTTTTCTTTTGTTTCAATATCACCTATTCCAGAAAAGGGCATTAAGAAAGAACATAAGAGAGAAAATTTTAACATTGAAAAGAAAAAAAGTGAGTCTTTTCACTTAAAAAAAAAATCTTATTCTTTTTGACAATCATTATAAAACAGTGTATTAATTTTAAAATACACTTGTCTACTCTTTAAAAAAAAAAACCCAAATAGTAGATGTATAGGAAGTAAAATATTTGAAAAGGTATCAAAGTCAGTAATTAACTTCAAAAACAACTTGTGTGTATATCCACTTTCCACAGATTAATTTGTATAAAATGTAGCAAATAAGGAAAGGGGGAAAGGCCTAAAGGAAGTCAAGTCACAAAAGCAGCTGTCAAGATTGTTGATGCTAAAAGGTTGGGCTAAAGGAGTATCCATCCTGTGTACATTTCCCGCGCTATTAAATCCCCAAAAGACATAGAAAACATTCTGGAAGATTTCTTTATAAAAAGTAGTATAGGTTAGGATATTCTAGGTTCATAACCAACACTTCTGTTTATAAAATATTAGCATTCCAAGAATAGTGATAGAAAGATATTTAACAATAAATTACAAATATTGTAAATTCAGACTTTTTCTTACAGTTGCAAACACATCATAAATTTGGGCTGTGTTTCTTTGTATAAATCCTACTTACGACTATGCTAAAACCTTTTGGCATGAATGCAAAGGGTATTTTCATAAATAAAACTTAGTAAAATCACTGTACACTCCATTAATTTAAAAACGCTTCTCTTCAACTTCAAAGGGAAATCCTTTTCTCCTTTTTTAGTGCAAAGATGGTGTTTCTTTGCTGCTTTAATGGTTTGCTTCTTGTAGCTGTCATAACTACATGCTCCAAGTATGTGATAGTAAGAGACGAGAAGTTAAATGACATCTATGCTTCGATTCAACATGTCTCAGACATTACAGAGCAACAAGCTCATAAATCTAACTTCTGAAGTGTCTACCAATAAAAATTCTGCACACATATCCTTTAAGTGCAAACCTCACAAATATGTATATGGCCTTATACCAGGGTTCAGATGGAATGGATGACTTTTATGGGAGGACATGTGAAATATATATAGTTTAAGTTCTGTACATGGATTTACTCAGAAAGCCCTACTTTGAAATATAAAAATAATACTTGCTACCACTTTAAAAAGTGACTACCAGGCAGCAAGCCCTCCTCATGAGTTCATCATCTCATTGTAATTCCTTACAACTCACAATCTCTGTCAAGTGGATATTATCAGCAATATTTTGTAGATGAAGAGGTTATGTCACTTGCCATGGCTCACATAGCTTGTAAGTAGAGAAGCTGGGATTCGAATTCAGGCCTAATGTCCAAACTCGTGCTCTTTCCATCATAAAATATTAAACTTAATGTTTTTGTAAAAGCTAACAATTCTATGTATTTTGTGTCTAAGATGCATAAATTATTTTATGTATTAATGTAGGAGGTCTCACAATAGAAGTAAAAGAATCATGTCACATTTTTTATTAATCTCAACCTGGATTTCTTTTTCTTTTATCTTTGCATTATGAAGAATTTTAAATGCATACAAAAGAAGACAAAACAGTGTAATAAACTCCCATGTACACATCATCCATCTTCAATAAGAGTCAATTTATGATCCATCTTGTCTCATATAAACCCCCACTCCACTCTTTCTTTCTCTCCCATAGTATTTTGATTATTATTTTGATACTCAAAATATTATTTTGACTAACAGATGTCAGACATCTATTATTTTATCTTTAAATATCACAGTGTATGTCTCTCCAAGATAAGGAATCTTTTAAAAAAATATATAAGCATAACACCATTGTCACACCTTAAAAATTAACAATAGATTCTTTTTTAATTGAAGTATAATTGACAATCTTCTATTAGTTTCGAGATTGATTCAATATTTATATATATTATGAAATGGACCCCAAGATGAGTCTAGTTAACATCTATCCCCATACAAAGTTACAATATTATTGACTCTATTCCCTATGCTATACATGACATCCCCATCCATTACGTATTTTATAACTAGAAGTTTGTACCTCTTAATTGCCTTCACTTATTTCACCTACTCTGGTAACCAACAGTTTGTTTCCTGTATCTATGAGTCTGTTTCTGCTTTGTTTTATTTATTCATTTGTTCTGTTTTTTAGATTCTACATGTAAGTAAAATCATATGGTATTTGTCTCTCTCTGACTGACTTAACTTCACTTAGCATAAAACCCTCTACATCCATCCATGTCGCAGGTGGTGAGATTTCACTGTTTCTGACGGGTGTGTAATATTCCATTGTATAAATATACCTTATCATCTTTTTTTTTTTAAGATTTTTATTTATTCATTTGAGAGAAAGAGGGAGAGAGCCTGAGAGTGCAGGAGCCAGGCTTAGGGGCAGTGGGAGAGGGAGAAGCAGACTCCTCCAGGAGCAGGGAGCTCCAAAGAGGGCTCGATCCCAGAACCCTGGGATCATGACCTGAACCAAAGGCAGATGCTTAACCGCTTAACCAACTGAGCCACCCAGTCGTTCCGTAGGTTGCCTTTTCTTTTTGTTAATGGTTTCTTTTGTTGGGCAAAAGCTTTTTTTTTTATGTAGTTTGATGTAATCAACAGTAGATTCTTAACATGAAATATCCAATGTTCATATTTCTAATTCTCTCATAGCGACAACTTGTTATAGTTATCTGACTCAAGATGAAAATGAGGTCCACACATTAGTTGATATGCCTTTTAAATCTCTTTTAATCTATGGTTAATAAGACTTTATAATAACATTTTCTTTACTCACTTTGCATTATTTGCTTTTGCCAAGCTATATTTTTAGGCATCGATTTACTTTGACAAGGGATATAGGCTTGCCATTTCGTAAGATTTTTAAGATTCACACAGTGGGAATATTTCATGTTAAAATATACTGAATCATTTTCTCAGAAACTCTCTACACCACTCAAGAAAACACTGAAAAAGCTGGCAAGAAATTTTACTTGTATATATTTACCACTATCACAAATGTAAAGTGAGTGACCTTTGGACAAAAACATATGATTTTGTTATATGTATTTATACACATAAGGTCTTTCTTAATTTTTTTTAAATATTTTATTTATTTGACAGAAAGAAACACAGCGAGAGAGGGAACACAAGCAGAGGGAATGGTAACGGGAGAAGCAGGCTTCCTGCTGAGCAGGGAGCCCGATGTGGGGCTCGATCCCATGACCCTGGGATCATGACCTGAGCCGAAGGCAGACGCTTAACGACTGAGCCACCCAGGCGCCCCCTTTCTTAAATTTTTTATTTAAATATTGTATAATTTGCTTTAGACTCTAGGCCCATGGTGGGCAATTTTTCTAATATTTATGGTGATGTTTTTCTAGGAATAAATTTTTAATTATAAACATTATACCTTGTAATTCAAATTTGATTAAATGCTGTTGATAATTAACTCATTTTAAAAGAAGGGAAACTAAACATAACGAAGTAAATCAGTTTGCTCAGTAGCATAAAGTTATACTGTCACTGTATCTGAAAGGTAAAACTAATGTGTGTTTAACATCCGATCAGTAGCATGTTTTGGGTATCTGATTAACGAAATGGTAAAAGCTCCATGATAAAGATTCCAGTGAATTTTCTTTGTAACTTTAAGTGAAACATTAACGAGAAAAAAAAGTTCTTAAAACAAACAGTACTTGAATTGTCAAAGGAATCTATGTCTTATTAAAAAATAAAAATAAAAAGCCTTTCCCACATTCTCCAACCATATTTGAGCTCATTAAAAGAGCTCTTTCATTTATGTTCCTTCCACATTAAAGTAATAAATTATTTGGATTATGTTTTATTTTCCCCATGTTTCATTCTTTATTAATGAACATCATTCAGGAAGGTGACAGTGGACCAATAAGAAAATTTGGGTGGAAATGTGAGGGAAAGAATTGCCATTAACATTGTCGTAAATACGATCTACATTTTCTTACTGTCCAGGTTCCACACTAGGACTTACACATGTTACCACTAGTCCTCATAAAGGCATTGCAACAAGATAGTAAAATACAGGGACAGAGAGCATGGGCTTTGGAACTATGAATGAGCGTGGAGTTTCTTATTGGGGTGACGAAAATGTTCTGAAACTAGAGAGTGGTGATGAGTGCACAATTCGGTGACTATACTAAAAACCACTGACTTGTATACTTTAAAAGGGTGAATTTAATGTTATATGAATTATATCTCAAAAAAGATGTTACTTTTTTAAAAAGCGAATGCTATGGAGTCAGCCTGACCAACTTAGAATCCTTGAGGGGCATGATCTTGAACGATTCTCAACCTCTCTGTGCCTCCATGCCCATGTCTGTCAAATCGGTTTTTTAGTACCTACTTCATAGGGCTGTTCTGAGAATTAAGTAAGATAATGCATATAAAGGACTTAGCACAGTGTCTGGCAGATCCTCCATTTATAGATGAGGAAGCTGAGTTTCAGAGCATTTAAGTGATTTACTAATGTCACGTGACCTTTAGCTAAATGGTATAGGTGGGATTTGAACTAGGTCTGTCAAGCCTCAATGTCCATGCTCACTCCTTCGTCCTTCCTTCCTTCCTCCCCCCCACCTTCCTCCCTCCCTCCCTCCCTCCCTCCCT
>CM053619.1:28029863-28061934 GCA_028646535.1 Procyon lotor | reverse complement strand
GGGATCATGATCTGAGGCGAAGGCAGACGCTTAACGACTGAGCCACCCAGGCGCCCCTGTCCATGCTCTTTCTACCATACCAAGTTTCTTCTCCAGAACAGAGACAAGACTCTCCCTGACACTATTCGATAGTCACTCCTCCACCATATCAAACTTAGGATTGAATGGAATAATGGATATGAAAAATTTTATTTGCAATCTTCTCTATGCCTAGGTAGTCTATTCTCCCAAGCATCTTTCTTTAGAGGGTAAGCTTTAAAGCACATTGTACTAACTCATCACAGACTTTTCCATAACCAGATGTTTAAATGTAGGCTACTAAAGAGATTTATATAGAAGGGATCTTTTATAATTAAGAACTATTTTCCTGGGGCATCTGGGTGGCTCAATTGGTTAAGCATCTGCCTTTGGCTCAGATCATGATTCTGGCGCCCTGGGATTGAGCCCCTGAAGCGGGCTCCCTGCTCAGTGGGGCATCTGCTTCTCCCTCTCCCTCTGCTCCCCAACCCCCTGCTCATGCTCTCTCTCTCCTTCCCTCTCTCAAATAAATAAATAAAATCTTAAAAAAAAACAAAAACAAAAACTATTTTCCTTCCAGGCACCAGACTCTAGTTTAGTCCAAATATCCTGAAGAACACAAGTGTGTATTTAGGCAAATTCTGGAGTTAATAAAATTCATCCCATCATCTTCCTGCACAAGGATCCTGCCATAGATAAAAATGATAAGGAAACCTGAGGTCATCATTTCTGTCCTTTCTCACTCCCTTCCCAATACTACCTAGTCTCCTAGGGCTTTTTAAATTCTTCTGCCAGCTGTTCTCTTATTTACATATTCCTATACTTTTCATATTCCTAAACTGTTCTGTAGTACCTTACAGACACCTGTTAGTGCCCCCCCACACCCTGCCAGCTTCTGAAGCACTTAGCAATCAGCTGAGATCCAATCAAAAGAGCAAGGTAAAAGATAACTCCCTTTACCCCCCCCCCCAAAAAAAAAGTCTTAGGGGGAGGAGCAAGGCTGGGGTCAAGACACAAGTATGGGTTTTCCAACTTGATCTTTCCCTACATTTACTTCTAAATGAGCAAAGAATTTGCCACATATATCTAATCATTGTTGAGAAGCAAATACAGTTTTCTGTTCTAAGTAAACTCTTCAACTGGCCCCTTGGCTGCTCTACCTCTTCCTCTTTCTAAGAGAGAAAGACTGTGGAAGTTTCCGTCAACCCAAGAATGACTACAATGGCACTATTACAAGAATCTGGTAAGATTTGCCCTTTGTCTTTATAGCCCCATATAGTCTCTTGTGTTCTACTCCAAAATTCTCTTCTTTTTTCAACGTTACTATACCATAGCTCTGACACTAATTCTTTATTTCTCCTTTAGGTAATTAATTCTACCCTCACAGTTCCATTAGTTTCTGCCAGTTCACATTCATGTTTGCCCCCTGTGGATTCTGGTTAACATCTGTTAAACCCTGAGCTATACAGGGCCATTGCCTGAATAGCATATTTCACACTTTGCAAAGCAAACTGCTACATTGTTACATATAATTCTCTATTCTCAGTCTGTGTTTTTAACCCAGTGCTTTAGGACAGCGAGATATACAGTAACACCACATCACATTATTTAAAATATTATAAATACTATGACCAGCTTACAAGAGTCAGAAAGCTGTAAACATGTAAGATTTTTATTTTTTAAAGTCTGATTTTAAGGAAAATCTTAAGTAGACTTGAAATACATTAAAGTATGATCTAGGAAAATTAAAATTTTCATAAAATTAGTATCATTCCTCACAATTTGAATTTCTCTGAGGTATTACACTTGCTGAGAATGGGCACATTGACAATATTAAGAGAATAGAAAAACTGGAAAGTTTACAATTGATTTAAAAAGTTTTAGAGCAAAACAGTTCCTGAAGCTATTTGTAAGCTTGATCTAAAACTCTCCCTGATTCTCTGAGAAAATAAAAATCCCCCATTTATAATAGGTTGAGTTAATATTCAGAATGATGTTTCTGACATTCTCAACCAGAGTACTAAAAAGAAAGAATACATACACTTTAAAGACATCCCTTCAAACTGAATTCAGAAAAAAAAAATTCCAATTTTGAACCTTTTAAGAATATGTTCTAATCCTGTCCCTTTTTTTTTTTTAATTTTGCACACAGCTGTCTGTTGTAGTTTTTAGAATCATGCCAGATGCTGGGTTCATCAAGCAAAAGCAGGAAAACAATGGTTTGAAAGCAATTAGAAGCACCGAGACTTCAGTGAGGCTCATATTAAAATGTGATAACACTGTTCTAGTGGGAATTTCAACACTACTCCATTCCTGACATTTCTCTGCTGCCAGACAGGCAAGCTGTGTGGAAGAGCACAGTGACCAAGGAGGTAACATACTGGAATTTATTTCTGGAGCAAATGAAGGATTAGCTGAGTTGGAGCCCTCCCAAGGTTTTCATGATGGACTCGGCCACCATTTTATTCGAATGTTAGTAGATCCTGTTGGCATCTGACAAAGCTCAAGGAGTAAAAGCATATTATAGCTTCGGCTCTGTAAAATAATCTAGCACCAATCCACTCAGGAGGCAGATGCATCCGAGCCTCTTGTTGCTAAAAAGCAGGGCAGGGGATCCCAGCAGGGTGAAGGTTAATTAAACACTCCACTAACTTTCTTTAGAAATGCCTAATGCCACTCTGTGTAGAAGCTTATTTAGAAGACGCAGAAGTAAACAACACCATCCACACATTTTTACCGTAAAACCATAAATGACCAAAAATCACTCACCTTGGGGCTGAATATCCCAATAGTACCTGAAATACAAGGAAAAGAATGGAGATAAGTCAAACTTGCATTTCAGTCTCGGTTGGCGTATGGTAGAGAAAGCACCTAGTCCAAAGAGCTTGCTAAATAGTCAATAACCAGCCAAGGCTACCCACTTTGAGGAAAATGAAAGGGTTGTCCCTGAGATTTGAAAGATTCTCAGTGGCATTTAACTAACTGTAACTCCTTAGACAGTTTTGACCATGTTGCTGGAAAGGTCCTAAGAGGTTACCTAGCCATGGTCCAGAGTTTCTCATCAGGAGCTCGACAGGCTTTGGAGTGCGACAATTCTTTGTTGTGACAACCTGTCCTGTACAATCAGCACCACTGGTCCTCAGCACCTAATACCGGAGGCACCCCTAGTTGTTATAACAACCAAAACATCACCCCGCCAACACATCCTCAAACACTTCTAGGCCTACATTCTTTTTTTTTTTTTTTTTTTAAGACTTTATTTTGTTTTTTTGACAGAGGAGAGAGATCACAAGTAGGTAGAGAGGCAGGCAGAGAGAGAAGGGGAAGCAGGCTTCCCGCCGAGCAGAGAGCCCGATGCGGGGCTCGATCCCAGGACACTAAGATCATGACCTGAGCCGAAGGCAGAGCTAGGCCTACATTCTTAATTTTACAGGTGAAGCATGAACAACCGACTCAAGGTCACCAGCATGCTAGTGTCTGTGCCAAGACTGGGGCTCTTACAGTCCACTGTATCATCATCCACCACCATCTGCTCTTTCGTTTTGGGATATTATTGGCAAAACCAACAACCCCTCAAGTCTTCACACTAACGAAATGGCAGTGGCAGAAAGGATCGTTTGTAAGTCACTTATTTGGGATCTAAATTGCATTTCCCCCATAGAAACAAAATTCTATATGGTGGCTACCCACAAAAGTCTACTTTGGATTCCATTTCCTCCTGCCTTCACAGGAACCTTATTCTATATTGATTTTCTCTTGTATATATTCAACCTCTTCCTCTCAGTGTGGCCCTTTCAATCAGCATTTCTGCTCACATAAAAATAAAGCAAAGCCTCCTCATCCTCTTCATATCCCTCCACCTGCCCTTCTCTTTCCCTTCACATCACAGTGAAATTTTCAAAAAGCGTTGTCTATCGTGCCTGTTCTCTGCCACTCCCACCTCCCACTCACTCCTCAACATACTCTAATCTTGCTTATAGTAACCACATGTTAATTCCTGCTGTGGACATAATTCCATGCCACTAAATTGGATGAGTATTTTTCTGTCCTCATCTTCACCTCTCAGGAGTGTATATATGTTCATCTAAACACTTTTTTCCCTTGGGAGAGAGTGCAGCGTTTTTAATCAAATTCTTAAAAGAATCCATAACCTAAAATAAAAGATTAAAGAAAAGGCAATACATAGGTAATAATGAGGTGTATCTTTTAACACACACATGACTGAAATCAGGTGAGGCTACTTTAGAGACAAATATCATTCCAGCGGATATCTAGGTTATTTCTTTATAAGACTAAAGTCCAGGAAATAGAGAAGTAGGAGATAAGTGGGAGTATGTTGCCATAATTCAGAGATGCATTTGTGGGAAATTATCAGGGATGAGGAAAAGAAGATGAATTATCAGAGATAAGGAGAAGATGGAGAAGCCTTCTGGTTGACTTTTCTTATTCCTTTCGTTTCCCAGAAGAGTGTTGGGCTGTCAGTCAGGTGAAGGGAAATGTAAGATACTTGGATGACAAGGCATGGAAAGTTCAGGACAGCTATGACATCTGCAGTGGAAAGGGGGTGAGGGAATAAGAGGAGGAGGGTGTGGGAAAGGTAGAGCTGCAGCAGCTAGGAAGAAGGGTGTCCATGTCAATAGGAAGGCGTAGAATTGAGAGTGGCTATAACTTAAAACAAGGTGTACGTATTAGCATGACGGGTCAATCTCCCCCTAGCAGATGGTGCAGCTTCCCACTGTACCTGGCCACTGTGGAGAGTTTTTCCATCAAACTCTTTTCTATAAAACACAGTTAATCAAGCAAATCATCAAGGGGAGAGCAATTTTCCATGTTCTTGCTGTTTCCCATCTTCTCTGGAGGCACTAGTCTAGCCCTTGATTCCAATCACTACTCAATCTCCATTTCAATATAAATAGAAATTAGAATGTGAGCCGGTGCAAGTGTGGGTGTGTGTGTGGTGGGGGGAGCGCTGTACTTCTCCTTCCAAAATGTACATGATGGCAATAGCAGGAACTTCGCTAAGTAATGTTGTTCTCATTTATTGACCCAGAAAAAAAATGGAGCCATGCTTGTGGCAGTTAAAAGGCCAACACTTAGCAAATTGTTAAATAGGTGAAACATGTTATTGATAATCTCAATCTCAACTTTTGTCCTCTCTTCCCCACTATCCCCACTCCAATGCATATGTATATTTTCAGTCCCCTTCTCTACCTACTATAAAGTGATGCTGGTTTCCTGCTTTCTCTTTTTAGTTAAGAAGATCTTTGGGTTTCCTGGGTGGCTCGGTGGGTTAAAGACTCTGCCTTCAGCTCAGGTCATGATCTCAGGGTCCTGGGATCAAGCCCCGCATCGGTCTCTTTGCTCAGCGGGGAGCCTGCTTCCCTCTCTCTCTCTCTGCCTGCCTCTCTGCCTACTTGTGATCTCTCTCTGTCAAATAAATAAATAAAATATTTAACAACAACAACAACAACAAAAAAGATCTTATAAGTTCACATGCACTGACAGTATTGCTTCTGCCAATAGTAGCTATAGTATAAGAAGGCTGATTACAGAGAATTCAACTTAACAGTATTAAATAAAGTAGCAGGTCTACTAAGTTGGTGTTAAATAGCAGCATCTGCCTTAATCTTGATGACACTGTAATTAAATATTTCTGTCAGTAAAAAATCAGACATAGAACTTGACGTGGAATGTTAGTTCCCTTCACTCACTTTCAGAAGGTATAGACCAATCCCAATCCTGCTACCCTACCGTGTTACTTTAAGTCTTAATTGTGCAACAATCCTAAAAAAGTTTGTACACACACACACACACACACACACAGAGGATACTTCTAAAAGGCAAGGCCAAATGGCAATCTCATCAATGCCCTCCCTCACTGGAGGGCCCCTGGGCACAACATTGAAAGTCCTGATCTTGTCTCATTAAACATGTCCTATGGATGGCCTTCATCACATTCTCTGGGAAGATGACCCCACACTAGAGAATTCTACATTCCTTAGGAGGCATTTAGTCAAATCCTGCCTACATCGTCTAATTCTTATCCTTCACTCTGAAAACAATAATCCCTTAGCCAGAGACTCCAACAAGTCTGAAACTAGACATTTTAAACCAAAATACAAACACCACAATAGAATTACATAGAAGAAAAGGCAGGCGCGCGCACACACACACACACACACACACACACACACACAGTGTTTATCCTAAAGGCCTCTGAGAATTTCATATCAGGCCTGTGCAGACAGATAACAAACACTTCTTTAATCTTCCCTTTGAAGCTTCAGCTCCAATATGGAAAGGAAGCTATCACTCTGCTGCAATATCCACATTCAACATCATCAGGTCCATGCAAATGATGTTTGGAGCCGGAAAAAGATGAGTACAGAACGAGCAGACAGAAATTGCTGCAACCATATTGATGATTATTGTTTTCACATTCTGTCAAAATGAATCCATCTTTACTTGGTCCTCCAAAAATGAAAATGGAAGAACAAAATTTCCTAACATTTTGTCGGCTCTGCAAAATAGGGTCTAGAAAATTCAGTTACATTACATGTGAGGCAAAGCTTGCTGCTTGTGTTTCTAAATTTAGAAAGGTTTCCAGTGAACTCTAGTTTAGGGAAAAGTAACAACAAATAAATGGGATTCACCATAGTGAGAGGATCTTGAGGCTACTATAGCAGCAATAATAGCAATGACAAATAACAACAATGTTAAGATTTCTCACATATGTTGTGGGCACTTTTCTAAACACTTCTCTTGTATTAACTCAATCCTCCACACTGTAGCCCTATTATTATGTTGATTTTATAAATCAGGAAATCAAGGTACTGAGAGGTAAGATGACTTGCCCATGGCTTACACAGCTAGTAATAAGGCAGACAAGTTTCTAACCCTAATGAGTTCCAGAGTGGGCACTCTAATAACAAATTAAGAAGGAAAGTCTTGAAAATATAATCTAACTTAAAAACATTCAGAAAAAAATGACTTTTTTCTCGAAAGACTTTCGACTATCCTAACAGAATTCAGTCACTCAGTCAACAAATACTTGTTGAATGTCTTCTATGTGATAAGTCCTTTGCTCTGGTGCCTTAGATGAAATGGTGACTAAAGTACATATAATCTGTCTGCAGATCTATTTCATTATCTTTCAAACTGCAAACAAACTGTTCTAGTTTGTCACTCAAGAATCACAGAACACTAGATTCCTGCTAAAAATGAAGCTATCAACTCTTAATCGTTAGATGGGGGGGCAGTTTGAGGTGGGTATCAAACTCTTGACCATGAAACTAACCAATGAACATGATTGTTGAAATTAAACCACTCAGCCAGCTAATTAGATCCTGGTGAAGGAGGTAAAACAAACAACTGTAACTACCCCATATTATTGCAAATATCTAGGAAAGAAAAATAGTTTCATTTCCTGTTTATAATAAAAAATTAGCATATTCAGCACTTTTATATGTTTTATGTGTATTATTTTATTTAATCTTCACCACAATCCTATGAGGTCAGTACTATTATTATTCCCATTTTACAGATTAGGAAACTGAAACTCAGGAAGGTCAACCAATTTGACCACAACCACATAGCTATTAAATGGCAGAACCCAGATTTGTATCCGGTCTCCTTGGTTCCAGAGCTCAAGCTCTTAAATCCCACATTAAATGCTTTTCTATTGACTGCAATATAGAAAACAAATCTATTAGTATTAGAGAATAGTTAGATCAGACATCTTCAACTTAGTTGAGCTTCAGAAGACTCATGAACTCCTGAAAATCATGGGTGAAAAGCAATCCGTGTTTTCTTTTCCTTTGAAGAAGAGTCCATAAACCTCATTAGATTCCCAAAAATGCCAATAACTCTTTCCCTCCAAAATGATAAGACCCTCTGGGTTAGATGAATAAGGTTGTAATGGCATTATAAAACTAGCTACCCACAAAGGCCAACATCTGTAATGTTATAAATCTAGAACATCTACATGAATTTTTTTGCAACTAAAGTATTAAACATGTTATTTTACCTGTGACTTATGGAAATTTAAAACACATCATACACTCTCTGCCTCGTTAAACCACCTGCTAAACAAAATCAAATCTTTTTTTTTTTTTTTAAGATTTTATTTATTTGACACAGAGAAACACAGTGAGAGAGGGAACACAAGCAGAGGGAATGGTAGTGGGAGAAGCAGGCTTCCTGCTGAGCAAGGAGCCTGATGCGGGGCTCAATCCCAGGACTCTGGGATCATGACCAGAGCCGAAGGCAGACGCTTAACAACTGAGCCACCCAGGCGCCCCAAAATTAAATCTCTTCTTGATGACTCAAGGATATAAATTTGAACTTTGGTTTTTGTACCAAAACAGTGGTGACTTCTACATGGACAGGCTGTCTGCACTACTTGATGCCCAGAGATGACTTCTATTTCCCTCTTGACCAACTCTGTTCTCTTGGTAACAACTATCTCGAAACAGATTGAAAACAATGAAATGTTATACTGATATTAAAAATGGAATTCAAATGGAAATCTCGTTGAGCAGGGCTTTCAACAGCAAGTTGATAACACTAGAAAAACCCCTTGCAATTGACCTTGATCAGTGAGCCACATGGTAGAGATTAATATATGCCCAAGGAAATGGCTTTTCTGAACAATGCTAATAGTCTGTACACTGTAGATATTTCCTATAATTTCTTTTCTTACTTTGGAAGACTCATTTGATTTCAAATCTTCTTTCTAGCAGCAATGCTCCATTTCAGAAAGAATGGGCAAGTGGCAAAGGGTCATATGGCCAGTGACACCCAACAACAGAAATGGGAAAAGAGCACCATCTGGTGGAAGTCCCTGGTGGAGGCATCAGAAGCTGGGACCCAGGGGTCAGGGTGCCAGCCTCGGAAAACAGTCAGGCAGGAATGGGAAGGTCCCTGGAGGGGAGCTGGTGCCCCCTGTAGCCCCGGTACCTTTAATGCATCAAAAGGACAGGACCTAGTATCTGCCTACAAGCAGCTTACAATCTAAACAGTGAGATATTTATACATGAACAGAGGTCAACGGAAGATAGTAAATAATAAATACTATGGTAAAAACAGACAAGCATAGAACTCAGGTAATAGAAGGACCTGCCATAAGAAGTTCCTAGGTTCTTTTTTTGGGTTTAATACTTCTGTGGTCTTGAGTCTATACCCACAAGTTTTAGAAACCCACCCTGGAAGACAACACAATGTTCTCCTACTTATGAAGTGGTCACAAACTTTTATTAAATAATAAACAAGCTAGTGTTAGTGTTATCTAATGTTGACAGTATTGATTTTTTTCAATAGAAAATTGACAAATAAAAAAGAAATAAAAGAAATAAGACCTGGGCGCCTGGGTGGCTCAGTGGGTTAAAGCCTCTGCCTTCGGCTCAGGTCATGATCCCAGGGTCCTGGGATCAAGCCCCGCATCGGACTCTCTGTTCAGCAGGGAGCCTACTTCCCCTTCTCTCTCTGCCTGCCTCTCTGCCTTCTTGTGATCTCTCTCTCTGTCAAATAAATAAAAATAAAATATATAAAAAAGAAAAAGAAAGAAAGAAGACCTTACTCATCACTGGAGTTTTCCACAACACTTGCACTACATACAATCCCTGCTATGCTCAATCCAACATCCATCCTGGATACCAACAGCAAGAAATCTGGGTGCTTTTCTCAAGTAGTCAATGATTATGGTCTTTCACCACAATACTGAAAACTTGCATTCACATATTCCTTCCCCTATGTTCTTGCATCAAGACTGCAAATTGTGGTCTATGTCTATGTAATCCCTATACTACCTGTATGTAATAGGCAACCAATTAAAATTCAATGAACTATTAAAGAAATATTCCAGCCAGGTAGGTTATGACAAAATAAAAGACCCTAACTGTGGAGTCAGAGTTGAGATTTTTTTTTTCTTTCTGTAGATAAAGGAGAGCAACTGAAGGATGGGTTGGTTGGTTTGCTTGTTTTAAGGAAATGATGTCCACTGTTATCAAACCAGCAGAAATATGCAGCCTGGATGGCAGGGAGACAACCTGAGAGGCAGTTTACTGGAGAACAAGAAGAGAGACAAGAGATTTGATAACACACTTGGATGTGGGCTGGGAACAGAGCATCAAGAGGAAAATCAGAGAAATCTTTTGGTTACAAATGTGTATAGGAGAGAAAAGGCAGCACTCACATATGAAGAACTCCAGCTGATTACCATATTTTAAACTGTAGTGTCTTTGGCTCTTGTCCTGTCACTTTGGTCTCTGCTGATGCTTGGAACCTAATTTTGTTTTATTTTTTTGCTTGCTTCAGGTTAATAGCTACTCTTGGACCACCAAGATTCCTAGTTATCTGACTAGGGAATAACTTATCTGCATGACACCGTGACTGCAGACCCTCTACTCATTTAATTTTACAGCTGGAAGGTCACTGAAGGTCATTTAATCCAGCCCATCACTTTCCAGATGAGAAAATGAAGTATGGAGAGGTTATGTGATTGCATCATAGACGTTTAGAAGCCCACGTTGTCAAGCTACCACAGTTTATCTTGTGCAGGCAGGTTCAAAAACATGATATTCATTTGGAAATTCCTTTGGTATTTCCCTTGTTATGAACTTGGTCACGTTATTCACCTGAGAACAAATGTTACGCAAAAAATATTTAGGCTAGATTAGTTCTTTGAGCTCATCTAGGCAGAGTGGATTTCTCTACATTTATATTAACATGCCAACATACCATCTGTATCTCAAGTTATGAAGACTGCATTCGTTCTCTCCAACATTAATAAATCTCCACTATCTGCCAGATACTCTGTTAGGGACTGAGAGCATGGAAAGCCCCAACTGTGGGCCGGTTGGGCTGGAATAGTCAAATTGTGCCGAAGTGATAGGATTGGCACAAAACACACACAAGGTAAAAACCGGGGCCAGAAGAACTCAGGTCTGGCTAATGCCAGAAGCTGTCTTCCCGCCTGCAGATAAGGGCTGCTGAGGGAAGGTCTGGGATCAGATAAAGGAAGATGCCTGGCAGGGGAGGGGAGGGTCACAGAGAGGCCAGGCCCAGGATTCAGAGGGGAGGGGGCCCATCAGGGGAGGTGGCAGAGGCCCAAAGCAGACATGTTTGAGGAAGGGAGAGGGCAAGATTCTGAGTGGGTTCCAACCTGAAAGCCTCCGTTTTATCTGGTGAAGTGATAATGTCAGGCAAGGGTGATAGGATACCTGCTGGGGATTGGGGAGGTGGAGGGAAAGAGGAAAGGTTGCTACTAGGGTCATGTAAGGTCACTGCCAGATGTCACCAAGGGTTCACCTGAGGTGGGAGACTAAGCCTTACAGTAGAGGCACTCCTACTGTGTCATTTTTCTTCAGCACCGAGTGGCTGCCCAAATGGAAGAGCAGAGACACGGACAGTTGAATTGATCTGAGGTTAGGATTCTTCTAGGCTTGGGAGACAAAAGGACAGAAGAGTAAGAGTGCACTGGAGGACACATCCTGGCGTGCGGGCTGAGTAGGAGAAAAACCAACGGCCCAAGACTTGGCTATAGTGTCCGTACATATTAGAGACTTTTAACAATCAATAAAAAACAGGAGATAGCCTTACTCTGCTCTTCTTTCCCAGGACTATCCTCTGTCCCACTGGTCCCAAATCTCTCCTATCCCATGCTCCCTGGTTCAATGGTTGACATCTTCATCCACCCAACTGAAACTTAGGGACCTCCCCTTCATCTCTTTCCCTATTACTGCGTAGATCCCATCCATCACCATGACCGGGACAGTCTACTCCCTTGGTATCTTTTAAATCTACCTCTTCTCCATCCCTACAGGCACTGAATTCATTCAAGCCTTCAAAATGCCTGACCCAGACTGAGGTCGCCACGCCTGCCTGCCACCCTGCTCCTCTCTGACCCTCCTCCTCAGTGTTGATAGAGAAGGGGGGACAGCGATGAGCAAAGGCTTTGCAGACAGGTCTGGGTTGGAGTCCCAGCTCTTCCGTCTTCTAGGTGGCAGACTTTGGCGGCAGCCACAATCTCCTCATCTTTGTTTCTTTTTGATTGAAGCATAGTTGCTGCGCCCTGTTACATTAGTTTCAGGTGTACCACACAGTGATTCCACAAGTCTGTGTTACGCCGTGCTCACCAGGAGTGCAGCTACCGCCTGTCACCATACAGTGGTGTTATAACAGCGTTGACTATATTCCTCATGTTGTGCCTTTCATTTCTATGACTTATTTGTTCCATAAATGGGATCCTCTATCTCCCACTCCCCTTTCCCCATTTTGCCCATCCCCTTACCCCCCTCCCTTGGTTTCACCTTTAAAATAGAAATAACTATACCTGCCTCATACGTTTTTTGGGAGGATTAACTGAGATGATGCACATGAAGAAGTGAGCACGAGGCCTGGCACCTGGCGGGCCTTCAGTAAATGTCAGCGCTTATGTCATTAGCACCATCGTTATTCTAATGACCTAACGTGCGAACCCAGCCTTGTCATCGCCCTGCTTAAAACCCTGCGGAGGCTGACTGCAGCCCCAGCCTTCGGGTCCTCCCTCCCCTGCTCTGTTCACACTGCAGCTCTCACATGTCCATGCTCTCCTGGCCAGCACACTTTCTCCATTGTGCCCCTTCCTCTCCCCGAGAATCTCTGGCACCCACGTAAGGTGCTTCCGTGGCCCCTCTGTGCACATCTCTCGGCAGCACCTGTAACAATGCACCACAGTCTTCTTGTCTATGTCACTGGGCCCTCCAGGGGCAGTGGCCCAGAGCTTGTGCTCAATAAATGCTTGCTAAGAAAGTGAATGGGCTGGAGAAAGAGAAGGGCTGTCTGAGTTCAGCACGAGTGCAGGGCAGAGTGCATTTCAGAGGGGAGTCAGAGACGAGGCTGGAGATGCAGGCAGCGGGCAAGGCTCTCCAGGTAATGCTGTGGGGTGCGGACTTTATCCCAAAGAAGGTGGGGAAAGAGACTTTCATTTTCCTCTTAATTACTCACACAAAGACAAGACAGTAAAACAGAAAGAGAATTAAAAGATAAGAAAATGAAGAGAAAGATAAAAAATAAGAAACCCTTGTTAAATTAAAACCTCCATCCAAATGAAGAATCCCTCCCCCCACCAAAGACTGGTTTCAAAGAATAACCACAATATGACTAGCAAAACTATACTTCAAAAGACACGACCGAATACACATTGTAGTGGCAAGAATCCAATATATAAATACAATCAATTTGTTTCTTCATTAAAAGCTTTCATGAAGAAAATGATTTAATGCAAATGCTAAAGCTACTGACACAGATTAATTGAAAAGTAACAACAGAATTCTAATTAAAGACATAATATTATTTCACTCATTCATACTGCTTTGAAACTGAATAAATATATAAAAATAGAATCAAGAATGCAGGCTTCTACTGGTGACCACTCCAAGAGCTACAATGAATTATCAATATTTTTTAAAAATTTCATATCCTAAAAAAAAAAAAAAAAAAAAAAATTTCATATCCTTATGTATATGCCTTCTTCCAGTTAGGGATTGAGATGTACATAGAAATTCAGAAATCATTTTTAAGTTGTGTCACTTTTGCCCTCAACTCGAGTTTTTTCCTACTTGTACAAGATTCTACACTAAAATATCATTCTTGGCCATTTATTCCTTTGAATAGTACCTAGAGCAGTCATATTAAACCCTTACAAGAGGTACCCAATTATCTGAATCATAAAGAATGGAACTACTTTGATCTAAAGGGGTGATGACTATGTGATCAGTTCTATGGCTGAATCAATACAGGTCAGGGGTCACCAGCAGTTCAACTACAATCAACCATTCAATCCCAGGACTTACCTGACCCATCACAGGGGCAGGACTTTGGTTCTGTCGCACTTCAGGGGATTCCCCAGCATCAGGAGATGTCTCCCCATGTTGCCAGGCCACCGGGAAGCAAAAAGGCAGCAGGCAAACATCAGGCCAAGGGAAGGACCAAGGCCATTTGCTGCTGACCACATCCCCATCCCTCACCCTACCAGCCAGTTGGGTTGAAACGTTGTCAGTTACTTGCTGTTCTTAAGCCTTGCCAGTAAAATTTTCCTGTCAGTTATCCCCAGTTGTGTTGGGGGACATGCCTCACCACCCAACTAACAGCCTCAACTCATACTTGCCAGTTAAATCCTTCCTCCATCCTTCGCCTTCACTATTCAAAGTCATTTGAAAACCAAAGTAGTGTCTTATCTTAAAAAAGAAAAAAAGTCTTCTGGTAAAGATTTTTACATCTAGTTGCCTGATTTTAAGAATCTCCTGGAGTCCTTATTGAAACATGAATTCCCAGAGTAAATTAGCATCTCTAGGGTAGAGACCTAGAAATCTGTATTTTTAACAAGATCCTAAGGTAATCCATATGAGGGACAAATTTGGAAAACAATCTAAAGGAAATGGGTATTTCACCAACAGTTGTCTGTTAAGAAAATTAAGAAAAAATTATAGACAGGCAGCCTCCAGTTCAAGTATAGACTGTGTCCCATTTCCATTTGTTTAGACCTTGGAATGCATTTTCCTAATGAAACAAAGTAATAGGTAGTGTTAAGTTCTCTGGGCCAGCTTCAAAAACCTATTAAGTCTTGTTAACAGATCTGAAGTATAGTAAATACAATCTTTCATTTACAAACCAATCACACTTCAAAGGTTGAAGCATAAAGTTGGCTATTTAGAATGTATTTTTCCATAAAGTTCTGAGAAGTGGTTAGGTTACCTGGCTATCCTTAAAAGCTTGTTAAGCCCATAATAAGCCAAAGCCAGCTCTCGAACCACGGATATAAACATGAGGTTGATGTCCTCAAAGCAAAAGATAATGAGAGGGAGAAATGGTATGTCTTCCTTCTCTGGGCATAGGAAACACAGGCAAACTTTGAGATTCTTACCCTCTCTGCCTTTACAACCATCTCTGGTCTCCCAGTGGCCAAGGATTGCCCA
Organism: Procyon lotor; assembly: GCA_028646535.1. NCBI lineage: Eukaryota > Metazoa > Chordata > Mammalia > Carnivora > Procyonidae > Procyon > Procyon lotor. The sequence continues at coordinate 28,046,962 of CM053619.1, read as the reverse complement.
GGTGCCAAGGATTCACATGTTATCCATAACTCCCTACCAAAGTATCAGCTTGCACACCCCTGCCCTGAGCTTTGCTCCCCCAAATTACCTATCCCCCCTCCAAAATTCAGTCAAACTCTCGTTTCCATAATTTGGTTCCATCCTATCTTTTTCAGCTTATCTCTCCCATTACTCCCTTATACCTAATAAACTGAGTCACCCTTTGGTTCCCAACTATGACTAAACTTTATCCTCTCTGTATCTTTGTACCTGCTATTTTTGGGTGGAATGTATCTCACCAAAAACCCGTCCCTTTCAACCCACAGCCAAGCCGTGATGCCATCTCACAGCCTTGAAGGCATCTCATAGCCCCCCAGCCAGAAGTGACTTCTTTCACTGGGATTTCACAGCACAATCAATGTGTACTTCTTGTAAAGCTTTAGCCACAATAAATATTGAGATACAGTTACTTGTGCATGGTTTTTTTGTCTTTCCCATTGGGTTGTAAGTTTCTTGGGGATATTTTTGGGGGTATCTAATTACGTAACATGGGTTATATTAGGCACTTTTATATGCAATCCTACAAGGTGGATGTATCATATAATTATTTGGTTTATCCTGCTTAAAAATAAGTTACGGGAGGATTGGAACCTGTGTCATATTCACCACAAAAATGCTTTGCACATAGTATTTGCTCAATAAACATTTGTTGAATCAATTAAATGATATTTTTCACTTTTTATGAAGAAATTGAGCCTCAAAAGAGTGATAGCCTAACAGTCATACTGTCTGGTTTCAAATCCAAATTCTAGAACCTAATGTTTGTGTAACCTTGAGCACATTGGTCACCTCTCTGAACCTCAGTTTTCTCATCTGATATTTCTCATTGGTATCCATCTCACACATACAGATTAAATGAGATAATGTGTGTGAAGCCCTTGACAATGGGCCTGGCATATAGTACGTCTAATGTTGATTGTGACTGTCATTCTTAAACTGCAGATGTGAGAGTCTCTGAAGCCCTCATTCTTCCCAAGGAAAAGGGCCCTCTGATGCCTTGATAAATTAGAGTGTACCTAACACTATTCATTGCCTATAACAGAGGTCCGACAACTCACTGGCCAATGAATTTCTTCAGCACTGTCATCTTAGCCAAAAATTAGAAGAATACCATTCAACACGGCTAATGTACACCCAAAAGTCTCTTAACCCTCTAGGTGAATTTGTATTTTAGAAGATGTTAAGCCTAAGTACATTTCTAAATAGTGAAAATGTATGTAACAAATGGGAACCAGACATTTCAGATCTTCTAGAGAAGGTATCTGTGAGCAGTGGTCTCCATGCTGGTTCTGGTCATGAGTCTGGCCAATCATTGGCCCGATAACTTCTTGAAGAACAGGGATATATAATATGTGACACTATCTTGATTGCCTGGCATCATGCCCAACAAAGAGTAAACAAACAGCCAATACATATTTGTTACGTAAATTAACTTCTTCCGGTTTGTAATCCTCACACTGCTCTTAGGTGATTCCATTTCTCTTTATGACCAACATAAAAATCAATCATGGTGACTGATGTTTTGAGAAGGAGGAAGTGAATGGTTTACTCAAGCACCATCGCTTTGGGAAACTAGTTCCGCAAACACAAATGTTTTACTAGATAGTCACACAGAATCTAGATAAACCTTTTCTAATGAAGGATTCATCCTGTGTCGGTTCAGTGCAGCTCAAAGGGATAATATCTAAGAAATGAAAGTTGTTCTCAGTCAGTGATACCTCATCTAATGAGGACCTTGAGAATGAACTTCCTTTATTTAAAAATAACAAAAAAAAAAAACAAACGTATTTTAGCAAAATCATCATATATTACTCTGAGGACTGCTGTATTTCATGTGGCTCAAAAATAGTTTTACTTTCATGTGCATTCAGAGTGTGTGAGTGTTTGACACAGAGTAAAACACCTCCACGTACAGCTGTCTATTTGCACAGGAGTGACCCAGCGCTTCACTACACAATTAAGCCTAGTTTCCTCTTTCTACATCTCTTTTCCCCTCAGTTCCAACTCCTTACCCACCTGGAAACCAATGACTCTTTGGCTATTAAGTTTCTGTCCCTTTTAAAACAGGAAAGGCTCTGATCTCAATGACTTAGGATTAAATACATATTCACTGCAGAGCTGGAAAATACAAATAAACAAAAAGGAGAAATTAAAAATTACTCAAACTCCACTTGCCAGAGATTACCATCATTAACATTTTGGTGGGGGCAGGGCGCCTGGCTGCCTCAACTGGAAGAGCATGTGGCTCTTGATCTGGGAGTCAGGAGTTCAAGCCCCATGTTAGGTATAGAGAGTACTTATATACATTCACTTAAAAAAAATTGGGGGGCACCTGGGTGGCTCAGTGGGCTAAAGCCTCTGCCTTCAGCTCGGGTCATGATCTCAGGGTCCTGGGATCGAGCCCCGCATCGGGCTCTCTGCTCAGTGGGGAGCCTGCTTCCCCCTCTCTCTCTGCCTGCCTCTCTGCCTACTTGTGCTCTCTCTGTCAAATAAATAAATAAAATCTTTAAAAAAAAAATTGGTGGGGTTTTGAGACATTTTCTCTGAGGTTTTTACATACATATTTAACCTACTTTTTCACTTATAGTATACCTTATCGTTCCACATCAATAAATCTAGAACATGAGTGATTAAATTATTTATTTATTTACTTTTAAGTTTGCCCTTTCAACAGAATGGAAGAGCAGAATAAACTGGAACAGGGAGAAACTTGAGACAGAGAACCAGAAAGGAGAATTTTGCAATGTCCTGGGTAGGACTTCATGGAGGCTGCAGTTTAGCTACTGACAAAGGGAGAGAAGACAGATTTAAGATAAAGGATCAATAGGCTTGTTGACGGCTTGGGGAGTAAAGACAGAGGAGCCCGGAAGGACGCCTAGGATTCTGTCTCAGGGGCCTGGGCCTAGGGAAAGCAGAGTTCGGTCTTAGGGGTGAGCAGAATATAAAATAGTAAGTTCAGTTCTAGACACTCAGTCAGCATTTTCTGACTACAAGTAACAGAACACCCAGCTGACACGGGCTTAAATAAATAGAAGTTTATGTTTCCTTCAAAACAGAAGGTCTGGAGACAGGCGATTCCAGGGCTGATGCAGGGGCCCAACAGTGGCATGAAGGGTCCAGGCTCCTAGAACACAGTCACATCTTAAGGTGGCTACTGCATTCAAGGGAGCACTGCCGTCTCCCGAGCATAAATAAGACTATCTGGTGAGAGACCATCAGAAGTCTGTCGAAGTCTGTCGTGGCTTTCAAGCCATGACTCATCCCCAGCCCGGTAGGGTTCTGTTGTCAGGGAAGAATGGAGAGTGCCTGCTGGGTAAGCATCCAGCAGGGTCTGCCCGAACTCCTTGAACTTGAGATCTCGAAGATACCCATGAGGAGCCCTCCAGTACGCTGTGTGAAGACTTGCCAAGAGGACTTCAGCTGAGCTGCAGAGCGGGAGAGGAGGTCGTGGAGCTGCGGACATGGGAGCAACAGCCCAAGAAGAGCATGGTGAGCACAGAGGCAAGCCTAAGGGGCAATGCTAAAGGGACAGGGCAGAAAAATGAGCCCAAGCATGAGCCTGGGGGGGGCGGGGAGGGGAAGAATGTATAAATGCAAGGAAGAAGGAAAACCAGGAGAGACTGTATGGGAAGTCTCTTCATGGGAATGAAGAGAAAGAGAGTTTTGGGTTTTGTTTTAACTTTTTGCAGAAAAGGAAGCTACCAACAGTGTCAGATGCTTCAGAGAGACCGAGTAAGTGAACAGTGTCCCCTGGATGTGACAATCAGAGAGTTACTTGGCAAGAGTAACTTCATAGGAGCAGAAGCTAGATCATAGAGGAATGAGGAATGACCAGAGAAGAGAAAACCAGAAATGGCTAATCTAGGCTTCTTTCTTTAAAAAAACAAACAAATAAATAAATAAAGATGCAGAACAGTCACTAGAAAGGGGATCACTGTGTAGGATATAATGTTTTCCTTAATATTAGGAGAGATTTGGGGCGCTTGGGTCACTCAATTGGTTAAGCGATTCACTCTTGATTTTGGCTCAGGTCATGATCTCAGGGTTGTAGGATCGAGCCCCACATAGGGCTCCATGCTCAGTGTGGAGTCTACCTGTCCCTCTCCCTCTGTTCCTCCCCCACTCATGCTCTCTCTCAAATAAATAAAATCTAAAAATATATATTTTAGGAGAGATTTGAGCATATTTCCATGATGAAGGAGAGTTATAACGGTAGGGGGAGCTAATTTTAGAAAGAGAGACTCCTGGGGGTAGTGGTAACAAAGGAGGGAAGAAGATTATTGTGAGTCACTGCTTCAGTCCTCAAATAGCATGATCTCAAAAGATGACAGAGGGAGGGCGCCTGGGAGGCTCAGTCAGTCAAGTGGATGCCTTTGGCTCAGATCATGATCCTAGGGTCCTGGGATCAAGCCCTATGTTGGGCTCTCTGCTCAGTGGGGAGTCTGCTTCTCCTCCTCCCTCTGTCCCCCCGCCCGTGCTCTTTCTCACTCTATCTCAAATAAATAAATGAAATCTTAAAAAAAAAAAGATGAGGGTGCAGAGAACTGTAAAACCCATGTAGACACATCTCAAAAGGGTTAAGATTGGATGGGAAAAGTCTACAAGTGGCAGCAAGGAGCTAGAAGAATGCCAACAGCACTTCTCGAAAGTAAGCAAATTCTAGGTAAGATGACTGCGAGCAAAACCGTGTCCTACAGCAGAGCCGTGTTTTACTAAGGCAGAGATGGGGCAAAGTGGTTGAGGATGCAGTGGAATTTGATTATAAAAAGACAAGGATCCTAAGAAACACAGGGAAAGGGCTAGAGGAGAAGCCATCAGGAGAGATGAGGGATGGCAGAGTAAAGGACATGCCAAACTGAGTAGGGAGGAGGATGACCAGAAGCAGAGGGCTGGTGACAGCTTACAGAGATGGCAGGAATGCCTGGCATCCACGCACCCATGGAATGCCAGTGTAAGGTCAGCAGTCTGGTCACTTTTTTCTCACAGCATGTCAGAGAGATGTTATCACAGGAGATACATGAAGAGATGGGAACCATGTCTGCAAAGTCCTGTACCCTCTAACATTTGATAAAAAGAAAGCATCCTATCTTTGGAAAAGAAGATGTTGGGGGGCTGGCTACCAAATAGTAAATATCCTAATAAGAGGATTTCTTGTTTTAAGTTTTAGCCTAGGACCCCAAAACACAGTTTTTGGTTATAACAGTCTCCCCACCACCATTCATTCCACTCACATTACTGAGCTCATACCACCTCCAAGCACCTTGCTAGACCTTTTTTTTTTTAATTAACATAATATCATCCATGCCTTTAAGGAGTTAATAATCTCCCAAAATATGTACTCTTGAGAAACTGAATTTGAAACAAAATTAAAAGTATGTGTTAGAGCAGGGCTTCTCAAATGTGAATATGCATACAAATAGTTTTGGGATCATATTGAAATGCAGACTGTGATTCGGTAGATCTGATTCAATGGAGCCTGAGATTTTACATTTCTAACAAGTTTCCAGGTGATACTGATGTTGCTGGTCCATGGGACACACTTGGATTACCAAGGAGCTAAAGATTGTAGCAAAAAGATTCCTTGCTTTACCTTTTCTATTTATACTGACTTGTGAAAGTCCTGAGAATCTTCCCTCTTTTCCCGCTTATTCTCCTATCCAGGCATTTTTCTAATAAAAAGGTGGGGAGGGGATAGAAAACCTCACAAAGGGCTTTTTCTCCTAAGCAACTATTAGCTATATACACTGCTTTCATGAACATGTCAAACATCTATCTCATGTGATTAAATACTTCTGTGGAACCTCTAATATTTCAAACAGGGCACCTAGATATTCAGTAAAAGAATAAGAGACTGGGAACAGCAATTAATTCTAGTTATGCCATATGGCAGTATAGAACACTGGCTGGAACCTGAAAACTCAATTTCACAAGAGCCTTACTTATTCTGAATTTTAATCATTGTAGGATCAGCAAACATATGCCTACCAACCTGCTCCATTTACACAAAATTCTGAAGAATGATCACACTGCACACTCAAAAATGATTGGTTTTTCCCACATGGACTTAAAATTTCTCTCCTATCGGATTCTCAAAATAAAGTAGCTGCTGACAGCTCCAGTTTAAACTCCCTGTTAAACAAAATCTTCAAACAGTTCTTCTTTTAATGAACGGAACCCCTGGCTTTTCATTTCATCATCAGCTCACAATTTTGCACAAGTGTAATTATTTCTGGTTCTGGATTCCCCAGTCCTGGGGTTGGCTCAGGTGCTGGCTCCCCATCCCCGTGGACTCCCTCCATCATGCCTGTCACTGCTGAGACCCCCATTCCACCATACACTCTCCATTTCACCTCTCTCCAGAATGGAGACATTATCATTTTCAACACATACTCCATTCCCTGTCCTCTTAGAGCTAAGATACTTTCATCTCCTGTACATCTAATAATTTCAAGATAAGGACAGAAAAATCAGTTCTTGTTCTGTGAACTTTTGTCTCCAGTGCTTGAGAGACTATCCTAATATCCCCTGAACATGTTTTAGTGATAACATTTACTGCACTAGGGCCAAAATGATTTTCTGCCACTTTCAATTCTAGTTCAATAAAAGAATAAGAGCTTTGTTTCTAACCTCTGTCATTTTTAATACCATAAAGTGATTTTAAAAATGTAAAATTGAGTTCCATTTCCTACTGGACTACCAATCTCATATTAGTTTTCCTTTTATCAAATTTATGAGAAAAGTCAGAAATTGCCTTTCCTTAAAAAAAAAATCAAAATTTCAGGATCTCCTGGGCAGAATGCTTGAATTGAATTTCAGCACTCCATAATTGCTCGCCTCAAAGTTTTAAAGAAGTAGAAAAGTTAGCTAGTTATATCAGGAATAACAAACTGGAAGATTATCCTTTAGTTCACTTAATGTGCAAAACTAATAAGGTTATTCCTAGAAAATTTACCATGCTTAAAAAAGCCAAATATGTTTCTTACATTCCCAAATTGAGGAAGTCTATGGTTTTCTGAAACCACAGTGAGTGAAATCCATGGTTTTTGAAATGCAAAGTCAAACAAAAAATATTTTTGCAACATTATATTATGAAAATTTTCTAATATGCATAAAAATTGAAAGAACTCCATATATACCTACAGCTTAACCTCTATGATTCACATTTTGTTATATTTGCTTTGTCACATAACCACCCATCATTCCGTCCATCCATCCATGCAACTATCCATCCAGCTTTTTTTTTGATGCATTCCAAAATAAATTAGTATACATTAGGTATGAGTATACTCCATCCATAACCATTTTAGTATGCATATATAATTGACTAAACTTTAGTATTTGTTACAGTTCTTTTAAATCAATAATCTTTTGAAAGATGTCAATTCATTTTTTGTAATGGCTTAGCTAAGTGAACTAAACAACCAATTAAAATTCTAAATCCTAATCTTTTATTAATTCTATTAATTTGAGTAATTTCTTATACCCCAGTTCTCTCACCAACAAAAACACAAGGACACTCACATGGTAAAAGGTGTCAGTTGCCAAACTGCAAAATGGACCTTGTAGGTTATGGCAGAATTCACACATGAGAGAGACACACTCACTAATATAACTTAGAGAAATAGCTAACTGGAGATTATGTGGACATAGAGCTTTCTGTAAATTATGATGAGAACCTCAACAAGGCTCACAAACTCAAGAGGGAGCTTGAGGTGGAGCATTAAATAATAATACATCTTATATAAGCCACATTGTATCTACAATACAACAATCTGAAGCTGGACTTTTGAAGACTAGGTCACTCCAGGAACAAATTTGGCAACAAAGTACTAGCATCAAGTTGGAGTTTTCTTGGCTTTGCAAAGCCGTGGTATTACTGATTTGTAAACTCCCTAATACTTGACTACAGTAAGAGCTGCCACAAGGAGAGATGCCTGTCCTTTATGAGCTGTTTGTTCCCCTACACTGATCTTCCTTTTTTTTCCCTCTCTCTTTCAGAGGATTGGCCCTGGAAGGGGCATCCTTTGAAGCCTGAAGAATCAAAGCTATTGCAAAACACTGCTGAGAGTTTTGAAAGAAATATGAAGAAACTACATTGGACCTGGGGCCATAGGCTGAGATCTTCCCAAACAGGTCAGCGGTTGGTCTGTAAGATATTCCCATTGCCAAAGAGGCGGTGACATCTTGTGTAAATCAAAAACTAAAACCCTAAGATATCTCATTTCCATTTTAAATGCATGGGGGTTAAATACGGATATCTAGCACTCGAGAAGTTCCTGTGGGATTGATTTTTTTTCCCATCGTCTCTGAGCCCTTTGCTGAGCGTGATAAGTAGGACCGCATTTCATTACCAACCCTGCTAGCGATGCACTTCAGGGAGACTAGATGAGGCTACACAGTGGGGGAGAAGATCTGGCTTCCAAAGAAGAAATGATTCACATGGTGCGATTATAAAAACCCACGTTAAGCCCAACTCATTTTCAACAGAATCGTGTAATAAAATAAAATCCCAAGGAAATGAAATTTCCTGCATCATTTTCCAAATGAAAAAAAAAAAATCATAGCAACACCATAAAAGAAATCAAATAGAGGTGTCAAACTTTGGTTGGTAGTGTTTTTATTTTTGTAACACTTAGGAAAAAAAATAATTCCAAGAAACAGGTTGGGGGAGGCAACTTCAAAAGAAAACATAAGATCATCATTAGGGGAATCTTCAATGGAATCAGTCAGGGTTATAGAAATACCATCAGAACAAAGAGTTTGGCTCCTGACAGCTCACCCAGTGCTCTTATATTTCTCTCCCCTTTGCTCTAGTTTCATGAAGTGGTTACAGGGTAGGTCTATATCCGAAATAAGAGAAAACAAGCAAATTAGAGAAAACCACAATCAGGAAGGCTCCACACCACACAGTCCCTGGAAATCCACAAATAGATGAATTCCGGGAGGCATTTTTCCCCCCAGTGGCTTTCTATAAGCAGAGGAAATAGTGCGGTGCTGGAATAAAAGACTAGCTCCAGATAAAATGGAACTTAAAATCAAGGCCAAAGCAATGGTGATAAAATGAAGACAGTGATTTCATACAAATGATCTTTTCACACAAGGCATGAATTAAGAAGCACTATTTATAGACAAATAGACAAGCTTCCTGTATTAAAAAATTGACACAGGATTTTCTGAGACCTTTCAGTACAAATCCGTATTGAGTAGATAATAGGAATGTGCTCAAGCGATAACAATGGCTGTAATTTTATCAAGAGTAGAGCAAATTTCAGTGACCTAACTACGTGGCTAAAGAGTGTGCTCATCTTACTATGCTAGTGGGTTAGTCCAACCTGAAGGGTGCAAGGTCAGCCACTTGCCTACCTCCTGGGTCACATTTCAAAATTCCTTTCACTCTTGATAGACCAGATTATTATTATTTTTTTAAGATTTCATTTATTTATTTGACAGAGAGAGAGAGAGATCACAGATAGGCAGGCAGAGAGGGGGGGAAGCAGGCTCCCTGCTGAGCAGAGAGCCCGATGCAGGGCTCGATTCCAGGACCCTGAGATCATGACCTGAGCCAAAGGCAGAGGCTTTAACCCACTGAGCCACCCAGGCGCCCCCTCATCCATATTTTTTAAAATGCTTTTAAAAAAAGACCTACCTAAAAACAAACAAAAAAAAAAGACCTACCTATCACGTAGCATGAAAAATACTAAAATATTATTATATATCAGAGTTACTTATAGAAAATATTCTTTAAAAATATTTTATAGGATAACCAAAGGGAGAAGCTTCTGCCCACTAATATAACCCAGTGTAAAGAAAAAAAATGAATCAATTAAACTTGGATCTAGTACCAAACCCAAGATAGCCTTACAAGTAATAATCATCATCATAACATTAAAAGGCAAGTTATACATTTCAAGGCTGCTTGGAAGAGCAGAAGGCTTGCTAGGAAACAACATATAATAAGATGATCGTCCTTTCCAGGTTAAGCCAAGAGACCAGAAGCTGGAATATCATACCAGTCTCACCCACAGAGCATTTCAGAGTCAAAGAACACTGAATATAAACCCTCACTGCCGGAGTAGTATATCCCCAAAAATCTTTTAACACAGTTGTGAACTTTCAACTACATTTTCTGAATAACAGAACACTAGTACAGGAATTTGGCACACAACCGACTGGTGACAGCCCTGAATTTGCTGCGGGGTTATTTTCTTTCTTGATTTAAGGATGGAAAGCAGGGATAGGGCTGAGAAAGAAAGAAATGAATTATTAGCCTTCAAGATATGGTCAAATAATTGCTATGACTTTTGAGGCTATTCAGAGCTACTGAAACTTAGATGGATCCTACAAGTATCTCCTTCTCTTTCTTTTTCTGAGTTGGCATTGAAACTCCAGTGTAGGTAGCAAAATGAAACATCAGAAAGATGTTATGAGCAAATAACGAAAATCACAAGTAACACAAATGTATTTATAACACATTATATCTTAGTTCTCTTCCAGAATGTTTCATTTGAATGCGTTTTTGGGGGGGAGTATTTAAGCTCAATAACCAGCACTTAGGAAATGTCAAGCCCTCTATGTAATTAATGGTAATGATATTTACAGTATACTATTTTGAAACTCTTACTTCCAAAAGTTGTGTCAGACTAAGTTTTTGTCTCTCTCCTCTATAAAACAAAGACATCTGATGACACATTCTTTTAAAAGAGAGAGTGGGGAGGAGGGGCAAGGGGAGAGGGAGAGAGAAAATCTCAAGCAGACCCCCCCACACTGAGTGCAGAGCCCAATGTGGGGCTCAACGTGGGGCTCAGTCTTATGACCCTGACATCTTGACCTGAGCTGAAATCAAGTTGGATGCTCAACTGACGGAGCCACCCATGTGTCCCTGATGATACATTCTTAAGCGAAATCTTGCTTTAACGTTAAATCCATGTTAAGCTAGAAAGAAAAACTTGAACTTCCCAAAGAAAATTGTATTGTTTTTATGATATTTATATTAAAGTATCATGTTTCACACAACGCTATACACTAGCCACCCACAAGGAGACACGTTCAAGATACTCTTTCAACCTGTACATTAAATGTCCTGGGCTTTGAGGGTTTTGGGCCATAATTCTGTTACAGAAAGTTATTTCTTGATTTCGTTCCCTTTCAATATGCTATAAATCTACCTGTCTCTTTTTGGAGCTCCTTTAAGTTTCACAGAAGGAAACAATACTCCAAGTTTGTTTCCATTGGCTCTGGCCTTCACTTCCAACAGTGAGCATAAACGACCAGTTGTTCCAAAGCAGGCCATCAAGAAAGAATATATCCCTACCTCAGTAATAAAAATATTCTATTTTCTTCATTCCTTCCCCCACTCTCAAGGTACTCTTGCTGTCAGATGGTCTCCCCTCAATCAAACTTGTAAGAAATGCTTGACTGTTTCTGCAAATGCATGAGGTTGCCGTCAAGCGTCTAAGGGCCACTGCTGTCTGCTTCATTCCAGGTGTCCCACATCTGGCGCTGATCCTGCAGTGACCACCATAATAAAACAGGAGGAGCTTGTGCCTGGCTCTCATCCTAATCATTCTCTGAAGAGCTCAGTGAAAACCTGGACTCAGAACGTTAAAGCTGTTAGATTTTAGGGAGGTTTACATGAGGCGGTTGGAAGGAGAACAATGAATATCACAGCTCAGGACACGGAATACCGCAAACAGCTTCACTTTCTTGGAATCACAGGAATTAACTTTTTTTTTTTTTCTTACATGGAATACACTATCCTTCGTTGGTGATCCATGAAAGCCAAATACAAACAAACAAAAAACAACTAGTAGGTAGATAGAGATACAGATATGATTTTTGTTTTTTAAGTTTGGGAGGTAAGAGAACAGCTAAGCTACTTGTACTGAAAAACAGGTGAGCACTTGGAGGACATCCATGACTCTTGAGACAACTCTCATTTCCTGGGATCGGTCACACTAGACGACAGAAAGGTGGCAAATGGCACCTTATTATAGCTGGGTTGGAGTCAGACGCTTTGACTTACGGCAATTCCATAGCCGTGGCAAACACCACTGAATTCTGAGTCACCATAAATATTAGGGCCAAGCCTCCAGAGTTTACCAAGAATCAGAGGCAGTGCTATTTTCACTATTCTCTACCCTTTTCATTCTCAAGAAGCTGAACTTGAGGAAAGAATTAGAGGAAGGAAGAAGCAAGAAAACAATAGAGTGGAAAGTTGTATGTATAAGTGTGTGAGGGGCAATATATATGTGTATGTGTGTGTGTACACACACAGTATTTATACCTACCAACTAGCTTTCTCAGATTTCCTGCTTCAGGTTTCTTACCCACCTTCAAGTAAGCCCTGAAGTGTCAAATCATAATTTTAGATAGGTTCCTATCCCCCCAACTGTACCAAACCCTAAAATATCCTCGCTTTAATATGACTGACAATAGAACTTTTTTTTAAAGATACAACTTTTTAAACGACTTTCAGTGGTTCTTTCCATGTTACACAGCAACTTGCCCTATACATTCAACTCTCAGGTTTGATGATTTCCAAATTTCTTTTCATACCTGGCTTTTTGGCATGAGATACAGTGTCATACAACCAGAGTAAATGTGGCTGGTATTGTACAAGCTTTCAGTATCGATACATATCATAGACAATGTTGGCCAGTCGTAAACAGGACTACAGAAGCCTTATGGCTGGAGAAGAGCGTTCAGTAAAACAAGGGTTACATTAACCGGATGATGATTGAATGAGTGGATGTAAGGCAATTTCAAACAGCTTGCCAAAGAAAAGCCTCATTTTTCCATTTTCTGGTACAGTATCTAATTTCTGGCTCCTCATTTCCTCTGTGATCTGATAATTATGAAATTCTAAATAAAGTGTCATCTTTCTTGCAACAAATCAATGAACAGAAAGCTCCCATCAGATGTTTCCTAAAGCTCCTGCTGATTATTTCCTGAATTCTATCCCACAAACCACACAGCAAGTTCTTTGAGAACAAGGAAGCCTCTCCACCCGATAATACAACTTCTTTCTCTTCTTTCTGTATACATGGGTGTGTGTGTGCATTTAAAAAGAAGACTAAGAAGTGATATGCAGGGGTGCCTGGGTGGCTCAGTCATTAAGCGTCTGCCTTCAGCTCAGGTCATGATCCTAGAGTCCTGGGATCGAGCCCCGCATCGGGCTCCCTGCTCGGCAGGAAGCCTGCTTCTCCCACTACCATGCCCTCTGCTTGTGTTCCCTCTCTCACTGTTTCTCTCTGTCAAAAAAAAAAAAAAAAGAAGAAGAAGAAGAAGTGATATGCAGTTGATAACAATGAGTAACCAAAAAATCACCTTTTATTACCAATTTCAGATCAAAATTTAGCCCTTTCCAAACACTGTGGTACAAATATGGGAAAGGAGAATTCCACTTCATTGTATATTTGTTCATAAAGATGCAGTAACATTTTTTTTGCATTCTTTATCACAAATTTATACCAATATACAATTATATTTTAGGCATCCCTCTCCCTATCATACAATTTGAAATAATGCCACCTTTATTCCTCAGGCAATCCTTAAAATAATCCTGTAATACAAAAGTCAACTTGTGAAAATCAATTCTGTGGGTTACTAATGAAGGCTTCAGATGCACAAGTAAACCTTAACGTATCAACTGATAAAGTAACATTATGGAGAAGCTTGTTTTAAACACTCCTCCAGCAAAAATTATAGATATTCTCACCTTTGCAAAAAGCTCCCATCTTCTGCATTCTGTTTGTTTCAATTATTCAGGGCAACCCAGGCTGATAATTACAGAGTCCCCAGTTGCTGAGTAAAAGTGATGCTTAATTAGCCAGCAGGAAAGATCGATTAAGATCCAGCAGGGCATCTTGTGAGGTTCTCTCACATTTCTGGAGGGAATAGATTCTGGCTGTGCCCTTCCAAAGGATAAAATTCCCTGCTTCTAAGGAGTTTCAGTGAGGTTTCTAAAGTAGATGCTCAGATCAGTCAGGCACACAAATTAAATCCCAGTCATAACCCTACAGATGTTCTCTCTTTTCCAAGAGTGCTTAGTCCAAACGTTCTGAATCACATTGCCATCGGGTTGAGAAAACTTAAAGTAACACTCAACATCTCCCAATTCTTGTTCAGTTACCATATCTCAGGCAAAAGTGGCTACGAAATATCTTATAAAAGGAAATTTTAATTTTTTAAAATTCTCCCTAGAAAGTATATGTACCCGCCAGATGTTCATATTCTAAAAGGCACAGATTAGGTCAGGACCTCTTATTTTAAAAAGTCAGTGAGTATGATACTCCAAACCAGTCTAAGACTAAAACATTCCAATATGGTCAACGAATCAACTGGATAAGTCTGGTTTAAGCTTTCTATTAGGGAAGGAGTTATGGAAGTAAAATCAGAACGAAAAATTATAACAAAAATCAATTATCTCTAACTGCCTAACATCTTCCCTTTGGTAGTTCAGACGAGCATAAATGTTTAGCTTTTCACACATTTTGCAAAAGCATTCAATAAAAACATAACAATCTAAAGCTAAAAGCAGATTCATTATCATAAGATACATAATTATGAAAATATTTTTATTTTGGTAAGCTAGCTACACTAACCATGCCTGCCTACCTCCAATTCAACTCAGTTTATTAAGCCTCTGTCAAGTATAAAAAACTATGTTAAGTGTATGATACCTGGTTAATTGATACACTATGGAAGTAGATTTTACTGAGTATAAATTCTTTCAAAGCTGACACGAAATGGGCCCAGTTTATACAAACCTAGTTTTGACTTGCTGGAAGCCCCGTAGAATATGATCTCTGTGGTCCCTTGCAGTAGCACTGAGGTTCTCATTCCGTAAACCTTCCCCCAAGAACTCCTCAGCATCTAAAAGAAAAAGAAAGTTGATCAACAGAAAAGAAGTATTAAAGGAGAAATAGGAAAATCTGAAGGATTAAGAAATTCTCTGTTTAAAATTTTAAAGTTGCAAAACAATGTGAATATACTTAATATACTTAATACCACAGAACTGTACACTTACTAATGGTTAAAACAGTAAATTTTATGTTATGTATATTTTACCTGAATAAGAAATGAATAAAACTTTAAGTATGACTATAAGTGATGCCTTTTGATGATCCAAGACCTTCCTATAAATTGGGATGCTAATTACAAAAAATAACTATTCTCTAAACCATTTCAAAGAAACATGGAAATATTAATTACCTCTGAAGGCAGAGGAGGGACTGTCAATCTCCTAAACCTATAAATATTACAAACCAGTCATAGAAGGTCACAGGCCAACAAAAGCAAGAAAGAAACACTAGTAAATAGAGCTGAAATAAAAAATAGAGCTGAACTACAAAATCAGGAACAAAAAGGGCAGGCATTCAAAGAAGAAAAATTAATTGGCAAATGCATCATCAATGAAAATGACAATGCAACCAAGTGAAGGCACTCACATGGAAAAGAAAAATGTGTCCAAGAGAAGGAAACTGCAATTAATGTGAACATATATTATAAAATAGGGACATGATAGAAATACATAATATGAAACAAATCATGTTATGTTGAAAGAAGTGGGGGGCATCTAGATATTTGCAAAGGTAAAGTACATTGATAATGACTACAATTGCCAGAAATACCAGCTACATACTTTATTATGCAAAAAGGGGTTACCGTCCCTAAAAAGTATATAAATAAGTTAAAATTTCCCACCTCCAAAAGCAGTGTGTGCCATATACAACTGTGTCACATACGCTATCAAAATAATGTTATGAATTTATACAGTTGGGTTAATAAGCATGGTAAAAAATTTGTTTTACATTCATAGTACTCAACACCACCAAAACAACAACAACAATAAAATCCTAGATAGCCATCACCAGTGCTTTTGATGGGGTATAAAGTTCTGAAAATTACCAATTTCATGGAGGACCATCAACTTCCAAGACTTACATCATGTCTCTTGCATTTGTCATTTAATGGATTCCTGTAAAGTCCTCTGAAGCTAAAGAATGAAGAGATGGGAAGTTGAATTAAAAGATAAAAATAAATGCTACCCGGGGCTTGAGTGGCTCAGTTGGTTAAGCGACTGCCTTCGG
The DNA here is from genome assembly GCA_028646535.1 of Procyon lotor. NCBI lineage: Eukaryota > Metazoa > Chordata > Mammalia > Carnivora > Procyonidae > Procyon > Procyon lotor. The sequence continues at coordinate 28,030,832 of CM053619.1, read as the reverse complement.
CTCAGGTCATGATCCCGGAGTCCCAGGATCAAGTTCCACATCGGGCTCCCAGCTCCACGGGGAGTCTGCTTCTCTCTCTCTGACCTTCTCTTCTCTCATGCTCTCTCACTCTCTCTCTCTCTCAAATAAAAAAAAAATCAAAAATAAATGTTACCCAAAATTCAATGAATGGAATAATACACCTATTAATAAAGGACAAGGACCACATGATCATCTCAATAGAGGCAGAAAAAGCATTTGACAAAATTCAAGATAAAAAATACTTAGCGAATGAAGAATGAAAGGAGACTTCCTCAGCCTGATAAAGAGCAGCTACAAGAAAATCCCACAGCTAACATCATACTTAATGGTCAAAGACTGATGCTTTCCCTCTCTTGCTAAGATCAGAAACAAAACAAGGATGTGATGTCTGCTGTCACCATGTATACTCAACATGATGAAAGGTGCTAGCCAGGGCAACTGCACAAGAAAATGAAATTAAAACAGTCCAGATTAGAAAGGAAGAAGTGCTAGCCAGGGCAACTGCACAAGAAAATGAAATTAAAATAGTTCAGATTAGAAAGGAAGAAGTGCAACTATCTCTACTTGCAGATTACATGATCATATATAGAAAAAACCCACTAAAGGGGTTTTTAGGAACCCACTAAAAAACTACTAGAACTGATAAACAAATTCAGTAAGTTTGCAAGATATCAGATTAATATACAAAAACAACTATAAAGTAACAATGAACAAAACAAAAATGAAATTAGAAAAATTCCACTTAAGGAGCGCCTGGGTGGCTCAGTCGTTAAGCGTCTGCCTTCGGCCCAGGTCAGATCCCAGGGTCCTGGGATCGAGCCCCGCATCGGGCTCTCTGCGCGGCAGGGAGCCTGCTTCTCCCGCTACCATTCCCTCTGCTTGTGTTCCCTCTCTCGCTGTGTTTCTCTCTGTCAAATAAATAAAATCTTTAAAAAAAAAAAAAAAAGA
>CM053619.1:28004447-28029363 GCA_028646535.1 Procyon lotor | reverse complement strand
CCCCCCGCCTCCCCCCTCCCCAGAAGTCACCAGTCAATACTTCTCTCACTCTGGTCTCATCTGTGCTTCCAAAGTCAGATGAAGGCGGATGAGGGAACAGGCCCCAGCACCGCGTCTCCTTGGATTTCTGGTGTCTAACTTCAAAGGGAATTCACGTCCTCTTTTTTTTCTTTTCTTTCTCTCTGATGTTCTGGGCAACATCCGAAAAGTCATTCAGTCTCTCGGGGCTCCAGTTTCTGCAGGCAGGTAGGATCCAACCAGAACGGGCCTGTATGTATTTGACCCCAGGTTTAGAGCGCTGGCATGTCCTGAGAGTGGAAAAGTAATTGCCATTCCTAGTTTCATGGCCTTCCACTTTTCCATTTCCTTCTTATGTCGCTTTATTCTGTACTCCAATGATCTGACATGGAAATTTTGTCCCAGGCAGGGATTATGTCACCTGGAGCGCTCCCAGTTTCAATTCTGAGAAGCCCCCCGGGGTTGGAAGTACATTACTCATCAGTTCTTAATCTAATAAATATGCAACTTTACCTCGACTAGAAAAATATTTTCCATTCCCACAAAGCAATAAAAGGCAGAGCAATTGCTTTTTTTTTCCTCCTCAGTCTAGGTCGGTGGTACTCCAATGGGAGTGATTTTGTACGCGCCCCCCCCTTACAAAAAAAAAAAAAAAACACAAAAAAACCCAGAAGGTAATTTGGTATTGCTCGGAGACAGTTTTGGTTATCACAGTGGGAGAGGGGTCGCTACTGGTATCTCGTGGCTAGAGGCCAGGCATGCTGCTAAGTACCCTGCGATGTACCAGACAGCCCCCACACCGAAGAATTATCTAGCCCAGAATGTCAATAGGGTTGAGGTTGAGAAACCCTGGTCTTTGTCATCATTAAGCGGGATTTTTGGTGAAGTTCTGAGGCTTACAGAACACGAGCAAGAATTTGCTCTTAGAGCCTCCCCTATAATAGGGAAATAGTGCCTCCGAGTTAGGAGCGATCTTGTCTAAGGAGAGACACAATTCCTAAGCCCATGCTTGAGGAATTTATAGTCTAAAGAAAATCGCAGGAATATGATATGTTAAGCCAATGTTTATTCTTTTAACCTGTATTTATTAAGCTCCTACTGTATGCCAGGTTCTACGTGAGGTTCTAAGGAGGCCCTACAGGAGTTCCCGATCTATGAGCCTGGGAGGGGCTTTCCCTTCCTCCTGCTTCCGGTCACCACTGTGGGTGAGATTTGACCAAGATACTTGGGAATGAAAAAGATGTTTCAGAAGAAAGGCAGTAGAAAGAGGTTCTAGGGAGGTGAGTAGTTACATGGGGGTGTATTCGGGAAGTGCTTAGAAAAGTAGAAGCCAAACTGTGGGAAGAAGCTGGGTTCCAGTGGAAGAGCAGGTGGGCCTCCTGGGTTAGGGAGGCAGCCTCAGAGTGCAGGGGCTGCTGAGAGGTGAGGCCTGGTCATTGCTCTTGAACTCAGGCCCGGTGATTGAAATTCTCTGAGCCACCAGGCGCCGAGCTGGCCCAGTTGGTGGAACATGTGACTCTTGATCTCAGGGTCACAGGTTCAGGTCCCGCATGGCGTGTAGAGATTACTTAAAAATAAGAAAAAAAAAAGAGAAAGAAATTCTCTGGGTTGCATGGGCTCACAGCATTGGACAAGAACAGCTTTGCTTTGCCATATACCTGGGGGCTCACAGTAAGTGTTGTATGAATATGGTAGGAAGGGAGAAACCCCAGCAAGCCCAGGGTAGCCTGGAGGGGCCCTGGGACAGACCCGCCTTTACCCACTTTCTGCAATGGGATTCCCTTGCAGGCAAAGGAGGGACCCCAGAGAGTGGGAGTTCCCGTCAGCACTGGCGTGAATGGCAATAAGCCAAACATTTACTTAATTCTGAACCATTCCTCCGGGAACTATGGAGACGTCAGCAGATTCCTTTCCTCATGTGGTAGGATGCAGATGAAATAGGACTTTTTTTTTTCATTTTATTTTTTAAGTCATCTCTACACCCAATGTGGGGCTCGAACTCACAACCTCGGGATCAAGAATCACACGCTCTATTGACTGAGCCGGCCAGGTGTTCCATTACAGAACATACGACATGCCTTCATTCAGATAACATTTACTGAGCACTTACAATGTGTAGAAACTACTCTAGATGCTCCAGGAGTTACAAGGATACATTTATTCATTATTCATTCATTCACTTACAGTCATATATTGAATACCTACAGTATGTCTGGCACCATGCCACAGGCTTGGAATACAGAAATAAAACAGCCTCCTTCTCAAGAGTCCACGGGGGACAAACATTTCTTAAGTCCTTACTATGTACCAAGCCTCAAGCCAGGAGCTTTAAATACACGATCTTCACAATACTCACACTAAAGGCCCCAAAAGTTTAAGCCAATCCTATTGCACTTACTCAAAAAGTTACAAACAGAATTTCCATGTGAACCAGCAATTCCACTTCCGGGTACATACCCAAGAGAATCGAAAGCAGGTTCTCCAAGAGATATCTACACACTCTCGTTCACACCAACAGGATTCACCATCACCGAAAGGTGTAAGCAGACTGCCTGCCGGTCAACAGATAAACGAATCAACAAAATGTAGTGTAATCCGTACGAGGGAACATCGCTCAGCCTTAGAAAGGAAATCCTACGATTCTCAGGCTACGACAGGCACAATCCCGAAGGACATGGCACTAAATGAAATGAGCCAGTACGAAAAGATAAATACTGTGTCATTCCACTGGTATGAGAGACCCAAAGTAGTCAAATTCATAGAGACAGAAAGTTGAATGGCGGTCGCCGGGAGCTGGGGGGAGGGGAGGAGGGGAGATTGGGGATCCGTGGTTTAATGGGTAGAGAGTTTCGGTGTTTCAGGATGAGAAGACCATTGGAATTGGTTGCACAGCAAACCCTATGGATCTGTGCGCTTAAACCTGGGGAAGGGGAGAGGGCTGCCTGGGCGGCTCAGTCCGTTGAATGTCTGACTCTTGATTCCTGCTCAGGTTGTGATCTCAGGGCTCCGAGATCAGGCCTTCGTGGGGGCTCCGTGCTGAGCGAGGAGCCTCCTTGGGATTCTCTCTTTCCCTCGCCCTCTGCCCCTCCTCCCTGCCACCTCCCCCACCACTCCTGCTCCCTCTCTAAAAAAAAATTTAAAAAGAGGAAGATGGTTCATTTTGTCATGTGCCTCTTTTACCGCAATTTTAAAAAAATCGTTTTAAAGATTTTATTTATTAATTTGACAGAGAGAGACACAGGGAGAGAGGAAACACAAGCAGGGGGAGCGGGAGAGGGAGAAGCAGGCTTCCCGCTGAGCAGGGAGCCCGATGCGGGGCTCCATCCCAGGACCCTGGGATCATGACCTGAGCCGAAGGCAGACGCCTAAGGACTGAGCCACCCAGGCGCCCCTAAAAAGTTTTTTTTTAAGTTGAACCCACATATCCCAGGCCTGATTCTAGGATCCCATTCTTTTTCCACTACAAAACAACTGTAAGGTAAGGGGGAAAGGAATGTGTCATTGGAGGAGTCCTGGCAAGGAAAAATTGATTAGCGTGTCAATCTTTGCATCCAGAGCTGACAGCACTATTATTTTTCTTTGGGCGTTTGGGGCCAGAAACAGAAGTACTAGTCAATAGCCCTACTCTAAGCCAAGACGGTTTACAAAGTCCCATGCAGGTAAGATGGAAACTTCTTCCAGAGCCTTTCCTCAGGAAGCTCTTTGCCCCATTTCCTGATCTCCCCCAACCCCTTTCTGCCCACCCCTGACGCTTTGCCGGGGCTCACCGCCGAGAGCAGAGGTCACCCCAGGTGGAACCAGGTGTTACAGAGGCAGAGATGGGGAAAGGCCAGCTCCCGCAAACCTTTGAAGCAGCCAAGGTTTGGCTGTCAGGCCTTGGGAGCTGGCACAGGGCTGAGACCAGAGACTGGAGATCTAGCTTCTGCTCCGGACTTGCTGTGAGACACCGGGAAAGAGGTTCTCCTCCTCTTGGCCTTGGTCTCCTCACCTGCGGCGTGAGGGGTCTGTTCTATGTGAGTTCTAAGCTTCCCCCTCCAGCGCTGCCCTTGTAGGAGCTTGTGGGAGCCTCGCCGGGGTCCTCCTGCTCTCCCATACCTTCTCTTCCAGCAAAACTGTTTGGGCGGGTTCTGATAAATCCCTGAGCGCAGGAACACCCTTTCTGAGGATTTGCATTTCTGTCGGCATCCAGATGAGAGCGAATGAGGGTCTAACTTGGGATCTCTCCTGATTGGAAGAGCAGGGGGCTTTTTGAAGAGGGCAGGCTGGAGGTGGGGGTGGGGGGACTTGCCCCCAGCTGCCAACTGGCAAGTTGGCGGCTCAGCCCTTGGGTGGAGGTCTTGGCACACCTCGCCCAGCGTGGCACAGACGCGGACCCACCATGCCGCCTCTTCTTTTTCCAGGGACCCTGTAGGGGTCCTGGCAGCCCTTCTGTCTCTGGAGAAGTGAGTTCCAGCCCAGATACCGATGAGGTCATCAAGATCCCTGGTCTGAGCTGGGATTTAGCAGGGGGCCTCCTGGGACAGCTGTTTGTGGTTTCTCTTTTCCTCTGAAGGAAAGTCTGAGCAGATGATCTCCTAGGTGCTGCCTGTTTCCATGTGAGGGGGAAGCAGGATGTGGCTTGGGATCAGTGGAATGGGAGGAGGGTTGGCAAGGAGCATCTGGGGCGACACGTAAGCGACATATTTTGCGAGATGAAAGATCCCGATGTCTTTCAGTAACTTCTTCAACTCTGCTTTTGTTCTTGGGAAACCTCATTTTTTCCCTAATATTTATGCATGTGGATTTGTGTTTTTGGAGACTTTAAGGAGCAGCTGCCTTGGGTCTGAGGGAATTCACTCCACGGCGAAGACAGCTTTTCATCTTAGTGCAGCCAGAGCTCCTCACCAAAAACCATCAGCTCCTTGGGGTGGAGGGGCCTCTAACTCCAGAAGGATTACCGTGCAGTTGTGGAAGGCTCCCGACGTTCTCTGCTTTGGGTCAGACAGGCCTGGAGCCTGAGGACAGAGCAGGGGCGGCTTCGGTCTCCCATCCAAGTACTAACCAGGTCTGACCCTGCTACAGGGGCGGCTTCGGGAGCACAGAGGAGGCCACAGACGAGCAGCTCTGCCTGGGGACCTCACAGGGCCTCTGAGGCCAGGAGGCACCACAGTGGAGGCTCCAAGAGCTGGGAGTTCCAGACACTTTTCCATCTTTCAGAGGCTTTCAGGGAAACCAGACCCTTCGACCCACCAGCACACAAATTCAATGTAGCGTGCAAATAAGGGCCCAGTGGGAAGGGCTGGGCCGGCTCAGTCACACAGAGGACTGGAGACAGGACTGGAAAAAGACTCGCACCTGGTGGTTTTGACTGGGGGGAGTCAGGAATTCCAGAATGTCAACCTTTGAGAGAGACTCAAAGTGCTGGCCTAACCCTCTTATTTTCCAGATGGAGAAATTGTGGGAAATGACTTGTCTAAAGCCTGCATCAAAGATGAGATTCAAATATAGATTTTTCTGGCCCTAGTCCAGTGTTCCTTCCTCTGCATTTGATCTCTAAATGTCTGGTTTTTCCTAACATTCTAGGGCTCTATCTGTCACTAGGACTCCCCAGCTAGCCCCTTCTCTTGCATGCCCTTCTTGTTCTGGGTTCCCACTCCTCCCTCCCCTTCACTGGTTCACTGCTCGCTTGCTTTTTTTCCTTTGTTAACAGCAATGCAGTATTTTTTTTTTTTTTTTACCTCATCCACTAACAACCAGTATTTGAGAACATTTATAGTAATGGAACTTAATCTAAGAAGTTCATCTTGCTTTTACTTACATTTCAGTATCGGGTATCCATAAGAGAGAGGGTCAAAATAACTATGGTCAGAATCATGCAGTCAAAACTTAGAATAAATGCTTGGGATTAGTCTACTGATAATTTAGTTTTTGGCATAAAGTTCTTTGGCTGCAAGTTAAGAACATTGGGTTTGGTTCATTAACAGGAGTTATCTCTTAATGTTGAGATGGCCTCTTGATATTTCTTCTGCTGCGGATTTTTAGCATAGTTATCTGTCATTGCGTGAATGGCGTTGAGTGGAAAGGTACTCCTCATGTTTATTCCGAATAGGAGTACAGAGCCAATTACTATGGTAATGAGGAGGTAGATAGGCAAAGCAACTGCCCAAGATTTTTGAGGCCAATAGGTTAAGCCTAAGGAGTTTAGCCAAGATTCAGGAATAAAGGCCCACACAAGATAGAATATGAAGCCAAATTGGGAGCTTAAGAACAAAGCCATAAGTCATTCTTTCTGGCAATGGCAAAGGTGAATTTTCCAACATTTTCCCTGTGGCTTTAGACAATCTTGATCCTCAAAGCGCCCTCTCAGGCCCCTCCCAACAGCTCGGCTACCTTAGCACACTGCTTTCTTTTTTAAATGCCTGCCTGTGTAAACTCAGCTCTGTCATGAGCTTCTGTAAGACTCATGGGTTGTAAATGTGATGCTCCAAGTTCCGTGAATGGGAGAGTCCGGGGCGGAGGCACTGACCTCTCAGAAGATGCAGAGAGATCAAGATGGTCCTTAGTTCTTCCTGAGGCTCTGGACCAATTCCTTCACTGTTAGCCCTTCAACCTGACATGCAGTCCCACTTTCCAGAGCCTTTACCTGCCCCTACTACCTGGTCACCTTCTTTTCACCTCCCACCCTACCCCATTCAAGGACTGGAACTTTTTCCCCCCTAATCTCTACCCCAACGTGGGGCAAGAACTCACGACTCCGAGATCAAGGGTCAATGCTCTACTGACTGAGCCAGCCAGGTGCCCTAAGGACTTGAACTTCTATTTATTTATTTATTTGTTTGTTTGTTTGTTTATTTTGAGACAGGGCTTGAGCCAGGTAGGGAGGGGCCAAGGGAGAGGGAGAGAGAGAATCTCAAGCAGGCTCCATGGTCAGCGTGGAGCCCGACGAGGGGCTTGATCTCACAATCCTGAGATCATGACCTGAGCTGAAACCAAGAGTGCAACACTTAATTGACTGAGCCACCCTGGTGCCCCGACCAGAACTTTTAAGTGTTTTTGATTGAGCACTTTCTCATTCCACACTCATAACTGGCTCTGTTTTCTTTTCTCAAACCCTGCATGCCCTCCTGAGGTCATTCCAGATTCTAAAAAATGCTGAGGATTTGTGGATATCCGCACTAGCTGTGGGGGGTGGGGGGGAATGGGAGATAATAGTAACTGAGACCACAGGCCGGGTAAAGTGTAGAAAATAGATCTCAATCAAGCCACCTGGTGAGGCTCTTCTGCCACCTTGCTGTGAGGTCTTAGGCAAAGCCTTCAACGTCTCTGGGCCTTCGTGTCTTATTTATCGGGTCAGGATAGTACTGCCTGACAATCGACTTTCAAGATATGTGAAGGATCAAATAGGGGAGCAGATTTGAACTCATTCTTAATTTAAAAGAATACTGAAAAAAAGAATATTGTACCTAAATAGCATCACTATTAGGATTTCCCCCCAAATCTCATTTTATATATATAAATATATATTTTTAAATTACCCATCTCCCCCCGCATCCTCTGAGGTATATTGGTAAGCAGCTAACTGCTAAACCGAGTCTGAATATTGTCTTCTTTAATACCCTGTTGTCCAGGGAGAGGGTGCTCACGAGCAGGGCCATGCTGGGTCAGGGGAAACAGAGGAGCTGCATAATCCAGAAAGGTTTGAACCACCTCATGTTGACTGTGAATAAAAACAAAGGAAAATAGCAGGGGGACCAGGTTCTGGGCTCACGCCTCTCATCCCAGCAACCCTTACCCACCTGGATGTTGAGGTTGAGTTCAGGTGGGGTGTGATTTGTAATTAGGGTCCAGGTGAGGATGAGGGTTGGGGTTGAGGTATCAGTTAGGTTTATATGCTAAGTGTGGATGCAGGTTTAAGTTAGGGTTAGGTGTGGGAAATGAGGTTTAAAGTTATATTTAAAGTTAGGGTCAGTATTGGGTTAATTTAGGATTCGGGTTAGGTTAAGGTTCAGGCTGTGTCTCAGCCCCGGCACTACTGACATGGAAAGATGGAAAATCTAGGGGCCTTCATGTACTTTTTAGGATGTTTAGCAGCAACTCTGGCCTCTACCCTCTAGATCCTAATAGTATCTGCTCCTACCCCCATTGTAGGAACCAAAAAATGTTCGTTGGGTGGGGGGTGAGGGTGGTGCTGGTGGCAATGGGAGTCTTCCCTGGTTGGGGGGCACTGAGTTAATATAAGGGTTGCAGTTAATGTTAAGGTATATGGAATCAGGCTATTTTATCTTATTTTTAAATCTTTTTTTTTTTTATTTTAAAGGTTTTATTTATCCACTTGACAGAGAGAGAGCACAAGCGGGGAAGAGGCAGACGGAGAGGGAGAGCGAGAGGGAGAGGGAGAAGCAGGCTCCCTGCTCACCATGCTGGGCTCCATCCCAGGAACCTGAGATCATGACCTGAGCTCAAGGCAGATGCCCAATCAACTGAGCCACCCAGATGGCCCCAGGCTATTTTAGATGCTGAGTTGGGTTTCTGTTTAGATTAGAGTTAGTTACAGTTAGGGTTGGGAAGTCATTTAGGTGTAGGGTCAGGAGTAAGGTGAAGGCCCAGGTTCAGATTAGGGTTAAGGTTAGGATTTGTGTGTCGGTCATGTGTAGGTTACCATCTTCCTATAAATGTATTATGGAAGGATAGTATATAATGGATTTTGTGTCTTTCCTCTGGCACTTCTGGGAAGTGGTTGTAGAACTTGGGGACAGAATACAAGGAGATGCCTCCCCCCTCGGCCCCTGGACTCCCCACGGAACACTGCTAGGTCTGAGGAGAGTGACTGCATAAGGGCCTTCATGCCTAAGGAAGGCGATTATCGGGGTTGTTCCTCATCTCTGCGTGTGATGTAAAGACAGCCGGAAACAGCCCTCGTGTACACGCTCACAGGCGTACATACTCTTTGTTAGGTTCCTATTTACATGTTATTGCATGTCTCATTTGCATATCGATCCCAAAGACCTTCAGGCTGAAAGTCAGAAAACCGGTATAAATGCCAGGGCTCCCCTTCTGCCACATTGTCGGGGCTTCCTAGGACCAGCACAGCCAGATGACTCAAGGACCCTAAAGCCGGAAGACCTTGGAGCTGGAAGCCTGGGCACCCGCTATGCTCCAGTTTGCTGTTCTACTGTGTTTGGACCCACAGGCGAGTTCAGAGCCCTGCCTTAGTTTCCCCTGGTGTAGAATAACCAGAATGAAACTCACCTGAAACCCTCCACCCACCTCTGATTCAACTGGGGACAAAAATCATTTCAACAAGCCCTGGACGTGTTGGGGAAGGAAGATGCTGCGTCGATCCACGGTAATTTTATTATTTCGTTTCCCAGAAGAAAGGGGGGTATAGGGCTTCGAGTTCCGCACCTGCCTGGTGGCTGGAGCCTGCCAAGGCCTCCATCTGCCCACGTCAGAGACCACAGGAGAAATGGCCGTGTCAGAGGCAGACGCAACAGAGGGAACTATGTTTCACCGGCTTGTCAACATGTCATTAGGGTGTTCCTGTGGGAACCAAGAGCAGAGGCGGGAGGCAGGAGACGTGGGAGGGAGGGAGGAGGGAGAGAGAGAATGGAAGAGATGAAGGGGTCCATGCCAGTACGGCATTCATCCCTGTCATGAGGAGAGCTCTATCAAACCAAGGCCAGGCCTATAAATCAGGCCATAATTAGTTGCAAAGAGAAAGCTTTAACATCCTCATCAAATTGATTAATACATCTTGCCGCTCAGGACAGGCCGGCCCTGACTTGGAAAGCTGCAGGCTTGCCCGGCTGGGTGGGAATGGGTCGGGGGGAGAAGGGACAGTTGTAGCCGCAGCCGCAGGAGCTGGGGGAGTCCCGCCCCTCTGTTGACTGGAGCGAAGAGGGCTCTGACAGGTGGCAGGTGAGGCCGGTTCTTGGTCCAGCTCGTCATCATGGGCCTGGAGCCTGGCGGATCAAATGAATGTGCTGGTTTGGTCGGGAATGAGCCCAGCCAGCTCCGACACATCATTTCTTTTTCTAGGTCTCAGTTTCACCATCTGTAAAAGGGACATCGTGGACCAGAGGATTACTTCCGGTTCAGACACCATAAATCTCTAGGAGCCCAAAGGACGAAGACACTTGGGGGTTATGGCCAGTGCAGACCTAACTACAGGTTTCATTCCTAGGATATCCAAAGGGAGGTCAGGAGTTTGGGATAAGCTTAAATAATTTGGTCTGCCTTAGACTTGAGATTACCGAGTATTGCCTGTGTGTCTTTCCTAAGGCCTAAGGAAGCAGCAAATACCCTTCTTCTTTTAAAGTGCACAGAGGGAATCTACCTGGATTCACATCCTGGCTCAACCACTCATTAGCCGCAAGTTTGGGGAAAATTCCCTAACCTCTTCGGCTTTCTCCTCTAGAAGATATGAATAACAGTGTCTACTTGCTGGGTCATTATGAGGGTAGATACGATATATATGATGTGCTCAGCTCCAAACCTGACACACAGTAGGTGGTCAGCAGGTAATAATTAGTATTATTGTTCAGAGGGCGCTTGAGGTCTTAAAAATGGCATGAAAGTGACATGGAGACTGAAAAAGTCCTAGTCTACCGAAAAAGTAAAGCCCCGAATCCCCCACAGGATGTCCAACTAGTCACCCTCCTGGAATGTAAAATGAATAGGCAGCATTTTGTTGTGTAAAAGGCTTGGAGACTTGGATTTGAGCTTGGATTGGGGGTCTTGTGGATTGCAACTTACGAATTTTTGTGATTTTGTGCAAGTTTCTTCACCTTTCTGGGCCTCGCTTTCCTGAGTTGGGAATGTTTTTGGCATCCAGGCAGATACTGTGTATAAATGATCCTTGTAAGATATAAATCGTATTCAAATATACTTAAATATAAAGCCATTGAATAGGCAACATTCAGAGTATCAGTCCCTTTTGTCTGCTGCTGACTGCCCCAAATCCCCCATCGGGAAGAACAGATGAAATACTTTCTTCTTGGGGCACCTGGGTGGCTTAGTCTGTTAAGTGTTTGCCTTGGGCTCACGTCATGGTCCCAGGGATCCCAGGAGTCCTGGGATCGAGCCCTGCATGGGGCTCCCTGCTCAGCCAGGAGCCTGCTTCTCCCTCTCCCCCTCCCTCTCCCTGCTGTTTCCCCTCCTTGTGCTCTCTCTCTTTCAAATAAACAAATAAAATCCAAAAGAAAGAAAGAAAGAAAGAAAGAAAGAAAGAAAGAAAGAAAGAAAGAAAGAAAGAAAGAAAGAAAGAAAGAAAGAAAGAAAGAAATTCTTCTTAATAAGCTCCCAGGGGTCGTGCTCCATTGACTAAAAGGACCCTGGAACTTTATATCTTCTATAAATTGCATTTTCCTATTTTCTGCTTTAACAAAAAATCTGACCTAATTGTTTATAATAATCAAAGATCCTCTAATTGGTGTTGTTTGGGTCCCGTGCAGGTTTATGTAATGAAACCATCCAAAAAAATCTATTCTTTCCTTCTTCTATAATAATTGAACTGTGGAAAGCATGGCTGATCCTATGTATATATTTCTTTCCCAGCCTCCCTTGCAGTTAGGATGGCCATGTGGCTAAGTTCTTGCTAATGGAATGAAAGCAGAAGTGACGTGGGTCCATGATGAGCTGGGATCTTCAGAAAAAGGTGTGCATCTTCTACACTTTTCAATCCTTCCTGAGACCCAGAACAGGAGTGTACCCTCAACCCAGCTTGGGTCAGGCAGACAAAGGCCACTATAGGGGATGACAGGAAAGCAAGACAGGAGGAACCTGGGTCCCCGAATAACAACATGTAGGAGAATTCCCTGCCAACCTGGAGCTCACACCGTTCTGTGAGGAAAAAAAAAAATCTATCTTGTTGAGACATTGCATTTTGAGTTCTTTATTACAAAAGTTTAACGTTTCATCTTGAGGATTTATTTCTTTGCCTTGCGTGTCCCCCAGGAGTCCAGAAGTTTTCCAGTATCTTTAGGTGGTAACACCAAATGTGGAAGCCACTCTTCATTTTAAAAGAGACAGTAGGAGATGCCACTGCTCCTCCTATTTGAAGGCTGGGTCTGCATCTCATTCAGAGCCTTCTTCTGCCTGTAATTTTATTAAGAAGTGCTCCATCTATTTGTACTCAAAACTCCCCCCTAAAAAAATAATCAGCTCCATTTTCTTGTACTCTCTTGCATAATGAAGTCTACTCTATTCCTGGAAAGCAGCTGCAATTCGAAGGCCGATGGCAGGGAAGATGGAACAGAGAATAAGACAACTGGAGATTGAGGACGGCTGGAGAGGTCCACAGGGATCTGAACTCTGACCCTGGACCATGCGAAGGGACAGCGAGGGTTCAGGGACCCGGAGGAATAAACCAGAGGGGCCCAAATGACGTGTCAGTGGCCTTTGGTGAGGAAGTGGCATTTTCAAGATCTGTATGCTGCTTTCTCGTGCTTCTAATCCCCAAGAAAACTTGACCCTCTCTGGCTGACCCATTGGCTTCCCATCCGTTTGTCATCATCAGTCAAGAGTTTTTCAAGGCCTAAGACACTTAGAAAGCCTCCCTCCTGACACCCACCCCTCCTCTTTTGGAATGTGGTCCTGGGCAGACTCAGAATTGCTCTTTCAAATGTTTAACTGTGCAGAGGGTTTGGAATGTGAAGACTGAATACCCCTTTTCAAAAACCAAGAGGTATGGGAGTCTCGTAGACCTGGGATCACGGAGGAAGGCCCATTGTGCCCAAGAGCCACAGGTGGGAGCCAGAGTGGGGAGGAGGGCAGCCTCACTTTGTCACACTGCTGGCCCGAATCACAGGGCAGGGCCGGAAGTTGCAAATGCTCTCACCTCATCTCACAGCTCACCAAATATTACGGCCTAGCACATAAAAACCAGAGCGCTAAGCTGCCAGGAATGTTAAACTCAAGGAGCTGTGACCAGAAGCAGGCAGGCTCTGGGGACAGGAGTGGGAAGGTGGCCCTGGCAGGCCAGGGGCTCCCGGTAGGCCCCGTGGCTCTCAGGCAGCGACTGAAACCAAGCAGGAAACTTAGTCCTTGCCCTGAAAACCACCTCTGCCTCCCGCCTCTCCATGGTGAGAGCATTTAGGGGAAGCCTGAGCCTCCTAGCAGGAGCCGGGCAGCTTCTAAGCAGAAAATAAATGCTTTCAAGCCACATAAATCAGTGAAAATTAGCAGGAGTCAAGGTAAAAATCCATCCTCTTGGGTGTTTGAGCCATGGTTCTCTGTGATTTAGAGCCGTATGATTAGAGTGATCCAAACTCGTTCTGTTTTTTTTTTTTTTTTTTCTCCTTTATCCTCCCTCCCCTTTCCAGGTAAAGCCCTCTCCTGTGAGGCAGGTTCCCGAAGGCCGCTAGCTCCTCCGGCTAGAAGCAGGTGTGCGTACCTGTCAGCTCGGTGCCTTGATGGATCTCTGTGTTATCTTGGTTTGTCTCCTCCCTGCCTGGCCCTTAATGAACAGTCTGCCCCAGGCCGGGGAGGAGTCGTGGGTGGGGAGCCCGCATTCTGAAGGCTGCTGACCCCAAGTGAAACGTGGCACCCTTTTAGAGGTGGAGGAGGGGGGCTGCGGTGATCAGAACTCCCAACTCTGACCTCTGAACTTGGGAGAAGATGGATAACGGCGTGATGAGCCCCTGTGCAGGGAGGAGCCTCTAAGCCAGCAGCTGATGAAGTGTGAGCCGGGAACCAGAGAGGCAAGGGGCCCAGATTCGCTTCAGGAAACAGGGCTCCAGAGGGATGGCGTGGTGGTGGTGGTGGTGGGGGTAAAGGTGGAATTTCAAGTCAGAGAGACACAGGTACAAATCGCATCTCCATCACTCACCACCTAGACGACCGGGCGCAAGTTTCTGAAGCTCTTTGAGCCTGAGTTTCCAAACCTTTAAAAGGAAAAGAATGGTATTATCTCACGGAGTTGTAGTGAAGACTGCACGAAATAATCGGGTCAATGTCAAGCTCCTAGCATGTGCTGCCCAGAGTTAGCGCCGGTTCACAACACGGTGCCCTCCCCCCTCTGTCCACTCTGCTTGCCCACGGCGATGCAGCGAGCTAGGAAAGAAATCAGAGCCTCGGCCTGTGTGTCCTGACACCTCGTCCAGTACCTTCCAGTATCCTCGTCCAGTATCCTTCTAACTCAGGAATCTACCCGCCCTGGGCTCTCGGTCTAGACAGCTAACCAGATGGCAGAGAGCAGTCCTGCAGAAGATGGACGAGAACGTGCCGGTTCTGAGGAAGGAAGAATCCCAGCCACCGCGGTGTTGTGTGATGTACATTGCCACGTTCCAGTCCTGACTCAGCCACTCGCAAGCGGTGACCCTGGGCAACTCCTGGGGCCTCACTTTCCCCAATGGAAAGGGGCTGTGATTAGAATCCTCGCCATGGGGTGGCCCTGGGGTTCAAAGGAAAGAGCGGATGGGGAATGCCCCGTGTGAATGACTCCCTGTGTATCATGGAGTGGTAATCATTTTATTCACCAGAGTTCTCTTAGGAAGGGAACTCTGCTTGGAAGAATGCCTTGATATGTGTTTATCATGTGACCGACGTTACCAAAGCTTTAGAGAAGGGAGAGTATTGCTCTGCAGGGGACAGAGAAAGGACAGGAAGAGCAGCGGGGGGGCTCCAGCAGGGTAAAGAGAGGCCAGGCATCCTCAAGGGACACGTGAAGTGCCAGCCTGGTTGGGCTGAGCAGCAGGCATTTTAGGAACAGGCTGCCCACTGTGCCCGCGACAGTGCCTTGTGCCAAGAGAGGCACTTCTTCCAGTGCCCCGGTCAAATCTTTGGGTTTCTGCAGTAAACTCACCAGTTTTGCAGCACTGATCACACACGCCCAGTCACTGATAGACATTCTTTCATTTGTTCCTCTATAACCTTCCACAGATGAAGAGCTGAGGCTCAGAAAACTCGAACTACGCGCTCAAGGTCACACGAATGGTAGCCGCTAGAGGAGGGATTCCAATGGGCATTTAGCTCCGCGTACTGGGCCCTATTGCTCCTCTGGACTTCAGTTTTCTGAAGTTAAAAAGGCCACTTACCCTCTCTGAGGCCCAGTTTTTCTATCTTTCAGAAGAAATGTCTCTGTTGCTTCTCTCTTTGGTCAAATACTTGATAGATGGAAGAGGTAATAGATGTAAAGTACTTTGAGAGCTTTTAAACAAACAATCCCATTGTGAAAGTAAGCTATTATAAAGACTGCATCTCACATACTAAAAGGTCTGCTTAATCCATCCCGCCCTCAGGAGCCAAAGAGGATATTTCTTCTCTCTGTTTAGTTTATCCTTTCCAGTCAAGTGCCAAGTCTGGTCTACGTTTCTTTCTCTCCTCAGAAAGCAGGCTTATGGATCTCCTCTACAGCTACCCAAATCCAAATACCATGACCATCTCAAAGGATTCCCTTCCTCCTACTCATCTCTCCAGCCCCCACCAAAGATAGGGACCAACCCTATCGTGTTGAACAAACTGCTCTCCAGAAAAAAACTCCTATCTTGATTTGTAGCATTTGCCAATTTCCTTGGTGTAAATACTCCCATTGTGCTTGATCTCAAACTATCATTATGACATCACTCAGTGCAGAATTGTGAAGAGGACAGTATCACACCCTTATGTAGTTTTTCCACCATATAGGCACAACAGATATAAATAACCCCAAAAGTTTATAGTAAAATCTAGTGAAAAGGGGTGTTTGGCTGGCTCAGTCAAGTAGAGCAAGATCAAGTGACTCTTGATCTTGGGGTTGCGAGTTGGAGCCCCACGTTGGGTACAGAGATCACTTAAAAATAAAATCTTTAAGGGCGCCTGGGTGGCTCAGATGGTTAAGCATCTGCCTTCAGCTAAGGTCATGATCCCGGGGTCCTGGGATTGAGTCCCACATTGGGGTCCCTGCTCAGCTGGGAGCCTGCTTCTCCCTCTGCTTCTTTGTCTCTCATGAATAAATAAATAAAATCTTAAAAAATATATTAAAAAAAATAAAATAAAATCTTTAAAACGATCCACTGAAATAAATACAAAAGGATATGTTTTTATATATTATTTTTGTTTTCAATTTATTTAATTGTAACTTTGTATAATTTAAAATTTTTTTTAAAAAAAGATTTTATTTATTTGACATAGAAAGAGAGCACAAGTAGGCAGAGAGGCAGGCATCGAGAGAGGAGGAAGCAGGCTCCCTGCTGAGCAGAGAGCCCGATGTGGGGCTCGATCCCTGGACCCTGAAATCATGACCTGAGCCGAAGGCAGAGGCATCAACCCACTGAGCCACCCAGGCACCTCATAAATTTATATAATTTTAGATTTTTAATTTGTTTTTTTATTTTTTAAATGATTTTATTTATTTATTTGAGAGAGAGAGAAAGAGAGTATGTGCGCAAGCCCATGCAAGGAAGGGTGGGGGTGAGGAGGAGCCTAGGGAGTGGGAGAGGGAGAGACTCTCCAGCAGACTCCACACTGAGTGTGGAGCCCAACACAAGACTCAGTCTCATGACCCTGAGATCGTGACCTGAGCCAAAACCATGAGTCTGACGCTGGATGGTTAGCTGACTGAACAACCCAGGTATCCCAATTTTAGTTTTTTCTTAAATAACTGCCGGACAAAACTCTTGAAAATATAAAAATGCAGTGCTCACAAGCCAGAATGAGGCAGCTCCAGCCCCCTAAGTGTGACCCACAGGGCACATGAAGACAGACAGTCAAGCACAGAAGCTGACACATGGTGGAGGAAGTGCCACGTGACCTTGTGATATATTTTAATTAATTAATTAATCAATTAATTTGACAGAGAGATCACAAGTAGGCAGAGAGGCAGGCAGAGGGGGGGGAAGCAGGCTCCCTGCTGAGCAGAGAGCCCAATGCGGGGCTCGATCCCAGGACCCTGAGATCATGACCTGAGTGAAAGACAGAGGCTTTAACCCACTGAGCCACCCAGGCGCCCCATGATATATTTTTCTATTTCAGAAACAAGAATCTTACAGGCAATAGTATGCTGGATTGACAATGGCTATTTCCATCTCATAAATGGGAAGTCCTCATCTAGTCCTTTTCCCTTGCCATGAGCAAGAACTCCTGAAGTCTGTTCTCCCAGGATCCTGTACCGATCAGGGTTCTGTTGGGTAAGAGATGGCCCACTCGAACAAGGTTTATTTGAGGAAAGTTTAATAAAGGCATATTTACAAAGCTATGGGCAGGGTTCAGAGAAATCCACAAGGGATGGTGAGCGGGAAACAATTGGTACTCTAGGCCTGAAGGCTTAAAGAAGGAACATTCCCCAGAATCCGGAGAGAGCTGTAGCAGAGGGTGACCCACGGGAGCCATGCCCTTTGGGTAAGGAACACGGCGTTGTCAACCTACGGCCCAGCTGGCGGGAGCTGGGGAAATAAAGACCCTGACCTCATGCTCTGTCTTCAGTCTTCCAGTGACCGGTTACCTGATATAAAGGCATTATCTTCTCCTTTAAAAGTTTCAGGCAAAGTCCCTGTTTCTTGAGCATTGGCCATTGACTGAGCCCAACCAGAAATCAGAGGACAAGGGAGCCTGTTAAAGCAGTTCAAGATCATCTCACAGCACCAGCACCAAGAACAGGGCAGGCGAAGGATAGACAGTGGATGTGGAAGGCCAGAGAGTTCGCCCAGCCCCAGTCCTCAGTGGCTCATTGCAGGAAGTCATTCCTAGAGTATCATCTTAGGGTAAAAAAAAGTTCTGAAACTTTAACAGGCATACTAACCATCTAGGGATTGTAATGCAATTTCTGACTCAGTAGGACTGACTTGAGTCCTAAGAGACTGCTGGCCTGTGGACCACCCTTCAGGTAAGAGGGTCTTGGGCCATACCCACCCCGTCTCAGGCCCTAGTGGGCTTTGTCTAGCTAAGGGAAAACCAGAGCTGTAAAACTCCCTTCCTACTTCCTAACCCCCCCCTCCTTTCCTTCTCCCCAAATACCCTTCTGGTGCAACCCAACTGTCTATTAGCAACCCAGAATTTGATTCTCCTCTTCCAGTTCCAAGGCCAACTAGAAAGATATGGGTTTGCAGAACCCCAGAACTTGAAGGCAGATCTTTCCACTGGAGGAAATCTTTAGGGAATATTCCTAGGCCCTACAACATTCCTTATCTCCTTTTCTCTCCTTGTTTTTACCCCTACAGCAAGAGGAAACAGCTGGAGGCTTAGCCCATGGATGCTTGGTCCAATCACCTGGAATTAGAAAGGCTGTCCCCAGGGCTATCTCCATTAATTCCAGACATAATATAGGTGTGCGCACTAGTGGGTGTGTATATACATAGGTATGTGATGTCAGTGCATTGGGGTAGGCAAGGAATGTAAAGTTGGAAACTGGATTGAGATGACTTAACACAATTCCTTCTCCTTGGGAACTTAGATAGTCTTCTCAAAGAGGAACAATGTGGCAACACAGGTAGTTAGACCTAGTGACTTTGAGGATGTGCCCCACTACTTGTATGCATTCACTACTATTCCCACATAAGGTAATTTCTAGGCAAAGGTCTAGGAAAAAGACCTAGTCAAGTAAGAATTTTCCAGAAATGGCCTATTAGTAAGCTCAGCCACAGATATCCAAATTCCACTAGTAAAAGGCTCCCCCAGAGACACGTTTCCAGCAGCCTGGGGATAGTCCTGCTTGCTCCTTTTCCCAAAAGAAAGCACGAGAGGATGAGTCCTCAGATTCCCAGCGAGTAGGCATGCTGGTTCATAATACTTGCTGTATCATTTATTTGGCGCTTGTCATAAAATCCCTAACACCAAAGAGCAATTTACACTTTACAAGGAAGGAACTCTTCAAATACATTACCTCCTTAAATTTTTACAACACACCTATGAGATAAGGCAAGGCAGGTTTATTACCGTTTTACAAACAAGAAGTTGAGATTCCAAGAAGTTAAGTAATGTACCTAAGGCCACCAGACTCTTGGGTAGCGGAGCCAAGAGGGGAATTCAGTTTTCCTGACTCCTACCCAGTTGGCCACTGTCCTCGCAAAGAGTTCTTTGTGGAGTAGCTAATTGTTCGGTATCTTCTGACTTTGTTC
Source organism: Procyon lotor (assembly GCA_028646535.1). Taxonomy (NCBI): domain Eukaryota; kingdom Metazoa; phylum Chordata; class Mammalia; order Carnivora; family Procyonidae; genus Procyon; species Procyon lotor. The sequence continues at coordinate 28,010,335 of CM053619.1, read as the reverse complement.
CCTTACAGGTGTGTAAGTGCCCTCACAGCATGGGTTCTGTCTCTCTTCTTTAACAATTTTTCTCCAACACCTACAACAATGCGTTATACATAGTATGTGCTTAATAAAATTCTGTTCAATGAGTGAATAAATGAAACAGATTATAAGCTACCCGAAGGTGGGGTCTAAGTTTGACTTCTTGGAATCCCTCACCATATTTACACAGCAGGAGAATAAATACTATTGATGAGAAAAATGACCTGATATCTAGTGGGTGTGACTGACTCACAGGAACTCATCTGCCCTTGAAGGTAATATATTTTGAGAAAAAGAGTCCCCGCGATGGCTTCTAGAATTCTAAGCCCCAACTCTCGCTTCTCAGCATTTCTGATTACCTTCAACTTTGCCCCTCTCTCACCCTCAGGGTGAAGACATCTGCTCTTAGAACAAACCATCCAGAAGTTCAGGCCTGCGTCTTTTTGATTTAGGAAAGAGGTACAATGGAGTCTTTAACAATGGTCTGCATCTCACATGCTCCCACTGCCACCAGAAATAATAAAATGGTTTGTTTCTCTTGGCAGCCTCCATCTAACAGTTCCCCATGTGTGTGTTGCTTTCTTCAATTTTCCCCTCTACAAAATCTGGTCATGTTTAATAACAATAAATCAGAGAAGAGATTGCAGCCCGGAAGAGAAGTCTGGGGCAGCCGGGGTTTCCACATCTGGGGCCCATTCGGGTTGAAGCGATGACAATTCCTAATAAATGTTAATGGAGAACCTCCTCAGATTCATACACTGCAGCCATAATTTAGCCTGTCTCCATGCCAGATGACCTTTTGAACATCCAGAATACAACCGTCCTAGCACCAGCTACAGCCCTGGATTGCTTCCTGCATATGAAGTGGGGCGAAAAAAAAACCACCCAACAACAACAGCTTCTTGTTATTGATTACATTTCTCCATTTTTCCCTTCCCTGGACTTCTCTTCAAGGCTCACAAAGCCTTGGGCCCCCCGCAGCCACCCAGGTGGTTAGAGGCCAGGAGTCAGGTTAAAGGATGTTCCCTTCTGCTCCCAAAGGAGGCTCCCATAAGACACAGGGCTGGACATCAACATTCCTCCCTTTCCTTGTTTTTTTTGTTTGTTGGTTTTTTGGTTTTGTTGTTGTTGTTGTTTTGCTTCCAAGAGACCCTTTGCTGATCCCACTTGTTCTATCCCTTTTGCCAGCCAGTCTCCCCCCGTCTGCCCCCTCTGATTAGGCAGTCTGTGAGGCTGGCTTTAGTCTTTGGCTTCTCTCTTCCTACAGCTGTCTCCTCTGTGAGTCTACAACCACATGTGCTCGTCCACGTCTGACCTCTCTCTCTCAAGATGCAGTCCTGAGACCTCAGGCCAGCAGTCCTGGGCGAGGGGCAGGGGGGCAACGTGTTTTCATCTGATAACCCAGGCCATCGTCGAAAATTCTGTCTAAATTAACTCGTCATCTCGCCAAAACATTTGGCCTCTTTGCCAAATTTCTGTTTAAATCTCTGTTAAGAACATGGCCATTCTTTCAGCCACCCAGTTATCCCATCCTGGTGCTACTTAGCCCCTTTCCGTTGCCTTCTTTTCCCTTGGCGGGGGGGATATGGTTACTGGAGTCTTCATCCCAACTTGGCTCCTTTTAACTTCCACTGCTGTCTCATGCCTCAGGCCTTTCTGCCCCCGCCTTGAAATTGAGTCCCACCCGGTCTCCCTCTGCTAACCCACCCGTGAACATGACAGCAGGGGCATCCTCCCCAGGTGCTATCTTTTTTTCTTTTTTTTTTTTTAAGATTTTATTTATTTATTTGACAGAGAGGAGAGAGATCACAAAGAGGCAGAGAGGCAGGCAGAGAGAGGGGGGGAAGCAGGGTCCCCACTGAGCAGAGAGCCCAACGTGGGGCTCGATCCCAGGACCCTGAGATCATCACCTGAGCTGAAGGCAGAGGCTTTAACCCACTGAGCCACCCGGGCGCCCCTTAAGGTACTATCTTAATCATGTTCTCCTCAGCTCAAAATTCCTCAGTGACTCCCCCATTGATTTATCATTATTGTTATTCAAATGACTGTTTTTCATAATTAGGTACCCCTTGAACTGTCTAAGATCACATAATGTTGAAGCCAGCTATTTTTTTTTTTTTTTTTAAGTACACTCCATGCCCAGCTGTAGAGCCCAACTTGGGACTTGATCTCATGACCCTGAGATCAGGACCTGAGCTGAAATCGAGAGCTGGACACTTAACCGACTGAGCCATCCAAATGTCCTGGAGCCAGATTTTTAGGCTGTAAATCCCAGGCTTTTTTCAGTTTCCTCCTTACCTGTTTTGGTAATATGCTTTACTAGAATTTCTTTGTTTATTCAACAGATATCTTTTGAGCCACCTCATCACGTCAGAGTTTGCTGAGTAGCAGAGGACAAAGTGGTAAGCAAGATAAGCACCGACCCACGTGGAAACATTTTCTCATGGGGAGAAAAACCAAAGAAAAAGAAAACAGGTAGATAAATAAAATAATTGTAAACTCTGGTAAGTGCCAAGAAAGAGCTGAGAGAGTAAGGGAGTTCTATAGTATTTTTTTTTAAGATTATTTATTTATTTATTTGACACAGAGAGAGAGAGAGAGAGATCACAAGTAGGCAGAGGCAGGCAGAGAGAGAGGGGGGAAGCAGGCTCCCTGCTGAGCAGAGAGCCCGATGCGGGGCTCGAACTCAGGACCCTGAGATCATGACCTGAGCCGAAGGCAGAGGCTTTAACCCACTGAGCCACCAAGACACCCCGTTCTATAGTATTTTAAACACATCTCCAAACTTGCATCTCTCCCAATGATTGCTATCTCTCTGGTATCCTGAAGGATAAGACCATATCCCATTTCTTGGGAATGCTCCCTGCCGTGGCCTGCGCGACAATCTCGATCCGGGACTGAGGGTAAGGGAATGAGGAAAAAAAGACAGAGACAAAGTATGGGAGCGGGAGGAACACAACGGATGACGTCCAGACTGCATTCGGCTTTATTCAAGAGCGTACCTTCTTATATAGTGTGTGAAAAACAGATCCAAAAAACGATTACACCTGGGAGTCACATGTTCTAGGAATTTGTTAACACATCAAAACAAGCTCCCCTCATCACAGGCTCCAAGAAGTCTGGGTAAGACTACGAGTAGCACCTGCACATGCCTCAGAGGCATTGCTGCAGTTTAATGATCTAAACAATCACAACCTGCGCAGCTTGTCCTTCAGGGAGGTATGACCCATCACAGACCAGCATGCCTCAAGGCCCCTTGTCGAGCCCATTCTCTAGCGCCCGCTTTCCGCCCATTCGGGCAGGGGTCATGAGTCCAGGCTCAACAGGTCCCTTTAGCAGCTAGCCAGCGGCTGACCACAGCTCCCTTTAATAGCCCCAGTAAGGACAAGCATAAGGACACTTTGTAAGACAATTTCTTGAGGGCATCTCCAATTTCTTAGCGCAAATAGTTATTAATCAAACTAAGTTACATTTCTTGGACATTTAGAATAAAGGATGTAATCGAATGACCCCCCTTGTTTGGCCTGAAGACAGAATGGATGTTTACTTAATGTATGAGGGACTCGAGTTAGACACAGTGAAAGACTGGCAAAACTTCCGGTGGAACAGGTGCCCCAGGGAGTACATCAGCCAACTTTAGTAAAATAGTGTTGTATAAGAAATGACCTAGGGGCGCCTTGGTGGCTCAGTGCCTGCCTTCAGCCCAGGTCATGGTCCCAGGGTCCTGCGATCGAGCCCCATATCGGGCTCCTTGCTCGGCGGGAAACCTGCTTCTCCCGCTACCACTCCCTCTGCTTGTGTTCCCTCTCTCGTTGTGTTTCTCTCCGTCAAATAAATAAAATCTTAAAAAAAAAAAAAGAAATGACCTAAAATCTCAAAGCTTACACTATTTATTTCTTGCTTATAGGTTTGTGGGTTGGCTGCAGCGACTCCGTTCTAGGTTGTGGATCTTGTTTGGGTTCACTCCTTGTACCTTCTCATTCTGGGGCCCAGGCCAAAGTAACCACGCATGTTCTTCTCATGACCAAGGGTAGAAACAGAAGAGGCCAAGCCAAACTAAGCCAGTAGAACGAGAACCTCTGCTTACACTCCATTGGCTAAAGCAAGTCACATGACTACACTCGTCATCAGGGGTGTGGCTAAGTTTTCTCCCCACCAGGAGGGACAGAGGACGCTCGATATTTGTTGAATAATAATACTCTCCGCCGCAGGGAAGTTATGGAGTTTTCCTTCACAAGTCATCTTTACAAATGGAAGAGATTGTCATTTATCTGGATGCCTCTCGGTACCATATTACCTGAAGTATAGCAAAGGAGGACCAGAAGACATGATTTCTTAAAGATGCCTATTTTGGTACAAGGGCAATGAAATTCGTGTTTGATACCTGGTTGCCACTGAAGTTCCTTTTCTTTTTCCACCAGAGCTGTGCCATGGGGGTGATTTGCAGCCCAAGTCTTAATATCTGAGTCTCTATGTGATTGTATACAAGTGATAGTCATACAGCAAACATAAATACAGAAGAGGTTCTGATACCATCAGGGAACAGTATTCCTGCCATCCGGCCAGCTTTGTCTGCTGCTACCGTGCAGTTAACTCTGGAATGAAATTGGAGAGCTAACTGATGGTCAGAGGGGACCCGGAAGACTTCCATTTGTAACTGAGACAGGCTGGGCTCAGCCAAAGGGGAAGCAGGAAGGGATTTTATTTACCATGGCTAGATAAAGCTCTAGCTGAAGCTCACGAACATTTATACAGTGTAGGAAATCACTTAACAGTTTAGCTTTTCAACTTCTTCAAATGTAAAGACACAGGCATAATTGTGAACCCACATGCTCAGAAGTCTTTGATCCAAATTTCCATATTCTGTATCCATTTCAACCGTGATCATGTCCTTTCTCTCTCTTTTTTACCCCAGGGTGCTTTTCCTCCTTTTCCACTCTCAATATCTGCTATTAGGAATTTTTTAAGATACTACTGGAGGAATAGCCCCCAGACTGGGGCGCCTGGCTGGCTCAGTCAGTAGAGCATGCTACTCTTGATCTCAGGGTTGTTTGAGCCCCACGTTGGGTGTAGAGCCTAATTAAATAAATAAACTTAAAAAAAGAAAAAAAAAAAAAGAATAGTCCCCAGACCATCAGAAGCCCAACACCACCTGAGAACCTGTTAGAAATGCAAATGTGGGGCCCCTCCCCAAGACTTGCTCAATGTCTAGTGATGGAGGAGAGGGGTTGTCCGAGGAAACTGTGTTTTAATAAACTTTTTAGATGATCCCTTATACACACACACACTGAAGTTTGGGAACCAAGGTAGTTCTGACTTAGTACGTCTGGGTCAGAAATCACAGCTAGCGATTCTAACAATATTTAAATGACACTGATGCTGCCGTCTATGGAACACATTGAGTAGCACTGATTTAGAATTCAACCACATACACATGAAATGACAGCCAACAGTGCTTGGTGGACAGGACGAAAGTTTTAGTGAAAGAAAAGAATCACTAATGGTGGGATTTCAGGTAAAAGCCACCATATTTTAAAAACCCAAAAAGCAGGTTTGGATCAGAGAGTAGACCTGGGTCAGAGGGTATGATTAGCTTTCTTTGACTTATAGAGCCTGGCTATGGCTGATTAAAGAATGAGGGTTGTATGGGGGGAAAACACAGGACTCGGAGTTAGGAGACCTGGGTTTTACTTCTTGACTTATCACTAAGAATGTAGCCATGGTTGGGTCCCTTCTAAATCTAAGAAGATGAGAGCGACACAATCTCTATCATCCCCACCCTCCCCCTGCCATCAGATTTGGTTACACAAGATTATGATTACCTTAGCCACGATTTTCTCTCCAGCTGAGTAAGGCAGTCTCAAAAACGGGGA
>CM053619.1:27966599-27996569 GCA_028646535.1 Procyon lotor | reverse complement strand
TATATTGCTCTGAATGTAAGTTGAGTATTTCAGGCCTTGTTAAAGTCTTCCTGTTAGTGCCAGAAATGACCAGACTATTACTATATATAAACATCCTTTACTGAATCTTTGAAGAGTGATTTCATAGAGCTACCAAATTTTCAGCTTGAACAGACCTTAGAGAACATGTACTCGAACACTGTCATTTTCTGGATGTGGAAACGGGGGCCCAGATAAGTGATTTGGTTGATGTCATGTTGTACGTGAATAGCAGAGCTGGGACAGGAGTGCTGGGCGCCTGATTCTTGGGTTAGGGCTGTTTCCACTTCGGAGGAATCCACAATCGGAGGCTGCTCTGACATTCTGGAATACTAGAGATGCATAGTCCCGAAAACCTGGTAAGCTGCCTACAAATCTTTCTTTTCTCAATTGCCTACATTTTAGTATGTAAACTTTTTAAAAAATGTTTTATTTCTTTATTTGAGAGAGAGAGAGGGAGAGAGCATGAGAAGGGGGAGAGTCAGAGGGAGAAGTAGACCTCCTGCTGAGCAGGGAGCCCGATACGGGACTCAGTCCTGGGACTCCGGGATCATGACCCAACCCGAAGGCAGTTGCTTAACCAACTGAACCACCCAGGTGCCCTGGTATGTAAATTTTTAAATTTTTAAAAGTAAAAAAAAAAAAAAAAAAGAACTGACATGAAAAGATGCCCATGATATAGTAAATGAAAATGCAACTATTATATGTTGGATGATCCCATTTTGTTTAAAGCTTAGCTTATTTCTGTAAGGTTTAGCTGGACCTATTTTTCTCTGATCATTCCACTCAAGTATCTAATGATGTGATAACCACACCTGTTAATTTATATAAGCTGACATTGATGCATGACTCCAACAACGGTGAGAGTTTTTTATTTACTTTATCCTATTATTTTTACTACAGTGCAGTGCTGCCTCCCATGCATGCATCATAATTTATTTACCCGATCTTCTATTGACAACATTCAGTTTATCTCTGATATTTCAACACGCTGCAGTGAAATCCCTCATACATACATCCTTCTGCTTAGCAGAGCGTTTTTGTGGGATAAATTCCTGCAAGCTGGGTCAAATGTCGAAATACTGTATGGCTTTATCCTCATTATTTTTCTTTTGTTGCTGAGACTAAAATGAATAAACCTCAGCATCTGTACATAATTTTGTCATTTAGTGAGGCTCTCATGTACATGAAGTTCTTTGCCTATTTTAACAACTGTGCAGGTTTACAGATGGGGGAAAAATGAGATTTAGGTAAGTTAAGTCATTCACTCGAATTTTATAGCTAGGGAAGGTAGAGCCAGATTTGAAAACTGGGTCTTCTCATTCCAGGTGTAGGCCAAAAGTCCCCGGTGTAAACACGGAATGAAGCCATTAGAATGAGAACAGGAATGTGAGCATGTTGTCTTGGGGCAGTGGAGACCATTAATTTGGTCTGTTGGTAGATATTAGTTGGGGCATAGATATCATTTGGCCTTCACCTTAAAATCACTATATTTATTTATTTATTTATTTTAGAAAGAGAGAGAATGAGAGAGAGGTTATGCACATGTGCATGTGAGTGGGGGGCAGGAGGAGTGCGCAGAGCGAGAGGGAGAGAAAGAATCTTAAGCAGGTTCCACACTCAGCGCAGAGCCTGATGCAGGGCTTAATCTCATGACCCTAAGATCATAACCTGAGCCGAAATCAAGAGTTGGAGGCTTAAAAGAGTATTGAATAGGCCATTTGTGCCCCAGATGCAGAGGCAAGAAGCCCTAAGATTTACTAACTAATTAGACTTATTGGATAGGCCTTTGTGAGCCAAAGCGAGGTGTCTGTGCATGTGGGGAGGCATAAGGTACTTTTTCTTCTGGAGACAGAGGACTCTGTTCTGCTCTGCTCCAAAGTATTTTGACTGGCCAGTGGGTTTCTAGCACAGGGCAGGGGCCTGGTCAATGGCTGTGACCATAGAGATATCCCTGCACAAACATTCCTTTTTCCTTTCCTCCACCAAGACCATGTTAGTGCTACTTTGTATAAACTTTTCCACCTAATCATTGCTGCTAAAGCAAATATCAAGTCTTACTTGGCTTACTAGATATTTTTTGGTGGGCCTACCACATCCATGGCCTTGAGTTTGTTGTCTTAGTTTAGGCTGCTATAACAGAATACCATAGATTGGGTGGGCTTAAAGAACAAATATTTCTCACAGTTATTGAGGGCTGGTAGTCTGAGATCAAGGTGTCAGCACGGTTGGGTTCCTGGTGAGAGGTCCCTTTCTGGTTTCTGCTGTATCTTCTCCCAGTGGAGAAAGATCTTGTATCTCTTACTCTAATTATAAGGGCATTAATCCCATCATGAGGGCCCTGCCCTCAGGACCTAATCTAACTCCAATGATTTCCCAAATGCCCCACCTCCAAATACATCCCACCGGGGAATAGAGTTTCAACACATCCTTTTGGGGGAGATTCAAACATTCAGTCCACAGCGGATGAAGCTAAATAGTGCGCATAGGGTCCGCCAAAATTAGGGGGACTTCTGTAGGACCTCCATTCCTGACTACCAACCCTACCAAACCATGGTCCCTCTTGGGAGCAGAGGCTGATGGGGACGGCTGTAGAGGTAGCAAAGGCCTGGCTGTTCACACCACCGCCATGGGCCAGTGGCTGAGACTGGGGTGGGGGGTGGATGGGGGGGCGGTAGATGGCAACCTTTCGGACCTGGGTTACATTAGGCTTACTCTCCTCTTCTGAGACCCCCGGCTGCGTATTATGCTAGCAGGACCCGGAGAGATTTATCTGGTGACCTTTCTGGACGCGGAATCCAAGCAGGGGGAGGGAGCAAATCAGCTCCGAAGCGGTTAATTTTACTGGCTCCTAAATTGATAAGCGGTGGGACGTCAGTCTGAAATGAACTCGCCTTGTTCGAAGGGGTTCTAAGACAGCGGAACTCAATCAGCAGCGGGCCGCACGGTTCAAGGCTGCAATTCATCCCGCCGTGCCTCTGAAAAATGGGAGGTGACAGTTCATTTTGCCAGTGACAGTCTGTCGGTCTCGCTCGCTGCTTCTCCTGTCGATTGCCTGGCTGAGGTGAAGTGCGGCGGGGAGACACCCTCGTTTGGTATTCCACTCAGCCGAGCAGGATGGTCCCAGGACCCAAGGTGTGCAAATCTTATTCTACCCCCACAGCTCGTGCGCTTCCCTTCTCTGAGACTCTGGGAAGCCCACGCATGATTAGGGGTCCCAGGAGCCACCTTTCCTACTTCCCGTGCCTCCCCTTGCCTTCCAACTTCTAACTTCCACTTCCGGTAGACTGCACCCCCCTCTCCTGTTTCCTGAGCCTCGTGGAACAAAGCCATCCTGCTCAGGGGGGCTTCCAGCCTCCTGACAGGGGACTGTAGGGGAGGCGAGATGGAGACGCGGTTGCAGAGAAGTTACTGGAGCAAGTGGGGGGCACAGAAGGAACAACAGGCACAACAAGCAAGGGAATTCTTTGAGCACAGCTGCAGTTTTGGAAGAAACCCCTGAACAAGGGCAGAGGCAAGAGAGGAAGGAGAAATGCCTGCACTTAATCCTGGGCTGCCACCCTTCCCCTGTACTTCTACTCTTCTAAAAAGAAAGAAAGAAAAAGACCAAATTAAAAAAAAAATGTGAGGGCGCCTGGGTGGCTCAGTTGGTTAAGCAACTGCCTTCGGCCCAGGTCATGATCCTGGAGTCCTGGGATGGAGTCCCGCATCGGGCTCCCAGCTCCACGGGGAGTCTGCATCTCTCTGACCTTTGCTCCTCTCATGCTCTCACTTTCTCTCTCTCTCTCAAATAAATAAATAAATAAAATCTTTAAAAAAAAATGTGAATTAGAACTCATTTATCTTTGTTACTCTTTCCTCATTTTGGTAACTGTACTGGGTGTTATTTAAGGAAATATGATTGAAGTATTTAGGGGAGCAGGACCAGGAAGCCTACAACTTATTCTCAAATGGTTTGGAAACAAATATGTAAGTTTACATAAGTAGGAAATAATAAAGCCAAGGCGACAAAAGCTAACAATCGCTGAAACTAGGTAAATGGCCTATAAGGGTTGTAGGTACTCTGGTACATTTTTCGTAAGTTCGTAATTAATTTGAAGTAAAAAAGATAATTAACCCCCAACAGACTTACCTCACAGCATTTCCTCAGTAAGCATTTACAGAGGACCTACAGGCATCGTAGGTGCTGGGGATACAGTGATGAACAAGATGGGAAAAGTCTGGACCCTCCAAGAGCTCACAGTTGGGAGGGGAAGACAGGTGGTAGACAAGTAATTACAGATAGAAGGTGAGATGAGGTTTTTTGTGTGTCTTTTTTAAAAGATTTTACTTATTTGAGAGAGAGAGGTTGAGAGAATGCAAGCGCACAAGCTGGGGGTCAGGGTAGGAGCGGAGGAAGAGGGAAAAGCGAATTTCCCAGTGAGTAGGGAGTCCAACGTTGGGCTCAATCCAAGGACCCCAAAATCATGACCTGAGCCAAAGGCAGAAACCCAACCAACTGAGCCACCCAGGAAGGTAAGTTTTGAAGGGCAGGTCTTAAGTGCTACGTGGGAGGGAACGCTATGCGTGGGAGGGAACCGAAACCACATGGGGAGCCAAGGACGATTACCAGAGGAAATGATGTCTGAGACCTGAAGTGGGAGTAGGGGTTAGCAGAATGAAAGGTAGGGGGAAGAGTGTTGCAGAGAGGGGAAAACAAGGAACAAGGGGAACAGCACATGTGAAAAAACAGTGATGGTGGGAGAAGGTGTGGTTCACTGAGGGGCTGAGAGAAGTTGGTACTGAAGATGACAGAGAACAAGGGGACCATGTGGGAGGTGGGACAGTGGACGTAAGCAGGACGTCAACCATGCTGGGAGGTGCTTATTAGCCATATTTGGAAGTATAATTTTGGAAGCTACTAACATTTTAATTAGAGGAGGATATGAGATTTTTTTTTCTTTTAAAGAGATCACTGGCTAGCAGGTGGGAAATGGGTAGATGAGTATAAGACTAGAAGGCTGCAAGGTGATAGGGGATGGTGGCCTGGATCAGGATGGTGGCAGCAAGGCTAGAGAGAAGTGGATAGTCTGAAAGATACTTAGCAGGTAGAATTGTCAAAGAGAGAAAGAGGAATGAGTGACTCCCAGGTTTCTAGATTGGGCAATCGGACGATCCATGGTACCGTTTATTGACCTAGGGAAGCTGGAAGGAGAGAGAGATGGCTAAGAATATAAGCGCTAGTAGAGCAGAGTCCCAGTCAGGCTGCAACTAGGGCCCAGTGAGCAGAGTAAGGATCTAAACCCCCTATCCGACCACATCCCTGGTTTTCAAGGGCCCAGATGTCCTGTGACAGAGAATTTGAACCTTTCTATAGTGACTGAGGAGTATACAGATAGATCTGAAGAATAGGAGGCATGATGGATAGATTATTCTTTCTGTTCAACAACTCTACCCACTTCTAGAAACAGTGATCCGTGTTGTCTAGGAATCTCTTCTCTCCCCCGTTTCCACCCATTTGGATTCTGCAGGAGCTGCTATGTTCTTATGTGACACATGGCCTCCATGTGTCTCCATGACCCCACAACTGACCAGGCTGGGCCAATGACAGCCTGCCCTATAGCTAAAGAAACAATGGAATCAGGGATTCAAGGACCAGTTGCATCTAAGACCCAGTTATATTCCTCCCCTTCTGTGTTCCGCGATTCAACCCTCCTTGGATTCTCAGTGATAATTAATTTCCCTTTTTGCCTAAGGCTATTTGATTTGGGTTTCTGTCTCATACAATCAAGAGTCTTGATTAATACAAGGGGCCCTTAAAGAGGCCAGGTTGTTAGAAAGACAATGAAACCGTTGAAAGATAAACGCAAAAGAAGCGATAGAAACAGCAGATGGGGCAGAAGCAGTGACAAAATTTGAGTGGAAGGCAGCTTGTGGTTATTCTTAGGCCCCCCAGACCTAGCCCGTAGAGGTCCTGGGGTCTCTGTCAGGTGAAGGGTGAGTAGTGCCACATCTCATGGGCAACATAGCGAAAGTAGGACTTTAAAATGAGCCAAGAGAACAAACAAAAGGCAATGAGTCGGCAGAGGCAGAAGTGATGCAAAGCTGTGAATTGACCCTGGAAATAGCAGAAAGACCCAGAAAGGAGAAAAAAAGGACTGAGATAATTGTGTTTGAGAGATAGGGGCTATGGATCTGGATCCGGTGGACTTAGGGACAAATTGTTTAAGTGATCTCACCTGGTAATACCTGGAAAACCACACTAAAAAAACTTCATATTTATTTATTTTAGAGAGAGAGAGGGATGATGGGGGGCATGGCACAGAGAGAGAATTTTAAAAAAATTTTTTTATTACTATTTTTTAAAAGATTTTATTTATTTATTTGACAGAGAGAGAGAACGAGCACAAGTAGGCAGAGGCAGGCAGAGAGAGAAGGGGAAGCAGGCTCCCCGCTGAGCAGAGAGCCCGATGCGGGGCTCAATCCCAGTACCCTGAGATCATGACCTGAGCCGAAAGCAGAGGCTTAACCCATTGAGCCACTCAGGTGCCCCGAGAGAGAGAGAATCTTAAGCAGACTCTGAGCTGAGCACAGAGCCCACCACGGGGCTGTATGTGGGGCTCCATCTCATGACCCTGAAATCACGACCTGAGCTGAAACCAAGAGTCAGACGCTTCACCGACTGCACCACCCAGGCGCCCCTAAAAAATTTTTATTAGCATAAAGAGAAGGCATGGAGGAAGCCATACCTGAGCCAGGAATTTAATAAGGTTGACCAAAGATGGAAGATTCCAGAAGGCAATGATCAGAGCTCCTAGGGAAGAACTGAAATAAACATTGCTTGCCTTCAGATCCCTTTTGTTCTCCATCCTTCTTTGGTACTCAGTCCCTCAGGTGACTTTAAAATTAGTATTTAATTAATTTTTAATATTCGCCCAGGCTTGAACTCTCTTCTGTAATCCTCGGTGTGTCCAGACATTTCCTGCTTTCATGCCTATCAAAATTTACCTGCCCGTATCCGGTATCGGCCCCTCAGGAGAGCTACTGATCTGATAAATCAGTGTGTGCTAATGGGATAAAGAGTATGAATGTAGCAAGATGTTGGCCCTGCCAGGTAACTCGTGTCTTATTTATTTATGAATTCTCACTACCTGACACTGTTCCCGGCACATACCAGGTTTTCAGTTCATGTCTACTGAGATGAAATTGATGGCGTATGGCCCTTTCCACTCAGACTTTCTGGATGCAATACCTTACCCACAGCTAAGGCCCTCATGGTCAGAATTTCAAGCATGTGGCACATCAGAGTGGGGGAGACAGCTGCGGGGCAGACGGCCTTTCCACATTGCTCAAACCACAGCATGAGGTCACCGCCCATCCTGGCCTTGTATAGAATGGATCTTAGCCTTTGTCTTGTGGTCTAGCTGAAACATTAATTGAGCCTTTTTTCTGGGAACCTCTGTTTTGGCACCAAACGTCTTTGGGCACTCAGTTAGTACGGAGGCATTAAATAGGCAAGGATTTTGGTCTCTGAAGAGCATGGCATTGCCATTTAGCACAAAGGCTGTATTATTAATATAGTGTTTGCAGGGGCACCTGGGTGGCTCAGTGGGTTAAGCCTCTGCCTTCAGCTCAGGTCATGATCTCAGGGTCCTGGGATCAAGCGGGGAGCCTGCTTCCCCCTGCCTCTCTGCCTACTTGTGATCTCTCTCTCTGTGTCAAATAAATAAGTAAAATCTTAATAAATAAATAAATAAATAAATAAATAAATATATAGCGTTTGCAGGTCATGTGTTTGGGTCCAATCATGAGAATGGAAACATTCAGGCAACTACCAGAAGGCCAGCCATACTGTCTTCATGTTTGTGTCCTAGTGCTTTGAACATAGTAGGAGCTTAATAAAGAAGGAAGGGAGGAAGGGAAGAAGGAAGGAATACTGGTATTCCTGGTTCTTTTTGTGACTAAAGGAATACCTCATGTCATCTTGCAGTTAAGGTTAACAGAATTTCCAAGGAATATAAATGTTTGGTGGTATTTTGTTTCTATTTTCCTTTTCTTGTGAAGCCGATGGGTACACTGAATACCAAACCTTGGATCCAAACAACACGACTGCCCCCCAAGCTGACCCATTAACTGGGGTATTTTTTTTAAGATTTTATTTATTTATTTGACAGAGAGAAAGAGATCACAAGTAGGCAGAGAGGCAGGCAGAGGGAGAGGGGGAAGCAGGCTCCCCACTGAGGAGGGAGCCCGACTCGGGGCTCGATCCCAGGACCCTGAGATCATGACCTGAGCCGAAGGCAGAAGCTTTAACCCACTGAGCCACCCAGGTGCCCCTAGCTGAGGTACTAACAAGTTGGACTGACATGAGTAAAACACAAGAGGTTTCCTCCTCCTCTTTCTGAAAACACTAGAAGTCTTGCTGCATGTGCTAATTTTGGCCTGAAGTCCGTGGGAGTTGAACATGCAGTTGGTGTTTGCCACACAGATGATGCTAAACTTGAGGCAAGGGAAATATGTTACTTCCATTATGCGCATTACCATCAATGGAATCAGTGTTAACAGGATACTGGAAAAGGCTGGGACGTCTCTACTTTTAGGATCATGGAATTCTGGACGTTAGAGCTGGAAGGAACCTTTTTTCCCTCATTTATAGTTGAGGAACTGGGTCCTCTAATAAAAAGGAAAAACAATCAAATTTACCTGTCCTAGATAGTTTAGTTACCAGAAGACATAATGCCAAACCAGATATTCTCCTGGAGTTCTTATAAACTCCATTATTCTTGGGTTTCATGATTCTGTGTTGGACACTAACCAATAATCCCCCTGAACAATCAGATTCATATTCCCCTCAGTGGCCTGAGAGAAACAGTATGGATTGGTTGGGGACAATTGTGTAGAAGCCCACAATCCTGTCACTTAACTGTTCTCTTCTCCAGAATCTTCCCCCATCTTCCCTCCATTGGCACCAGCTAACACAGGAAGTGGTAGTGCTATATCTCTAGATTCAGCCAAATCACCATTTCCTGATTCTAATGTGCAACAACCACTTTTGAATCCTCCCCCATTTCCTCTCTGCTTCAGTTTGAGGTTCAAAAGCATCCAGGAGGTAAATTAGTACTTTGCTGAGCAGAGTGGGGCCCTGACATCCCCACGGTTCTGCCATTAATTTGCCATAACTTGGGCATAACCCTTCTCCACTCTGCGTCTCAGTTTTTCCCCTGTGAGTTATGGGTTTTCTAAAGTCCCTTCCAGCTCTGATATTCTGATGTTCTTTGTGGAGCCTCTGAAAGGAAAATCTTAATGGTCCATTCCCTTGGGGAAGAAAAATGTATCATAGAGCCCTGTGAATCTCTTCTTAGCCCAAACCTTGTTGGTTTTTTCCAAGAGCACTATACTGGGACAGTGAAAGAAATCCCAGAAGCTGAGTGACTGGTAACTGGAAGCTGCCAGCGTCTCATGTGGATCCACAATGGAATCAGAGGATGCCAGCCTCCAAGTGGCCAGAGTACCTCTTCGTTGAGGCTGAGCGGAATTCAAGGAAAGAGGCTGTGGGCCCCTCCTTTGACATTGCTGCATTGTCTCCGAGCCTGTTTCCTGTTCAAACTCTGGACTCCTACTCCAGGCGAGCTCAGAAAAAATTGCATCCTGGTTTTGTTTCCAAATCGGCGTAGAGCTGAGGAATTCCTGCTGAGGCCCTCCGATGGCATTCCCCACACCTTCTGGTGACAGGCACGGAATCAGGGCTAGACATCCTAGTGACTAGCGCTGGCAAGATGGAAAATTCACTTCCGGGGGCGGAATTCCAGGGGGAGTCGCAGAACCTCTGCCCCACCACAAGCATAACTGGGTATCCTCTTCTCCTGGGGGGCTTTGGAAGGCCCCAGCCTCCTCTGCCCCAGGCATTTCTTCCTGGTGGGAAGATGTTGGAGGCTAAAGGACTTGCTCAAGGTCACAGTGCTGGGAGCAGAGTAGAGATGAAAACTCTAGCCACGTTCGGCGTCCTCAGCCCTCGTTGGGCCACGCCGCAGCTGCTCCTCGCTTAAGGGACAGTCACCCCTCCTGAGGATGCTGGGCAGGGATGCCAGGTATTGATATGACGGCCGTTGCGGTCCCCGGTGACCTTTTCCATCCCGCAGGCTGCTCAGACGGAGGAGGAAGCGGCTCTGGGCAGAGGGGGTTGCCGAGCGCAGAGCTGCCCTGGCGAAGATAACAGGTTGTCTGTCAGTGTGTGAAGCCTGTGCACAGCCCAGACCACAGAGCTCCCACCGGTGGAGAAATTAAACCTGTCTCACATCCCAATCCCAGTGCTCTGATTACATTTACAGAGGTCATGGCCTGCATTCTGTCACCATGGAAACCTCTCAAGCTGCCAGTGTGTTGTCTGTGTGTGGGGTTGGTATTTAAAGGCAAAGTCACAGGCCCTGTTCCTGAACTAGCAGCAACCAGGGGCAATTGCTCGCTTTCACGAGCCCGAGTCCGAGTGCTTTGGCCCAGAGATAAGAGGAAGGGAGAACGATGCAGAAAAGAGCCCACCTCTCTCTCAGAGCCGGGTTTGCAAGGAGGAGGGCTCTGGGCTGGAGGGGCTGGGAAAGCAGGTGGGAGAGAACCAAAAAGCACCCCAACTTTGTCAGAAGACAGACATCTTTTCAGAGGTGCAGGAAATCCCAGTGTTGAGGGGAGCCCTTCCTCTTCTGGTACCTTCTCCGGCTCGTGAGCACTCCTCAGAGCAGCCAGATGGAGCTGGGGAAAGCCCCCTCTGCCCGAGGGCCCTCGGTGGTTTCGATTTTGCACATCTGGTAGCTGTGTGAATTGCGCTGATAACAACACGCTTTATGAAGGATCCCTGCTTCTTCTAAAGACCCCACAGCACTGTCCTGGAAAGAGCTACCAGGGGAGTGACTTATCAGGAGTCCCAGGTGTTGGGAGAGGTAAATAACACCTGATTCAACAGAGTAAGAAGAGAACACAAGTGCTGACTCGGCTTGTGACCATCAATTTTTTTTCTTTAGTCTCAAGACAATTATTTCCACACCATTGAATGGAGTGTAGATAACACAGGCAACTTAATAGGCTGGGAGCAGAGGCTGTTTAGAGGAGATTTTAAGCACTGTGAGCATAAAATGAACATGAATATTCTGCAATATGCATCTTACAACTTGTCATTAAGTGGATGGCCTCAACGATGTGATGCAACAGGCTTTGATTGGAATATTGAGCTCTGGAAAGGGGAATTCTGCATCAGTGGCCTCACGATACAGAATATCACATATTGCTCAATAAGACATGTCGTTGTGTTGATAGTGCATATGCTAAAAAGTACGGCAGCAGATAATAATGGTTGGAATCGCCACAAAATGCACTTTTCTTTAGGAATTTACAGCCACTCCCTGAAGCTTCTCAGTGTCCTTGGGGGTGGAACACGGAATATCCTGAAATTACAACTCAGGAAATGGAGCGAATCCGTTTGATTTAGTTTCTAATCCTCCAAAGTATGGGAATCTCTTTCTTTTCTCCTTAGGTTTTCTTCCTGTTTCTCTATCTCTTCGTTTTTTTCCACCCAGATTCTCGTTCACTTTTTTCCTTTTTTTCTTTCTTGTTTGCTTTATCCCTGTCACCCCTCCCTGTCACCAGGACGCCTACCCCTTTCTGCAGAGGTAGCCCTGCTGGCAGGCCTCCAGAATAAAGAGGCTACTGACTCTGTTGGGGGGGGGGTGGGGAGGATATGATCTGCCTTCTGATTGGTCCTTTCTGGGGCTTGTGTCATGGTAGGAACTTGGTTTCTGCCACCATGAGTGAAAAGAGGAGTTAATATCTCCTGCCTCCAGGTGAGTGTTTTCCCCACGTGGTTTGGAGAACACTTGTAGTATTCCAGAGTACAAGGGGCTGGGAGGAAATCTTTGGAGATGAGCAGGGAGAGTCTGCAGGCTGATTATCCCAGTTTGTCAGGGCCTGGCGTGAAGGAAGTCAAGACCCCTCTTTCCATCTCTTGGAAAGCAAGTTAGCTTCAGAAAAAGGAAAAACTCTCATCCTGGGAGACCAATGACATCCATATCTTGGCCAGTCCCTCCTCAAATGTCTTTAGTGAACAAGGAGGAGCAGGTGGGAGATTATGGATGATTCAGTATATATATTTATTTAGCATCTCTCAAGTGCTGATTGTTGCAGAGAAAGCAGAAATAATAACCAGAGCTAACATTTATGAAGTGCTTACCGTGTTGCAGATAGATATAAACATGATATGTATTCGTTCTTTGTTTTTTTTTTTAAGATTTTATTTATATATTTGACAGAGAGAGATCACAAGTAGGCCCAGAGGCAAGCAGAGAGAGAAGGGGAAGCAGGCTCCCTGCTGAGCAGAGAGCCCGATGTGGGACTCGATCCCAGGACCCTGAGATCACTATCTGAGCTGAAGTCAAAGGCTTTAACCCACTGAGCCACTCAGGCACCCCTGTTTTTGTTCTTTGAAACCTCACAAAAACCTCGAAAATACTTTAATATGGGTATTTTGGAGATGAGGAAATTGAGGCATGGAGAGGATAAGTCAAGGTCACAGTCGGCGGGTAGCAGACTTGAGCTCAGGACTTTCTGACTCTAGGGCCACTTTATTCTATCGCCTCTTCGGTGGGGTCAGGATCACGTTTTGGGAAGTGTATTCTGGAACCTGGGTGAGGGGTGCAGAGATTGGATGCCAGAGGCTGGATTAGAAGCCATTTCAATATCACTTCTCAACAAAGATAATGAGAAACCAACCGGTCGTGACACTCAGGATGCAAAGGAGGATAAAAATTCAAAAGCCATTGTGAGAAGGTTAAGACTGACAGGCTTGGCGGATGTTTGAAATGAGGATGAAGAAAGTTCTCCATTTTGTGCTTAGATTACTGGAGTAGATTACCACCTTAGATGACAGCAATTCCTTTCTAATTGTTACAGCTTATTGAATTATACCATATAATATATGCATATGTCGTCCTATTTAAGCCTCACAATTACCCTGCAAGGTGGGGATCATGATCTCCAATTTACAGATGAGGAAGCTGAGGATTGCAGAGCTTTGCCCAGAATCTTAAGAGCTGGTAGGTGGCTGAGCCAGAATCGGGATACGGTCTTTTTCATTTCTAAGCTTTTCACTGAGCTTTGTTGACATTCTAAGGATGAAGGAGAAAGGGAAATAATAAATTGGTGGTACTGTTCAGATATCCAGGTGGACAAATGGGACAGAGTTATGAATTAGAGAAGTAACGAGCATGAAGGTAACGGTGAAGGCGGTGGGAGAATGAAACCACGGGGGTGGGGGGGGAGGCTCAGCAAGCAAGGAGAAAACCAAGAGGAAGAAGGAGAGGAGAAAGGCAGGTGCAAACAGGGGAATACCTGTAAATGGAAGTGAAATGAAGGGACCCAGAGAAGGAAGCTGAGCAAAAATAGTTAAGAAGAACGGGAAGACCAGGATGGTGCAGGGCCAGGGAAGCTGACTGCCTAAAGCAAGAACGAGTGGCCAATGCCACTCAAAGCCACGGGGAGAAGCAGGGTAATGACCAAGGGCAGCTGAGAAGCATTGATGACCTTGGGAGAGAGCCACCTCAACGGTGTAAAGATGGGCAGGTGAGGAGACAGGATGTCAACTCTGAAGGGGGAGAAGGAAGGAGAAGAAAAGGCTTAGAGAAAGTAGCAGGGTCGAAGGCAGGTTTTTCTTTGTTTTGGTTTGGTTTTTAGGATAGAGGAGACCAAGAATGTTAGCAGACAGACAGGAAATTCTGAAGATGAGAAAGGATGTGAGACTGGAGCTTTAATGGGGAGAGAGGAGGCGGGGATCATGGATTCCAGTGGAAGGATGAGAGGAGAGACATGCATCTTCTAGAAGAGAAGGAAAAGGAAAGCCTGAATGCAACACAGTAAGAACTAAGCGAGTGAGGTTAACGCTGTCAGAAAATGCTGCCAGAAAGGGAAGCCCAGGGATGTTTAGGAACAGATATTTAGAAAGGGAAAAAACTAAAAAGGACACTGATAGAATTCTGGGAGCAAGCGGGGCACCTGGGTGGCTCAGTGGGTTAAAGCCTCTGCCTTCGGCTCAGGTCGTGATCTCAGGGTCCTGGGATCGAGCCCCACATTGGGCTCTCTGCTCAGCAGGGAGCCTGCTTCCCCCTCTCTCTCTGCCTGCCTCTCTGCCTACTTGTGATCTCTCTGTCTCTGTCAAATAAATAAATAAAATCTTTTAAAATAATAATAATAACAAGAATTCTGGGAGCAAGGAAGAAACATATTTTGGGGACCTAAAGGCCATTACATGTAGGATGTCCAGGGGGAAAGGCATTTCTACCCGCCTTCTGACATTGAAATAATCTGCCACTGATGCATTATCTCTGACTCCACGTAGTGCTTCTGTTGGTATTTGCGACTCCTGGTGATTCCAGGCAGATTCCAACACCTCCTCTTAGCGTGAGTTACTCTTCCAAAGCATGCGTGGACATGGGCCATGCAGGCCAGAGCTTTGCTATCCGATTCTAAATAACTGCCCCTTCTCTCACCTTGAATCCCCCTACCTCTACCTCGAATCCTCAGACCTGTGGTAAAACAAGGGGGAAGAAAGGCCAGAAATAAAGGAAAGGGCTTAGGGTGCTTAAACTTTCACCCTTTGAAATAACAGATGAAAGGAAACCAGAGAAAGCCTGCTCAGCCTTAAAAAGTTGCTGTCCCTCTGCGATTTACCTTAAATCTCCTTAAACACCCCCAAAGAAATGGTCACGCTTCTGCATAATTTCCCCGAGTTTTCATGGCTGCAAATATCTAGCATATAAAATTGGCCACGGCCCCACCTGCCTCCCATGCAGATTAAGCCTGTAGACTGCTTCACATCTCACTCAGGGAGCACACAGCCTCGTGTGGCTACGGCTGACACATTCCGTGTGCCCCCCTCCATTTCAGATTCCCAAGACAGCCAATCAAAGACAGAGAATGTCAGACTCAGCAACCTCTTTGGTCTTTAGGGTTTCTGCTGGGCTCAGCAGTGCCCACGGGGGACGTCTAATATGGTCTAAGGGAGAGGCAAAGATACACAAAAAAGTGACTGGGGAATATGGGGGAAAATAATGGGGGTGGGAGTGATAGAAAGATGAGATAAAGAACAAAGAAAGAAATGTTACTATTATATCGATGGAGGGAGCCCAACAGTGGTGGCTTCACAATCACTTCCTTGTCTTCCCTGGGCTGTAATTATCCATCTCAGGCATTCGTTTCTTCAAGAGCTTTGGACCAGGGCGAGAGGACCGAGATTCTGAGACCAGCACAGCCCCTGGTGGGCTGAGCAGCCATGGGCAGAACCCTGGGTTTGTTCCTTATCTTGAATTTGACCACCCTGAACATAGCTTTGAGTTTTGATAGTCCCTTGTTCTGTTCTGAGCCTGTACCTCATCGAGAAGCTTCTCTGACCAAGGACCTGGTTATTTCCTCGTATGGATCGTGCAGTGAATCTAGGAACGTGGACTGGAAAGGGAGACCAGCCAAGTGAGTTTGTGTGAGTGTGTGGATAGGACCCTCCCGATTCAAGAGGTTGGCTAATTACTAAGAGCAGGGCTTCTCGTGTGTTGTTGACACCCTGGATTTTAAGGCCGCTGAAGTGATGAGCCCACGTGCACATCTTGCGCCTGTCTCCTCTTCCACAGGGGTGGCGGGAGGCTGGGTTTCTGGGGCCTCGCAAAGCACACAGTGAATCTGGTTCTTGGCACGGGGCGGGATGCATCATCTCTCCTTCCACAGCCCTTAATGAAGTGT
Source organism: Procyon lotor (assembly GCA_028646535.1). Lineage (NCBI taxonomy): Eukaryota > Metazoa > Chordata > Mammalia > Carnivora > Procyonidae > Procyon > Procyon lotor. Next base: position 27,980,804 of record CM053619.1, on the reverse strand, counting down.
GCAGCTCTTGTCCTCATTAGGCCTCAGCATCGTCAATAAAAGAGTCAATAAACCCGGTTGATGGGGTTGGGACCGAGGGGCTGAGATGCAGCAGCCACACATCCACAGGGCAGACATCAGCTCGGCCGCGTGTCGTGACCCAGCATCCAGGGATCAATAACCAGCCCAGAATAAAGTCCGAGAGCCTGCCCTCCACAGTCTCCTCTCCAGACCCATTTCACCCACGGTGGGGCAGTACCAGCCAGCTCCTGCTTTGCCTGCCTTTGTTGCCACCCCATGCCATTCTGGGTGCCAGATGCTTTTGTTTCTTCCTGATTGAGCCCCCTGGACACCCCACGGATGCATATTTAGCGAGTGCCCACCTGGCATGAGAACATGGAGACGGCATCTCCAAGCAGCCCAGAGGCTGGCCCCGGCCCCGTTGTTTTCTGTGTCTTCTGTCTGCTGACGGTGTGTGAGGGGCCCCAGTGGACCGGGTGGTGTATTTTCTGCGTGTTGTGCTGCTGGACTCCATTCCTGGCTGCTCTGCATCTCTTTAGAGACTCTTATCTTATCTAATTACAAGGAATTTCAGATTAATTTCATGGCCTCTGCTCCAAAGGACCTCTTATCTGGCGGGGGGCCTTGTGTTTTGACCTTGTCATTCTTTTGTTGTTTGCCTTTAAGGGGCAGGCAGCTTCGAAGGGGATGCTGAGATCTTGCTGGAATTGGGGCTGGGGGAGGGGAAGAAGGGGGGAGGCAGACAGATCTGGGATTTGTGTATTCTGCTCCATCCCCCTGCCGGTGCGAGGAGACAGCTGGCTGCTTACTTCCATGACAGCCACATGGTACCCAGTCACACAGCACAGGACCCGGGCGGGGACTTGCCTGCTGCCAACCTCTCCAGATCCCTTTGATATCTCCGACAGAGCAGTAAAAGACTCTTTGCCTATCACGTTTTGCCTTGCCTCTCTCCACCTTCTCAAAGACTCCTCGGTGTGGTTTCCATGGCTACGCCAATCAGATTTGGCTTCTTGCGAAATTGGATTTCAAAGAAGGACAAGGCTTCAAAGGAATTTGTCCATTTAACAGAATGTCATTAGGAGTGAGGCTGACTGCTGAACCAGGGTCCTCGGATGATTAAGGAGGGGCCGCGCTCATGTGTGGAGGCAGGTTTCTGTCTGCAACGAGGAAACTTGATACAACATGACAATGCTGTATTGCAACCTGCCAGTCATCCCCTGCACACTACCCAGCTCTGCGCCTCCCTCTCCCCCTGTCTGAGACCCAGAACGGACATGGAATACCTATGCCTCCAGTTTCTGCTGCTTCCTTTGGTAGAAGTAAGCTCTGCAGGCAGTGAGGCCTGAGAGGACGCAAGATTACCCAGGTTCATTGCTCTTTACCAAACAACTCATTAGCTTATGGCCTATATTAGCATTTGACAAATATCCTTGAAGAAAGGGGGAGGTGTTATCAAATTTCCTCCCGTTGCTGAGAGGGAAAGCAAGGCACAGTGCTGGGGTTACCTATAGGAGGGACTTTTTTCCCCCTGGCTTTTTTTAAGGACAGTTTCGGATTTATAGAAAAATTACAATGCTAGTACAGAGAGCTCTGATATAGCCTTCCTTGCGTTTTAGCACATAAGTACTCAAAGGTGATTCCAGAGCAGTTAGAATTTTACAGAAGGAGCAGTTGATAAAAATGCCATAGCAGCCTAGAAAAGGCAGCCTGTCTATTGTTAAATTTCCAGAGCAAGAAGGAGCAGCAGCAGGCAGCCGCAGCCTCAGCCAGAGTCCCCAGAGACTTGCCTGCCCCTGTCCCTCCAACTCCAGCCCAATTCGCGGCAACTTGTGGGTGGGTCATGTGATCCTGAAACCAAGGGACCATCCGTCTTCAGATTGCAGGATGTGGACGTGTAAAGATGACTCAAAACCACTGCACCCCTTAAAGGATCAACCCCCAACCTTGGGAAACTATGCCAGGAGGCAGGCCATGTCCTTCTGGACAGCTTCTCCTTGGGGCTCCCGTCCCCATATCCATGGTTCCACCACGATTTTCCCTGAGGTTGCTGTAAAAACCACCTCACCCATGTTCCCTGTGTTCTCTCCCTTCCTGCTTCCAATCCTTCCTACTATTCTGCAGGCTGACTCTGAGACTAGAAACTACATTTTTTTATAGAGAAGGAAAACAGTGGAGGTAAAGTGAGATGGGCAAGATCGCACGCTAAACAGGTCTCTTTCGGGCTCAAATTTGTTGGTGTCTCTCCCGCGCACGCGCAGTTGAGTTCAAAATCCTTGTGCTGACTTTCATGAACCTTCACAATAAAACTTCCAGTTTTCTTAACAACCAGAATTTCCCTACACCATCCAGTAAAAGGGTTATCAGCTGTTCCTCAAGCAGAAGGTTTTTCCATCTTCATTTACTCTGGTGGTTCCACCTGGAAAGCCCTCCTGTCCCTTCCAAGTCCGGTATGTTTGGAGCCCATCTTGAATACCATATGCGCCATTATACACGCACCCACACTTCTTTCCTTTTTATATTTGTCTCCCTCCCTTACTGCTCATGGCACTTTACACCTTCATGGCACTTGGTTTATTGTGCTTTAAAAAGCCCCAGGAAACTATTTTGAGATCATTGAGATCGCAGAAGTTAAAAGAAATGATACAGAGTGATCCTCCCTACCCCTTCCTCAGTTTCCCCCAATTTTAACATCTTGCGGTATGACAGCACCCTATCACAACCAGGTCGCTGACCCCTACTGTAGTTTGGATGAGGGAGGGAGGACATGTTTCTGTGACCTTGTCCTTCACTTTCCTCCCTTTGTCTGCTGTTAGAGAGAAGAGGCTTGGTTCCCCTCTCCCTCGGCCTTCTGCCCAGGTTACCCCTTCCTTTCCTCACATCCTTTCAGCCTTAGCGAGGAAGGGACTCTGTATCCACGGCCGCTCGACTTCTCCCCAATGTTGGTGGCTTCGTGTTATTTACTGGGAGGGACGGCCATTCCCTCCAGCCAGCTGGTTTGCCGAAGACAGTGAACGTTCTGCCCTGGTTTTCCGCGCGTGGACGGGCGAGCTAGATCGGGAACTGCTGGGCTCGGCGGGGACGAATCCCCTCGGATTCTGCCTCTCCGCCCCCCCCCCCGCGTGGGGCACCGCCGTGACTTTTAAACCCGCCCCAGGAGGCCAACTGCCCGGTGCTGAGGATAGAAAGCGTCCCAGGAGCTGAAGTTCCTTTGGGCCGCGTTTAGTCTTTTGTTCTGGTAGGGGGTTGGCCTGTGCTGCGCGCCCCGCCCTCCAGTCCTCCCACCTGGGGGCGCCGCGGGAGTGGCGCGTGCACCCGCGCACAGGTGTTCCCCCCTTCCCACCGCCCGGGGCGCGCCCCCCGCCCGCCGCGCGCGCCACTTCCTGAGCGCGCCCCGGGCCCGCGGCCCCGCCCTGCGGCCGGGCTGGGCGGCCGCTGCAGCGGCGGCGGCGGCAGAGGTACAGGTGCCTCCGTCAGGCGACAGCCGCCTGCCAGCCCGCCGGCCCTGGCACCAGGCCTTGACGCCCCTCTCCCGCCTCACACTCCGGCCTCCCCACCGCCGGCCAAATGCAGGCCGTCGCCCTCCCCGAGGAGATCCGTTGGCTCATGGAAGGTAACGCCCTGGCCCAGCCCCAGGCCCCCCTCCCGGCCCCCTGGGAAGTCCCTCGGGGAGCAGAGCTGGAGGCCCGACCCCGAGACGCCAGGGGCTCCCAAGACCGGCCTCTCTTTTCAGCTCCATCACCCGCCACCTTCTAGAACCTCAAGACTTCTAGAGCCCTCAACTCTGCACAGCCAGATTTCCGTCTTGCCCGCTCGGGGTCCCACTCACTCCCCTCAGTTGCACCTTTTCTTTTGCCTCGAGGCGTCGCCACCCCTCCACGTCACCTCCGGCCAGGTTCTTGGGGACCCCCCATGTCACCGTGCGTGGTCTTCGGCCTGACCCTTTCTCCTCCCGACAGCCCCCGGCGCCTGTGGGTTTCGCCTTCCTCCCTCCCCAGCCCCGAAGCCCCTCAGCTTCCTGCTCAGAGCCCCGAGTCCCTCAGGGGTCCGTGAGGGGCTCCTGAGTTGCGGTCCGCCAAGGCCTGGGGGTCAGTGTGAGTTTAGTCGGCGCCGAAAGCCCGGGCCTCCCTTTGCCAACTGCAGACTTCTGGGGGTCTTGCTGTCCCCCCAGGGAGGTGGATGCAGTAGTGTTTCTAACTTTTCTGGAAATGCCCCATCCTGGTGTGTTTACCTTCAAACTATGGTGCCCAAGCAGTCCTCTTAAGAGTTAAGGCCATACTCAGCAACACTCCACAGATCCTTCTAACGCTGCAAAGAGACTTTTTGCTAATGGGCAATATGGCCTGCTCCATTCACACTTTTTTCCGGGGAAAGTAACTTGCTTTCCTGTAACTGACCTTCCTGGAAGGACAGAGGCCTGGAATCTGTGCTTGCCTAAGGGTCCCAGGAGGAAACTACTCTGAATTAAGCCTTTTGGCATCCAAGTGACATTTTTGACACGTATTTAACAGATGGCCTGCTTTGGGCAGGTCAGACTTTTGGCAAGGTCTTTTTTTTTTTTTTTTCCAGTTTCTCTCAATTTAATTGGTTTTATATCTCCATTACCTTGTTATCTTGCTGTAAATGCCTCCTAATCAAATATTTGGCAGTCCTTTTGATCTCTGTTTGTAGCACTGTTTCCATTCTGGATTGTTTCTATGTAAAAGCTGTCAACTAGGTATTTCTTTTGAGGTGAAGTTTCCAAAATCCACTTTACATACCACCCGAGTAAATCTAAACTTTCAGAGTAGAAAAGGAGTAAAATAGCATCATCTGGGTGTCTGAGAAGAAGCAATCCAGACTTTCCCTCTGCCCCTGGTTCAATGTTGGATGTTGAATGTAGAGAGAGGCTGTAAGTGTGGTGGTTTCTGGGAAAGCAGGAACTGTGGCAAAAAGTGTAATTCCGCCCTTGCATTTTAAAATACAAAGTGATTCTTTTTACTGATATCTGTCACTTGATGAGAGAAAATCTATTTTACCAGCTTGTTAGCCTATACTTCTGTTTTGTGTGGAGCCTTAGTAGTAAATTCCTCTTTCTTTTCAGAGGCTTGCAATGAAATCCACTCCTTTAACATTTTTGATGTGCAGTTCTTTATTGTTCAAAACTGACACTTTGGTAAACAACTCATTTCTGCACCTGCCACCTTCCTTTAGCTTAGATTATTTTCTTGTTAGCTGACTGTTTTTAATTGAAGTCTTCAGATCTCCTTCTAAAACAGAACCTTTGTTTGCTGACAAGTAGAGCAGGGTATGAATGGAGATTAATTGCATGTCACATACTTCTGTGTCAAACTTGCTGTGTCTTAACAATCTCTGTTGGTGCTTGGGTCTTTAGAATCTACAGGGGAGTCTGAGATTAAATTTTAGGGAGCTTCATTGGTTAATGCATTTCTTTAAGGCCTTTTTTTTTTTTTACAGTTTGCAATCAGGATCTGAATCTGAAGTGGGGGGGGAGGAGGGAAGGTAAAAGTGGGATTCCAACCAATAATTCTATTGACAAATGTTTGAGGACTATGTTTTTGAAAGGTTCATGTAATCATAGCAGCACATTGGTTATAGGGTTGTTTTTTTTTTAATGAAAGACTGTCTCTGGTGTAGATCAGCAGAATTATTCATTATACTGCAAATAATTTGTGGATATTAGAAATCCATAATGGCTTTCAATTTATCGTCTGTTGCTGTGTACTTGTCTCCTCACCACACACACTTTTTAAGGTTAGCTGTTGACAGTTAGAAAATATGTTGGTCCTGATCTCTATGTTGTCAGTCAGTGGAGAGTCACAGGGTAAGGGAGCTGCTACCTCAGGGCTGCCCACATGGCTGTGGGGGTGGAGTTTCCACAGTGAATTACTACTTTCATAAACCAAGGCAGAAGCATTTGCACAATGATTTAACGCTGGCCATCACAGCCATAACTTAAGCATTTATTTATTTATAACTACATGAGCATAAATGACAGGGGCGTTTTTTGATATAATATGTGTGCTTTTAAAAATAAAATATGCAAAGCATTATGAAAGGTTTATGCCAAAATTTTGCATAACGAAGAGGGGAACAGAAATGTTGAAGGTCTAAAATTAATTTTTTTAAGGGGAAAATTTTAAATGTTTGAAAATGTTTCATTTGACCCAGAAACTCCACTTCTAGGAATCCGTGTTACTGAAATCAAAGGACACAAAGTGTATGTACAAGAATCCATCTTAAATGTCCATGTGTTGGGAAAGGCGGGGTGTTGGTATGAGTGAATTATCCATCTAATGGAATATTTCACAGTCATTAAAAAGAATGTGAAGGATCTGTATATAGTGGCTTGAGAAGTGTCCATATTTTTAAGACTAATAATATATAGAATCCGTTTTTGTTTGAAAACAAAAAAGTGAACCAACTCCTCCCTCCCATATGTTATATATACATTTTTGTAAGCCTAGGAAGAAGTACTTCTTTGGGAGGGGAAGGAAAGGGTGGGGGCGACAGAGATTATCACTTTTATTTCATACATCTTCATGTTGTGACATTGACCATGTATTACTTTTGTTAATCAGATGAACAACCAGTAGAGTTATTTAAAAGAAAAAGGAACAAACAAAAGACAAATAGAGCTTGGAGAGGTCATAGTGGTCAGAATGCTAGAGGACCTCCTGTTAACCAAGGTTATGATTATGTTTTTACCTTGGTAGCTCTGGGGGGCAGGGTGTGTAGAAGGTGGGGATTTTTTTTAACACTTTCCTGGATTTTTGGCAAATGTTAAAGCAGCGAGAGTACTTTCAGAGTAACTCAGGAAACAGCTTCCTCAGATAGACTCTGTCAAGCTCTCTTATAGTAACTAGTCCATATCAGCAAATAAGTACCTTACAGATAAGTAAAATGAAAGATGTTTACTGCCTTATTGAAAGAGGAGGAAATATTCAGGTCTGTTTTCAAATGATCAGGCTTCAGATGTAGAAGTTATCTTTTTGTTTTTGTTTTGTGATAACCATACTGAAAACAAAAACAGTGGAGTGCTGGCAGTTTGCATAATCTTTGTTCCACAGATATAAATGTAATCAGTTTCTTCCTTGTCTTTGTATCCCTGCTTTTGAAGTCAGAAGCACAAGAGGCAAATGTGAAGGAGGTAGAATATTTTTTCTTCAGTTCACAGTGTGCTGTGTGTGGTGGAATGGGGCCTACTGATGTTACCCTAATGGCAAATAGGTCCCGCCTACCTCCAAGGTACCTAAATCCTGCTGAGAATACGGAGTAGAGCCAAAACCATATCCACATCCATGCTGCATTTTGTAGCAATTGCTGGGTTAACATTAATTCTGATATATCTATGGTTACTTATTTTTAAACTTCCTTGGAAAGAAGCAGTCATTAATCATTTCCTTCTAGATTGTTCTCCAGATTTGTATTGGCCGATTCAGCCAACCATAAAATCCTTTTCAATATAGTAAAATTCCAACTCTGTGGAACTCACAGGAGTGAGCTGCTCTGGACAGCTGAGGATAGTCTCTTTAAGCACTCTAACTTTTTATCATAAATATTTGTGATCAATCTTTCTCTAAAACATATTCGTAATTTTTCTCACTTCCTCAACCAACCAGTCTGTGTTCCAAGGGACTGGCCTTTGAACAATTTAACACAAGAGTTGTTACAGTGAATATCTGTTATCATATTTGTGGAAACATATTGAGTTGTTGAGGGATGGTTCTGCCGTAATTGTCCCGGGACTGCTTTGTGAATGTCAATGTCTGTTTTGTATTTTTATGTTTGTCAATATTTTCCTACTGTGAGGTTAAGCCTATCACTTTACACCACGCTCAGTGTATCTGTATTTGCAGTACTAGTAGAACATTGGGTAATCAGGCTTGTTGGTATTGTTATGTATAAAGAAGGTTTGAAGGGCTCTCTTGATGAACACGGTACCCTGACCTTTAGGTATGGACTTCGGGACATGCATTTTGGCTGTTCAGAGTCTTTTTTGCTTAATTTGTGATACAGGATTGTCTTCTAGCTAGGCGATGCTACCAAAAGGTGAGACATAACCATACTTCTTTTTTTTTTTAGATTTATTTATTTGACAGATAGAGAGTGAGCACAAGTAGGGTAGCAGCAGGCAGAGGGAGAGGGAGAAGCAGGCTCTTTGCTGAGCAGGGAGCCCCATGAGGGGCTCAATCCCAGGACCCTGGGATCATGACCTGAGCCAAAGGCAGACGCTTAACAAGAGAGCGTCTCTAGGGCAACTAGAGCCACCCAGGTGCCCAACCATACTTCTTTCTGTTTTTATGTTAAAAACTTCTCTGATTATAAAAGTAATAATGCTCACTGTAGAAAATTTAGAAAACTCATAATGATAACACAGTCACCCATGGTCAACAACTGTTACATTTCTATGTATTTCTTTCAGTTTTTATTATACGTACATACTTTCAGAGTTGGGACATATTGTGTAGATAGTTTTGTATACTGATGTTTCCACTTATAGCCTCTCAGTTGCTAAGGTCTCCTGAGCATTTTCTTAGATCATTAAAAAATTTTTTTTAAGATTTTATTTATTTGTTTGTTTATTTATTTATTTATTTTATTTGGCAGAGAGAGAGATCACAAGTAGGCAGAGAGGCAGGCAGAGGGAGAAGGGGAAGCAGACTCCCTGCTGAGCAGAGAGCCCTATGTGGGGCTCAAACGCAGGACCCTAAGATCATGACCTGAGCCGAAGGCAGAGGCTTTAACCCACTGAGCCACCCAGGCGCCCCTAAAATTTTTTTCTTTCTGGTGATTTAGAAGTCATACATTCAGGTTTTATTCCACTGATAGTTTTCCCATTATGGCTTAAAAAAAAAAAATCACCATGTCCTTTGATTTAGCAACATTAAGTATGAAGGGGTGTCTTCTGACTCTTCCCTCCAGTGTGAAATGTGAAATTGCTATCATCTGAGATTTTAAGTAATCTCTATATCCAGCGTGGGGCTCGAACTCAACCCGGAGATCAAGAGTCATATGCTTTACTGACTGAGCTGGTCATGTGCTCAGGCTCAGAGAATTATTCATGAGACTCAGAGAATTGTTCATGTTTTAGTACGTGTATTATATTACAATAATTATTTTTGATATTTGCATATTTTAAAACCATAGCTATAATGCTGTTTTTTTCCTTTAATTTGTTAATTTTCCTTTAATTTGTTCATTGCTTACTTTACTCATGGCTTTTTTATTTTTGAACTTTTAATTTTATCTCTTAGATATTATACTGGCCTCATATGGTAGCCACTAGCCACAGGTGGCTATTTAAGTTTAAATTAAATCAAACAAAAAAATTTGCTTCCTCAACTGCAGTAGCTACATTTCAGCTGCTCAGTATCCATACTGACTACTAGACTGGACAATGCATAAAGCCCTAGAATAGATGATGATCTAGAATATAATTCTGAGTGAATTTCCCAAAGAGGCTTCTTTGATACTGTACTTGCTGATCCCCTACATGTCTGCGAATGTGTCTGTCTAGGTTCATACAAACTTAGGTGTGGGCATAAAATTCTGGGGTTATACTCTGCCCATTCCTTCCTCTTCCTACTAATTCACCCTCTAGAAGGGTCCCATTGTCTTCTGATCTTTAGTTTTGTGGAGGAGAAGTCTGAGGCCAGCCTGATGTATTTCTTTTACAGCCCATTCCTTCCACCTCCTGCCTGGATGTTTACAAGATACTGTTCTTTGCTCTCAGAAATGTCACTAGATAGTGTCAAGATCTTAGGCTTTTTAATAATTTTGCTCAGTTTGTAATGAACCCTTTTGATCTATAGACTCAGGTCTTTCTTAAACTTGGGAAAGTTTTGTATTATCACTACTTCTGTTCCATTTGCTTTATTTTGTCACACTGGGGTTTACATTATACATATATTGGACCCCGATCCACTCTATTGTTTCCCCTTTTTGTTTTATCTGTCACTGACTTCATTATGATTTTAAATTCAGCATTCATTTTTTTAAAAAATTTCCCCGTATTTTTTCGTTATCACTCACTGTTTCATTTTCATTACATCTGCAAAGTTCAGATTTGTATATATAATGACTTTTTGTATGTTTTTGAGAATATGAATTAGAAATTTCCTATACATTTCTTTAATAATAAATCTACGTCAGAGACAGGCAATTTTCTAGTTCTTCAAGATGGTCTTTTCTCTTTGAACTTGAGTGTCTTCTCATAGGTCCTATATGGTTTTTTTGTATTCAGTTTGCTTAGATTCAAATCCTGACTCTGCCACTTTCTTGGTACCTGTTTGACTTTGGGTCTCAGTTTTCTCATCCATAAAATACAGATAATAATAGTACCTATCTCACAGAATTTACACGAAGAGTAAAGGAATGAATATTTGAGAAGAATGTATAATAGTATCTGGCATATATTATACATCATATAAATATTTGGTAAAATTTTTAAAAATTATTTTCTTTGAGAAAGTCTTACCAGTTTTTTTTGTTAAGTTTGTTTTGTTTTGCTTGCATTTACCTCTTCATAGGAAAGCTTCCAGACATGGCCTTTTACCTATGTTGGTAATTCACCCTTGCTTCTCTAAATTAGGGGAAGTTTGTAGGGTTTCTTTCAGAGTCTCCTCCATTTCCTTCCTTCCTTAGATTAGAGTCCTGTAGTCATTCTGTGAGAGACTTATGGAAGAAGCATAGAGGAAATTTGCTTCATTACTAACTTAGGAAAAATATGGGTTCCTTATCTTGTTATAGAATGCTGTGTCTGTATATATTCATGTGTATGTATGCAAAATAATCCTTTTGCTTTACTCCTCCATTGAATAAAAATGAAAGGTTTACTCTTCCTCTTCTTTCTTTTTGTTTTTTTAATATATATATTTTGAGGGGTGCCTCGGTGGCTCAGTTGGTTAAGCATCTGCCTTCTGCTCAGGTCATGATCTCAGGGTCCAGGGATTGAGCCACATGTCAGGCTCACTGCTCAGTGGGGAGTCTGCTTCACCTCTGCCTAGCACACCCCCACCCACTCATGGTCTCTCTTTCAAATAAATAAATAAAATCTTTAAAAATATATATATATATATGTCTTTTATTTTATTTTTTAAAGATTTTATTTATTTGACACAGAGGGAGAGATCACAAGTAGGAAGAGAGGCAGGCAGAGAGAGAGGGGGAAGCAGGCTCCCTGCTGAGCAGAGAGACCGATGCGGGGCTCCATCCCAGGACCCTGAGATCATGACCTGGACCGAAGGCAGAGGCTTTAACCCACTGAGTCACCAGGCGCCCATATATATATATATGTGTGTGTCTTTTAATTGGTAGAAATATTTGAACCTCATTGTGGGTATAGCCTAGATGTTAGGTGGGCTGCCCATATCTTTTGAATTCTCTTGAGTTCTATTGCATGATCTATTCCTTGTGCAAGCCCAAACATCTCTGAAAACCTTAGTATTTCTCAAGGAGCATGCATTCTCAGGGTTGCCTTTCCTTCTAGGCTCTTGGCATCCCTGAGTCATATAGGCATACATTTGTAGATCCCAACTCAGGTGATTTTATCTCTCAGGAGACTTTTGGCAACACATGGACACATTTTTTTTGTCACAACTGGGGAGGACGCTGCTGGCATCTAGACGGTAGATGCCCTCCATGCTGCTAAACTTCCTACAGTGCATAGGACAGCCCCTACCATAAAAACAATTATACAACCCCAAATGTCAGTAGTGCCAGAATGAGAAACCCTGGCCTAGAGATATCCTTTTCCTCAGTTTCCACAAAGCCTACCTGTGTGAAGCCCCTGTGACAGTAGACGACATCACTGGAGGTTTGGGGGTTGCTGGTAAGGGAGGAGGGGTTTACATAGCAGTAATGCAAATTATTTCAATTTGAATAGTTGGCATCCCTATTCCTAAACCCTTTGCCATCCCAGTCAACGGAGACTCTCTCTGGCCCTTCACCTGATGCGGTTCTCAGCCTTATGCCTTCTCACAGGCACTTTTCCCCTTTATCTTATCTGGAGCAAAACCAAAACAAAAAAACCACCAGAAAACCCCCAACTCTATTTCCCTTGCCATCTGAAAAGATAGTTTAAAGATTTTATTTATTTGACAGAGAGAAACACAGCGAGAGAGGGAACACAAGCAGAGGGGATGGTAGCGGGAGAAGCAGGCTTCCCGCCAAGCAGGGAGCCCGATGCGGGGCTCGATCCCGGGACCCTGGGATCATGACCTGAGCTGAAGGCAGACGCTTAACGACTGAGCCACCCAGGTGCCCCTGAAAAGATAGTTTAGCTATCTGTTTACTTTTTAGGTTCCCCCCACACCCACACACAGAGAAACAAGTTATTTTTCCAAATGGTGACAGTTCTCTAAGAGGAATTCTGATGCCAGCTATTAAGATAATAACATTTTTACCTCATTATATAAGTGTAATACTTAAATAATTTTCAATCATTTTAAATATTGGAAAAATAAGGTAAGTTTCAAGTTTTACCATCATCTGAGAATCTTAACATATTGACATAACTATCATAGATCTAATTTTCTCATGTTATAAGCCATTACACCCTACAGAAATCCTATAATTTCTGCTACATTTATTCATATTTATTTCCCCTGTGTTTCCAAGTTCATTGCTTGCTTTTCCGGTTTGTCAGTGCTACATTATAGGTTAGGTGATTATAACAGATGGCTTTTCAGGTTTGGAGTCTTTGAGTTCCATTGTTTAAATTTTACTATCCAGCTTTTACATGGAAGATGGGACAGATGTGGGCTCAGGAATAAAGTGGTCTTAACATCCAGAGAGCAAGCTTTCCTGAAGGCTGATGGGCTTGGTAAATCATTTATGAGTTACTTAAATTCTCATCTAGGATCTCCGCCTAACATTGTTGACATTCCAATATTAGGATGTTACAGGGAAACAAGGTTTTTATTCACATAATAGGAGCTTTGCTAAAATGTGTCCAGTGACACATATTTATACTTAGGTAAAACAATAGTAGAGTTGAGTTGAATTAATGAAGTTGGTGCACCTTCTAAATCAAGTATGTGACATATGCTGTGCTATTTTGCTATTAAAATATAACTATTAAAAATATCTCTTTTCGTTTTATTTTGTGTTACTTCCGTTGAATACAATATACTTCTAGGAAGATGCTTAATCATTAATCAGTGAATCTTCACAAAGAGAACACATCCCCTAAATAATGGCAAGACTTTGTTTACCAAAACTTCCAGAGACCCTCTGTGTCCTTCAGTAACTACTCACACACATAGGCAAGCATGTCTCTGATTTCTAACAGCAAAGTTCAGTTTTGCTTATTCAGTGGTACAATATCTTCTCATGTCTCTGGCCGATTTGCTCAACATATGGAGAAAATATCTCTTAACCGAACTGTAATAAACCTCCTTAAATTCATACTGCCTTTAGGGGCGCCTGGGTGGCTCAGTCAGTTGAGCATCCAACTCTTTGTTTGGGCTCAGGTCATGACGTCAGTGTCATGAAATCAAGCCTCAAGTTGGGCTCCACACTCAGCACCAAGTCTGTTTGATATTCTCTCTCTCCCTCTCCCCGCTCACATATTCTCTCTCTAAAATAAATAAGTAAATAAAATCTAAAAAAAATCACACTGCCTTTAAAATAATTTTTCCTTTCTGATAACTTTTTGTATGAGCTTCTTTATCCCTCAATCCATCCATCCGTTCCTCCCACCCTCCCTCCTTTTGATCCTTCTTCTTCTGTACTTTATTAAGGTATGATTGCACCAATCTTAAGTGTTACAACTGGATGACTTTAGGATAGATATACACCTGTGTGACTACCAGCCAGAATAAAGTATAAACATTTCCAGGACGCCTGGGTGGCTCAGTGGGTTAAAGCCTCTGCCTTCGGCTCAGGTCGTGATCTCAGGGTCCTGGGATCAAGCCCCGCATCGGGCTCTCTGCTCAGCGGGGAGCCTACTTTCCCCTCTCCCTTTGCCTGCCTCTCTGCCTACTTGTGATCTCTTTCTCTCTGTCAAATAAATAAATAAATAAAAATTTTTTAAAAAAATAAGTATGAACATTTCCATCACCCATGCTGGAGAGTTTCCTCTCTAGTCACTAGCCCTCCTCAGAGACAACTGCTATTCTGACATCTTATTATGGAGTAGTTTTGCTGTTCTGTTCCTTATAAATCAGTATGATCTCTTTTGTGTCTGTCTTTTTTTTTTTT
>CM053619.1:27874815-27959980 GCA_028646535.1 Procyon lotor | reverse complement strand
CCCCCCCCTGTCTCGCCTTTTCCCCCATTCCCAGCAGCCGCCGGACGCAGGCGAGGCCGACAGACCTACAGCCGCTACCAGACCCTGGAGCTGGAGAAGGAGTTCCTATTTAATCCCTATCTGACTCGCAAGCGGCGGATCGAGGTATCGCATGCGCTGGGACTGACAGAGAGACAGGTCAAAATCTGGTTCCAGAACCGGAGGATGAAGTGGAAAAAAGAGAACAACAAAGACAAGTTCCCCAGCAGCAAATGCGAGCAGGAGGAGCTGGAGAAACAGAAGCTGGAGCGGGCCCCGGAGGCGGCGGACGAGGGCGACGCGCAGAAGGGAGAGAAGTAGGCTCCAGCTGGGACTGCCAGGGCCGCGGCCGCCCTCCGCCCGCGGGTCCCCCGACCGCGCCACGGCCGTCGCCCGCCCCTGCCCGAGAGAGCTCTGGCCCCGCGAGCGGGGCCCGGAGCCCGGCCTCCCGCCGCAGCGTCCCCCGCCGCGCCAGTCCCCGCTAGTGGTAGTATCTCGTAATAGCTTCTGTGTGTGAGCTACCGTGGATCTCCTTCCCTTCTTTTGGGGGCCGGGGGGGGGTGAGAAAAGGATTTTAAGCAAGGACTCCCTCGTCCTGCGAGGGTGAGCGGCTGCGGCCTGGCTGAGCCCCTCCCGCCCCCGCCCCCGCCCCCGCCCCGTGTAAAAAGCCTCCTTGTGCAATGGTCTTTTTTCCTTTGAACGTGCTTCTTTGTAATGACCGAGGTACCGATTTCTGCTAAGTTCTCCCAACAACATGAAACTGCCTATTCACGCCGTAATTCTTTCTGTCTCCCTCTCCTTCTCTCTCTTTCTCTCTCTCTCTCCTCTCTCTCCCTCTCTCTCTCTCTCTTACTCCGTCCTCATTTCCCCCTCCCAACCCCTCTCTCCCCGCTGCCCTCCTTAACTCGCTGGCTTTCTCTCTTGCTTCTCTCTTTTCCTCCCAACCCCCCCCTTTGGTTTGGCAATTTCGTCTTAAGTGTTTCTCAAAAGAGGTTACTTTAGTTAGCATGCGCGCTGTGGGCAATTGTTAAAAGTGTTCTTAGGTTTACTGTGAAGAGAATGTATCCTGTATCCGTGAATTGCTTTATTGGGGGGTGGGAGGGCTAATTATATATTTTGTTGTTCCTCTATACTTTGTTCTGTTGTCTGCGCCTGAAAAGGGCGGAAGAGTTACAATAAAGTTTACAAGCGAGAACCCGAGACTAGCCCGGCCCGCGCTCCTCATTTGCCCCCGGCGCCTTGCAGAGCTGGGGGGAGCCGGTCACCGGGCTCCTGCGCCCGCCGAGCCAGGCAGCCCAGAGGAGGGGGCGGGGGCTGGAGGCAGGTGGTGCGAGTCCCTCGGCCCAGGGGCGCAGGGGGTGAGGGAGGCGGCTGCGCCTGATTGGAGGAGAGAGGAACGGGGGAGGGGAACCCAGAGAAACCCCCTCCCTTCGCGTTCCGAGGCTGCGGGCGCAAGACCTAGGCTCGGAGGCCAAGCCGGAGAGATGCGCCGGGGCTGGTGGCTGTATCCCCCCTCCACCTCCCCCTTTGTTTCTGCGGGCCCTCTCCTGTTTGTGCGTATGTTGGGGGGGGGGGAGTGGGTAGAAGTGGAGTGCAGGGCCGCTGAACAAGCTTATATATTTATTTTTCCCCGGATTGGGTGGTTGGAGGGAGCAGGAGGAGAGGAGAGATGCTCTCCCCCGCCTCTCCCTCTCCACGACTTGGCCACCTTCGCCCAGCTCCGAGGTCGTGGCTTGCCGCCTGCCTTCCTTCCTTCGCTGCCCCTGCTTCTCCAGCAGCCACGCTCGACTTGAGGCATCCGCCTCCCGGAACCAGGAGAGCAGTATACCCAGGCCGCCCTCCTCCCTTCCTTTCTCTTCCCACCCACCCCACCCCCTTCCTTTTTTATTTTCAACACCCCCTCCCTTTTTTAAGCCACCAGAAACCGCAGCATCCAACGCCCGTGGGCTGGATCCCGCGCCTGTGGGAGCACCGGCGAAGCCTCACTCCATCCCTGCCTGTATGTCTGGGGGCACCGAGAGGAGCCGGGAAGCCAGGCTCACCTCCGCGCCTCACCTCGGGAGGACTGGACCAAGCTCCCCCGAAGGCCCAGCCAGGCTGAACGGGCCCAGATTAATAAAGACGTGACCTGCTCCCACCCACCCACCCACCCAGTTGCGGGCAATCCCTGCATTTGTTTCTCGTTGGGTAACCGGCGGGGGGTGGGGGGTGACAACACGGATCGCTCGGAGGTTATTTATTTTCCCTGCCACTCAATCCCTTCCTCCCCAAATCTCGTCTGCAAGCTGCCTCCAGCCCAAGGGGGTCGACAGCGGCCCTTGAGCCCCCAGCCCCAATCCACAGGGCTTGGCTTTCCCATTCATTATTGATCATATTTTATAAATCTAACGCCACACAATTTTTTCCACATTACCGGGAGCCGTGGGGAGGCTGCCCGGCCATTGGCGGAGGGGACGTCACGTGGGTGGGGTCACGTGGTCCGGAGAGGAAAAAGGGGGTCCTTTTTGGTGTAAATCTGGACTCTAATTCTGTAATATATCAAGGAATCTCGTAAAACCGACACTAAAACGTCCCTGCCTACAAATCATCCGGCCAAATTATGAGTTCATTGTATTATGCGAATGCTTTATTTTCTAAATATCCAGCCGCAAGTTCGGTTTTCGCTACCGGAGCCTTCCCTGAACAAACTTCTTGTGCGTTTGCTTCCAACCCCCAGCGTCCGGGCTATGGAGCGGGTTCGGGCGCTTCCTTCGCCGCCTCGATGCAGGGCTTGTACCCCGGCGGGGGGGGCATGGCGGGCCAGAGTGCAGCCGGCGTCTACGCGGCCGGCTACGGGCTCGAGCCGAGTTCCTTCAACATGCACTGCGCGCCCTTTGAGCAGAACCTCTCCGGGGTGTGTCCCGGCGACTCCGCCAAGGCGGCGGGCGCCAAGGAGCAGAGGGACTCGGACTTGGCGGCCGAGAGTAACTTCCGGATCTACCCCTGGATGCGAAGCTCAGGTAACGCCGCGCACCGAGCCATCCCGAGCCGCAGTGGCCCGAGCACGTTCCCCGGAAGGCGCCCCCTTCCCGGCCAAGTGCTCCTTTCCGCGTCCAGAGTGCTCCCGGGAGGAGGTCGGCCCTGGGGACGCGGCAGCCCCTCGGCCGCAACCCGGCGCGCCGCCCCCCACCCCCATTTTTTTGCTCGGTGCTCTCAGGCTCCTTCTGCTCCCTCGGCGGATCTCTCTCCGCCGACGCCGTGGCGCTCCGAGCCCCCCGCCCGCCCCCCACCTTTCCTCCTGGCCTTTTAGCTTTAAATATTTATCAGCCGCGCCGGCACGGGCTGGAGACGAGGCCGTTTGTCTTGTGGAGGAAGGCTGGGGTTTGCAGAGAATAGCCATTAGGGTCTCCCCCCTCCCTTCTCCCTTCCCCCGCCGGGGGATCTCAGCTCTGGGTGTGTCCCCCAGCCCCAGCTTGGAGGTCTGGGGGAGGGGGCCCGCAGCGCAGAGCAATTCTCCCCTCCCCCTTCCTTCCCAGCCAACCCCGCTCCCCCATTATTCCCTTCTGGACAATTAGAGGTGGGCTCTAGAGGCTTGGCGGGAGGAGGGGGTATGAGGAGAGATGAAGATCCAGCCGGGGACACAGAGCCAGAGAGGCAGGTGGAGAGAGGGGGGCTGAGGCCAAGAGAGATGAGGCTCCTGACCCCCCAGTGAACTTGGGAAGGGGGAGCAGAACTAGAGACAGGGGCAGAAGCCTCGCAGGAGTCCAGCTGGCTTCCTCAGGTGCCCTGCCTAGGCCTCCTAAGTGCCCCCTGGAGAACTGGCCAGCAAGTTTGCAGGTATCATTCCAGAAGGGTGACTGTCCTCTTAGGGGAGGGACCAGGGCTCCATGGGAGCCAAATCGAGAGTTCCAGAGTGCAGGCCACTGAGCCAGCTATTTCAGGAGCCCCCAGGAGCCCCAGGCTCTGTGCGGTCTCCTGACCAGCCTGAACCAGACATCTTTCTTCATGAGGCCCTGGACCCAGGGGCCAACCCCAAGGTTCAGAAGGCCCAAGACTTGTGGTCCGAGGCTCCCCAGTCCGGTCAGAAGGAGCCCAGCTCTTACCCCATCAGTATTGGTGGTCACGGTCCCCATTACCTGCTCCATAATTCAACTGCCTTTCCAGTTGATTTATCAAAGCCCCAATTTTTCTGCTCGTAAACATTTCAGCTTGGCTTTTATCTGACTTGAAATTAGGGCCCCTAGGCCCTCCTCCCACGTCTACTTCCCAGGAGGGCTGGCACCAGCTTCTCCCCCAGCACAACCTCCCCCAAGGCTCCTCAGGGTTTTGGCCTAACCTGGAAAGCTCACCTCTGCCCTTCAGCCCCCGCTCCCCAGAGACTTCACGTTCCGCCCCAGACCTGCCTGCTGTCTCTCCTGTGCTTTCCCGGAGGCCCAGAGATTGATTTGGAAAACTGTGTTGTCTGGGCAGGTGGGCAGGCCGGACAGCTTGTCCCTGTCTGAGCCTGAGCCACTCACTGGAAAAGAGTCATCAGAGGGCTCAATTCCACGCTCCAAGGAAATCTGCAAATTCTCACCTCCTCCTCCTCATTCCACAGCAGGCTGTGTGCGCGCGCGCGCGCGCGCGCGCGCGCGCGCGCGTGTGTGTGTGTGTGTGTGTGTGTGTGTGTGTGTGTGTGTGTGTGAGACTGGGTCTGTGAGCCTCTTTGTTTCCTTTTCTTTTTGGGAAAAGCACTGAGGCCAGGCCTAGAGCCCTGCTCCACCTGCATGGTTTCTGTCACCTCTTACCTAAAGATCATCAGAGTCCCAGAGCCCTTACCCAAAAGGGGAGTCTTAGGGTGCCTGGTCCCAGGGGTGATGGGGAGATTAACCTTCCTTCATCCCACATAGCACCCCTCAGGTGCAGAGCCTTCAAGAGCTAGCCAGTTAAATCTTGGGTTCGGAACCCCTAGGCTGGAAGACTTTCTGGGTGAGAAACGGGGACGTTTGCCTCAGGAGGCCTCTAGAAACGCCTGCACATGGAGGGAAGAGGGAAGGCACACGCTGAGGGGTATGGAAAGTAAGAATTTGGTTTCATGGGGAAATGGGCTCTTCCACCCACTGACCCCAAACCTAAGGGTCTGGGAGGGAAGGTTTTTCCCACACGGGCTGATTATCCTCTTTTAAATACGGTGCGCAGGGACTGACCGAAAGCGAGGCCGCCAGACCTACACGCGCTACCAGACCCTGGAGCTGGAGAAGGAGTTTCACTACAATCGCTACCTGACGCGCCGGCGGCGCATCGAGATCGCGCACGCGCTCTGCCTCACCGAAAGACAGATCAAGATCTGGTTCCAGAACCGACGCATGAAATGGAAAAAGGAGAACAAGACCGCGGGCCCCGGGGCCACAGGCCAGGACAAGGCCGAGGTGGAGGAGGACGAGGAAGAGTGAGAGCCGGAGAAAGGGCACAGGAAGAGAGCCAGCAAGGGAGAGAGAGGGTTGAAGCCCAGCTCTGAGAACTGAACCAGGAAACTCAAATTAAATAGGGAGGGGGAAAACTATTTAAATAGTGGAAAGCAGTTTAAAAATTTTTTTAAGGAGAGACGGTGAAATTTTGGTTTCTTAACACTGAAAAAAACAAAACAGAACATCATACTACCTATAGAAAACTCCGGCGGATTTGTTTTGTACCCTGTGGGAAGAATACCACCTACCTGTTCTCTAGATTTTCTGCCTCCCCTTTTCTATGTCGCTATTGTAAGGTCTATGTAAAATCTCGCTGTTTTGTAAACCTCTTTCTTTGATGCTGTCTTTGTGGTCTGTGGGTCTGGACTAATGTGTGTGGTTCCCTGTCCTCCTGAGCCCCCCCTCTTCCCAGTAGTGGCACCGAAGGGGCCTTAGGGAGCCCCCCGACTAGCTCAAGTGTCCCCTCTGTGCCCCTGGCCTACCCGATGCTCCTTGCTTTCGCCAGCCCCTGTGATCCTCTTTACATTGTATGTGTACCTGAAGGGTGGAGAAATAAAACACAATTTAAAAATGACCAGAGGACCTATTTTCTGTGTTTCCCTAAAGCTGGGGCGTGGGCTCAGGGTGAGCCAAGCATCCGGGAGCCCCTTGGCTCCAACTTCTGCTGCTAGTCATTTCTTTCTGCGCCGGGGTCTGCTCTTTTTCCTGGTGCTCCTGGCTCTGGGGGCTGCCCGGAGTGAACCCCGACAGGACACACGCCTCCCTTTACATTCTTTTACACATACTGACTTACACAAATGCACAAATCACACCTATTTACAGGCTGACCTCACATGTAAATAAATCTATACATTGTCACCTACGGTCCCAAATAAACACCCCATATTCATATGTCCATAAATAAACATGCACGCATTCATTCACCCATCCCAGCTGCACAGTGGAAGGCATGCATTCATGTTCACACACACTCACAAGTAAACACACGTTCACACTCACTCACAGAGACATTTATACATACCAATGTACGTTCACACATTGGCTTTTAAACACAGATTCACATTTGCCCCCAAGTAAACACATCCATGAGCCCACAGGCTCAGTCACACCCATTTACAAAACAAAACCCCCACCAGTCCCCAAACTCGGCCTCATCCAGGCCTGCAAACCAGGCTACGGCTTGGTGGCCGGGCTGGGGCACAAATGCGGAGCTGAAATCCACAATATTAGGCCCCATAGGAAGGAAGAGTGGAAGGAAAGGGAAGGTGGGCACCCAGATCCGCTCCCGCTTCTTGGGCGGCTCTGGGCAGAAACCAGGCCGGTGAGCAGACGCTCCCCCGCCGGCCCAAAGAGGCATCCAACCCCAGGGAGCCCCCCTGGCTTCCGCTCCCTCGGCAAGCATTTTCCGCAAGACCTATCCGGTTGTTTTATTTCAACTTATTTTACTTTCATTTATCTCATTCTAAATTAACAGCGATCCAAATAAAAATTTTAAATTGGGGGGAGGAGGAGTGGATGACCCCTGAGAACGGGATCCCGAGCGGGGCAAGGTTACCCGGCTAGTGTGGCCGCATCCCCAGCCGCTTTGAGCCCGGCCGCGCCGGGCGCCAAGCTCCGCCGGCTTCCTCTGCGCCTTGCTGCCCAAGGTCCGCGCTGCCGGCGACCTGGAATCTTCTCCGGAGTGCAGAGAAAGAGAGAAAAAAGAGAAAACATTTTTGGAGGGACGTTATTTCGTTTCCTGCATTTGGGCGCTGGTGGTAGCCCAATTCAAAAATACAGGAATATTTCAGGGGACCTGGGAAACATGGGGTGAATTTTGTTTGGTGGTGGTGGGTTGTTTTTGTTTTTTGTTTTTTCCTCCAAAACACCCCTTGATTGAGGAACACAAACCTAGAGGACAGCGCCTATGTATACTTGTGGAGCTGATTTTTAGAATTTATTCGATTATAAACCTTAGGTTATTTAAATGCAAAGAGCAGGTTTGGGGACAGAAAGGGAGAAGCAGGTTGGAATGGAAGCGCGTTTTAGGAGAATCTCTTTAATTTGAATTTGTAAGTGAAAGTACCCTGAACCTGCAGTTTCTCCCATTAATGGCCGCAGAACCCCCAGGAGAGCACGTGGAGGTGTTGGGAAGCTGGGCATGTGGACATTTGGGCAGGAGAAGCAGGGATCCGGCCTCACCCTTCTCCAATTTCTGGGGTGCAGAGGCCAGAACCTTGGGCTCTCTCAGGGCCGCCTTGTTCCCCGGGCAAAAACCAGGCCCTAGGGGATCTAGGGCCCCCACACCCGCAATGCTACAAGCCTCACAGGTGGGGGTCCTGTCATCTAGAGGGCCGGGAATGAGGGGGTCATTCAGAGGGGGAAAGGGGGCATCGAAGCCTCCATTTTGCCCTGATGCAAGTGGCAATTTTGGAAACCTGCTGTTACTCCCGACTCACCCCAAAACTGCCTTAGAATAGCCCCTGTGTGGAGCATTTGGGGTGGATTCTTACTAGAAGAGGGGGGCAGAGCTCCTGCGAGAATAGGGAGGTTCTGGAAAGAATTCCCTCCCCGGATGGACCCTTGTGGCTCCTCTGCCTGATTCCCTGCACCCCAAGTCTCACCCCTTCTCAGACAGGGGCTTCCCCAAATAGCGAGAAGGAAAAGAAAAGAAGATGGCGACCGAGGAAAGGGTTGCTGGTGGAGCAGCCATGAAGAAATGCAATAAATTCCTTGTTGTTTTATGAAAATTTACAACTTTGTGATAGAAGTTTATGAGTGGTTGAATCCAGCGATTGGCCGGCGCCGGTCATGTGGCCGGGCGATCGTGAACATGAACTTTTTATCATTTCCCTGGTGGTTATAATGCAGCATTCTTTTGGACACCACACCTAGGTCGGAGCA
This sequence comes from Procyon lotor, assembly GCA_028646535.1. Classification (NCBI taxonomy): domain Eukaryota; kingdom Metazoa; phylum Chordata; class Mammalia; order Carnivora; family Procyonidae; genus Procyon; species Procyon lotor. Next base: position 27,951,653 of record CM053619.1, on the reverse strand, counting down.
CTGTCGTCCTTCAGGGCTCCAGCCTCTTGATATTTTTATACTTCAGTATCAGCTCGATAAAGCAAAAGAGAGAGAGGAAGAGAGAGGGAGAGGAAAGGAGAGGGGGAGAGAGAGAGAGGGAGAGAGAGAGAGAGAAGGAGGGGTGGGAATTACACAAAAGACCGAACCAAAAATAATCTTTAATTTCTAAGTTGATTTGCTTGCTGATCTGGGATTTTAGTCATCATGGAGGGTAAATGGACAATCTGCCCAGGACTGCAGCCTGATTCCATTTTTCAAAGCCAGAACTTACTCCATTTTCTATGCAAATATCCGAAAAGCGAAACACCCTCTCTCCCAAGTCAGAGAAGGGGAAGCGACGGCTCTCAGGTTGGGACAATATTATCTAGAAGATGAAGAAGAAACAGAACGCTTCCCCCCCCCCTCCTTCCTCCTCACCTCTTTCAATCGGAGGAAAGAAATCCCAAGGTCTACAAAGGTAAGGGAGATTCTCCAATTCTCTTATTCTTTCGCACCGATTTTGTAGGGGGTGGGGCTTAGGTTTGTCTCCCTCTCACCCCCACCCCAAGACGGGGCTGAACCCCAGCTCTGGGCGCTGCAGGGAGAGGCTTCCCAGGAAATTCGGTGGCCGAGAGAGAGAGGGGCGGGGGTGGCTGCTTCCTGGAGGGGGAGCCAAGGCAGGGAAGATGGGAGGAGGAACCGAAAGGGGCCACAGAGGCCAGTTCTGAGTCGCCTTTTTAGGCTTGGAGAAGAGGCTCAAGTGAGGGGGCTGCGAAAGAGAGGATAGGGGTGTCTGGGCTGCGGGGCGCCCGGGAAGCCGGTTGCTACGGCCTCTGTGGGTGTGCGCCCCCTCCCCCTCCCCCCTCCTTCCCTTGTTCCGGGCTCCCCCAGTTGCCCCCGCGCAGTTCTCTTGCCCGGTGTGGGTATCGGCGGCTTCCCGGCGGCATTGGCACGAGGGGCGGTGGCGCTGAGGGACGTCCTGGTCTCTGGAGGGCCTGGAGTCTCCGCAGAGGTCCGCGAGGGCGAGGAGGCGGCGGCTAGAGGGACAAGAGAGAGAACAATTCACAGAGAAATGCTCATTATCTCCCTTCGGAGACGTTTCTGAAATTAAAGGGCCGTGGGTGGAGGCACCCAAATCGAGGGACACCCCCCTCCCCCCAGGAAGCCGCCCGAGAGAGAGAATGCCCAGGTCTCCGCCACCCCCGCAGGAGGGAGCCTCGCTCTGCAGGGAGACAGTTTTGTGGTTTTTTAATGCGGTAGGTTACAGCGTGTTGGTTTCTGTGCAATATCGATTCTATTACTTGTGTTTTATTGGTATGGGCGTGTGGATTTCGGTGGAGAAAATGGCCATGCGTGTGTCTGAAGTGGAAGCATTTCAAACTTTCCTGGATCCAGACGTGTTGATTGTCGAGGAGCCGTTGAGCCTGTTGTGGTGTTTTAAGCTTGTGAACAAAAAACAGAACCAAAGACAAAAGAGAGGGACTGGGGAGAGAAGAAGAAAATAAAAAGAGAACCCAGTTGGGGAACCTGAGGGTGGCCCGCCGGGAGAGCGCCTGGCCGAGCTCGGCAGGCTAGTCCTGTCCCTCAGGCGCCTGATTTCCTCCTCCAGCCAGGCCTCCTGGGGGTGCGGAGGGGGGAGAAGAGCCGCTGGGTGCGAGCCTGAAATTCCTACAGACGCTGGTGGGGTGGAAGAAAGGGAAAGAACCTAAAAACCGAGAGAGGGGGCTTCTGGGGAAGGTGCCAGCGGAGAGATAAGCGGCTTTGGGCACGGAGGAGAGACTGTGATTTAGTTTGGTTTGCACAAATAGGTGATTGCTTTTCTCTTTTGGAAGATCTAATGCGGAGCGTTCAGCCTCGGGCCTTTGGTTGCCCAGGGACTGCAGGGGGTGGGGGTGGGTAGGGGGAATATGGGCCCTCTCGAGCCTGGGCTGGGAAGAGGGGTGCAGGCCACTTGTGGCGCGGGAAAGGGGCCCCTGGAGGCACAGGTAGATGCCCAGGAAGCAGGCCGGGACTGGGTGCCTGCAGGGACCCCCGGGCTGCGCCGCGAGAGAAGTTCTCGGCCGGCACCCACGGCACTCGGGGCCTATTCTCAAAGGAAAAATTCCCCAAACCCATCCAGACTAAAGGTCTTTTTCTCCTGTAGTCTTGGCGAGGTATAAATCATCCCTTAGACAGTTTGCTCTGACCCAAATTATGCGGTTTGCTGCCATCTACCGTCCGTTCGGAGACATGCGGCTTCGGCGCCGCGAGCCCGGCGACACTTCCTGAACCGTGCCCGACGCCTGGAGCCCCGGCGGCTCAGGTTCGGCGGGTTGCGGGGGGGGGGGGGGGGGCACGTCGGCCCAGACTGTCGCTTTCTGCTGGACCTTGGTACCCGCCCGTCCGCGTGTGGATTAGGGAACAAGGGTGCCCTCGCCCTCGTCCGCCCCATCCCAGCTCCAAACCCAGCAGCTGGCTGGGAAAGCGGCTTTTTCTAGGTCATATTTTAAAAGGACTAATACTGCATCCCGCGGACAGGGGGCCCTGAACCAAAGGGTCGGGGGATCAGAGTCGCGAGCCCTCACCCAACTACCCCTCCAAGGCTCAAGAGGGGATCATCCGGGCCGCTCGGGAGATGCGAGGCCAAGGCTGTTCAAGGTTTATTTGGTTTTCTTTTCGGCCAAGGGAGGGGGCCAGCGGGGGAGGCGCCGGCCCCCGCAGTTCCACTCGGCTGTCAAAAGACAAACCCGGGTCTGTGTTCTCCCGGTTGGCTCGTGGGTCTTGCCAGTTGCTTGGCCGGTGCGTCCGTGGTGAAGGAATTGAGCCGAAATTTTCTGGAAACTGTTGGTGTCTGCAAGTGAGTGTGGGTCCCCTCCCCCATTCTCGATCGTTTCAAGCGAAATCGACACAAACATGCTTTGGGAAAAAACTGGGCGTGGGAGTGGGGAGCAGTCATTAAGGAACTAAACCATTGTGATTTCCGTTCCTGCCGGACCCCTCACACCCGCTTAACCCGATCGCTTTCCCAGAAGGGGGTGGCGAGGGCAGGGGTACGCGCCTCTGCTGCCGCGTTTGAATATTGGCCCCTGTCTCACGGGTTACTGATTAGCTCGGGCTTTCAAGCCACAGGAGGAAGCTCTGGCTGCTCCTTTCAAGGTGCTGTGGCCTCAGTTCCTGGGCGGGAGCTCCAGGAAATTGCCTGCGGTGCCAGGCAGGCCGAGGTGTTACTAGGGTCTGGCCCAGAGCTGGAGGAGCTGCCGAGGTGGAGGGGGGCCGGAGGTGCTGGGGGGCAAAGCCAGACGGTTCCCGTGTCTATGGCGCCTCAAGAGCCTAGACCACAGGAGCTGCCCTTTCAGCTTTCCGGCAGCAAGAGTGACTTTGCCCTGGCCAGAAGGCCCAGCCCAGTGCGGAGGCCCCCAGGGAGCCGCGCTGGAAAGTCTTGGGCCCCTCTTTCTTGTGAGCAGTCGGAAGGACAGGTAGGGAGGGAAGGCGGCTGGTGCAGGGGGCTTGAAACACTTTGGCTCTTAGGTCTGGGGTGGACCTGGTTAGGGAGAAGGTGGTGGGGGCCCTGTGCCACCGCCAATCCCACCCCCCAAGAGCAGAGTCGGAGATGTTCATTTGCATAATGGAAAGGAGGTTTGTACCCTGGGTTGGACGGGCCAATTTTAAGGCAATATCCCAAGTAAACAGCTCCCAAAGGTTGAGAACTCCCTCTGGGAACATTTATGTTCCCCAAATTCAGAGAGTCCCACAGGCCAGGGGAAGAATTGGGTTGAGGTGTCTTAATTTGCTCCACCCCAGCCCGAGTTGGGAGTGGGTTGGGGGAAGAGTCTCACGACCCAGTGAGCTGGAGGTGGGGGGCAGCTGTGGAGCTGAGTGGAAATGGGAAGCCTGGACAGTGTCTCAGTCCCCTCTCTCCTCCGTACCCATCCAGGCAACAACCCCTCCCTGAGGTTACCGGTACAGGAGAATTTTACTCGCGAGCTGAGCACAACTTGGACATTTCCCTGGGAGATGAAAATGCGTGCGTGTCCACGGGAGCTCAGATTCACGGCACAGAAAATTACAATTATAAATTCTGCCTGTGGGGTTTCTGTGCAATCCCTCTGTCGTACCCTCCAGACTTGGTACACACGTAGAGCCACCTCTGTACACACACACTTGCTCCGAGAGGCTGGGAGAGACACCCCAGACTGGCAGACAGCTGTGCCTGCTGGGTATTTACATATTCTCCCCGTGGAGACAGACAGACAGACGGGGGTGGACCGAACCACAGACAAATTCGTAGTAGAGCTCTGGCTCCAGAAACCAGGCGGCCTCTGGCCGGGCCCTGCCTGTCTGGTCTGCTCTTTCTCCCAAACAAACGGATCAGACGAATAAACGCTCATAAATACCTCTGGGCTTAGATAAGAGCGATGAGGCGCTATTTCCTTTCATGCCGGACTCCAGGCGCCCAGGCCCTGCCTTTGCGGCTCCATCTCACCACAGGCAACCTGCAGAGGTGAGGTTAATTTGGGGCTGTGACTCTAAGGATTAGGCAGTTATTTTCATGCTTCTATCACAGGGAAAGTCTCCCTCCCTTAGTCCACACTCTGCAGCAAAGCCCACACCGTCCAGTTCTAGGAGGGGACACTGTGGCCAGAGAGGAGGCAGGACGGATGTGGTCCAAGGCCCAACCCCAGTGGCAGGGAGGGGGGGTGCATACAGGCACGCTCCTGACCTTGCTCCCCCAGACCAAATGTTCCCCATTCCTCTCGAGGAGGGGGCCCGATCGCAGCTAGACTGGGCCACTTAGGATTCTTCATCATTAGGGGGCTCGAGGTTCATTCCAGAACCCAGGTCTGAAGGTTATCACCCTTTACTGCCTGGCTTCCACGTGCATAGTTGGATTGTTGAACGCACATTGTGATTCCCTCTTGCAGCCTGGCTTCAGTGCTCATTTTCCTTAGATGAGAGAGGGAGAGAGAGAGAGAGAGAGAGAGAGAGAGAGGAATGAATGGAGATGAGCACTCTTTCTCACACCCAAGCTTGTGCAGCAGCAGAGCTAGAGATACAAATCTGAGACGTGCGAGGGACTGGGGAGATGCTAGAGACACACAGAAGGGTGGTGAGCATCTGCAGAGGGGGTTCAGGTTGAGAGTTGTTAGCTGCCTGCTGGGTCCCCAGGAGGATCCGGACACCGCTCCCTCCTTAGAAAACTAAACCCAAACCACGTCTTGGGAAAGAATTAATTTTAAAAATAACTGCCGGCTTCTGGAGGGACGTGGAAAAGGAGCAAGGGCCCCTCTCTTTCTAGTTGTCTTGGATTGCTTCAAATATCACGAGGGTTTGAGGACCCAGAATTGGAGGAGGAACAATTTCTTTCCTGTGCTCGGATGTACTGAGGCATCTTTGATTCCTAAGACTCTGTAGCCCAGGATGTTCTAATAATTTGGGGGAGGGGCAGAGGGTGGGGATTTGCAGGCAGGATAGGGATCGGACAGCCTAGGCTGGGGGATGCCCCTCACTCCTCCTCTCCCAATCCCCCAATCGAAGAGAAGGCTAGTCCCTTTCCCTAGTGCCCCTTCCCGTGCCAAGAGCAAGCAGCAGTTGCCCGAATGGGGCAGGATGTCTTGGGCATCAGAGGCAGCAGCAGTGGCTTTCCAAGAAGCTCTTAGACTAGGCTAACCTGGCCCGAGCCAGAGGGACAAGCCTGGGCTCAGACCCTCCTCCCATTTCCCAGCCTTCTGGGTCCTCTGGGCAGCAGGCTCCGGCCTGCCCTTCAGACCAGAGGAGCTGAGAAGCAGCAGGAATAATAAACCCAGGCTTGGAGAAGGCAGGGTAGACCTGAGAAATAAGAAAAACCAGTTTTCAAAACCCGGGGAAGGGAATGTTTCTTCTTTGCCTCTCCTTCTGAAAACGACGGTAAATAGTGAACTCTTCTCCTCCTCGTCTACAGGCTCAGAACCCTAGAAACAAACATTTTCTTTCAGTTCTCTCCTCACCACACGGAGAGGGCCATCTCGGCACCCTTCCCTTGAGGGAAAGGGGTTCGATCAACGCAGGGGTTAACTTTTCTGAAAACACAATTAACTTTTTCCTATCCTGCGTGGGGAGGGGAGGGATATATTTATTTAATCACTGGGGGATGGGGTGGTCTCCATCCAAATGCTCCCTCCTCCCTCAAAGGCACAGACGCGTCTTTCGCAGATCTACGTAGGTGGAACAGGACGCGTTGTGTTGTCGGGGAGAGAGAGAGAAAGGAGAAGGAGAAGGAGGGGAAAAAAAAAAAAGGTTGATAGGTTTGTGCGCGGGTCCCTCGCGCGGGCTGCGCTCCTCCTGGGTGCTATTTGACAATTCCTGCCTCTGCCATTGGTCAGTGTTGGATCAGATGGTTGTATTTCCTTCTGGCCCTCACTGGCACCTCGCCATCCCCCCTCAGCTAAAACCCAATCTCAGATATACTACTAATAGGCGCGGCGCTCGGACTATAAAACACAACAAATCATAAACCCGGCGGAGCAGCAGCGGCCGAGCGCGCCTCCCCTCCCAATGAGTTCCTATTTCGTGAACTCCACCTTCCCCGTCACTCTGGCCAGCGGGCAGGAGTCCTTCCTGGGCCAGCTACCGCTCTACTCGTCGGGCTATGCGGACCCGCTGAGGCACTACCCCGCGCCCTACGGGCCCGGGCCCGGCCAGGACAAGGGCTTTGCCGCTTCCTCCTATTACCCGCCCGCCGGCGGCGGCTACGGCCGAGCGGCGCCCTGCGACTACGGGCCGGCGCCGGCCTTCTACCGCGAGAAGGAGTCGGCCTGCGCGCTCTCGGGCGCCGAAGAGCCGCCCCGATTCCACCCCGAGCCGCGGAAGTCTGACTGCGCGCAGGACAAGAGCGTGTTCGGCGAGGCCGAAGAGCAGAAGTGCTCCACCCCGGTCTACCCGTGGATGCAGCGGATGAATTCGTGCAACAGTGAGTGAGCCCTCCCGCCGCCGCCCCGACCCCCGCGGGCCCCCCCCCCCCGTCCTCCCGGGACAGAAGTAGCGCCCCCCCTTCCCTCCGGGGTGCCGGGTGGGTGGGCAACTCAGTTAGGAGCTGAGGGAAGACTGGGCGCCCGCCCGAGGTCCCCCGCTCTGTCCGCTCGCCGTCAGGAGTTACAAAGTTTGCAAAGTCCCAGCTGCACTGGGAGCCAGGGGGAGCGAGTGGGCTCTCCCGGAGCGCCGAGCCAGAGCCCGACTCCGGGGCGGGGGAGGGGGCAGGGGCCGCAGCCACTGGCGTGGCTTTCCATCCCCCACCCCCGTGCGCCCCCAGCCCCGGTCGGGGCCCCCACCCGAAGATGGTTCCATTAAAAACGGAGTGCGTCATGGGAAGGGGGGCGGCGTGACGCTGGCGAGGGAGAGTTGAGTCTGTCCCGGACTGTGTTTCCCTGGGGGTTCGGGGCTGGGGAAAGAAGAGGCACCAGGAAAGGGGTGGCAGACAGAGGAAAGAGGGAGGGAGAAGAAGGGGAAGAAAGGGAGAGACAGCTGGCCCAGGGGGAGAGGGAGAAGCAGGCGCCTGGGTCTCAGGTTGGATTATTTGTCGGCCTTAAGTCCCAAATTGATGTCCATTAGCGGGACACGAAAGTGAGGAGCTGTTAATGCCGACTCTGGATCGATCCACGTCATTACGGATTAAGGGCTGGTATCTGTCACGGGGTGGTGGGGGAGCCAGATAGATGGAAAGAAAAGATAAGGCCAGGAAGAGACACACCTGGCCCGTGCTTCCCCAGCCCCTCCCCCTAGGCTCAGGTGGGATTTCAAACTCGCCTCCCATCCCCCACCAAGAGTCTAGACCAGAGGCACAGGCCTGGGAGACCCGGAGGGAATCTGGAGGGGGCGCTGGAGGAGTGAGGAAGCGGGGGGCAGGGAACTGGAAGAGTGGAGGGCATCCCGGGACAGGCTAGAATCCCTGTTTGAGGGTCGAGTGGGGGAGGGGGTTCTGGCCCTGGTGACCCCAGGCCTCAGCATCTTCTCTCTGCGTAACAGGTTCCTCCTTTGGGCCCAGTGGCCGGCGCGGCCGCCAGACCTACACGCGCTACCAGACGCTGGAGCTGGAGAAGGAGTTTCACTACAATCGCTACCTGACACGGCGGCGGCGCATCGAGATCGCGCACGCCCTGTGCCTGACCGAGAGGCAAATCAAGATCTGGTTCCAGAACCGGCGCATGAAGTGGAAAAAGGAGAGCAAACTGCTCAGCGCGTCTCAGCTCAGTGCCGAGGAGGAGGAAGAGAAGCCAGCCGAGTGAAGGCGCTGGAAAGGGAGGGGGGACGCGAAGGGAGCGGCTTGTGGGGAGCCAAGGGCACCGGCGAGCCCCGAGAAGGCTCTGCGGGCTGGGGGCTCTGGGGACCTGCTCTTTGGCACGCGACAGGCGGGGCCCAGCGCTCTCCTGGATGCCTCCCGCCCGCAGAGCTCTCACTGGGTGCTGAGAGGCCTTGCCGCCTGAGCCCACCCAGCAACCAGAGCGCCCCCTCCATCCCTGCAGACCCGCTTCAGCCCCATCAAGCTCCCCTGTGCGAACTGAGGACTGGACTCACTTGATGTTTCCTGGAAACAGAGCAAAATGCTCTTGTCCCTGTCGCGTCTCATTTCGTCCATGCCCCCCATGCACGGTTCAATGGTAGATTCGCAGCCCCCTCAGCAGGGGCCTCGAAGACTCCCTGACCCCAGACCTCTCTCCCATCCCCTCCCTAAAGCCACTGGAAGGAGCACATACTACCTAGAAGTAAGAAGAGGAGCCTCAGAAGAAAACAAAGTTCTATTTTATTAATTTTCTATGTGTTGTGTTTGTAGTCTTGTCTTAGCTCTGGACGTGAAATACTTCGGTAATAATATTAATATTATTAATAATGATAATAATAATAATAATAAAGATGTAAAACCTCGCCGCTCAGTCACCTCTGCTCCTCCCCTGCCACTCCCCCACCCCCGAGGCCACCCGGGCGTCTGCCGAGCCGGAAACTCCGCAGCAAAGGCAGGAGCCCAGGTCGCCTCGGCGGGCCCGACACGACTCGGAAGTTACAGTTGAGATAAAGGCTGGGGCGGTCCCGCCCAGGCTCCGGCGCTGCGCCTCGCCAGGGCTGAGGCTCCCAACAGCCTCTCCTGGTGCAGACTTGGGGGACGGAGAAGGGCCGTTTCCCTCTTATTCTCTAAGCTTTTCCTCGTTTGTCCGTGGCATGAGTGACACCGCCGAGGCCCCGAGTCTGAGCCCGGAGCTCCTGCAGAGACAGCCAGGCGGGTGTCGAGTCTCAGCAGCGCCTCTCTGTCTTCCCGCTCGCCAGGCCCACAGCCTTTGGGCTGCCCACATGGCCTGATCTCTGCTGGCCTTGGCCCTCGGCTCCCGGCCTCTGGCTCCGGAGACTCCATCGGGGCCACTGGGTATCTCTCCGGCCGCAACCAAAGGCTCCAGGCACCCCTTCCTGCCTCAAGCAGGAGCTCAGTGACAAGTAGGGGAATTCGAAGTGGCGGGCAGGCACGGGGCTAAGGGCACGACTGTCCCCAGCTCCTTGGAGACCTGAGAGCAGGAGGCCAGGGATGGGGCGGTTTGGTCTCATCCCCTCAACCAAAAAGCGACCCATTCTCTCCCCACCCCCACCCTCACCCAGGCGGCAAGCTGCGGACACTGTTTTCCTTTCTTACTCCTCCCTCTCTCTCCCTTTTTTATTTTTAAAGAAAATAGCCGCCCGGCAGAAGGAGCCCAGCTGCGGCGGTCTGTGGCCGCCCAGCGCGCTCAGCAAGGCGCCGCTGGTCCTCGGAACCCCTTTCCGGGAAGATGTGGGCCAGCGGGCAAATTGTGAAGCTACCCAGACGTCAGTGACGGGCCTCGAGTGTGGCCTCCCTATGTAATAGCGGGTGTCTGGGGACGGGGGGAAAACGTCTTGCCTTGATCCCCAATTTTCAGAACCCCAAAGCCCGGCCACCATTTCAGTCGCCACCATTTCCCCCCTGCCACTAGGCCACTTCGCCCCAGCCCTGCACGTCCTCTGGGGTCCCTGTCCTGCTTTGCCAGTCTCCTGGCCTGGGCTAAGGAGGAGGAGGAAGCTGGGAAGAGGATTCCAAACTTCTAAGGGGCACAGACGTGAAAGCTTCTCGGTGGAACCCTCGGCCCAGCCCCGCCAGCTCTGCCTGGTCCCTATGCGTGGGCCACTGCAGCCCCGGCAGGAAGCAGGCCAGGCCGAGCTCACGAGCTCACGGGGAAACGCGTTGCAATAATTGTTTTTCACACACATGTTCCAGCCCTCCCCCCTACCGTTTCCGCCCCCAGCTCGGAGACTGGCAAAGCCCAAGTGAGGGAAAAGCAACTCAATTTTTGATCATCTCATCCAGACTGAAAATAATAATAATGACAATAACAACAATAATAATGATGGCAGGGAAAGGAGCACAGATAGTCTAACCCCACTCCGAAGAAAGTGGGTGAAGGCTCAATGGGTCCCTCCTCTAAAAGACTCAACTCTGCGGGTGAGCCCAGCCCGGGCTTCTTTCTCGCCGGGCGGTTGCCGGGAGCCAGCAGGGAGGCAGGCGTCTCCGCCATGGCCGGCTGCGGCCCGCGCTCCCGCCGATCGCCGGGAGGTGGCGCGCTCTGCTCAGAGGCCGCCGCCAACCTTCTCCCTGTTTCTCCCCCTTCTCCGTTTTTCCCCCTCTCTCCGAGGCTCGCATTGAATCGGCCCTAACGATCTCGGATCGTCATTATTTGTAACCATAGAGCATGAATTACCTCTTGAGGTCATCAGCGAGAATTTACGACTGGTCAACAAAAGCACGTGATTCCCTAACGCCCCCCCATCCCCCTTCCAACCCCCCCCATATTTGGCCGCATACATAGCAAAACGAAGTACAGTGCATCGCTATAATTCATTAATACATCATAAATCGTGAAGCACAGGGTTATAACGACCACGATCCACAAATCAAGCCCTCCAAAATCACCCAAATGAGCTCGTACTTTGTAAACTCCTTCTCGGGGCGTTATCCAAATGGCCCGGACTATCAGTTGCTAAATTATGGCAGTGGCAGCTCTCTGAGCGGCTCTTACAGGGATCCCGCTGCCATGCACACCGGCTCTTACGGCTACAATTACAATGGGATGGACCTCAGCGTCAACCGCTCCTCGGCCTCCTCCAGCCACTTTGGGGCGGTGGGCGAGAGCTCGCGCGCCTTCCCCGCGCCCGCCCAGGAGCCCCGCTTCAGGCAAGCGGCGTCGAGCTGCTCCCTGTCCTCGCCCGAGTCCCTGCCCTGCACCAACGGCGACAGCCACGGCGCCAAGCCCTCCGCTTCGTCCCCCTCCGACCAGGCGACCCCGGCCAGCTCCAGCGCCAATTTCACCGAAATAGACGAGGCCAGCGCGTCCTCGGAGCCTGAGGAAGCGGCGAGCCAGCTAAGCAGCCCGAGCCTAGCTCGGGCACAGCCAGAGCCCATGGCCACCTCCACAGCCGCGCCCGAGGGGCAGACTCCGCAGATATTCCCCTGGATGAGGAAGCTTCACATCAGCCATGGTAATTCTCGCTTTCGCTCCCCCCTTTTTTTTTTTTTTTTTTGTCTCCTCGGCTTTCCTTCTCTGCGTTTGGGGAGGTGCGGGGGGCGGGGGGGCGAGGAGAGCCTGGCTTCTCCTCAAATATAGATTTATTTTATTTTTTTTTCCCAGAGGGGGAGAAGAAGTCTCTAAGAGGGTCCTCATCAGCTCGGGGGGATAGAGCCAAAGAAGGTCTAGGTCTTTAGCTGGGGAGGAGTATTTTTAATCATTTGTCTCCAGCTTCAGCTAAGGTTTTATTCGCCCAGCTGTACTAGCTATAGGATAAAGGATGGGTTTTTATGTAACGTGGGGAAGGGTCCTGCTTACCCCCGAAATTTTGAGGTTGCTGCTAGCAAAGAAGGGGCGAGCAATAAAACGAGCTTTCCAGGGCAAAAGTGCAGCCGCTCTCCTCCCTCCCGGGGCGAGCGGCCGCCTGAGCCCAGCGAAGGGTGAGGCACAGGGAGGGAGCAAGAGACAAAGCCAGGCGCATTCGCTGCCGGCAGAAGTGGGGGCTGCAGGAGTAGAGGGTGTAGGAGCGAGCTCGGTTGCGGTTGCGGGCGTCTGGAGTGGGGAGGATTGGAGCTGGGTGAGCTGGGTGCCGGGGACGCCTGGGTCCTGCTCCACGCCCCTCTCCCATCCAGTGCCCCCTCCCTTAACCGGAATAACGTTGCCTCCCGGCTCTACTCTGTCTGCTCCAGATATGACCGGGCCGGACGGGAAAAGGGCCCGGACCGCGTACACGCGCTACCAGACCCTGGAGCTGGAGAAGGAGTTCCACTTCAACCGCTACCTGACGCGGCGGCGGCGCATCGAGATCGCCCACGCGCTCTGCCTCTCCGAGCGCCAGATCAAGATCTGGTTCCAGAACCGGCGCATGAAGTGGAAGAAAGACAACAAACTGAAAAGTATGAGCCTGGCTACAGCCGGCAGCGCCTTCCAGCCCTGAGCCCGCCTGGAGGAGCCCTGGGTGGCCCAAGAGCCCTTGTCGCCCCCCAGCCCGGGCCCCTCCGAGCTTCCCTGCGCTGCCACTGCCCGCTGGGGACCGGTTCCCACGAGCCTGCCTCGCCCCGGCCTTGTGTTACGATTTTTCGTTTGGTCTTAGGTCTTCCTGTGGGTCCCTCTCTCCTGGACTGGTTAATCTTGTTATTATTGTTAATAATAATGATAATTATTATTTTCCCTCCCTGCTCCCGGCCCCTCCACTCACCCCAAATCCGCCAGTGTTTCTGAATGTTGGTGTTTATGGTTGCACTCCTACCCCCAGGAAAGAAAGAAACTCGCATGTTTAATGTGAACTTTCCCCTCCCCATCTGTGTTCTTCTAACTTATTTATAAAAGGATGGTGGCTGTGTTTTGAGTTTCAGCTGGAAACTTCTCTAAGGGGCAGCACTTGAGGCGGGGTAGTAACGCATCCCGGGGGCCCAGCTGAGCCGGCCTCGGAGATGGAGTCTGTGACTGTCTCTTTCCACCCTCCTCTTCCGCCTCCCTCCCCACGCCCCAGGCCCAAGTCTCCCAGTGGCTTGGGCCAAGGGTGGGAAGGGGGCTGGGAGGGCCCAAGGGGTGATCTTGAGAAGAGGGAAGGTAAATCCTGAGCGTTAAGGTCCTGCCGCCTGGGTAGGCCCCAAAAGGCCTGGCCTGGGAGTGGACGGAAACAAAAATAATCCTCAGTGTACAATGTCTTGTGTACTTCTCTGTGAATCTGTGGGTCTGGAGTAGAGGGCCCAAAGCTTGTAAATATGGGGATAGTCTGGGTCAGACCCATCCCCTCCACCCCCCCCACCCATTTCGCTTCCTCGACCATTTGTAGTGAGCGAGGGGATGCTGTGCTACGTGTGAAATCTGTCTTTGCCTTTGCCGGGCCTGTCTTCAGTGATTCGCTTTTCGTATTTGTTTGTAGCTTTCCTTGAAGTCAAATAAATGTTTCCCCTACTCCACTGCCCTTCCACTTGTCTTTTCTCTGGGGGCCTGTCTCCCCCATCACGGGGCACACCCCAGACCACTCTTGACAGATCTGGGGTGTAGGGAAGGGAAAGCAGGCTGCTCGCCAGCAGCCCCTCTCGGGCACCTACGTCCCGCGCTTGGGGAGCCAGTGCTTGGGCCAGGGGACTGGCTTTCGTGTCTGGGCGACTGAGAGGCCCAGAAATCCCACGTGGGGCTGGGGCAAGGGAGAGGGGGAGCTGGACTCCACACTGGCCTTCCACCAGCCAGCCAGAAAAGCCTCTGGAAACCTCTTCAGGGAAAGTAATGTGGGCCTAAGTCCTGAGCAGGGGGCTCCTGGCCTTTTGGGAGTGGTACAGGCCTGCCCAGCCTCCCTGGTCCTTGTCCCCTGGCCCAACTCCCAAATCAGCCCCGCCACTCCCACTATGACCCCCCCAAAAAAAATCAGCTCAATTTCAAAGGTTTCCTCTCAACCTCAGTCTTCTCTGTACTTATCAAGGGCTCCCTCTCTCCAGGGGCCCGACCGACCTTCCCTCTTGGTTAGGAGTTGGGGTCCCTCCTGGAAGACCCCTGGTTCCCCTGCCAGCCCAGAGTGGCCCAGGATCAGGGCCCAGTCCTCCTCCATCCAAGTCCACCTTCACCCTGAGTGCAAGAGTCAAGTCTGGACACTTACCTGCTCAGTCCCTTCCAGCTTGGCCCAACTTCTTACAGGACTTGGGGGGAGGGGGAGCTGGTGAGGAGGCAGCCAAGGGTCGTAGAGGCTCTACTGGGCCCTCCTTCCCCCTCACCCCTTGACTTTGTCCCCCTTTGTCCATAGCAAACTATCCCAAAAGTCGCTATGACATTTAGATGTCAAATGGATAGGGGTTTTATCTCGAAGTTAGATCGTAAAAATCGCCGAGAAGTCAGACAGATACCCCTCACTGGCTCGAGAAAGTCACGTGAGGTCCATAAAGTTAGTTTTATGGTTTTGGGGAGTTGACACGGCGCGGTATATTTCACATTCTCCAGAATGTTAAGTGACACTTTAACTGCTCGCCGTGGTGGGGAAGGGGGCAGAGGTAGGTGAGCGCTCTCCCAGCCCAGAAGGCGGTGGCGGCACTCCCGCCGGTAAGTGGCTTCCAGCTTTCGCTTTCTCCCCCTGCAGTTTTGGGGCTTGGAACCTGGGGCAGGAAACCTTGCCTCCGGGCAGGGCTGTAGGGGAGCGAGTAGGGGGCATTTAGTCTGCTTTTTGTGCCAAGTTCCGACTAGCTGGGCGTCCGAAGTGGGGGCTCTCATTGTTGCAAGGCCTCAGCGCTTGGGGTGCCTGGTTTTTGTTCGCAGGCGTGTCTGACTCTTTGTGGGGGAAGAGGGCTTGTTGTGGGTTCCTTCCGCGTCCTTGGAAATTTAGGGGGCAAGAGGGAAGGGTGTGTCCTCCTGCAAGGGGGGCCCCTTGTGGGGGGCCACTTCACTGCTAGGTGGCTTCAGACTGACATCTCCTCCACCCCCAGGAAAGAAACTTTATGACATTCATTTGTCAGGGGTGTGTGGGGGCGCGCCGCTGGGCACTTTTATCTGGATACATTTGAGCTGAGAAAAAGCACCGGGAAGGCTAAAGCGGCTGCTGTGGGCTGCCTTACACCGGGGCTCTCTCTGGCTTTCAGATTTTTGAACCCTGTGAGAGGGGGTACCTCCCATTTCTCCGTGGCCTCATCGGGGTTACCCAGGATGGGGCGTGCGGCGCTTTCGCACCCAGCTTCGGGGGCCTGTTAATTCCAAGCCGGCCCTTCTGCTTGGCTCTGAGCCCCTCAAATTCCAAACCTAATTCCTGGCCAGGAGTGGGGGGAAGGGGAGAGCTTCTTCCCTTGCCTGGAGGAGTTTAGGTGTTTCAGCAGATCCCTGGCAGGCCCTCCGTAAATAAAACTTGCTCAAGAACACAGACCCCAGCTGCCTGGAGGGGAAAAAAAAAAAAAAAAGGGACTCAGGAGCAAGAGCGAAAAAATCAGAGAGGTTCTCTCTATCCTGTCCTCTCCCTCTCTCTCCCTCTTCTTCTCTCCCTACCAGACCCTTAAAAGCCCCTTTGTTTTGTGGCACCACAAACCAGAGGGATTTCATCATTTGACTCCCCCAGGGGGCCTGTTATTTTCTAGGGGCAAATCACCCTCTTCTAAACTGGAGGCCTCTTCTCCACCAAGCTGACCCCCCATTTTAGGACACATGGGTTGTACCACCCTGCTTCTGCCAGCCCTCCGTCTCTTGATTCAGCTTACCAGCTCCTGTGAATAGTCCCTAGAATTGGACACGTGGCACCCTAAGGAGCTTCTGATCTTTGGCACAAGGGGAGGGCCTCGAGATTCCCCCCATTTCGCACTGAAGGACATCTGCACTCTCCGTCTCTTTCCTCTCTTCTGGAGCCATTCTCTGTTCCCTGAGTTCTCCAGTCTTGGCCCTGGCCTGACCTACAGGAGAATCTTGACGGGTTTGAGAGCAGAGGACAGAGAGCCTAGGGTCCTCACCCTGATTTGATGATGAATCCCCCAAGAATGATGAGGCATTTGGATTCCTTTGCAAGGAGACCCTGGTCAGCTCCCAGAGGGTCCCCAGCATCATTTTAAAGATACCAATGCATTCTGGAGGCATAGCTTCCACAGGTTTCCACTCTGGACGGGGCAAGTGAGTTGAGCAAGGTGCAGAGGAAGGGTGCAGCAGGGGCAGAATCCGACCTGGGGCCTCTTGGGAGCCCCCATTCCCGCATGCCCTGGCCTCCCTCCAATGCCACCACCGCCCTCTCACAGAAACCCCAGACCACCAGGCCTGCCCCTGAAGATTTTTTTTTTTTGTCCCCTTCTATGTCAGCTCTGCAAACTCTGATAAAGAATGTGTGGGGCTGGTGACCCCGGGACATCTGCTGGGCATATCTAGACAGATTTTCCGGAATGGCCTAGAGCAGCTCCAGGCAGGGTGTGTGTGGGGGGGTGCCCACTTCCGCCCCCGGAGGTCAGAACCCTTGAAGGGTCTCCTCCTGCTCTAAGCGGTTCCCGGAGAAGACTCCCTGGCTGGTTTTCCTCTTTCCCGCTTCAGGTCCTGTGGGCGGTAGTTTCCCTTGAAACCCAACGAGGATGGGCAGGGGCCAGAGAGGGAGAGGCGAGAAGGGGTTTCTGGTACAAAGGAATTCTTCCTTCACCACAGATCCGTGCCCTCCCTTCCTGCCTTCCCCAAGACCTTCTCTGGGAAAGCGGCTCCTCAATCCGGAGGACTCTTTTCTTCCTCCCAGGCCACCTGCTTCCCCTCCCCGGCTGGGTCCAGGCCTCAGCCTTGGGAGCTCCGGGCCTACACGGCACCCTCCACCTGGGCAGGGCCGAGGAGGTAGCCAGGAGTTAAGGCTGCCGTTGCCTTTTCCCCTCCAAAGTGTGCCTGACCACCTCTTGGCAGACAATTCGATTTGGGGTTTTTTGTTTGATTTGGTTATTTTGTTTTGTTTTGTTTTGTTTTGTTTCTCTGTGCTCGAGGGGTGGGAGGAAGTATAAAGAAGTGTAAACAGGAAAGCCAGCCGGCCCTGGAGTTCCGAGCGCCCATATTTCATCGGCTTCCTCTCCATAACTGCAGCGGGGACACTTAACCCTTCCCTGGCTTTGAGAAAGTTTTCGCTGGGGGTGGGGGCAAGATCCGAGGGGAAGCTCCTCTTCTGGCCTGGTTCCTTTATCCCTGGGGTCTGGATGCTGGGTCAGAAGCCAAGGATTTGGAACAAGAAAGAAGACACACCACTTAGATCAATCTCCCAAACTCAGTCCCTTCCAGGGTAGCGAGGAAGAGGCTCCCCTGCATGGGATTTTCAGCTTGGGGACCAACTGGATCGACCAAGGGGGACAGAGCTGGGAAGCACCCTTCCTATCCTTTAGGGCCACTCTCTCCATTTTTGGAATTTCTAGAAGTAATCAGATTTCAAGGCTGGGATCCGCCCATAGCCGGATTTATTGATTATTGCAGTTCTGTTTACACATCCATATTAATTAACCCAGACACGGGCCTGGAAACTGAGCTACTTGGGGAGGAAGAGGGAAGAAGTGGGGGGGCACGTAAGGAAAATGGACATTTCTCCCTAAGTGCCCCTGGGGCCCAGATTGGAGAGTCCCTCCCAACGGGGTCATGCGGCCTTTCTCAGGCTTGAGGTCCCTGTTCTTCTCAGCAGGGGCAAATATGTCTTACTGCCACAGTCAGAGTCCACACGCAAATCTTCTCGGGGGTGGAATTAAACACCTTTCAGGCCTGACCCTTCCTTGTCAGACGTAGGTTGCCCTCGGATGGATGGATCCTTTGGTGGATGTTCCCAGGCCGTCCTGTCTGGAGGGCTCAAGGACTCCTCCCCACCTTCTTTCCTTCCAACTTCCCCAAGGTGGAAGAATCTGATGGCTTGGGGGTTTGTTTTGTTTTTAGTGTTTGGTGGTGGTGGTGGTAGGGATGGCCTTCCCCTTCCTCTTACCCCCTCCCTCCAAAAAGTGATTAAAATCTGTTAAAGGATTTAATTAAGACAGTTAAATGAAAAGGAAGGAGGCGCAAATGAGGTGGGGGAAAAAACCCACACCAAAGCTATTCTCAACGATTAAATCGCCATTTTAACAATATAATGGAGTTTGCATCCTGAAAGGGGAAATCAACGCTCATATCTCATCAATAATTCATAGAGTCCGGGATCACGCAGAGGTCAGCAGACGGGGCCGGAGAGCCGGCCTGCTTGGGGCTCCGAGCCGCTGCCGCATACATTACGCGCCTCGGGCCTCGATGCCGCCACCTCCGCCGCTCAGGCTGGGCCGGGCCAGGCTAAGGGGACCTCCCTGGCTTGCCGACAGATTTAGGCCGATCTTTCGATTTCCGTTCTTCCTTTTGGCGAATTTACTGGGACCTAGATTGCGGGCTCCCAGGGAGAAGTGGGGGGTTTCAGGACCGCCAGGACCTGTCAGACCCGGAATATCACCACCTTTCCAAGTCCCCACCTTCCTCTCCTCCTTTTCTCTGTTTTAGGCGCCTTCTGCCCTGTCTATTCCCAAATTTCCTCCTGGAGAAAGCATCTCTGCAGCATCCTTTAGCCTCTCTTCCCTGGAAACGGCTCCCAGGCTGCTGGGCCTCTCTCTGCCCTTGCTCTCCGCAAGGATTCGGGCTGAGCCCACATAACTTCGGCCAGGCTGTGGCCTCTGAGCACCGAGGCTGCCTTTGACGGTTGTGATCCCTGACCTGGGAGTCCTTTGGGGTGGGGATGAATGCGCCTAGGGAGGAAAGGGACCTGGGCAGGCCCCGGTGCAGCTTGCTTAGTCAAGAGACGGCCCAGGCCAGGTGGGAAGGGGAGGATTCAGCTTGGAAGGCAGCATCTTGGGGGAAAGTGGAGGGAACGTGCCAGCATGTGGGAGCATCTTCCCTTGGGGCTTGAAGGCGAGGTGCAGGATAATCTCTATATTTTGGAGCTTCTGCAGGCTTGTTCCATTCTGTGTGTGTGTGTCTCTCTCTCTCATTCACACTCTTCTGTTTTCTGTCCCCTAAGAAGCCTCCAGGGAAGGAGGAACGAACCTCCCTGTGAGAGGTGGGGTCCTGGGAGGCGTTCTTTGGGCGCAAGGGAAATCGAAAGAGCGCAGGTCGCCGGTGCGGCCGCTGCGCTGGCTGAGAGGCAGAGGCTGTAACGTCCCCGAGCTGCCAGTAGAGTCCGCCTTAGACCAAGTTCACAGCCAGGCTGGGGCCTCGGAGGCGCGAGCGAGTGGCCTTACAAGGTGGCCCCGGGCCCGCTGGGTCTCGCAGGGCCTGGACACTGAGCTCTGTCTCTCCAGCCTTTTGGGGACTGTGGCCCCCTCTGCTCGCAAGGAACTCTCACTCCAAGCTCTCTCCACTCTTCACCCCAGAAACTCCCTTCTCCAGGTCAGCTGACGCGTCGCACCGTGCCCTGTAGGTCCCCATGCCCGGCGACGGCGGCCCCACAGCGGGGCAAGAACGGAGCCGGTGGGTCATCAAAAGCTTTTCCAGGCGCTCCGTAGGAGAGACCCGTGGAAATGCGGGAAGTGGGTTCGATGCGGGAAGTGAGGTGGCGTCTTTCCCCAAGGAGTTATTTAATACTCAAAAGACTCCTCTTCCCCAGATCTAAGACCCTTAGTGGGGGGCTGGAGAGGGTGGCGAGGGGGGAGGGGCGCGAAAGGCGTTTCGCGCTTGGGTTTCTGCAGCCGGCACAGCAGAAAGAGACCCCGGGCCGTGAGGCCAGTGTTATTGCCAGAGGGGTCGCAAAGTTGGAGGGTCAAAAGTTTACAGCGTGCGTGAGCAGGCGGCGGCGTCTAGCGGTGGGGGCGGTCTGGGCAAGGGGAGGAGGCTGTGTGAGCAGAGAGAGAAGAGAGGGAGCAAGGGGTGCTGGAGGTAAGGAAGACTTGTGTGTTTGGGGAGTGGGGGAGCAGAGCTGGGGAGGAGAGGCAGCTCTCTGGGGAAGGAGGAACTGGGGTGGGGGAGAAACCCTTCTCCAACCCCCCCCCCCAGCTGGTGGGGTAAGGAGCTGCAAAGAGCGCTGGGGGCATGAAAAATCCTCTGCGCAATTTTCTTTCCCAAAGATAACCTTTGAGTCACCATATAAAATTTAATTAAAACCTACCCAGCCGCACACATTAAAAAAATCCAATTACCCACGTGTCCTTGCAGGACATTTGATGGGGCCAAAGAAGGCTTCCAAGGTGAAGGCCTGATTCTCACCAACATCAGCCCCACCCTGCTTCCGCTAAAGGGTCCAAACCCAACTCCCCCCATCCCTCGGGCTGCCTTGTTTTTCAGGGATCCCTAACCCCCAGGCTGGGTCCAGGCGGCTGGAGTCCATGGCTGTGGGCCAGGTCGGGAGGGTTTCTAAACTCCCATTCCTCTTTCCAAATTGCTTGGGTTTAAGAAGCTGGATATTGAAAAAAGGTTGACTTGCTAATCCTCACGCTCTCTCCCAAACCTCCACTTGTACATTCATCCAGAATCCCTCTCTTCCTATTTGGAGGAGGGAGGGGAAATGAGAAGGAAAAGTACTGAATGGCCTCACAGAGATCTTTTTAACTGGAGTCCAAACAAGCAACCTGAAATGAACCTTGAATCTATGCATTAGGCTTAGCTCATAAGTAAAACGTTTCCAGAGCCTCTGTAATTGTAACACCAGGGCATATGCCTATTTTTGGTCTTTAAATGACTGGTTGTCTTGTTATGAAATGTCATCATAGTCTCTTCCAAGCATTGGATATGGGAGGTGCGCTGTGGGTGTTTTTCCTGCCAGAATAGAGATAACCTAAGAGTTTGCATAAAGACACCTTTTGAAATGGGGCCAGAAGAGACAACAACTTAATGTCAAATTTTAAATCAATTTGCCCCGTTTTTTCGACTTAACCAACTAGGTGTGGGTCCCTATTTCTATTCAGCTTTGAGACAAGTTGCTCTGGGGAGTTAAGCCAGGAAGGAATTCTTGAGGTCCAGAAGAGGTAGAGATCAAAGGCTGAACTGGAGACTATTTCCTTCTGTTCCTCTTCTCCTTTTCCAGGACGGAATGCTAGCAAATTTGTGGTTCTGTGGAATAGCCTGGAGCAGCCAAAGGGCCTGGGCTGCAGAGGCCTCGGGATGGGGAAGGAGAG
The DNA here is from genome assembly GCA_028646535.1 of Procyon lotor. NCBI lineage: Eukaryota > Metazoa > Chordata > Mammalia > Carnivora > Procyonidae > Procyon > Procyon lotor. The sequence goes on along the minus strand of CM053619.1, from coordinate 27,930,613 downwards.
TCCTCTACCATCCTCAGCCAAACTGGGTGCCTTAGGATGTTCTCTCCCACCTCCTTGTTCTAGAGGGATCTCTCCCCACAGACACTCCTCCTAGAGTTAAACTGGGTGGAAGGGGAGTCACCTGACCCCACCTCTGCTGGACCCTTGGAGGCTGGAGAAAGGAGAAAAATGTGTTGTTGACAGTCCAAGAATTCTAATCCTTGGGAGACAAACCGAAGAAAATCTCTGAGTATTTTTAATGTCTCCTCGCTTTGCCCCTGTACCTCCTTGTGATAGTGATGGAGACAGGCAAAGAGTTACTGTATAGATGAGAAGTGGTTTTAAACAAAAATTGGGGAGAGGGAGTGTTGCTTTGTTTTTAAAGGGAAATAAAAGCCTCTGAAAACCAAGTCCCCGCTTTGACCAGCACCATCCAGCTCCTGTCTTCCCCAGATGCCCAGATGTGCTGGCCTAGGGACCAAACCTCTGCCCCAGGAGCTGGGGGAGTCATTCTTGGGTCCCTGGAACCTCCAAAGTTTGGGCTCTCTCTGGCACTGGGGGAGGGAATTAGGCAGATGGAGTGTGCAAGGGGGCAGGGATACAGGCCCTGCCAACAGCCATTTAACAGGAAAGGCAGGAGGGAAGGGGGCTCTGGTTCAGGCCTGCTCTCTGGGACCCCGAGTCCCAGGGCCACATTTCCACTTCTCCAGGTGCCTTCCTCCCTCCCATGCCCCAAAGGGAACCCCTGTGGAATCCTACCCTTTCCCGTTTTGCCCGGGGAACCAGAACTGCCCAGAAAATAGGAATGATGGAATATCAAGGCAGCCTTGGGGTAGGCTGCGCCCTACCCGCCTCGGACTTTTTTGGAGGTGGGGGGTTGGGTGAAGGGGAGAAAAGGTTCTGGCAAAAAGTCGAGCTGGAGAGGATGAGCTGAATCAAATTCCTGCTCCGTCATTTTTCTCCCAAGTAATGACCTGCGCAAAATTCAATATGACCGAGCGAACTGTGCGAGCGTATTATAGTAACTGCCTGCTCGTGGGGGAGGCCCGGAGAGGGGTGAACCATAGGTCACGGCGTCTAAAAATTATTAAAATGTTCGAGAGCCTCGTGACGCGCCTCGCTGTTTAACAAAGACTGCCAAAGTATGAGATTAATACGAAAACTTGGGCTTCAAAAACAAAAACACATCAAAAAAAAGTCTTGTTCCGGCCTCCAAGGGGGCCGTAGCGGCGGTGCCCGCAGCCGCGGTTCGGTTTTCCGGACACACAATAGTGGACGAGAGCGAGCTCCTCCGTGGCCGAGCGGGCCCGCGGGCGGGTCTGCGGCCAGAGGGCGCGGGGAGCCGCCCGGTGAGTACTCCTGCCCGCTCCTCTCGGGGCCTCCCGCTCCTCCGCGCGGCCTCCGGTGCGCCGGCCGGCTGGGGGCTCGCCTCCCCGGCCCTTCGCTTTCCCTCCCTGGCTCTGGGCTCTCTCCCTGGCGACAAAAGGTAGATGATTCCGTGCGGGCTGGGCGCGCCCGGGACGATGGAGGGGGCTGAGCCGCGAGAGGTCACTTTGGCAACCTGTGGCTGCCGGGGGAAGGCGGCCGGCGAGCCGGCGAGCGGACGACCCGGGAGCGCAGGGGAGGTGGCCCGGGGCGCGCGCGCGCAGAGCCCTTGCTTCTTATTTTTATGATGAGAACTCGTGTTCGTATTCTTTTGGGGGTGGAGGGGAGAGGCAGCCTCCGGCTTTGGTGAAATCCGTCTAGGGAGTCGCTGATAAACCTTGTCCCCCACCCATCGCGGCCGCACCCGGCTGTGGTTGGAGGGGGGGGGTGCGGCGCCTCGGTGGGCTGGGCAGGTGGCGGCTCCCAGCGCCGCCGAGAAAAATCTCTGCGCTCTGTCCCTAGGATCAGCCGTACCCAGCCCCGCAGTGGCTCTGCCTCCCATACCTCTCTCTTGGGGTGCGCCGAGCACCTGGGCTGCGTCCTTTGTGAAGTGTAGAGCAGCAGAAAGGCCCGCTGGCCGGCCTAGCCGCCCTCCCCAAACCCCCGAAAAGCCGACTGAGTTGGACGGGTTTCAGAGAGCCAGCGAGTTGAGGAGGACAGGAGGTATGGGGTGGGGGAGGGGCCTGGCCAGTTGGAAGGGGTCGTGGAACCCCTGACTAAGTGGCCTTTGGCAAGACTTGGAAAGATCCTTGCTTGACGCTGAGGGGCTGGTGGGGGTTCTACCCAGGCATTTTTGTCTATGGGCCCAGGCCCAGGCTCTAGTCTCCTTAGGTGCCCCGATGGGGGTCTATTGGACCCTCTCTTGGCAAAGATAATTAAAATATAAGCGTGTGTGTGTGTGTGTGTGTGTGTGTGTGTGTGTGATTTTTCAAATATAGGCGAGTCAGCCTGGCTGGGAGAGTGTTGGTGTTTAAAATCAGGCCCGAGGCCAAAATTGGCAATCTGGATTTGGTATAGAAAAAATCAAAAGGTCTCTGGATCTAGTTTCTGGCAAGAGGGAGGGAGCATTCCTCCTACCCACCTGCAAGGGTCCCAGGACTGGGGATGGGCAGAGACTTCTGCAAAGTGGTGGTTCCAGGGTTGTTTTTCTGTGTTGTTGCTGTTTGTTAATGAAACCGCTATCATTCTGACTTGATCACTAGGGATGCAAGTATTTCTCAGGGATATGGGTAGGGAGCCTGGGAGAGGTGGAGGCTTTCTCTGTGCCAATTCCCCTCACCCTGTGATGGTTTCAGCATTCAGTCTAGGACTCAGTTCCCTCCAGCCCAATCCCAGTCTCCCAGTTTAGTAAATTCAGTGGTTACTGGGACCCTTGGGAAGTTCATTTGGAAACCCCAGACTCTCCCAGGTTTACCAGATCCCCATTTGGGTCCTACTGCCAGAGACCCTAGCAGGTGGCAGAATGAGCAAATTTAGGCAGAAAGAGCCTGCCTGGGGCTAGGGAGGTGGGGGAAATGGGGTTCCTCCACACGCTTCAGGGATTATCCCCCTTTTCTGGCCCCAGGAGGTACGGGAGGCTGGGAGGGGCCGGAATATCATCTGGCTACATCTTTTATGGTTCCTCATTGCCCTTCATTCGGAAATGAAACGCCTTTGATCTTTTTCTCAGGTTGTAAACGGAATTGCCCGTCATTAAATATCCAGGGCCCCATCTGTTTGGTCTCCCAGCATTTTTCTTTACAGCTGTTTCTCTCTCTTTTTACCATTGAATTTTTCCAAAAGGACTTTTATGACACCTCCTTCACACCCAGCCGCCTCTGCCTCCTCCCATCGCCGAGAGGTGCCTTGGAAAATATCTAGATATTCGTTTGATGGCAAACTAAAGGCTGCGAGGGGCACGGAGGAGCCGATTGGGGTTTTGTTTTTCTTTAAAAAAATAAAAGTCCTGGGGGGAGGGGAGGGGCGCGAGGGCACCCAGAAGGGCCTGATTCTGACTTCGCTGCAGCCTCAGGATGACCCTTCCTCCTTTTGTGCTTAGCTAATGTTTACATCTCATAATTCATGCGCCGCCCAGGGTTGCGCGGCGGCCCCGAGGTTCGCGTCCCTTTGCGGGACCGGCTGCTTCTATTTCTGATAGAAGAGAAAGAGAGTTGAAAACCTTGTAATCCCCAAAATGGACCCGCAGTGTCTTTTCCTGCTCCCAGAGCTCAAACGTAGAACAAAACGAAATAAAATCAAAGCACTGAAACTACACCCCAAACGAAGAAGGCACGGAAAGTAGGAGAACTGGAAAATTTCTGGGCCAAGAAGATCTGTCTGTCTTCTGTATATACCCTGTAGATCCGAATTTGTGTAAGGAATTTTGTGGTCACAAATTCGTATCTAGGGGAATATGTAGTTGACATAAACACTCCGCTCATTTTTTTCCCTGAAGAATTTTTTTTTTCCCAAAAAGAGGACCATCCGGTGACTGACCACATGAAGACTCCTTCCTTTCCCTCCCCACCCCCTTCCTCTTTCTTTTCCTCCCTCATTGGTTAGGGAGGGAGGAACCATCTACCTGAAATCTCCCATGCTTGCCTCTGGAAGGCTTGGTCCCTTTTCACTTCTCTTACTAGGTTAATATTGGTGGTGGTGGTGTTTTGTCCTCTCCTCCAAGCCCACTTGTTCTCTGTTCTGGGATCAGGGAGGCTTTACTGAGAATCCGGAAAAAATGACTATTGTCGTCAGTGTGCGAAAGCAAAGAAAATCGTTTTTCAAATGGATGTTGAGGTTGCCTTTTCGTTTGGGATCGGAACAAGATGCCCTGGATATATGCAATTACCAAGGGGTGTTATTGTGTGTGTGGGTCACCCCTAGGGCTCCTACCCTCAGCATCCTTAGGATGTGAGATTTCTGTTCAGTGCAGAGGCAGCTGCATTAGCGGCAATTAAACGTCTGGACACCGTGGTTAGCGCTGCTCGGGTGGTTCTGGAATTAGCAAATTGTTATTCCGTGTGCTCTGAAAAGTTGCAAGATTTTTACTCCAGCCCTCATGTTCAGTGTGGGAAACCAAGTCGTTTCTCCCGCGTGGGCCGTGCGGGGCAAGGGGAGAGGAGTGGATAAGAGAGGGGGACGGAAGGACTGACTGACACAACCAAACTAATAGCGCAGCTAAATGCGATTTGGAAGGCGAGGTCTCCCCGAATTAGTGCATGAATTTCCTATCGATCCGCCCGCGGTTCCATTCATCTCTGACAAGTCCCTCCTGCACCCGCCTGCTTGCTCTCGACGCCTCCTCTCTCACTCCCTACCCCTCCCCAGGCGACAGCGGAGAAAAGCCCGCTGCTCAGTGCCCTCTCGCCCCCATGTGGGTTCCCCTCTCTAGGCGGAGCCCCCACTCTGCCCCTCACTTAACTCCCCACACAGACTCCCGGGCTCCTTCCCGTCTTGAGGAGGGGATGGGGGCCTACGGAAGACAGAGAATGCGGGGCGGTGAGGCAGGACAGGAGGGGGCTGCACCGAGAGCCCCAACTTCCGAGGGGATCCAGGGATTGTTCTCTGCCCAGCGCCCCAACAGGCCCTCCGGGGCGGCGACCTGCCCTCTTCCTCCCTTTCTCTCCCCCTCTTTTTCTCGCACTCGCTTTCTGCGATCCCGGAGAGGGCTAGGCGAGGAGGCGGTCGCCCCGCAGGAGCCCTATGTAAATCCTGGTGTTGGGTGGGTGGGGAGGGGGAAAGAGAAGAAGGGGAAATAAACCTCTTTGGCTGGAGTAGGGTCCGGGTGAGCAGATTTCCTTATCCGGGAATCGCAGGCGGGGCGGCCATTGGCTCCGAGGATCACGTGGGCCCCTAACTTTGTTCACTTGACAGTAAGTAGGAGGGCTTTCGGAAACAGGAAAACGAGTCAGGGGTCGGAATAAATTTTAGTATATTTTGTGGGCAATTCCCAGAAATTAATGGCTATGAGTTCTTTTTTGATCAACTCAAACTATGTCGACCCCAAGTTCCCTCCGTGCGAGGAATATTCACAGAGCGATTACCTACCCAGCGACCACTCGCCGGGGTACTACGCCGGCGGCCAGAGGCGAGAGAGCAGCTTCCAGCCGGAGGCGGGCTTCGGGCGGCGCGCGGCGTGCACCGTGCAGCGCTACGCGGCCTGCCGGGACCCCGGGCCCCCGCCGCCTCCGCCGCCACCCCCGCCGCCCCCGCCACCGCCCGGGCTGTCCCCTCGGGCTCCTGCGCCGCCGCCCTCCGGGGCCCTCCTCCCGGAGCCCGGCCAGCGCTGCGAGGCGGTCAGCAGCAGCCCCCCGCCGCCTCCCTGCGCCCAGAACCCCCTGCACCCCAGCCCGTCCCACTCCGCGTGCAAAGAGCCCGTCGTCTACCCCTGGATGCGCAAAGTTCACGTGAGCACGGGTGAGTGCGTGGGCACCCCTTCCCCCTCCCACCCCCGGTGCTTTACACCGAAGGGACCTCGGAGGCATTGGGGGGGGGCAGCTGAGGGAAGCCAATTGTCCCCGCTATAAACTCGCCATTGCGGGAGATTTACGGTCGCCTGTTTTCAGAGCCACATAATTACATCCCCCATAAATTTTTATGGCCTGGTGGGCCCCGCGCCTTTGAAGTCGGTTCCCCATCCTCTTTGCCATTCTCACCAGCGACTGTTTCGCCGGGGAGATGTAGTCTCAAGTGAAGTTACAAGCTGGGGAGGGGTGTGTGGGGTGGGGGAGGAGGAGGAGGAGGAGGTGGTGATCTGTATTTGCGGGGAGAGTTGAGTCAACTCCCAGTATTTATTTTTTCCTTTCTTCCCTCAAGTCTGGCTCCGTGGCCCCAGAAGTGGGCAAAAGTTTTTACTGGGGGCAGGCGCTACTTGGAATCTGAGCACAGAGGGTGGGAACTAACAGAAGAAAGGTTTAGGGAAGTCCCCCCTCCCTCTTTCACCCCTCGTTCTCCCATCCCGGGCCCCAGGCCAAGGGGGCAGAGAGGAGCGGTTAAAACCTTGGGAAGATGCCTCACTCTCCCCCACCCCCTCTCAGACACCCAAACAACAACGTGGAGGCGACACAACCCTCCAAAACTTTGAGGTCTCTTTCTCTTCCTGGGGGTCCGCTTTCTTCCCTTTGCGCGCCCACCCCCCTCCGGAGGAAGAAGAGGTAGCGGGAGAGGGAGGGGGGGAGACGCGGTGTCAGCTGGAAGAAAGAGCCCTCCCTCCTCCCTTTCGGGGCAATAAAACTTTCTCTTTCTGCTTCTCTCTGTGTGTGTCCAGTAAACCCCAATTACGCCGGCGGGGAGCCCAAGCGGTCTCGGACGGCCTACACTCGCCAGCAGGTCTTGGAGCTGGAGAAGGAATTTCACTACAACCGCTACCTGACGCGGCGCCGGAGGGTGGAGATCGCCCACGCGCTCTGCCTCTCCGAGCGCCAGATCAAGATCTGGTTCCAGAACCGGCGCATGAAGTGGAAAAAAGACCACAAGTTGCCCAACACCAAGATCCGCTCGGGTGGCACCGCAGGCGCAGCCGGAGGGCCCCCTGGCCGGCCCAACGGAGGCCCCCCCGCGCTCTAGTGGCCCCCACACGGGAGCCAAGAACCTCGGGGCGGGGGTGGGTTGTGAGCGCGGGGGGGGGGGCGGGGGGAGAAGCGGGAGGGGCCCCGGCGCTGGGTCCGCAAAAGCCTACCTGCCCTCCCCCCACTTTATCTATTTACGCGAATAAACGCAAAGGAGGGGGAGGGGAAGCTTTATTTATAGAAATGACAATAGGGAGCCGGGTGAGGCCCCCCCAGAAGCAAGGTTCAAGTCTCTTGCTTTCTTCCTTAAAAGAAGAAGAAGCAGAAGAAGAAAAAGAAGAGAAAGAAGAAGACAGAAAGAGAAATAGGAGGAGGCTGCACTCCTCGCTCTCAGCTTTGGCGAAGATGGATCCACGTTTCATCTTTAATCACGCCAGCCCAGGCCCATCTGTCTTGTTTACTCTGCCGAGGAGAGGACGGGCCTCGGTGGCGACCATTACCTCGACACCCGGCTAACAAATGAGGCCCGGCTCGGCCGCCGCCTCTGCTGCTGCCGCCGCTGGAAGACAGCCTGGATTTTCTTTCTTTGTCCCCCATTCCTGACACCCAGCGAAAGCACCCTGTGACTGCCAGATAGCACAGTGTTTTGGCCACGGTAACACACACACACACACACACACGCACACACGCGCGCACACACACACACACACACACACACACTCCTCCTCCCCTTCTGTGGCCCTCCACAGGCACACTGACTTCTCACCCCCCTTCCGCAGCGGCCGGGCTGGGCTAGGAGGGCAGCAGGAAAGGGACAAGTGGAGGCGGCGGGGGTGGCCTTGGAAACGCAGGAGCAGGCAGGAAAGTTGAGTGGGGCGGGGGGAAGAGAGAGAGACACGGGAGGGCCTTCTTCTGCAAGGTCAAACCATTCCTGGCCCATTGAGGGGCCAGTTGAGTTCTGGGAGCTGGGCGAAGCCCTCTTGCCAACATAGTTGTACAGCTGTACCCTTCTCTCCTAGACTGCAAACGAATGTGAAACTAGCAAGTCAAACGTGGTGCCCCCTCCAGGTCTGGGAGACGGTGTTGAAGAGACCTCTCCCATAGTTTATCATTGTTTTGCATTTATTATTATTATTATTAATTATTATTATTATTATTATTTTATGTCCATGTGCGTCCTCTCTCCTGTTCTCTCTCTGACATTCCAAACCAGGCCCCTTCCTAGTTCTGGGGCTGCCTGAGTCTAGAACCCTTCGTTGGCGTGAAAATTTGTGTCCTGTACAGAGTGACAATAGAAATAAATGTTTGGTTTCTCGTGACCAGCACAGCGTGTTTTTGTTGAAGCCTTGATGTAAAGATACGGAAAAAATGCCACCCAGCGTATATGCTAAGCACCCCAGTCCCTTCGGCCTCACACTGGATGTGGTTGAGGATTTTTTTCAGAGGGTCCAAGGGGACTTTCTAGCCCAGAGGACTCCAAATTGTGGTAGCTGGTTTGTTTTCCTTTTGGGGTGGGTGTGTTTTGTTTGGGGCTTTTAATTTTTTTCCCTCCAGTCCAAAAATGGATTGAAAGTGCTGGGAGGGCTGACTCTAATCCCTAATGGGGAGGGGGAATGTTTCATTGTAGGACACGAGAGGCTTAAGTATGGCAAAGCCTTTCATATCGTGATTTATTTGTCATAAGCAAATAAAATGCGGTTAAGCTGTCTCTTTCTAGACAGAAGACTCTTTGCTTATTAAGGTTCGGAGGGAGGATTCTGCAAGGCCGGCCTCTTTCCTCCCACCTAAGAAGGTATCGTTTTCCTCTGAGGTGTTTAAAGCTTTAATGAGTCTAATTTTTTGCACAGATGTTTCTGGGTGTTTGCAGGTTTTCAGAGTATTTTTATATTACAAAGGAGCTAGCCGGTGCCATAGCTCAAACTCTGACAAGCAAATAGATAATCAAGAAGACAAATGGCCTCTTTTGTGAAGGCCTGCTCCTGTATTAATTTTCATTTTCTTTCTCATAGAAAGTATCGAAAGTACGACTGGGGACCAAATAGCTTTCTGTCTCTGGGTCCCAGTCACCCCTAGAATGGAGTGGGGGAAGGGGATGGGGTGCTGATGACCCTAACAAGCTCTGTCAGGCTCTGGCCACTTTGGGGCAGCACCCGAGAGAAGTGCTAAGATCTGAGGGCTCCAGCCTGGGGGAGGGGGGGTCTCTGGTCTTGTGGCGGCCTGGGATACCACCACCCGCCTCCAAAAAGCTTGGGGCTCAAAAGAGCATATGCAACTAAAAGTCGTTTTTTCCGTCGGTCCTGTCTCCCTCCAGAAAATAAACATAGCTGATTCCACCAGCACGTTTTATTGTTATTTCTTTTGTATTCCTCCAGTTTGCAGCGCCCGGGAGTTTGAGGCTGGGTAGGGCCCAGGACACACGGGGGGCCGGTGTCCACAGCACGGGAAAGGGCCATAGAGCGGCCCGTAGAAATGTTGCTGGAAAGCCTCATAAAAAAAAATCACCAGGACCTGGAGGCTCAGAGCGGCGAGCTTTGTTTGGGTCGAATCGCGGTGTGATGTTTAAGCTGCCCGGGGATGCGGCCGCCCTTAGTGGAGGGGGAAAATAGTTCTTAAAAAGCATATGCCCCCCCCAGGAATGTCTCTATAGAACCAAATCAAAGCTGCTCCTTGGAAGGTATGAATAGAATAAAAAAAGATTTCTATGGAGCTTAAAGTTCACAGCCATTCTGTGTAGACAAGAGCTAAGAAAAATGTGAGAATTATACAGAAAACCATTAATCACTTCTTTTCTTTAAATACGTATCCTCTCTCCTTTGTTATTATTCAACAGCAAATCTCCGCAGACCGGCCGTTGGGGGAAAAAAGTGTTAGCAGGCTCTCCCGGATCTGCGAGGGGGAAAAAATTTGGAGCCATAAAGTTGAAAACTTTTTTCTCTCAGTTTGGAAGAAGCCCTTCGTCATGAATGGGATCCTCGGAATTCAGGCCAGAGGAGGCAAGAGGCGCAAAGGTAACAAAGCCCCCGCCTGGGCTGTCTTTTTTTTTTTTTTGATCGTTTTATGAGCTCTTTTTACAAAGGAAAGAAGAAACTCTCTCGCCTCCCCTGCTTTTCCTTTTTCAACTTTCTTCGCGGGGTTTTTTATGGTGGATGCTTGGTCGGATTTGCTGCCTTTTATGATGACTGATGCTTGGGTCGGAGGGAGAGCGAAGGGCCTCACACCTGGGGGTATTTGGACTGCTTGGGACTGAGGTGTGTCAGAGCCCCTGAAAAACCACAGAGAAGCTTGTTTGGGAGGCAGCTCAGAAGCGCTTTTCAGGTTTCGGAAAATGCAGGCGGCCCTGGAGAGCCCCAGCGTGTATGCGTGTGTGCCCCCCGAGTGTGTGTGTTTAGCGACATGCACATGTGGCCCGTGTGTTCTGTGACTTCGCCTGTCTACACTGGGGGCTTGTGTCCCTTATGTCTGTTTACCGGGGAGATGTTGTCACTGCCGCCTCTGGGAAAAATGGAAGGCGGTTCTTGGATGGAACGGCCTAGGCTTGGAGCCGGGTATAGTTAGATGTCTTCTTCTTCTTTTCTTTCTTTCTTTCCCTTCCTTCCTTCCTTCCTTCCTTCCTTCCTTCCTTCCTTCCTTCCTTCCTTCCTTCCTTCCTTCCTTCCTTCCTCTCTCTCTCCCTCTCTCTCTTTCTTTCTTTCTTTCTTTCTTTCTTTCTTTCTTTCTTTCTTTCTTTCTTTCTTTCTTTCCTTTTGTGTCTAGCTTGGGATTCTGGACAAATATTTGCAACTCTGGAGCAGGAAACTGTTCCGTTGACAGGCAAGGTTCGTTGATGCCGGAATCTTCCTCTTCAACTCTGCTCCCCCCTTCTTCCTGGAGGCTCAGTGCTCAGTTTGGTTTCCTTTTGCTCTCTTGTTTTGGGGGCTCTGTTCCCCCTTGTGGATCCCTGCTTCTTAGGGCAAGGGAGCCACTGGGCTCTGCCTCAGACCTGAAATGTGCTGGCCCTTTTACCCTGGGGCTCACTGAGGGTTTGGAGGCAGGAGGCTAGCAGGAGAGAGAGTTCATGGAGAGGCCACGTTTTCTAGGCGATTAGCTCAGTATTGGAACCACAAAATGACCTCGGAAGCCCCTTGACCTCTCTGAGACTGGACAGTATGCTGCTCCTGGCTCCTGCCTGCTGCCCAGGAGGGAAAGTCAGACCTCTGCCGGGAGGGGCCCTTGTTGTGGGGCCCGCCTTCTGCATCTCCCTCTAGCCCCCAACCCCTTCTTTGCTATCTGGGAATTTCTGGGTTTTTTTTCTGTGACTTCCACTGGGGAGAAAAGGAGTAAATATTTTAGCTCAAGGGTACAGCTAGGGGAGGGAAGTAGGGTGCTGATCAGCCCTCCGTGTACAACTCCTTTCCCAGGCCAGGTTCTGACCGCCCCCCCCCCCCATGTCTAGCTTATTCCTCCTTTCCTCCTTCTCTTGGAGGGAGCGCAGGGAGGAAAGACAAAGGGAGGTGAAAGGAGAGGTCCACAGGGCTTCAGAGGGCTAAGGGAACAAGCCTTTGGGTTCTAAAGAGGGGGAAGCCCCCCAACAGTCCCTCGGAGGCTAATTTCTCTCCGGCTCTCAGATCCAAATCCACAGCTTCTCAACCCGTTTTCTGAAGTTCCTTTGTTTAGGAAGCTAATCCTATAATCACTTGTGCCCTCTTCCCCTAATCCCCAGTCCCACCCCGCTACTCACAGAGCCCATGGATGCCTCCCCACCAGAGGAGCAAGAAAGACGGGAGGGGGTCGGGACGGGCTGTTCTGCCCATTTCCAGGGACGGCTCTGCCACCTTAACCAAAGTTTTAGCAACTTTTAATTTTAAGAGATGGCTGGAGAATTTGCTGACATGGAGCCTTTCTCTATCTCTGTCCTGCTTTGATGCATCTTAAAATCCACACCAGCAGCCGGTCTCTTAAGAGGAGATAGAGGCAGAGAGACAGACAGACTCCAGCTGGGAAGAGAGGAAATGTTCCTTCAGTTAAAACTAGGAGAGACCGAACCTTGCTGGGATGTGTGTGTGTCGGGTATCGATTTGCATTTTGTAAATTGTCTCCTATAACTTGGGGACTCTAAACTCAAGCAAGAAGTAACTGGCATCTGTTGGTACCATCTCCTTAGTCCCTGAAGAGGGGGAATCCACGCAGGGGCTGGAGGCCTCGGGCAGGAGAGGGAGTGAGTAGAAAGGGGACTGGGCCGCTCCTGGACTGCAAATGTTTGGGGCTCATGGGAGATGTGCACCCATTATTCATAAGGGCAGATAACCAATTGTGGGCCCTCTAGAGGCCCAGGTGGGGAGGCTCTAGTCACCTAGGACTTTAGGAGCTGCTCTCTGCACTGGGAGGGGTCCATCAAAGGGAAAGAGGAGGGAAACAATGGAAGGGAAGATTGGGGTTCATGCAAGGGTTTCAGCCCCTGAGGCGAGAGCTTCGAGATTTCCCTATTCCCTCACTCCCAGACCCCCAGTCTTTTCAGGGCTGAGCACTTCCAGCAGGCTCTCCAGCTGGATGGGTTCACCTTCTAGAATTCCAGTGGCACTCCTCACCCTTGTCCTCTCTTCCCTTCAAGTCCCTGGGCCCTTCCCGCTGGCCCTCCTACTTGCACCTCCCGGGACAGAGGGGCTGCCCCGGTCCTGCCAGTGCGCGCGAGGCCCCGGCAGTGCTGGTGGTGGGTCTCCCTGGGAAGAGCGGCCAGCCGGGGAGGGGAGTCTGGTCGGAAAACAGAGTTGGGAAGTTTCCCAGCGTGAGTTGAGCGCTGACGGATTTGTGATCAGCCATAAAACCGGCGCGTTCAGATTCGTAAATCAATCTCGCCTTTCTCCCAGAATGAACGTTCGCTTTATCGGCAGCAAGAAAGCGCTCCACTCGCGCTCAGGCGCTTGTTTATTTGAACATGGACATTCCCAGGAACATAAAAGAGTGTGGGCATTTTAACAGAACCTGCCTGGTGTGCCTTCTGTCATTCTGCTCTTTTCTTTTCCTTAAAGACAATTTTCTCGGTTTCCGAGATTGCTGTCTTCTCATGCTCCTGCCTATTACTTTCTTCCTTTCTCTCTCCCTCTTTCTCTGTCTCCTCCTTTTTTTTTTTTTTCTTTCAGACTTTAGTGGACTGTGTTTCTATAGGGAACCATTTGTAATGGATCTGTGGCCAGAATCTTGCAAGGAGCTGCCTGGGCTGGAGCCAGGCGCAGGGTCCACACCGGGAGCAGGCTGAATTCAATACCAGTCTGTGTTTTGTATCTGGACAATCAAAGCCGACCACCCCCCTACAGAGTGCGGGGCCCCGCTGGCGCCCCACCCGGGCGGGTGTCGGGAGCGGGGATTCCGAGGAGGAGGCAGGGGCCGCCCGGCTGCCCCCACTGGAACTTAGCGCGGCCGGTGGCCCCGGGGTGGCTGTTTCTTTGGGGGATTGGTAAGGCATCTGGGTCCTCAGCCTTCTCCCCGCTGAGTTGTTTTTGGTTCAGACCTTTCCAGACAAACCGGTGGCGACCCCTCGGCCCCTGCTCCCCTACCCTAAGCGGAATTTGTTCTCCTATCCTGCCTGCTCTGACAGCGCAGGCCAGGCTGCGCCCGGAGCTGCTGAAGATAAGGCTGGGAATGTGCCGAGTGGGACTTCTTCAGGAATGCCTTTTCTGCTCCCCTTTGCACTCTCACCCCTCCCGGTGGCCCAGGACTCGGATGCTGGTTGTAACTGGTCTGCAAGTTCTGGGGTCAAGCTGTAAGTGAAGGTTTGGGGGGGTTTTGGTTTTGTTTTGTTTTGTTTTGTTTACATCTGGGATGAAGGAGTGTGTGTCCCTTTCTCTCTCTCTAGGCCTAGGGAATGGATTGCTCCTACCATCCCTCTGCTTAACCCTTTATTCTGAGATTCCCCCCCCTTCTTTCCCCATCGATCAGGCTCCATTGTCTGCTGATTGGGAGTTCAGGGTACTAACACCTGGGAAGTAGCACCCGGGGCTGCCAGGCAGACTTCAAAGCCTCTTTCTTCCCTTTCCTTCCCCTCTAGTTCGAATCTTTGGCTGTCTTCACTCGTGTGTTGGGAGTGCAGGGGATCACTGAGATGGGGTGTGACATAGGGAGAGAGATACTGAGTGTCCACTTCTTTTGTGTAGATACCTTAGTCTGGGATCTTTGTCTCTAGAGCGTAGGCTCAGTTGGTCACTAGAATTTGATTCCCTGTGATGGTAGTAACACAACCGGGGGAAAAAGTCCCCCTTGCGGTTTATTCTCAGCTGTGGGAGCACCAGAGTCATCTCTTTATGCCCCTTCCAAAGGTACCACCAAAGATCAGGAGAATGAAAGCCAGAAGCCCCATTCTTTATGCATATGTAACTTGGACTTAGGAAGGGTTTCTTTTGAAGCTGGTTCCTTTAGAAAGATTGTTGCTCTTTTAGGAAGGGGGGAGTGGGCCCCACTAAAATCAATATCCTAGGAGTGAGAGAGAGAGAACGGAGTTGGGGGGAATCTTGAGCCTAGAGGATGCAGAGAAGAACTGGAAGCCGAGAAATCCAGGGGCTTGGAGCAGGGCTCTGCGCCCACCCCACCCCCACCCCCCCGACGCCCCTGCAGACTATTTCTGCACCTCCACGAACTAAGCAGAAGCAGGAGGAGAAGGGAGAGAGGAGAGGTGGGCTGTGGGTAAGTGTGTGTCCGGGGGCGGGGAGGTTAGGGAGCTAGAGGTAGGTTCGGTATAGATGGGAACGTGGGAGAGAGGAGAGGAGAACTCACTCCTCTTCCATTGGTGGGTTGGGGGGAACCTATTTTGCAGGAAAATTTCTCCTCCTGAAGGGGAAGGTCACAGTGGTCCTTTGAGCCTGAAATCGAAAGACCCCCTTCCCCCTCCTGGTCACGTGATTCATTAAATAATTAATGCCGAGGTTGCAGAATAGATATGTATTCGTCAGGAAAATCGCAGGCTCGGTCTCCCTGTTTCTGACGTGCAATTCAACTGTCCTTTGAAAAACAAGCCTGTACCCCGAGAAAAAAAAAGAGAGAGGGGGAGAGAGAGGGAGAGAGAGAGAGAAAAAGAGAGGGAGGCAACAATAAAACAGCCCCGCAGCCGGAGCCACACCGCGGGCTGGGGTATTGTAAGTAGAAGGGATTTCTCACTACCTACCGCGTCTTATATGTCCATGTAAATTTATTGTTTGTTATTAATGTTATTGTCGTAAACTGTGACAAATAGCCATCTTCATTTCCTGCCATTTCTCTTCACACGGTGCTCTGTGTGCTTATACCCATTGAGGCATTGCATAGAGATTTTAGGAATATTCCTCTTCTCTCTCTCTCTCTCCCTCTCTCTCTCTCCCTCTCTCTTTCTCTGTCTCTCTCTCCCTCTCCTCCAACCTTTTTCCTGATTTATAGCAATATGGGTGTCAGCTTCTCGACCGGCATGCCAGCCATTGTGTGTGTGTGTGTGTGTGTGTGTGCGCGTGTGCGCGCGCGCATCTGTGTGTGTTTGTGAGCGAGTTGTGTTGTTTATGGCCATGTCTTCGATAAATCATTTCTCACGGAAAATGATGTGGAAGCGAGGCTATTTCTGCGGCCGGGAGAGACTCGCTCTCGGAGCCACTTCCTCTCTCTCTGCTCTGCTCCCAGGAGTTGGTTATTTCAGACGATTTGCAGTAATATATCAGCAGTTAATATGAAAGCTCTATGGCTGGAGGTCTTAAATTACAGCATCTGTGATTATCAATTAAGGCGAGATTTGTATAAATTTGGTAAACCAGAAATGCCTCATTGGCATATAAACCCAGTCAAAGACCACGACCTAATATAAAAATTATATTTGCAAGCCTGATAGAGCCAACATTCCGAAAGCAGCAGACAGAGGTTCATTTTTCAGCCGTTTCCCTCCAGGAGTTTGGCTGCTCCGACTCCAGCCCGGGGTAAAGAACCCGACTCTGGAGGCAGAAGGGGCCTGGGGGCAGGAGAGGCGGAGGCGGAGGCGGAGGGGGAAAGGGCTGGAGTTGAAGGCAAAGATTTTTGTCATCGATGGGGACCTGGGGACCGAACTGAAGCCCTCTGCAGGGAAGGGGGCTGGAAGGATTCAGTTGTAGTGCCGAGGCGTCATCTGTAGGATTTGATGTGTATGGCAAGGTTTCCTGGGTGGAGAAGGACCTCCCCAAACTGGGGGGAGATAATGGGGACAGAGGATGAAGGGCAGGGAGTGAAGCTGAAAGCCTGGGCCCCCCACCCTCCTGGCTAACAAAACAAGGAAATGGATTCACACCCCAGTAGCCTTCCTTCGACCTCCTGAAACAAAGAAAGTTTCCTCGGCAGTGAGGGACTCTGTGTGTTTGGGACTAAAGCAGGGAGAAGTTCCCTAAGTTTTTCTAGAAAATGTTCCAGGAATCAGGTGGTCCCAGAAAGTTGGTGAGGGTTCCAGGACATAAGGTGTGTTCCCTTCTCTAAGCCCCCCTCCAAAGAGGGAGCAAATGGGGTGCAGATTGGGAGGGAGAGAGCTGGTAAATTTCCCCTTGGGTTTCATGTAGGGGTTCCAGTCCCTCCCCATTAGGGAAGAGCCCGATGGTCAAGAGCAAAGCCAGAGGTAGCTTCTGGGGACATTCTACACTGCACCCCAAAGTTGTGATGGACGAGGAGCAGAGGGCTAGAGCCTTTGCCAAGTAAGGAACAGGCTGCTGGCTTTTCCTTTGCTGGCTGGAGCCCGGCCAAGTGACTTTATAGCCACTATTATCCGTGATATTTAACTCTGCCTGCTAGTGTAAACCTTTGAGGAGAAAAATTAGAGTGACGCCGCGCCCACGTGTTAATTATTCATGGCATCAGCCTCGCGGAGTGGCGGTTTAGGCCTTGGTCCTGGAGCAAACAGGAGCTTGCTCCCATGCTCCGCTCCAAGTGGCGCTGAGCCCCATCCTTGTTAACCGGCAGATTGGTGGGTGGGGGGTGGAGGAAGTCTCCCAGATTGGGAGTCTAGGTTGAAAAGGGTTTAGGGAAAAAAAGAAGGAGGACTCAAGACCCTAGGCTGGGATGGGTGTGGTGTTACCTAGTCTGGATAAAAGGAGCTGGAGAGAGTGTGGATTCAGGGGCAACTTTGATGGGACTGGAGAGTGTGGGGGAGAGGAAAGGTGCTGGGGAAGGCGGATTTGAGGGATGGGGGCTCCAACCCTTCAGGCCTCCCTCTTCCAGTGTTGGAGAATCCCACACACACTCAGTGTGAGAGGCGAGTATGTATTTCTCCCTCACCTGGGAAGTGGGGGGGATGTAAATGTGGGGAGGGTGAGTTCACCCCCAAAGCAGCATTCTGGAACTTGGGCCAAAGTCTTGGATTCCCTGAGAGAGGGGGGAAGGATTACCTCTTCCTTGGAGAGGAGGAGACACAAGGGGAGAAGCAAGAGGGTAGACCCATGTTTTATTAGCTTCTGAATTCAGCCTATTTTGGAGGATGGGAAACAAAAGGGGGAGGCTGAAGGATTTGCTCTTTGGGACAGGTCAGAACTAGGGGCGTCAGCTGGGAACCAGTCCTACAGGCCTTGACCCCCGTGTTACCAACTATGCCTCCTTCTCTGTCTCCCCTCCCCCTGCTGCCTTTGCCTGTGACCTGGAGGGCTGATCCCCCCTCTTTTCCTCTCCACTCTCAGCCTCCTTCAGGTCTTTGTCTCTTCTGGCCCTGGGGATAACCCCTCCCCTCTCCTTTCCCCAACTCACCCTCAGGGTCTTCCCCCCACCCTGGAGAAAAAAGCAGGGAGACCATCCCTCCCCACCATTATCTTTTAGTTGCTGGCTCCTTGCAGAATCTCTCCATGTGAGGCCTGATGCCCTCCATCCAGGCTTACGGGCCTACTCGCAAGTCAGCAAGTTGGGAAAGACTTTGTTGTTGTTTTATGTACACATCTACGTGGTTTTTATACAAATACTTAGCCATGAAGTACCCAGCCTCTTATCCTTTCTGCACATACGCACCCCGTTTGCTTCTGTGCTGTTCGGGGGATGAGGTAGAACGGATTTGGTGGAAGGGGCTTTCGGAAAGCTGTGGAATCCATATTCTCCTCAGATTCTGCTGGTGCCGTTCTTTAGTAATGACAGTGTTTATGTCCAGGCCTTTAAGAAGCCAGGGTGCCAACGCTGTAGCGATCAGAAGAATTGAATAAAAAGATGAGCGAGAGAGAGGATGAAGGAAAACGGGAGGGCCCTAGAGAGAGAACAAGCAGCAGGATCCTTTTCTGAGGGGAGAAGTTAAGGCAGACCCAAGGAGAAGATGACGGGGAGAATAAAGACAAAGGCCAGTCAGAGCGGCAGGGAGGCTGTCCGGGGACAGGGAACCCCACAACTTGGATGGACACACACACACACACACACACACACACACACACACACAGTTAAGTGAGTAGGAGGGAACTGGAAAGGAAACCACTCACTTTGCCCCCTTCTCAGTAGAAGAGAATACCTTTGTGATGGAAGGATGTGTTTTCCCTGCAGATGAAAGGGCCCTGAGGCCAAGGGCTCCACACTGCCCCAAGGAGAGGAGCAGCCTAGTAAGTGAGCCCAGAAGTGATTTCTGGAGACACTGCTAAGTCTTTCACGGGCTCAGTTCAAACTCACAGAAGACAGAGGCAGAGTATGAGAAGACAAAGAGGTGGTGAGAAAGAGACAGAAACAACAGAGATGGTTAGAAAAGGCAGAGGGGAGAGAGGGAGGGGAGAGAGAAAGAGAAAGAGAGGGAGAGACAGAAGAGAGAGACATGTTGAAAGAGCCCAACCACTTGGGGAGGGCAGGCACGCGGAGAAGGGAGGGCTGCAGGGGTCTGGAATCCCTTGGAGACTCCGGGCTTTCTTTCCAGGCAGCTGCCCAAAGCCGGGCTGTCCCAGAAGCAATTGCCCCTAGAATAGGCCCTGGAGTGGGGGGGGGGATTGCTAAATCAGGTGTGAGGCAGCTGGGGTAGGAACCCAAGTGGCAAGGAATGGCCAAGACTGTCTTAGGGGGGCAGTCTCCTCTTCCACGGCCACCTTCGGTAACTTAATGGCTGGAATCTCCCAAAATTCCACCGGGGGGCCGGGATGGTGTTGGTATTTGGGGTCAGGCGCTCACACCTGGACCCCAGAATCCTTCTTTGGCCTCTCTTCCCCCTGGCGGGTTTGGTCTCTTCTTTCCCTCTTTAGGGCCGGCGAGAAGAAGTTGATCTGCCAGCCGCCTAAGAACTTTCCCTTTCACCTCCAATCCACATCTCCTCCCTTGAAGCCCCAGCAGGAACAAACGGGTGCTACCCTTACTAATCTCCTCCCTCCCCCATCTTTCAGGAAAGAAAAGGAAAAGGGGAAAGAAAGTTCCTACCAGCCTAAGCAGCTTTAGAAAACTCCAGGGAACCTGGAAAATGCAAACCTTCTCGCCTCTTCCATCCGTGCCTTTACACCCTCGCCCCTGCTCTCTCCCTCCACTGCGCACCCCCGCCCCCACCCTCCCGTCCCGTCCTGCCCAGAACTCTCTCCCTTCCCCTCCCTTCTCCGCTGGGCCGGACATATGGAACCCATTTCGCTGGTGACATTGAAGAGCCGCCCGTGCGCCCGCCTTCCGCCATGGCGCCCCCCGCGCCCCCGCGCTTCGCTGTGCCCCCCGTCATTCGCGGCTCCTCTTGGCCCGCTTTCGCAGCCCCGACCCGGCTGCGTGCCAGGCGCGCCCGGCCGCGCGCAGCCCCACGCGGGCCGCGGCCGAGGGGGGCGCTCCGGCTTCTCGGGCCGGGACCCCCAGCGCCCCGAGCGCAGCCTCCGCGCGGGCCTCGCCGCCCGCGGCCTCGAGGGCCGAACAAAGCCGGGGGCGGGGGCGAGGGCGGGGGCGGGGAGGGGGCGAGCGCTTCCGGGCCTCTCCCCGCGCCGCCCGCCGCCCCGGGGCCCGCCGGGGTCTGCGGGAGCGCGCGATGCGGCGGCCTGCGGCCGGGGCGCCCCCGCTGGGGCCGAGGGACCCGGGCCTGGCAGTCGGCTCCCGCGCGCCCGCTGCTCCCGCGCGTCCGCGGCCTGCGCCCTAGCGGGAGTCCGCACAGGTAAGTGGGGGCGCGGAGCCCAGCGGCCCGGGTGCGGCGAGGGGTGTGTGTGTGTGTGTGTGTGTGTGTGTGTGTACAGGGGTGGCGGAGACCCCAGCCCCCAGGTCTCTCTCCTGGGTCAGGGACGAGGCTGGATTCCGATTGTGGAAGACAAAGATGGGAGCACCTTAAAGAGGTGGGTGGGAGCCGAGGGGACAGAGGGATCCGGGTGTTCGGGGCAATGTGGAGGAATGTGGAGCTGTACACACCCACCCCTGTGTGTGGACGGGAACCGGGTTAGGAGATGGGGGAGCTCTCTGGCTCGGGAAGGGTGTTGGAGGCTCTGGAGGGCTTTCCAGGGGAGTTGGATCTGTGCGTTATGAAGGAAATGCGGGGGGCATCTCCTGGGGTTGGGGGGACAGCTGGGCCCTGCTCCTACAGTCCAGCTGTCACCATGGTGAGCCTTTTAGCACCTGGCGGGTTATTTGAAGCTGAAACTACAAGGGTTGCGGTGAGGACGGGTGTTAAACTGAGAAGGTAGGAGAGGGGGGTGATTTATGGCTTCAGAGAAGCTATGTTTACTCCCAGACTGCTCTGGAAACTAAAACCCAAACAGAGCAGAGGCGGGAGGAGCCCCTCTCCCAGGAGTGGGAGGAGATGATGCCAGGTTCATTCGCTGGGATTTATTTTCCCAGATGTGGGGAGATGGTGGGAACTGTCCCTTTGCAAGCGCAGGAAGTGGTGGGTCTGTGTGATGTGTAAGGAGGGTGATGTGCAAGCATGCACACGCGGAGGTGTGTTTGTGTGTCGTGAGAGAGAGTTTGCACCCCGGGGCACACGTGTGCTCGGGCTGGGGTCTGTGGGGGTGCAGCGTCGCTTTGTGAATGGGCACACAGGGAGACAGGAGGGAGGCCCGGTATTCTCTGGTCCTGGTCCTCCATGATGTGGTGGCTTCAGGCACACTTTGCCGCCCCGTGCCCTCCCCATGGGCTGGTGCTGGTCCCGCGTGTGCTTTCTCTCCTCCCCACAGCCACGTGCAGACAGTCCGCTTGGCCTGGTTCCTGGCCCCTCTGGGCCATGTGCCCACGCTGCCTGATCTTCACTTTGAACCTTTAACTTTGCCATGGGAGGCTAAGGAATTAGTGAGCATGGCTGCGTGGGAAGGACAGGAGGAGAGGAGAGAAAGGCCCTGGGTGGTAGCAGAGCTCGGCGGTTTGCCACTGGGCCTTGGCAGGCTTGGGTTCCACCATGACCGCTCGAATTTTCCCCCAAGTCTCTGCTTGGGAAGAGGCAAGTGAGCACAAAGGGGAACAGGGCAAAGGCCCATGCAGTATGCTGGGGGGTGGGGAGAGAAATATTTTGACCCCAGATAGTTATTTCCTCAGGCCAACTGGTGGCTCTTGCATTTCTGTCTAGGAGCCTGGCTTTGCCTGGAAATTGTTTTGCATTAAATTTTCTCAGCCGCAGAATTATCTTTCCTCGCCTCCAGCTAAACTTGCATTTTTCCACCAGACACTTGGGCCCCGCACCAATGAAATCTGAGAGGAAGCGGCTGGGCCCTAAGTGGCCGTAATTTAATTGATTTTATCATAAATCATCAACTTGATGAAGAACCCGAGGTTTCAGTGAAGTAAATTGATATTAATGGGAGTTTCTTGAAATGCAAACTCGCTGCATTGTTGGGGCATCTTGGACTGGGGAGGTGGATTTCATGTGTCCCAGGAGCAGAGAGGCTGGACCCGGAGCCCGCACAGCCTTAGGGGGTAGGGAGAGAAAGCTGCGAGGGGCAGCTGCAAGCAGACCGATTTCTGTGGGGGGAGCAAGGCAAAGAATGGAACTTTCTTGGGGAGGGAGCAGAGTGTGACTCTGAGCCCTTGTGGACGTCTTGGGAATGCTGGCCTCCAACTGGGGGGAGGCCAGTAGGTGTGTGGGCAGAGTTAGGGGTCGGGTGAGAAGGCCAGGCTGGTACAATGGGTGCATTGACTCCTGGTTAAAAATTGCCAGGCCACAGCCTTCCTCCTCTAATTATACAAATTAATTATTTACTGCTCAGGTTGTTGTGTCCAAAAATAGCACTTTTGATTTGGTGGTGGAGCTAGGGAACATGCCCCCCCCCCAGAAGGATGGTAAAAACCAGTGTATGAGCCTCGGTGGGGCAAGGAGAACCAGGAGCACGGTTGGTCCTTGGCAGTGGGGGAGTGCACGTTTAAATCCCAGGAAGAGATATTCGGCTTTTGGCGGACACGGTGCCCTTTATTGTCTGAACTCAGTTATTATATGGTCGCTCACTTTTACAAGAGCACACAGCAAGCTCTTGGTCCAAAAAGGGACCTGAGATGTCATTTAGGCCAACCCCTCCCCTCCATGTACATGCTCTGGCTTTACAAAGGGGACACTGAGGCCCAGGGAGTTCACTGCTTCAGATCACACAGCCTATCTGGAATGCCTAGAATCCAAGCCTCCTGACTGCTGAGTCTGTGCCAAGTAGGACGTTAGACAAATCACCTCCTGGCTCTGAGCCTCAGTTTCCCTGTCTGTAACAGTGGCAGAGGTTGGAGAGGACAGTGTCTGAGTTTCTCCCTAGGTCTGACCTTGGGAAACTCTAGCGCTCGGGAGCAGCTCTCTTGTATGTCCTGGAGTTCTGAGGGCGTCTGGGCATAGAAGTTACTGTGCGCTTATTTGCAGTATCCAGTAGGTTAGTACGCGCCCAGAGCAGTGGATGGTTACTCGGACTGGCTCTAGGAAATCTATTAGAATCTGGACCATTCTTCCTCTTGGAGGTGTCTTTATTCTCAGCAGAGAAGCCCAGGCTGAGAGCAATTGAGTTAGAAGTCACTGGAGAGGGGCTAGCTACCTGGGTTGGACCGGGATTGGCATTTCGGGGGACGCACTAGGGAAAGGGGAGCTCCCCCTGGCAGAGCAAGGCATTTTCCCTGCCGGGCACTGGGCTGAGGCTGGAGTTGTCCAAATTTCATTTTTTTGAAATTCTTTCTCCTCCAGCCCAGAGACTGAATTGTAGTTTCAGAATTTGGATTCTGCAATGGTGGGCCACTGCCTGTCCCCTGGCCACACCCTGACCCCAGGGCGTGTGGGCCCTCTCTTTTTGGGGGAGGACACACACAGGGTGGCAGAGCACTGTAGGTGTCTTCCCAGGGCAGCCAAGACAGGAGGCCTATGAGGTGCGTGACCCCCACCCTATTCTTGCTCTTGTTTTCATCTCTTTTCCCAACTGGAAGTAGATAAAATTCGAAAGAGGTGAGGGCCTCTCCGAAGTTGCATGGTTGAAGTTGCAAGGGAGAGTTCTTGTGGGGATATGGGAGGCCACTAGGGGACCAGAGGTTTCCAGACTGCCTTGGGAAGTGTGGTCAGGTACATGTGTTCTGGTGGAGGAGTGGGAAGAGATGGGCACAACTTCATCTTTGGGGTTCTGGAAATCAGAGTCTCTGTTTTGAGAGAGAGGGAGGAAAAAACAAACACCCCAAGGGCTGGCAAGTCCAGTCTCTGGCCCTATCTCATTCTGACTCTGGGGTTTTATATTTGGACGCAATTGGGAAGGCCTTGCGCTGATTGGTCATTAATCCGGTGAGTTATTGTCTGCTAAACAGAGGTCACTGGGAGAGAGACATCCAATCTGTCAGGAGAGACCTGCCCAGTCATTCGCAGCAGGCTGGGCCCCTGTTCCTCTCTTGCCTGCTTCTCTCTCCCTTCCCCAGGCACCCACCTCCTCCCCAAGCTGGCCAAGATTCACTCTTCCCCCTCTTGCCCTCGCCAGCCTGCCCACCTTTGTCTCCAGACCCTGCCTGGGGTCTGCCAGGCCGGGACTGAGCTGAGTCTAGATGCTGCCGGCCCCGGATTCAGAACCGGCCCCAGCGCCAAGCAGGCGCCCGCCTGCCCCTGACTCCTGACTTGGCCCGCGGCGCCGCGGTGCGCTCGGTCCGCGCATCCAGGCGGCCTCCGTGGTCCCCGAGAGACACTTCGCGAACCCTCGTGGCTGCCCTGTTTTTTTCCCCGCTGCTTCCCTCCCGCGCCCCTCCACTTCGGGTGGGGGGAGAACAGAGCTTGCATTTTTCTTCTCCAGCCGCGGCGGCCTCTGTCTTCTTTCGATCCCCGCTTCCGCTGAGCCGGGTCTACACCGGCCTCCGCGGCCGCACGGAATCTTCCCCTTCCCGCTTCCCCTTTGTTTCCTCCGGCTCGGGCGTCTTAGAGAGGCGGGGGTTGGGAATCCGGACACCAAGAGCCATCTTCATTAGCAATTTAATTTTACAACCGCCAGCTTTGAAATCTTTATTAATATGCAAGCAGAAGATGGACATTCCGGCGCGTGTGTGAACTCCACACGACTCCGCAGCGGCCACAAAGTTGGGCGGTGAAGCCGGAAAAGAGTGTGGGGCCCGGAGCCCAGGCGGGACCAGGAAGAAACAGCTCTGTAATCGCCTCGCCCCCCTGCTCCCAGGTCCCAGCGTCTCAGGGAGCCGGTGGTTTGGTTGAGCTGGAGGCCCATGCCTTGGTCACCCCAAGGCTGGTATCAGAAATCGATTTTAAAGGAACCTGCCATTTTGCCCTTATCGAGAGGAGAGTTTTCGTTTGCTCTTCGGCGCATTGTTGTTGTTTTGGGGAGGGGGGGGACAGACGTGATCCCTCCAAGGCCTGGAAGGGTAGGCTGCCAGGAATGGCTCAAAGAGGTTTAATTCGCTGCCTGTCTCCTGGTACTGGGTACGGATTAGGAGTGGGGGAGGGGAGTGCTGTAGCGAATGGGAGGGGAAAATATGCCCAGAAGGGGGCCATTTTTGCTAAGTTTTACCTTTATTATTAATTTCTGCCTTTGTTAGATTACCCTAAAGTCTCTGTCTTAATCTTAATTTTTCTTTTTCAATTTCTCTCTCTCTCTCTCTCTCTCTCTCTCTCACACACACACACACACACACACACAGTAAGGTTGCCCAAATTTCCCTACTTGACTCCAGGAGGAAATTGTTCACCCATCTCTCTGGTCTGCCCCTAGATCACCACTTCATTGTCAGGAGTGATAAACTCTTCTCCCCCTTTTTCCAGACCCCAGGCTTCCCTCATCCCCCTATGATGTCTCCTACTCCAAGTCCCCCGGCCAGGCCGAGCTCCTCACTGCCCCGCCTGCCTTTGTCCTCTGAAGTTTGAGGGGTCCCAGCCTCAGCAACAGCTCAAGGGAACCGGGCACCCCCCAAGCTGCCTGTTCCCCCATCCCGCCAGAAATCTCCAAGAAAGGAAGGAAAAAGACAAGAAAGAAACCAAAGTGGGATCTAATTGCCTCCCAGGCAATTCCAATGGGCTCTGGTCTCCAGAATTAGTAAGAAGCTCCCACTCCTTCTCCTTCTGCATTTGGGAGTGTGTGCCCTCTGATATTTTTCTCCAGGTTAGTTTCTGGATCCCCACTCCTCCTTTTCAACCCCACCCCACCATGCCCCAGGTCCCTCGCTGTTGCCAGAAGGGACCACAGTGAGTGGAGGAGGCTCTGGGAGGGGAGGGGGTCCACCTCTGTGTTTGGAAAACTCCTCCACACCCCCTCATCTCCGCTCCAGGCCAGACCCTCGGGCAGCCCCGTCTCCCAGGCCCGCAGCCGGCCGGGTGCCCTCTGGGCTTTCTCAATTCCCGGAGGTAATGCTGTGCACCCCCATGGCGACCGGGTTCTCCTCTTCCGTCGGTTTTGCAATGACCTTCTCTAGCTAGTGGTAGCGACAGCTTAGGAGAGCTGAGAGTCTGAGGTACATTTTTGACTTTTAATTTTGGGGAGTAGGAAAAAAGACCCAAAGATGCCCATTCCCTTAAGCCTCCAGAAGCCTCCCTGGCTTCGAGTCCCCAACCGACCAGGCCCAAAGCTACATAGGAACCAACATCTCAGGTCCCTAACCGAGGTCTAGAAATCTCAGGACAGGCTCTATGAAGCCATGTGCGCGCGCGCACACACACACGCGCACACACACACACACACACACACGCAGCCATAATGACATTTTTTGAGGGTCCTGCCTTGAGTCGAAACATAGGCTTGGGCTTGGGCGTTTTCTCTTCTTGATACTCCTAATAAACAGAAAAATGGCCCCCACCCTTTATCCTCACCACCTCCCCTTCCTTCAGTCCCCAGGTATCTAGGCAGGTGGTAGGGTCTTGGGACATCACAGTGGGAGGTTCTGCGTGTGGTTCCTGTTGCTGGAGGGCAGGGAGGCCATGGGTGTCTCCTCCCCCCCCCCCCCCAGCAAGGCCCAAGAACTCAGCTGCGGCAGCCCAGGAAAACTGACTTAGAGACTTAAAGCAGTTAGGGCTGGAGGAGGCCTGGGGAACACTCTCTAGGAGAGTAGGACCCTTCCTCAGCCCAAAGCAGAGCTTGTGAGTGGGGTGGAGGGAAGCTTTGCCAGACACAGCCACCCTGTCCTGGAGGGGAGACCGTGACAATCTCTCACCTTTGTTCTCCTGGTCCCATCCCTCCTGGTGCATCCAGACGGGAGAAGGCAAAAGCCAAGCCTTCTAGCCAGGAGGTCACAGGGTAGTGGCTGTCTACTCGAAGTTAAGAGAACAAGTTTTCCAAACCGCCTTTGTAGAAAAGAGAGACCCTCTGCCTTCTGTTCTCTCCCCTAAGCCCCGAGTCAGCAGTTAGGCAGAGCTGCAAACACTCCTGCTTTGGGAGATGTCCCTGTCCTCTTTTTGTCTCTCCTCCACCGGGAGTGGCTCTCCCCCCCACCCCCGCCCCAAATCTGCAGACACCTACATTCTTGACTCTTGGCTCCCTCCTACGGGCCTCCTGGCCTTTTCCCGCCCTTCTCAAACACGCCCTAAGAAAAGTTTAGCTTTTGTAGTCCTCCTCACTTGGGCCAAGAGTCATAAATCTTGCAGAACTAAGGGAAACAAACAGGTTTGTTCTGAATAATAATAATAACTACCCTCCTCTTCTGCCAGTGCATTTAAGATAAAGCCATTTTGGTAGTTCTTCTCACCTCCTTAGAAGTACAAATGTCCTTGTCACCTCTTAGCCCCTTCTGCCTATCCGGAGGTGAGAATCTTAACAGAAACTTCTCCATTAAGTTCTTACGGCCTCTCTATTGCCAGCCGTGTCTGGAGCCCAAGCTAAACAGAGTGCTCCTTTTGTCACCCTCCCCTCCTCCTGCAAGATGGTCTGGATTTTTAAAATAATCACTCACCGCTTGTTGTCTGTTCTCAAAAGGGGGGTAGTGTTTAAAAAAGAAAAGGTCTGGCTGACCCCCCTACCGGTTGGAAACTGAGCCTGGAGATTTGTGGGGGGAGAGAGAAGTAGGGAGGGTGTGGGGGAAGAGAAGAAACAGACTGGGAGACTTGGAGTGGGGGAGCCAGGGCGAGAGGGCGGGGGACCCAGCCACCAGTCCCGGAGGAGTGAAAGTACTTAAAAAAAAAAAAAAAGGCAGCAAGCCCCAGTGTTGCCACCGCAAATCAATGCAGAGGGGCACCCAGCATCCCCACCCCCAGGCGCCTCGGGTGCCTTTGACTGGGCCTCCCCAGCTACTTCTCAGTTAGCAGAATGGTTTACCAGCGGGGTGTCCGGGGAGCTGTGAACTCCACCGGCTTTGCCTTGCCTGTGCCCTCCTCTTCCTCCCCCGCCAAAATCTCAGTTTAAAAATTTACCTGTTCTTAAAAACAAAAACAAAACCCAAAACAAAAATCTCTACCTTCTTTCCTTTCCCCCTTTTTTTTTGGGGGGGGGTTAAAAAATGTCCCCCTCCCCCATCACCACCAACACCTTCTTCCCTCCTTATCAGGCATCTAAGCTTGCTAAAGGGGGAGTGGTGGGGGGGGTGTGAGCTTGTGTGTGTGTGAGGGAGTGAGTGTGTGTGTGTGTGTGTCTGTGTGGTTTTTTTCCCTGTGCAAAAGCAGAGGCCATTGTTACGGAGAGTAGGGCGTACCAGTCTTGTAGGGCAACCACACTGTGGCGGCTTGGCCGAGCCGGAGCCCGGAGCTGGATTCTCAGCGAGCTGAGCCGCCGAGCACCTTTCGGTCTTCTATTTTTTTCCCCCGCTCCCCCACCCCCTCCCTCCTGCGCACCCCCGCTCCTAAGCCGAGTGAATTGAAGCGGACGCCGCGCGGCTCCTCCGGCCGCTCTGCCCCTCGGGCTCCCCAGCCGGGGTGGCTATTGGGGGGGGGCACACAGCTTTAAACAGTGGTCTTTTTTTCCTTTGCCTTCAAGGAGGGGAGATTTCTCGCCTGCCGCTCGCGCTGGGGCTCGATGTGAATATATATTATGTCTGCCTGTTCTCCCCTCGTCGGTGGCTAAGGTAAGCTGGACTGAAATAGGCTATCAGTTTGTGAATGGCGGAGAGTATGTCTCAATGATTTATGGCCCATATGACTCCAATCTCGGTTCAAGAAGAGTTCACAAGCTTTAAGCTTCCTTCCACGCAGCGACTCTCCTCTCTCTCTCCTCTCTCTCTCCCTCCCTCCCCCCTCCCTCCCTCTCTCTCTCTCTCTCTCCCTCTCTTCCTCTCTCCCTCTCCCTTCTTGCTTCTCTCCTTTTCTCCTCTCTTTTCTTTCAGCAGCCAGATCCAGGGCTGAATTTTCCCCCGGTTGCTAAGAAGAGCCTAACCTTTCTCTCTTTTCCTTTCTTGTTCTTTTATTTTTCTTCCTTCCACTCTTTTTTTTTTTTTTAAGTCCTGGAAGGGGGCCTGTCCCCTCTCTGAGGGCTTCCCCAGCTATTGTTACTCTCCCCGGCTCTTTTCAGGGGTGTGCCTGGGCAGGTGGGGTTCTTGGGGTGGCTCACCGCCTTTCTCCAACGAGACCCTGGGGGGAAGCCGGGAGCCACCGTCTCCCTCCCTCGCTCTCTCTGGAGAAGCCATATGGAGCCTGGATTTTTCCAACATGGAGGCAAGGGAAATAGACATGTTTGGCTTGGTAGAGCTGCTCCCCACCCCCGCTTCTCCTGGATCCCTAGATCTCGGATCCCCTCAACACCTTATCCTCTTCTCACTGTCCCATCAGCCGGGCCTCTGTGCCCTCCGGCCGATCCGGGCCTGCCAGAGTCCCGGAGCAGAGTTGCCAGGGCGCCTTTTAATTCGGTTACCTCCAGCGCCCAAACTTGCTGCCCTCAGCCCGGTTTGCTTGGAACCCGCGGCCGCGAGCCGTTTAGGCGTCCCGGGCGCTTTCTGTTCGCCTCCTTGGGCCAGCAGAGCTAGTCGCCGGCTACCGCGGCAGCGGCGGCCGAGACAGCCCGGAGGCAGCAGCCAGGGGCTAGCTCCGTCCACAGACCTCCCGGCTCTCTCCCGCCGCCGGCGGAGTCTCCATTCTTTCCTGTTACGTCTCTGGCTTCTCCGCTTCCCACACTCGCCTGGCCTCTGTCCTGCGATGGTTTGCAGGTTTATTGCAGGGGGAACGACAGGAATTTCGACCCCAGGCGTCTAGTCAGATTATGGCTTTATTATCACCACCACCATCATCATCATCATTACTGCTGTAACAATCATTTAGACTAAATAAAGCCAGGGCCCGGCCAGCCAACCCCTTCCAACGTTTTTATTTCATTCTCTTCTCTATCTATTAATAACAAACTCAACTGATGCCTGTTAATTAATTCCCCCTTCATCCAGGGCTGCTCCGAAGCTAATTTTGGTTAAATCATCAGAGGCTAATGGTAATAATAATAAAGGGATTGGGTCAGCCTGGTCAATTGAACGCCACTTCTCCTCCCTGGAAGGACCTGCTGCTTGACAGACCCGTGTGTGTTTCCCAGAAACAAATTCTTCCCAGAAACCAATCGGAACTCAGGGCTACCTTGGCTCCCTTTTAAGTGTAAATCTCTGCCACGAAGAAGGGGATTTATGTGTGGGAGGGACTTCCCTCACCTGCACTCCTTTCATTTTATTTTCCTGTTTTTAGTTTTCTTTGGAGTTGACCAGCTGGGCTGAATGAGATTTAAGTAGTCCAAACTCACATGTCAGGAGACAGGGTCACTCTGGAGGCTTTATGAAATGTGATGGTGAGAGATGCGGGAAGACAGGGAGGGGAAAAAAAATGCACTTAAAAGTTTTAGAAGAAATGCACAAAATCCTATGACAGCTTGGAGGTTTATTTTTTCTGCACAGTTTTAAAAGTCTGCGTTAAAATAATGATTTTTTTTTTTTTGGCTTTGGAAAACTTCAGTAAACAAAGTACCCCGTTTCCAACCCAGAGAATAATATTGTTCTGATTGCTCTGATGACTTTCTTTTTTGCCTCGGGTAAAGGTGTTCTCATCCAGGAAGCACTTTCGCATCTCTTGGTAGAAAAGTCCAGCGGTTACCCAGTTTGTCTCTTCTTTTCTTCTTTTGGAGAAATCAAAGGAAACAGACTGTCAGGGGAAAGGGTGGGAAAAAAATTAGGTCTGATGAATACTGGAGCCGGGAGAGACTTGGGCCAAATGGTCACTGCACCAATCAGTCGGGCCAGGGAAATGGAAACAATCCTGCTCCATTTGGGGGCCCCGTGGGGGCTGCTAGCTGTTGGGTCCCAGACTTGGCTGAGGAGAGAGAGACTCAGACTGAAGGTGGTGGTACCTGCCGCAGGGCCACGGAGGAGGCTTGGTTCTGCTGGCTCTGGAGGTTAAAAAATTCTTCGGGAAGTTTCTAGGTCAGGCTGTTGTCGTCTTCGTGAGGTGGGAGGGGAGAGAGCGGGCTCCGCACAGGAGAAGATTCCCAGCTCAGCTTGCTTCTCCTTCCTGTCTCTTTCGGAGACCCTCCGTTTTGTTTTTTTTTTCTCCAGGCTAGACTCCTTGGCTGAGAGACCTAGACGGACATGGAGGGAGGCAAAGGCAGGCAGCGGGAGGCCTCGCAGCTCAGAGGAGGGTGTTGGTGATGCTTTTATTTCGGAGTCTCCTAGTCCCCCCCGGCGCCAGCCACCCTATCCCAGAGTTGGTGGTGGTGGGGGGGATTGGGAGAGGGAGGAGGAGGAGGTCAGGGGCTAGCATGCGGTCGGGAGGGAGAAACACGGCCTTTGCGGTAGTAAGATTCTACACCTAGGCAGTCCCCAGAGGAGTAGAAGTGGAAATAAAAACGGGGGGAGGGCTTTTTCCTTAAAATTAAAATAAGAAATAAGAAAAATCCATTTCAGGTCAGGAAAGCGGCCTCAGCATCTGCTTTGAAGATGTTGGGGTGGGGGAGAAGGAAAAAACCCTATTGATGTCAGTTCCCTTTTCAGCTCCTAAGATGGATTCGAGCCCCAGTCCTCTTCTCCCCCTTGTGTCTCTTCTCTCACCCCGCAGGTCAGCCGCTCCCAACGGACTCGGGAGGAGGGGGGCAGAAAGGGGAGGGGGGGGTCCGGCGCCTCACGTGACCCCCGCGGGTGCCAATGTCCGGTCGTGAGGGTATCAGGCTCTTGCAAGTTGCCACCCACTGCCCGGGCCTCGCCCAGCGATGCAGAAAGCCACCTACTACGACAACGCCGCGGCAGCACTCTTCGGAGGCTACTCCTCGTACCCTGGCAGCAATGGCTTCGGCTACGACGGTCCCCCGCAGCCCCCCTTTCAGGCCGCCACGCACCTGGAGGGCGACTACCAGCGCTCGGCGTGCTCGCTGCAGTCCCTGGGCGACGCCGCCCCGCATGCCAAGAGCAAGGAGCTCAACGGCAGCTGCCTGAGGCCCGGCCTGGCCCCCGAGCCCCTGCCCGCCCCGCCCGGCTCACCCCCGCCCAGCGCCGCACCCACCAGTACCACTAGCAGCAGCAGTAATGGGGGCGGGCCCAGCAAAAGCGGCGCCCCCAAGTGCGTTCCCGGCTCCAACTCCACCCTCACCAGACAGATATTCCCCTGGATGAAAGAGTCAAGGCAAACGTCCAAGCTGAAAAACAGCTCCCCCGGCACAGGTACCAGCTCTCTGCCTTCGTCGTCGTCAGCTTTGGTCAGGGCCAGGAATGTCACTGTTATTCTAGCACCCGGCCCCTAGGCGCCCGGGCGGCGGCCTGGGAACAATATCAGGTGGCGACGGCTGCGGCGCTCGGCCCGTACCCTCCCCCCGCCCCACCTGACGACCCCTGACCCCGCCGGCACCCTCTCCCGCCAGCCACCCTCCACCTGGGCTGCCGAGCGCTCTAGAAGGCCAGGTGCTCGCCCGGCCGCAGCCCCTTGCCAGGCCGCAGAGCCACGAGACGCGCCTGCAGACGCAGCGTCGTCAACGATTGATTATTATTAAGTATGATTACTGTGGGTATTAATCACGATCGCTCGGGCGGCCTGGGGCCCCGGCCTCCAGGCAAAGCAGCCTCTTCGAGCCGCACTTCCGCGCCCTGCCCCCGAATGTCCGGATTCCCCCAGGGCTTCTCCTTGGCCGCCCACCTTGTCCACAGGACCCAGCAGAGGGGTGGGGGTGGGGGTGGGGTGAAGAGGAGGGGAGTCTTCCCAGAACCTGAAATTGGGGAGGAGAGGAGAAAGCGTGAGCGAGAAAATCCGGCTCTAAATAAATGGCCATGCGGCTCTGTCTGCGTGACATGATCAAATTTTCATAAGCTGGGGCAGCAAGAGGAGAACAGGTCTCTTAATAAATGCCACTATTATAGAGTGTCCGCTAATGCGACGGGCGTTGGGGGGGTGGTGAGGAGGAGGCGGGGACGAGAAGGGGCGGGCGGCGGGGGCTCGGAGTCCAGGCCTGGATTTATTAAGAAACCATGCATTCAATTTCGGCGTGTTCAGTAATTATCTTTTATTTCATTTTGTCCCCTTCCCACCCCTCCCCCTCGAATCCAGCGGAGGGCTGCGGCGGCGGCGGCGGCAGTGGCGGCGGCGGGGGCGGCGGAGGCGGCGGCGGCGGCGGCGGAGGCGGAGGCGGGGGAGGGGACAAGAGCCCCCCGGGGTCGGCTGCGTCCAAGCGCGCGCGGACGGCGTACACGAGCGCGCAGCTGGTGGAGCTGGAGAAGGAGTTCCACTTCAACCGCTACCTGTGCCGGCCGCGCCGCGTGGAGATGGCCAACCTGCTGAACCTCAGCGAGCGGCAGATCAAGATCTGGTTCCAGAACCGGCGCATGAAGTACAAGAAGGACCAGAAGGCCAAGGGCCTGGCCTCGTCGTCCGGGGGCCCCTCCCCCGCCGGCAGCCCCCCGCAGCCCATGCAGTCCACGGCCGGCTTCATGAACGCCTTACACTCCATGACCCCCAGCTACGAGAGCCCGTCCCCGCCCGCCTTCGGCAAAGCCCACCAGAATGCCTACGCGCTGCCCTCCAACTACCAGCCCCCTCTCAAGGGCTGCGGCGCCCCGCAGAAGTACCCCCCGACCCCGGCGCCCGATTACGAGCCTCACGTCCTCCAAGCCAATGGGGGCGCCTACGGGACGCCCACCATGCAGGGCAGCCCCGTGTACGTGGGCGGGGGCGGCTACGCGGATCCGCTGCCGCCCCCTGCCGGCCCCTCCCTCTACGGCCTCAATCACCTTTCCCACCACCCCACGGGGAACCTGGACTACAATGGGGCGCCCCCTATGGCCCCCAACCAGCACCACGGACCCTGCGATCCCCACCCGACCTACACAGACCTCTCCTCTCACCATGCGCCTCCTCCTCAGGGTAGAATCCAAGAAGCGCCCAAATTAACACACCTGTGATGGGAGAGGGAGGGCGGAGGGGCGAGGCCATGGTTGGGGGGTGGTGGTGAGAGCCAGAAGGGGCGTCGGGCCGCGGAGCTCGGGGAGGGCAGCCTGCAGGTCTGATGGAGGAGGCCAGGAGGTGACAGCCCCGCTTCCTGGGAAGGCCAGGCCAGGCCAGGCCAGGCCAGGCCTGGAGCTCCTTTCTCTCCCCCTGGCCTGAGAAGTTGCTTTTTTAAGGTCCTCCAGTCCTTGTTCCATCTGCCTGCCAACCCATTGGGGAGGAATCCATATCAGATTGTGGACATGATCCCATCAACCCTAAGCCTCCCAGCAATACCCAGTTGGGATTCCACGCTCCCGAGTGGGGTCGAGGAAGAGGAGATAGGAAAACAAGGCAGAGAAGCACATTAAGAAAAAAAAAAAAACCAGACAAGGTGGCTTGGCCATCACCAACCAACCAACTTACCTTCCATCTCTGTGGGTAATTCCTCCAAATCTTGATTTTTTTTCCCCCTTGCAATTCTCCTTTAAAAAAAAACAAAAGAAAGCGCATTTCAAAACCAAGGGCACAAAGCACGCTCCTCTCCCACTTCCACGAAGCCTCAAGTTTCTTCCCAACCATTTGAGGTTTATTGGGCATTCCTTCCATTTTTAGCCCTATATTTTCCACTTTAGGACATTAATATCTCTACCCCGCTCCCATCTACTACAGTTTTCAGAGGGCTCAGGGATGGCGAGAGATCCTGAAAGTCAGAGCTGTCTATATTATAAATATATATTTTTTCTTTTATGGAAACTGGGCGGTCAGAGCAAGCAAGATGTCAGGACTGAAGGTTTGCCCACTTGGCCGCCTCCCATCTCTCAGCTCTAGGACCATCCCCCTCTCCCCACAGAAAGCAATCGGTGACACGAGGTTCTACACTTTTCTTTTCTTCTGTTGCTCTCTTGACTTAACGTGAAAACAGGGTATATTTTAACAAACTGTCTGTCCCAGGCAGGGGCTGCTGCTGGGCCTGTGCGCCTTGCCCAACCCCCTGACAGGACACTTTTGTTGCACTTAGAGTTTACATTTTAATGGATATAAAAACAACTGTGAGAGATGCCTGGGCCCGCAGGAACCCAGCATCGCTCAAAAAGTGTGTGTTCTAGTGAACATTTTCATATATATTTATTGGTTATAGCCTGTTAAAATATTTTCTTTTTTGTATTATTTATCCCCTACATTATGTATTTATATGAGGGAAAAAATGAAAAACTGTACTTTTTTTAGTATTTACTTGTTATAAAGGACATTGTGTTTCCTGTCATGTAAAACCAGCTATTTTAGTTATTATCGTACTCTAGAAAAGAGCTGTAGATTTATGTTAAACTCGTACTATGAGCAATTGTAATTAGTTCTAAAAGGCATGAACTCAGCTCCTATTGTCACTGTATAGTCCTGAATTTGTAGAATTAGAGTTAATTCCCTCTTGGAACTTTCTTTGTTCTTCGTAGTTACTTTTTTCCTTACTTGAAAGGATTGTCTGTCAAACAATTCTTGAATAAACTTTCTGTTATCAATTTTATCTTGTCCTGGTGGTCCGATTTAGATAGCAGAGCAAGGCTGCTAACTGCCACATTTCCCCCAAGGAAAGGACATTGAAGACCCTATCTGGGGTTTTGTACCCACAGCTTGGGCCCCTACCCTTCTCCACCCCCACTCCCCTGCCCCCCTTGCCAGGCCTCAGGCCTGGAACATTCTGCCAACTTCTTAAGATTTAAGTAACAAGTTACGGGGAGGGATGAAGGGGGTTTGGAGATGGGAGGAGGACTCTTGGGTGCTCTCTTTGGGCCTTTCTTGTTTGGCTTACTTGCCTCAGTTTTTCTCATTGTCCTTTTGTCTTCTTGCTCCTTTGGCCACAACTTCCTGGCCATCCCTTAAACAACAACAACAACAACAACAACAAAATCTGGCCGTTTACAGCTTCTTCCAAGCAACCTAAACTTCCAGTTCTCTTCCGGAGCTACAAAGAAGTCGTCACGTGACCCGAAGCCCAACCACCATTGGGTCTAAAATGAAAACAAAGGAAAATGATTTAAAAAAAAAAATCTGAGGCCTAGACTTCTCAGGTCAAACCTTAAAACTAAAGCGAAATTAAATCACTAAATAAAACTCGGGGCAGAGGGAGAGGAGGCGCCTTTGATTTCCCCTGCCAAGGAAAGGGGGGGGAAGCGCTTGGATCCCAGCGTAAATAAAATGGTCCCCAAGCTAATGTGCAGCCCCGTTTCCACGATCCTTGGGAAAACTTCATTTCTTAGTCGTGGTTCCATAAAAGTTTTATCACATTGGAGCGAGGATAGAGAGGGTCTGTCAAAGATGAAATGTCACCGCCGCGTCGTTGGAGCCGATAAGAGCGAAGAGACAGGGCGGCTGAAATATGGAGCTAATTCGTTGAAAGAGAAGCGATGGTTGCGCTGAAGAGTTGCATAATTCTAATTGTAAGCGATGCGCCCGCATTGCTTAATTAGGAGCATATATTTGGTGGTAGTGATGGGGGGCGGGTAGTGTCAGTGAGAATCGTTCCAGGCCCTCAGCCTTAAAGTGAGGGCTGATTTTCATTTTTATGTTGCATCCTGGCAGTCCAAGGTTAGTAATTACAGTCTTTATGCAACAATAAATAACAATAAAAAAGCAACCTGAATTCTACACCCCCCCCCCCCCCCCCCCACCAAGTAGGATTTTAACTGGACTCGGCTCATCCAAGCAGCAAGCAATTTAGCATCGGGTCAGGCTATAATTTAAAGGCATAAGAGCGTGCAAAGTTTGATTGGGATCAAATAACGCTCAAGGGTTTTTCTCTCTTTCCGTCTTTCCCTCTTCCTCTTCCCTGAATAACATTTTCTGAATGATGTAACTAGATGAAGCGCCATGTTTGGCTCTGGGGGTGGAGTGGATGGATTATTTATCTGGCTGGAGAGAGGCAGG
The DNA here is from genome assembly GCA_028646535.1 of Procyon lotor. Taxonomy (NCBI): domain Eukaryota; kingdom Metazoa; phylum Chordata; class Mammalia; order Carnivora; family Procyonidae; genus Procyon; species Procyon lotor. The sequence continues at coordinate 27,894,238 of CM053619.1, read as the reverse complement.
CCAAGAGAAGGGATTTATTTAGCTTGAGTTTGAAAAGCAGAGCTTCGGCTTGAAGCTGGAATTGCAAACGACAAATAAGGGCCCACGTGGCTTGGTGTCTTCTACCCTTCTTTCTGCGAGATTCCAGGCGCGAGCCAAGCAGCCAAAGTCGTGGGGGGGGGGGGGGAATCTCTGTGCTCTAAGATTCACAGCCCAGGAGGCGGGAAGCGGCGTCTCTGGGAAGGAGGGCTCTCTCGGCCCCTTTTAACACCCAACTTTTCTGCTCCTCTCTAATCTGGCCATAAAATCTGTCAGCAGGGTTCAAGAGAGCCGTATTTCCTGCAGGGGCAGCCTGGGCTGGAGTCGATGCCGAGGAAAGCGCTGGACCCCGCAGCCCGCTGGAGGAGGCTGTGGCTAAAACTTCCAGGGCTTCTCAAGGGGGTGGCCGGAGGGAGAACCCTCTTTCAGGCCTCACTGCACAACTTCCGGACAACTTCTACTCGGATTCTTCTGTGCCCCTCCCCCTCCCCATCCACACGCCGCCCCCCCAAAGGGCAAAAACAAAACAAAACAAAGCAAAACCGGTCTTCTTTGGAGTAGGAGCGGGACACAAAGGTCTCTGGCCAGTTCGCCCAGTTCAGAGCCGCCCTCTCGGTTCTGAACCCTCCAGAGCCGGCCACCCCCTGTCCCCGCAGCCCCCACCTACAAATCCCCTCTCTCCCTCCGGGCTCTGCTCTGGCCTTCTCTGTCTTTTTTAAATACTCACCGCCACCCACGCGGATGAATACTCACCGCCACCCACGCGGCTGTTACAGTGACAGAAAGTTTCTAGTTCCAGCTCCCGGCTGAGTTGCCATTTCTCTGCGAACCAACCTTCTCCTCTTTGCCCGGCAGCGGAGAGGGGGAGGGGGAGGGGAGGCCAGAGCCGTGGGAGTTCTCCAGACAAACTTTCCACCCAACTCAGCGTCCTTCCCTCTGTCCCCATTTCCCATCTGTTTCCCCGCTCTCCCAGAATCACCTTTCTCTTTTGCTACCCCCCCCCCCCCAGGCCTTTTAAAGGGATGTGGAATTTCGGCTGTTCCCTCTGCTTTCCCAAAGAGCCAAATTCTTTGATGCCATCGGAGGGAGCTGTCAGGGGGCTAAGATTGATCGCCTCATCTCCTCTCGGTCCCTCTGACCCACTTATTTAAAAATCTTCCCCCAGATCGACTTTTCATTTTCTGCTTTGAGATCTAGTTTCCCACCAATTGCTCGGGCCGGAGTTTTGTGTCCCCTCTCCCCAGTAAATTACAGTACTCCCTAAAGTTCAGACTATCTTGATCCCCTCCAAATAAATTAAAAAAAAAAAACAAACCACTCCCCCAGGGGCCAGAAATGGAAAATCATCTCCTTATTTATTGTTTTCACCCCCCTCCATGCTCAGAGAATTCTTTCTTGCCAGGGATGATTTTTTTTTTTAAATTAGCATGCTGGCAAAAATGGGAGGGGGGGTACTCTTTGTCCCAGGATGGAAACCCTCCCCCCAAACATTGACCTGAGTTAGAGAGTGCTCTCAGTTAAATCAGACCACATCCGTTCTTGTACTGCATCCCTATAGATGCAGAGACAGACTTGAGGCTCGAATGGGGGCACAGGCACCTTAGATCCTGTCGGTTGTGGGGTATCAAAAAGAGTGAGATGGTGACTCCAGGTGAGGCAAAGCAGGTAGACATAGGGGCATGGGAACTGCTGCAAACAGGGGGCAGATGAGGGTCCTGAGACCACACAGCTATGGTGGCCAGAGGCCCAGAAGGGCCCCCTCGCTGCCCTCTATCTCACTCCTCCGTGTCAGCCTGGGAGTGCCTGTCGATTTTCCAAGATTTATCTGTTGCTTTTGGGCGGTGGGGTAGGGATGGTGGTGCTGGGGATTGTAAATCTCTTCTCTTCCTTATTGCACCTTAACACTGACCTTCCCCAAAGGATGGAAACCTCTTTCTACTACCTCTTCCTCCCACATTGAGATCCTCACTCAGCTTGCTTTCTTTTGTTTTTTCCTTCTTTTTTCTCATTTTAGTGGGGGAAGGATGGGGAAGAAAACCCTGCTGGCATTTTAAAGAAAGCATTAATGCATTCTATTACAAGTACTTGGAAAAGAGGAAGACTTCTCCCTTAGATTCTCTAGTTTCCCAGCTGTTGGAATCTCTCATCCTCGGGAGGAGAGAAAGGTTCCTCTAGTCCTTCTGGAGAAAGGGAAGCGTTGGGGAGAGGGAGTGTAGGACTTGGGGCTCACAGTGTCCGAGTCGTGGTCCTCTAGAGTTTTTGAATCAATTAAAGCAAATAATGCTCTCTGTTTTCCACCAGGCCCAGACGAGCGATTGGCCGAGGCCAGTCCCGTGACCATGAATTCCCTGCAATTTCGCCGGAGTCCTGGGTTTAATAGAGAGAGTCCCCATACGCTTGTATTTATCAGCAATATACAATTATAAAGGCCCCAAATTTAAAAAAAAAAAAAAAGAGAGAGAGCGAGAGAGAAAGAGCGAAATCTCCCCCTCCCAAAATCGCTCCATCACATAAACCTGGGGGGGGCAAGAGGGGGGGTCCCTTCCGATCCTCCCTCCTGAGGCCCCCCCCAGCAGGCCCCCTCCCCCACCATTGAAAGCCATGAATTTTGAATTTGAGAGGGAGATTGGGTTTATAAACAGCCAGCCATCGCTCGCCGAGTGTCTGACTTCCTTCCCCGCTGTCTTGGAGACATTTCAAACTTCATCAATCAAGGAGTCGACATTAATTCCTCCTCCTCCTCCTTTCGAGCAAACCTTCCCCAGCCTCCAGCCCGGCGCCTCCACCCTTCAGAGACCCGGGAGCCAAAAGCGAGCCGAAGATGGGCCCGCTCTGCCGCCGCCGCCGCTCCCCGCCGCCCCCTTGGTCCCCGAGTTCCCCTGGATGAAAGAGAAGAAATCCGCCAAGAAACCCAGCCAATCCGCCTCGTCTCCCCCGGCCGCCTCCTCCGTTTCGGCCTCCGGGGTCGGATCGCCAGCAGGTCCGTTGGCGGGGTAGGGGTGGGGTGAGGGGCAGCCAGAAGAGAAGGGGAGAAAGACCGATGGGGGAGGTAGAATAGGTGTCGAGCCTGTTGGGGATCCTTGCCCGGTCGATTGCAGGGATGAGGGGGCGGAATATGCTGCTGGGGTTCAGGCCTGGTCGCTGCCAGCATCCCCCCGCCCCCCTACTGTATCAGAGTTTTGGAAGCTGGTTGGGGAAGAGCTTTTTCTCTGCTAGAAGAAAAGGATTTGATTAAGTTTTTCACCTTTATCTGTGGAGGAATGAAAGTGGTGTTGCTCGGTTGTTGAATCTGAGGGCAAGAAAAGATTCGGCCCCATCTCCCCCAGCTCTAAAAGAGGGGGATTTGAAAGCAAGGGAGGAGAGGAGGTGAGGAACAATCTTTCTGAAGGAACCCCCTCTCTGGGTTGAGCTCAAAAGTGCCGAATTGGGGGGTCTCCTCCAAGGACTCAGGAGGGAGGCTCCGAGGTTTGGGGGGCAAAAGGGAGCCGCTCCCCACCCCCTGCGTGGCCCGTGGGCGGCTCTCTGAATGCTTTGCCCTGACCCGGGCTGGGGCTGCCGAGGAGAGGGGGACAGAAAAGAACGGAAAAGCCGTGGGAGCGAACCGCCTCGGTAGGCGGGGAGGAGGGGTGGGTACTGCTGGTACTGTTTTTGGCGGATGGGGTGGCCTTCACTTCAGCCGGATGAGCTGGGGCCGGGGACGCGGCCCGCTCTGACGGCCGGCCCGCTTTCCCCCGCAGATGGCCCGGGGCTGCCGGAGGCCGCCGGCAGCGGGGCGCGCAGGCTGCGCACGGCTTACACCAACACGCAGCTGCTCGAGTTGGAGAAGGAATTCCACTTTAACAAGTACCTGTGCCGGCCGCGCCGCGTCGAGATCGCGGCCCTGCTGGACCTCACCGAGAGGCAGGTCAAAGTGTGGTTCCAGAACCGGCGCATGAAGCACAAGCGGCAGACGCAGCACCGGGAGCCGCCCGACGGGGAGCCAGCCGGCCCCTGCGCCCCGGAGGACGGCGGCGAGCCCGCCGAAGAGCCGGTGGCCAGCCCCGGCCGCCCCTCCGCCTCGCGGGCGGCGCGGGAAGCCTGCTCTCAGCCGCCGGACGCAGCGCCGGCCCCCCTGGGCGCCCAGGGCCCCCAGCCCTTGACCGCTCACGTGGGGGGCGGTTTGCGCGCGGCCGCCCGGCTGGAGCCCGAGCCGCTGCCGGAGGATGCCTTCCCGGAGCGGCAGGATTCGCCTTTCCTGCCCGATCTCAGCTTCTTCGCGGCCGACTCCTGTCTCCAGCTGTCCGGAGGCCTCTCCCCCAGCCTGCAGGGCTCGCTCGACAGCCCGGTTCCCTTTTCCGAGGAGGAGCTGGACTTCTTCACCAGCACCCTCTGTACCATCGACCTACAGTTCCCCTAACCTGTTTCCTCCTCCCGGGCCCTTCGACCCCGTCCCCTGGGCCGTCTGCGGAAAAACCCGAGGACCCCCCCCTCCCCTAAGTCCTTTAGACTTCTTTATGTGTTTTGCTAAAATTCAGGTATTACAGAATTAGCGTTTAATCCATTTCCTTTCATTTCTAAGATACTGGGCACTCGGGCGTCTTTTTAAAAATCACACCGGAAAATTCCGTTTGGTAGACTCCTTCCAACGAAATCTCAGGAATAATTAAACCCTAGGGGGGCTTTCTTAAAAGAACTAGAGGAACTTGTTTTCCTCTCTCTCTTTTTTTTAAGTTTTAGACCGTAGATTATTTATTAAAACTCTTTAATAATAGGAAAAGGGGAAATATTTATTGTACATTATTTTCATAGATTAAATAAATGTCTTTATAATACGAAAATGACTGTTTTGTGTTGGAACCCAGCCCCTTCCCCTGCATCGCCCCACTAGGTCGGCCGGCCGGCACTCCCTCGGGACCCGCGCGGCTTGCCCGACCCTGGGCCGCTAAGTCCGGGTGGTACAAAAGTAGCCCTATTTGGCCGCCGCTTCTCGGCCCGGCCTGCAGCTCGGGAGGAGTCGGGGGGAGGGGGTTTGCGGGCAGCTCTGTCACCTCGACCGACACCCTCTAACGGACGCCCTTTGGCCCTGCGCTGGGGTTCCCGGGCCTCTGCTTAGAAATAAAGGTGGGCGGGTGACGGGAGAAGGTACAGACGAGGGTGCCAGGAGGGGAGGCCTCGGGGTCGTGGGAAGGGGGCGCAGAGGTTTGGCCAAATTGGGAGGGCTCCCAGGTTTCCCAGGTTTCTCGTTTCTGTGCCCCAAGCGGGGTCGAAAGGCTTTTTCCGGAACGCAGGAAGCCTGGGGACGCGAGGCCAGGGGACGTGGGCCGGGCCCAGGCGTCGAGCGGGGGTCGGGGGTTTTCTCGGGAAGCAGGTTCCAAGTGGGCGAGAAAGGAGGCCGCGCGCAGCGTGGAGCGGGGCCGGGCGCCGCGGCGGCCACCCCAGGCCTCGGGGTCGGGAGGGCGGCGGAGGAGCGGCGGGGCGGCAAGCCCGGGGAGGCCGGGCCGGCGTCGGGAGGCGCTTGGCCTGCGGGGGCGGGAAGGAGGAGCGAGGAGAGCCGGAGGGCGACTGGGAAGCAAGGCAGATGCTCAAAATGGCGCTGAGGCAGGGCTGCAGGGAGGGCGAGGGGAGAGACGGCGGCCGCCATGACAGCCGCCTCGGGATGCTCGGTCCCCGCGCCCGCCGTCTCCCTCCCGGATCTTCCAGACGCCACGGAAGAAAGGGAGCCTCCTTTTTCGTTTCTGTTTTATTGAAACAAAGGCCGCCGGCGGAGGCTGAGGACGCGAGGGGGCCGTGGAGGCCGCGCGGGACGGGCGCGCAGGGCAGGGGCTGAGCGGCGGGCGCGCAGGCCCCGGGCGGCCTCGCCGGCTCTGACTTTGGGGTCCTTCGCTCCGGGATCTGAAGCCCGGCCCGAGCTCGCTCCAAATGCAGGCCCACCTGTCTTACCAACAACTTCATCTGCCATCTCCCCACTGTCTGCTCTCCCCCACCGCACCCTGCCCGGCTCCTTGCAAAGCCGGCAAAGCGGGAAGCGGAGGATCGATCTCCCCCATCTGCCTCCTGGTTTGTTCCGGGAAACGCGGAGATTTAAAGGGCCCTGGAAAGCCATCCATCCTCCTTAGGTTTACTTAATATTTCTCTGGCTCAGAAACAGACACCGCAGGGTTACCTCCCCAGCAGATGCTGCCATTCTCGGAAAGCAGTTTATTTCCTGGGCCTCCCAGACTTTCCCCTGGACCAGCAGGACGGGGACTTGGAGTACCAGGCACTGGGAGGCAACAACTGTCAGGAAAAGCCGGGAGCCAACACAGGTCATGACATAGAGGACTAGACAGGCTCTCCCGTATTTTTTTTTAACTGATCCCTCAGTGTGGGAAGTGCACACATTTTATTCAGCTGGAATTTAATCCCTTAAACTGTCTTAATATAGAATTCATCTCCTGCATTAAATAATCTTATGTCATGTTAAGTTGCACTTATTTCTTTCATAAATAAATTAATATAGAACAATTAGATGTGTTATTATAATAATACCGTGTATCTTATTAGTTTATTTGCCCTCATAAAATATATAGGTATGAAATAAATTCAATATATTAAAGTAATAATACACAGCTTATTGGCTTGTGTATTTATTTTCCCCATAAATAAGCAAATATACAATATATTAAAACCACACTATACATCTCACTGGGCTGTGTGTTTATTTCTCCATAAAATATGCCCATAGGCAGTGCTTAACATCTTAAAAATCACAGCACATAGCGTCTCTACACCAACAAAATGAAACAGACATTTCAGCTGGGGCTTTGATTTCTATGGACAGCCAAACTAGATAATTTGGTCTAATTAAAAATGCTCTTTCAGCTATAGCTGGTTGTTACAGAGATCAAGAATACCAGAAGGATCTTGCTAATTGCCCACCTTCCAGCTTTCTTTGGTTAAAAGGAGAGCACCCTTCATCAATGCCAAAAATACAGGATCTGCTCTGCTGGAGAGAATTCACATTCTGGGATCATGGCTTGGTCTGCAACAGTCTGGGGCCTCTGAGGCTTCAGTTCTCTGAGAGCCTTGCTGCTCCATGGACCAGCAGCAGCAGCAGCACTACCTGTAAGCTAGTTAGAAATGCAGATTCTTAGGCCCTACTTCAAGTCTATTGGATCAAAATCTCAATTTAGCAGACCGCCAAGTAATTCATGTGCACATTAAAGTTTGAGCAGCCCTACTAGATCATAGTGCCACCTTGCCTCCTGCCTTCCTCCCACGCTTAAGAATTTTCGACCCGCTTAACCTGGCTGCTCCCTTCCAATCCTCCCCAACTCAAACTAGTGGCCCAAAAGGACGGGGAATCTTAGCTCCTGCTTGAGGCCGCACCAGTCCTGATTCCTCCCTGCCCAAGCGAGTGGAGGGCCAGGAGGGTCCAGCCAAAGGCTCAATCTACCTGTTCAGATCTAGGCACTTTGTGTATCCTGAGGGTGGGAAGCAATGAATCTGGGGAATCAGGAGCATTTCCAGCATTTCCCTTGGTTGATTATTAGAGAGGAGTTGGAGCTCTTCTTACAGGCAGCACAGGAATCTTTCAGTCTCTCCTTTTCCACGTTCATAAAACTCACCATCTCTGATGCCACCACAGCAGAACAAAGAGACAATGCATTTCCAGAAGGAAAGGACTCCTGTTTTCAATCTCCCCACGGAATTTCAAAATCAAAGGAATGCCTAGCAATTTGGGATTCATGAAGGACTGGCACTCGGAATGTCTGTGTTCCAAATCAGCTCCTTTTCCTTGTCTCATCTCTAGGGCTATCCTTTTAGCCTGAGTTTTCCCAGCTGGCTTTGGAGAAGGAAGGAGAAGAGGAAGGGGTTCTCAGATAAGGCAGCGCCCCCCCCCTCCCGCTTGCCCCACATCATGGTAAGCTGATAGTGCTGCTAGGCAGCTGCACTCACTTATCCCATCGGGGCAGGGCTCCTCTGGGTCCGGACCAAGTATGAGTGGTCTGCAGCACAGACTGGTTATAAATTGGCTGTGGTTGGAGTGAGAAGGTTTCGGTGCAGTCCCGGAAGCTGCTGGTCAGTCCACCCTGCTCTTGGTGCATCATCTTTTAAGAAGAATGGCTCATTAATATTACGGTGAAAGCAAAGGACCATTAGATTGAGAAATTATTTGCCATCAACGATAACCCCGAGTCATTAAAAAAAAAATTTAACTCAGGATGGGGCAAGTCCCTTCCCCTTTGCAGACCTCAGTTTTTCCATCTGTAAAGCAAATGGAAGGACAAATGCCTCTAACATCCTCTGCATCAGTAAATGCCCAAAGCATATTTGTCAGTCTTCACAATGTATTCAATATTTATTTTTTTATTTTTTATTTTTTTTTTAAAGATTTTATTTATTTGACAGAGAGAAACACAGCGAAAGAGGGAACACAAGCAGAGGGAACACAAGCAGAGGGAATGGTAGTGGGAGAAGCAGGCTTCCTGCCGAGCAAGGAGCCCGATGCGGGGCTCGATCCCAGGTCCCTGGGATCTGACCTGGGTTGAAGGCAGACGCTTAACGACTGAGCCTCCCAGGTCCCTGGGATCTGACCTGGGTTGAAGGCAGACGCTTAACGACTGAGCCACCCAGGCGCCCTGTATTCAATATTTATTATGGCTGGTGTCATGTCTCTTAAATGGAGGCAGTGACTTTTGATGTTTGACAACAACCCACTTCCCAAGTATCTGGTAGAGCCACTTTAACACATTTTTTTTAAAAGATTTTATTTATTTGACACAGAGAGAGAGATCACAAGTAGGCAGAGAGGCAGGCAGAGAGAGGGGGAAGCAGGTTCCCCGCTGAGCAGAGATCCCGATGCAGGGCTTGATCCCAGGACCCTGAGATCATGACCTGAGCCGAAGGCAGAGGCTTTAACCCACTGAGCCACCCAGGTGCCCCCACTTTAACACATTTTAATTTGTATCTTTATACCAACAATCATGCCCCCAATCATTATTTAAACTAGCAGGGAAAGAAATCTTCAACAACCATGTCCTTGGGTGTAGTACTCTGTGGTAGGTATTCAATAGACCTAAGTATTCAGAAGTGTCCTAACCAAGTTTTCCTCTGACTTTCATCTTTTGTCACCTTCCCCAACATTTGGCTATGTTTCCTCTTGTGTCAAAAACAGTAGGATGGGAAGCCTGGGTGGCTCAGTCGGTCGGGCATCTGCCTGTGGCTCGGGTTATGATCCCAGGGTCCTGGGATGAAGCCCCGCATTGGGCTCCCTGCTCAGTCGGGAGCCTGTTTCTCCCTCTCTCTCTGCCTGCTGCCTGCCCCTGCCTACTTGTGCTCTCTCTCTCTGTGTCAAATAAATAAATAAAATCTTTTTTAAAAAACTGGTAGGACATTTTATACAAAAAGAGCCACCAAACTGCTTTGACGCGGTGTACTAGAACTTAAAAGTCCCTTTAAGTCAGGTTTTGGCTGGTTGCTGGGGCGTCAGAGCATAGGCATAAATTCTGGGTCTCCCTAAACAGCCCTGATGAATTCCCCTGCCCAACTTTCCCCTAAGTTTCTGACAAGCATTCCATGGCCCTCCTGTACTTCTTCCCGAAAGTACTCTCGTCAAATACATGTCCTTGGTTTGCAGAGAGTGGCCTCTAGCCCTCCTGTCATCCCCCCCACCTGCTGTGGGTGGTGTGGCCCAAATCCTCCCTTGACCTCTCCGGCTCAGCTCCGCCCTCCTCTCCCCATCCCATCCCCCTCTTCACACTTAGCTGGGAAGCAGATATTTAGTGCCTGAAGGAGATCTAAACTTGCTTCCTCCTGAGGAGAGTCAACAGTAAAAAGAGCCCTCCTAAAACCTGCTCTAATTCCCAAACACCGCAGAAAAATTGCAGACTGGACAGCCATCCAGAGACAAAGTCATCTTGATCATTGTTCTGTAAAGTTTTCAAAGTGGGGGCACCTGGGTGGCTCAGTGGGTTAAGCTTCTGCCTTGGGCTCAGGTCATGATCCCAGGGTCTTGGGATGGAGCCCCGCATTGGGCTCCTTGCTTAGCAGGGAGCCTGCTTCTCCCTCTGCCTGCTGCTCCCCCTGCTTGTGTTCTCTCTCTGTCAAATAAATAAATAAAATCTAAAAAAAAAAAAAGTTTCCAAAGTGGATATCTTGGCCACAACTAACACATTCAGAGAAACTCAACTGAGTAGAAAATTATTTCAACTCTTCATGTCACTCTAAACTTTCAGCTTAAAAAGATTCCAACTCTCTGACTTACCTTTCTGTCCAAATGAAATGTATGCAGAACACAGAAGTCAGCTTCAACCTCTACTCCCACCCAGGAAGGGCAGTTTCTAAGCTAAGTTCCTCAAGGAAAGAGAGACAACATCCTCCCTAGAAAACTTTTTCTAAATATCTGGGAAGATCAGGAAGTTCTTGCTAATATATATATCCTCATCCTTATGCTACAATTTTAATCATTTGGGTTCTTTATAGATTGTATGATATAAGGCTTTAGTTCCCAAAGAACTCTGCAGCTTAGAAGAAAATCCTTTTCCTCAACAGAGACAAACTTCTCAATTCCCAATGAAATTTGCATATGACAAAATGCATATTGTATAATACATGGTGATATGTTACATGAAAATAAAGCACATATGCTATTTTCCTGTCACATATTTCCATATTTTAATATGCCAGTTATATTAAAAAACAGAAGACTGACTCATACTATTTCATAATGTGTATGTAATGTTAATATCAGACATTTATAGAGTTCTCCATTGTTCATATTTTCTTGTTTGCTTTAATCCTACTAACAATGCAGTGAAGTAAGTAGAATTAAACCCATTCTTCTTCTCTGAGGCTGAGACTCAGAAAGACCAGGAAACTTGTCCAGAGCCATAATGCTAAGAAATGGCCAAGCAAGGATTTAAACCCAAGTATTCTGGCCCCCAAACTAGTAACCTTTCCTTATAATATGCACTGCCCATAGTCTATGGTTCTCAATCAGATCGGTGACAATTTAATCAGCCTGTATTAAAAGACATACCGCTGATTTCAGATTCCATCCTCTCCTCAGACAGCCATCTCTTACAGAGAAAAAATGACAACCCCGAATGCCTTTTTAATTCTCAAGTTCCAACCTGTGATCTTGGGCGTGGCCTTGGGCCTCAAGAATTGGGCTGGGGAGAACAGGCAGAGAGACACTTGAGGACCTTATGAAGGAATAGTGCAGATTGCTCCGGATAACCCTCCCAACCCCCAGGAACCAAAAAAGGCCAGAATCAGGTGTGAACTTCTAATACCTCCCCATTCTCAGTGTGATAAGGACTAGCACCTCTCAAAGATCATTTCAGTTCTAAATCTGCCATTGGTGTCCTTGCTCTTCTCCATGTCTAAGTAGATTCTATAAAAGAGGAAATCAGGGCGCCTGGGTGGCTCAGTTGGTTAAGTGACTGCCTTCAGCTCAGATCATGATCCCAGAGTCCAGGGATCGAGTCCCACCTCGGGCTCCCAGCTCCATGGGGAGTCTGCTTCTCACTTGACTTTCTCCCCTCTCGTGCTCTCTCTCTCTCTCTCCTCTCTCTCTCTAATAAATAAATAAAATCTTTTAAAAAATTAAAATAAAATAAGGTTTAAAAAAAAGAGGAAATCAATCAACTTTATTTCACTTTGGTGTTGGGTGCACCCAGACTTTCTATGGAGGACTTAATCTGGTCATCCAAAAAATGCTGTAGCCCATAGGTTACTCCAGCTGTGGATTGCCTCTGTTGGTTTGCTTGTGTGTTTTGCTTTATTTTGTGCTCAGCTGTGGATTTAGCGAGGAATCCAGGCTTCAGAGACTTCCCCCTCAGGCCAGAGGCGGGCGAAGTCTCTTTTAAGGAGGAAGCGACTTGGGAAGGTAGAAAGCCAAGTTACATTTTTTTTGCCAGTCATTTCTATTAGGGCTGGGGGAGCCAACAGGAATCTGGGGGAAGTTTTAATATTTCTGCTACATAAGGGAAGGGAGCAAGACTCGGGATGCATTAGGGATTATAGCGAATTTGGAGAGCTGAGGCCGAAGCTATCCTTGTAATCAACAGTATCACTTAAGACACTCATTCCCCAACCCTTTGCATCTTCATCATTAATAATTGACTATTGGAGACTTGGGCTGTTAACTAGGGAGAACGCATCTCCCCAAATCCCAAACAGATTTCTGTTCTTTCATTTTACTGGTTTACAGGGCGCTTGGGCGTCTCAGTTGGTTAAGCGTCTGACTCTTGATTTCAGATCAGGTCATGGTCTCAGGGTTGTGAGATCGAGCCCTGAGTCAGGCTCACCCATAGTAGTGCCTGCTTAAGATTCTCTCACTCTCTCTCCTTTTGCCCCTCCCTCCTCTAAAAACAAACAAACTGGCTTGGAATTCTCTGCTTCATTTAGACCTCAAATTGTTGCCTTAATTGGAAAAGCAAGGGATGAGGTGAGTGGGTTCTTTCTGGGCTGAGGGAAAGGTAGAGAGTGAAGAAGTCTCAGGTCCCTCAGAGGCAGTGCAGTCAGGTCAGACGCAGGCCCCCATCAGATTTGGGGCTAGAAGAGAAACCCTAACCCTAAATAAACTCTTCTTCTCCAAAGGCCTCCATGGAGAATATCTTAAAGTGAGAGGAAAAAGTTAGGAGCATCTACAAACCCCAAAAGGGGAACTAGAAAGAAATAAGCTTTTTCTCACCTCCACCCTCCTTTTCTCCTCAACCCCCCTGCAGGCCACCCCTGCCCCCATCTAGACTCTCCTTCCCTTTGTCTGCCCTCATCCCTTTGGCAGTGAACATTCTCTCACCCTCCCCCATTGTATCTCCCTTAAAGAAGTTACCAGCTGGCCCCCCTCCCCCCCAACTTTTTCTGGTCCTAAGTAGTGTACACGTGGGGAGGGAAAGGGGCAAGGGGCCTATGAAAAGCTTTGAGTTCTTTTATAGTTGGGGGGCTAAGCGAGGCTCGCTGTTATTAAAAGAAGAGAAAGGCTGTGTGATTCTGGTGATAAAGATAGAAAACCAGAGAAGTGACTCTAAAGGACAAATGACGGGGAAATGGGAAACAGAAATAGGGAGAGACTGAGGGAGAGAGAGGGAGTGCTTTGGGGTTCTTTGCAAAGGAGGAGTACTCGCTCTGCCCTTAGAGGGTGGGGAAACCTGAGAAGCTTTGAGAGTCCTCTCCAGGACCTGTCCCACCTGCTTGCTTCCTTTCCTCTCCAGAGTTCAGTTGTTTACAGAGATCCCTCCCTGAACTCTTGCCCTCCTGGACTTGCCCTAGCCTCGGCCCCAGGCCTCCGGTCAGGCAGACACCCTGACAGGTTACAAATGAGCGTGGGTGTTGGATTGCGCTGAGCTCTTGTCCTCAGAGTCTGGAGGAGGAGGATCAATGGGATCTACCTAAGAGCTTCTCTTCCAGTCCCATCCAGGTTTGAAGATAGAGCAGGAGGCACTTCCTGTTCCCGCCCCTTTCCCCAACCCTAACCCAACAAACACACGGGGCAGACAGGGGTGAGGCTCCACTCCTGAACCTCAGGACCTCTAAACCCATTCTCCCATTCTCCAAGCAAAGTCCCTTAATTTATTCTAGAAAGTTCGTTGAAAATTTGACTAATCTTTAAGACACGACTGGTACTGAATTTATGAACTTGAGGCGTGGGATTTTGGGGGGGAGGGTAGAGGAAAGATAGGAGGGTGGTGAAGGAGAGAGGGGTAGGAGGGGGGAATTCCAGGGGAATATAGGAGCTCCACTAGTTTTACTCATTTTTTATTTAAGAAATTGTTTACATTTAAATTCAATTTAGTTAACATTTAGTTTCAGGGGCAGAATTTAGTGATTCAGTTGTTTACAACACCCAGTGCTCATTAAATCAAGTGCCCTCCTTAATGTCTGTCAGCCGGCACCCCATCCCCCACCCCTCCCCTCCCAAAACCCTCAGTTTGTTTCTTGTCGTTAGCTCCACTAGTTTTACGCACTTGAGAAAGAGAGTAGGATTTCCCTCTTCTCCCCCTGTAAACGGAACCTAGCTCTGTGCCCATTGTGGCTCTCTGGAGAGATACAAGGAGTTATTTGAGTCTGAGTGAGCGAGCTAGCTACAGCTATGGATGGCTAGAGAGAGGATAAATACATCGAGAGAGAAGAGGTGATGGATAGGTAGGGAACGAATACAAATATGGAGAGAGATGGACGAATGGAGAGATGGATTGAGACAGAATATAAAGTGAGGCTGGGGGAGAGAAATGGATGAGTGAATGAGGAGAGAGCGTTTATGTGGAGAGGCGGAGACAGAAATGGGGCGTTTCTCATCCTCCTCTCCACATTTCTGTCCAACTGCCTTGCTCCCTGAGATGCATTTCCCACCTCTCCGTTAATGAATTCTTCCTCTAGACTCTAGACCCTGCCCCACCCTTGGGTGTTTTGCACCCTCTTCCTTCACAGTTATCCATTTGGCCGGAGATAACATGCCTCCCCCCGCTGTCCTAGCCCATCACCCCAAGATAAACTGGGAGAAAGAGACCAGAGGTGGGAGTTTTGGGCAAAGTAAGGAGGCCGGATTCCCCACCTCCCAGTCTACAGCCTTGGGGTTGGGGGGAAACTCCTTTGGGGGTGGGAAGAGTGAGGGGCAGCTGGGTTGAATTTGTTCAAATCTAATAACCCAGGAGCCTATTGAAGGCCTTGGGGGTTGGGAGGGGAGGAAAGTCTTGAATATTCCTCTAACTTTTACCCCCTCTCCCTCTGGTCCCTTCTTTCCAAAAGTCTTTGAAGAAAGATGTTTTTGACGCTTCCACGTCGCTCTCAGATGGATGGGCTGCGGGTGATTGAAGTGTCTTTGTCATGCTAATGCTTGGGGGGTGATGGATGGGCGCTGGGGCTGCCAAACTCCGGCCCGCTGCGCCCATTGGCCTGGGAGAGATCACATGCGCCCCTCCACCCCCACTCCCTACCCCTTTCCTGGGGGAGCCCTGGCCCAAGCGAGCTGGGCCGGGCCATGGATGCAAGCTTCAGCGCTGTGACATACTGCCGAAAGGTTGTAGGGCAAGAGGGTGTCTCCCCCAAACGGGCCGACCCTCCTGCGGCCTCCACGCATGGACTATAATAGGATGAACTCCTTCTTAGAGTACCCACTCTGTAACCGGGGACCCAGCGCCTACAGCGCCCACAGCGCCCACAGCGCCCCTACCTCCTTCCCTCCCAGCTCGGCTGTTGACAGCTACGCGGGCGAGACCCGCTATGGAGGCGGACTGCCCAGCCCCGCGCTCCAGCAGAACTCAGGCTATCCCACCCAGCAGCCGCCCTCGGCGCTCGGGGTGCCCTTCCCTAGCTCGGGGACGTCGGGGTACGCCCCGGCCGCCTGCAGCCCCAGCTATGGGCCCTCTCAGTACTATCCTCTGGGCCAACCGGAAGGGGATGGAGGCTATTATCACCCTTCGAGCTATGGGGCCCAGCTAGGGGGTCTGTCCGACGGCTATGGAACCGGTGGAGCGGGCCCGGGGCCGTACCCTCCCCCGCAGCCCCCTTTCGGGAACGAGCAGACGGCGAGCTTTGCATCGGCCTATGCTGAGCTCCTCTCGGAGGACAAGGAGTCGCCCTGCCCGTCAGAACCCAGCACCCCCACGGCCCGGACCTTCGACTGGATGAAGGTTAAGAGGAACCCCCCCAAGACAGGTAGGAGTCAGGCGTGGCCACCTCCTCTCCCGGGCTCCCGGGCCTAGGCTGGCAGGACAGGTGGAGCCACCCCGCGGGGGGCAGGTGAGAGCACTTGGCCCCGGGCTCAGGTCGGCTGGGCTCTTCCCCCCCAGGGAGTGGCCCGGCTTCCCTGCAGGGAAGTCCGCACACACCCCGCCGCCTCATCTCTGCGCCCAACGCAGACTCAGCACCCGGGGCTGGGTGGGTGGGTGGGGGGGGAGGCCCGCCTGGATTCGGAGGCCGCCTTGGGGGAGTCTGGCGACCCAAGGGCACGCGGGGAGCTAAGCTGGACGGACGCTGGGGGTGCGGAGCTGGCCCGGGAGGAGGAGAGGGGCAGGGGAGAGGGGCGAGCGAACTGACGCGGCCCTTTCTCGCGCCCCGCCCCCAGCCAAGGCGTCCGAGCTGGGCCCGGGCGCGGCCGGCGGCCTCCGCACCAACTTCACCACGCGGCAGCTGACCGAGCTGGAGAAGGAGTTCCACTTCAACAAGTACCTGAGCCGCGCCCGGAGGGTGGAGATCGCCGCCACCCTGGAGCTCAACGAGACGCAGGTCAAGATTTGGTTCCAGAACCGGCGCATGAAGCAGAAGAAGCGCGAGAGGGAGGGAGGCCGGGTGCCCCCCGCCCCACCGGGCTGTCCCAGGGAGGCGACCGGAGACGCCTCCGACCAGTCCACGTGCACCTCCCCGGAGGCCTCGCCCGGCTCCATCACCTCGTGAATGAAACCCCCCCCCCCCCCCGACCGTCGGGGCTCCTCCGCTCCGAAACCAGGCGCGACGCTCCCCGAGGCCGGGGCGCCAGGTTACAGCTGCCTTTGGGGAGAAGGGGGAAACACTTTGGTCTGGGCAGGGTGTTGCTGGCTGGGGACCCTACAGGACCAGAGACCTGGGAGCCACGACAGGGAACCTGTCAACTCTGGACTGGAAGGGCTCCCCCCCTTTCATCTGGAGATCAGCACGTGCGTGGGGTAGCAGCAAGCCTCATCCTCCCGAATTCTCCTTTCCCTTCCAGCTTCCTTGTATTCAGTTCAGTGCCTTTGAGCCTCGAGGACTCTTCTCCTGTGCTGGGACCCTAACTCCCCCATTCTAGGCCGGGACAGAGGGAAGGCCTTGAAGTGTCCCTTGGGGGAGGCTTTTGGGTGCAGGCATATGACCCACCGATGCTTAATCTCCCCAGTCACCACAGACCTTACAATAACACCAGCTGCCTTGTGACGGACCAAAAAGCTCCCCCCCTCCCATCTAACCTTATTAACCCCCTCCTGGCACATTTGTATTGCACTAACGCAGCCTCCAGAGGTTGTTTTCTGAGACCTGCCTCCTCCCACCAATGACCTCATCTCTAAGTCACCAAAGCGTTTTGGAACTTGGTACTCCGGAGACTTCTGGAACGTTATTCGAGGCTTGCCCCCAGCAAGCCTCTACCAGGAAGGCGCAGGCACGCCCCGACTAGTTCCTCCCCTATTTATTGCCTCCTCGAAAACCCAGGACCCTCCTCCCCATCTCCACCTCTGTCCCTGAGGCAGCCTCCGGGGGAGGCCCAGGTGCAGTGAGAGCTCCCAGCAGCAGGAAGCATTTCTCTGGATCTTTCGAACAGTGGAGGCGCCACCTGAATTTCTGGAAACCTGAGCCCCAAACAAACCGGGTTCTCTCTGTACCTTCAGCTACCTCATTTCAATAAAGTCTGTGTTTTCCCCTCTGCCCGACTGCTTCTTCTCCACCTTGGGGCAGAGGAGACTTCACACTCCGAGAGCCCTGGAGACAGATGGGGAAAGAGTTCGTGAATGCTGGTTGGGCTGGAAAGATTTGAGCTGTAAGATCTCAGCTGGATAAAGAGAAGGACTTACTGGGTGGATCCCAAGCGGAACTGGGCCCTAGTCTGGCAGTGGTCCAGACTTGGGTCCAAGTCTGACAGTGGTCAGTCCTTGGGTCATTGGAGGAACCAGGAAAGAGAGAAGGGAAAAGATGGAGGGGCGGGGAGAAGGAAACGGTGCAGGTCCAGAGAGGGTCCTGAAAGGAAGGCAGGAAAAGAGAGAAAGGGCTTGTTTGGAGAGAACAGAAAAGGTGTAGAACAGAGGAGGAAGTGTGGGGGAAGGCCAGGGCCCACTCCACCCCGCCCAGCCCCACTCCCGCCCCCACCGCAGAGCCCTTCCACCAACCGGGGCCGGGGACCTGGACGTGGGGACGCGGGAAGCCAGAGTAGCGGGGAGATTCTGGCCCTAGCCGGCCGTCTCCAATGCGCCATCCCCGGGCTCAAGGTGAACGTCCAGGGTCCCCGGGCGCGGGATGGCAGGGGGAGGCGGCCGCCACGGGGCGGGTGGGGTGGGCTGGAGGTGTCGGGCAGGTAGCGGGCCCAGCTGGCCAGCTGGAGGACGCGGTAGGGCGGGGGGGCGAGAGAGCCAGAGTCAAACCCCAATCCCGCGCTGACCTTTTTACCTCCAAGCGCCTCTGGGCTTTCCAAACAAGCCAACAGCGAGCCCTTGGGGGGTGGCTATTGTCTCCGGGCCGGTCCCACTGACAAACCTTTGGTCGGCAGAGGCTGGGGGTGGCGGGGGCGGGCTCAGGAAGCTCCGCGACGGTCGACGAGCCCCAGCCCTCACCCGCCCCGCGGTGCCGTGGAGCTGACACGGGCCTGCGGGCTCCGGGCCCGGTTATTGATTCTGGTTACCTGGGAAGTCTAATGGCCCCAGAGCCCCGACAGCTGGGGGGCGGGGGCGGGGGCGTGAGAGCAAGGGGGTGTCCGATCCACCCCACCTATTTAATTCTTGACCTCAGAGGAAGAGAGTTGGTCAAAAGGGCGAGGAGTGTCGGTAAGAAAGCCTGAGCATTTGCTTCCTAAGGAAACCGGTCCTGTTATAGGAGAGGCAACGTTAGCAATAACTGCAGAGCCCAGCTGGAGGGGAGGGGGAGTGTGTTGCTAGAGGAAGCCTAGCTTTCCCAGAGGCTGCTGTCTTAAACACACACACACACACACACACACACACACACACACACACACCCCTATTAACTGCTTCTCTACATTGAATTGAAATTGCCACCAAGGTTGGCTTCCCTAAAAGGGTCACCTTGATGAAGGGGACAGAGCAAGTGTCTCCGGAAACAAAACTCCCCTTGCTTGGAGCCATCTCTACTGGAAGCCAGCAGAGCCTTCTGATTGGGGTATTTGTGGATCCTCCAACCTCCATCCCAGCAAATGGGCAGGAGCACATGGGGAGGAAGGAGCAGCGTTTAGGACAGGACTACAAGGCTGTTGGAGTTGGGCCTCAGGATGGGGCTGACAGGTCCTGGGGGGCAGCGCGGTGGAGGGTACAGGAGGAAAGGGGAAGGCTGGCCCATTTCATTTTGGTCATCACAGAAGGAACCATGAAGTTCCCCCAGGGAGGGGTGAGGGGCAAATCAATTCTGTTAACAGAGGGGCTGCCTCAAAATAATCCACAAAAAGTCCGAGTCTCCTTAGAGATGCAAAGATCTTGACCTCTTTCCCGCTTTGTGCCCTCCTAAATCCCACTCCCAACCTCAGGTCTATACGGAAGGCGTTTAGTCGGAGAAAGAAAAGATCACTGTGCGTTTTCCTATCCCAACACAGGAGAAGATGGTAAAACAAACAAACAAAAACACATTGTTCTGCTATTGAATCAAGTTGATGGTGTTTGTTGCTCAACTTTCCAGAAGAGATGCCAAACTGCTTCACTCATAGATTCCACCATGGCTTTTAGAAAAGTGGATTTTTTCACAGCTTTGAGGGGTTGGGGGGGGAGGGGTTAAG
>CM053619.1:27853027-27874315 GCA_028646535.1 Procyon lotor | reverse complement strand
CCCCCCCCCCCAGGGGAAGCCGGCCGCCGCGGAGACCAGGAGTAGCGGCGTCCCCATGTCCCATGTCCCCATGACACTGCAGCTTATGCAGCCAGGAAGAGACCGCAGGATAGAGTCTTTGATCCTCCCTTGCTCCAGGACCCTAGATTCCTTTAAAAAACAGAAGAAAAAGGGAAAAACCCAAACCAGCGACTCCCTGCCCTGCGCTGGAAGGCCGTGCCAGCTTCCCGGGTCTGGCGTCTCCGCAGGCCAGTGCTTTATCGGCCGCGGACGTGGGGGTGGGGAGGACGCCCCATTTACCAAGTTCAAGGTTCCAGAGCCTGAGAAGACCGAGGGCTCCTTGGGCCTCCGCGGCTGCCGGCTGGAACCACTCGGCCGGGGGAGGGGTGCTT
Organism: Procyon lotor; assembly: GCA_028646535.1. Taxonomy (NCBI): domain Eukaryota; kingdom Metazoa; phylum Chordata; class Mammalia; order Carnivora; family Procyonidae; genus Procyon; species Procyon lotor. The sequence goes on along the minus strand of CM053619.1, from coordinate 27,873,923 downwards.
TGAAAATAGAGGCGACCGTCTGGGAATGACCTACTCGAATGTTCTCTAATAACTCATCTGCTATTAACTCATAGCTATTATTCCATGGCTATTTAGTTTTTTTAAGTAATCTCTACACCCAACGTGGGGCTCGAACTCACCACCTCGAGATAAGAGTCCCGGGCTCCACCGACTGAGCCAGTCAGGCGCCCTTCCTTTGCCATATATGCGTTTGTTTTTCCTAGTGATTAAAAAAAAAAAAAAAAATAGGGGATTTTGTTGCCTAAAAATAAGGTAAGAAAACATGACTTAGGAAAGAGTGAAAATGAAAAAGTTGACATGATGTCGATCCTTACTAAAACACCGCTCTCACTCGCCGGAGGGCCTCGATAACCGGGATTTTTAATGCAGACCTGGCGAGTTTTCCGCGGAAGACAAAGAACAGACGCTTGTTAATAAAGCGGTGCAGACTCGGCTGGGAGAGGCCCGGCCTCTCGCGTTCCGGATCCTTCCACAACCCTTCCCTGCCCCCTTCCTCTCCGCCCGCTCCGCGCCCTTATGCAGCTCCCCCAGGGGCGAAGGAATGTTTATGGCCAAGCTCAAGTTCGGAGACAAAACTCTGCCTGGAGGGGGAAGGGCAATGAACTTCAACCGTCAATCAGACAAAGGCCGAGCGCAGGTCTTGGCGAGGCTAGAATCGGGGAGCCGAGGGTTCTCAGGAAGGGCACCAATCCCGCTGTCTCTTTTCCCCTGCCTAGGGCCCGCGGTGCCCGGCCGGTAGCCGACACCGACATTTGGCGCAGGCCCGCCTGCGCGGGAGTGGGGCGGTCACCGTGGGAATGGCGACAAGCGGCCTCTCACTGCGCAGGCTTCGCCCAGCTCTCAGAACCCGGTGCTGACGCCCCTGCCGGCTCCTCTGCCGGCTCCGCCCGGCCAGAGCCCCGGCCCCACCGATCTCTCTGCACAACCTGGGTTTTCCAGCCTCCTCCCCGAGTTCTGCTCACATCTTCCCTCCCGAATTTTTTTTTTTTAATTTTTTTATTTATTTGACGGAGAGAAACACAGCGAGAGAGGGAACACAAGCAGAGGGAATGGTAGCGGGAGAAGCAGACTTCCTGCCGAGCAGGGAGCCCCGATGCGGGGCTCGATCCCAGTACGCTGGGATCATCACCTGAGCCGAAGGCAGATGCTCAACGACTGAGCCACCCAGGCGCCCCTTCCCTTCCGAATTTGATATTACAAACATCTTTCGAGGTGTTACTCCAACACGACCTTTCCTGGGAAACTCCCCCAGATGCCATGGGGAGAGGGGCAAATCCTTCCCACTCCTTGTGAGAAAGATTTGCCCTGCCTCAGGAAGCTTTAGACCCAAGATCTGGCGGCAAGCTAAAGGCGGGGCTCATGGGGATGGGAGATGGTCTTTCCACTCTCTCCCACAGCCTCCCACCCCCAGTGGAAGATTCTGCCCGCGGTAGGCACTTGGTAAATGAGTAGTGGATTGAACTAAATTTCCATGTGTCTTTAATCCCGGGTTGTTGTTGTTGTTGTTGTTGTTGCACTTACGAAGATCAGCCTGGTGCACCCAGGAGAAGGTAGGTCTAGGGAGTTTAAGTGCACCTGTGTGACGTCACGGGCTGGCTGCTGATGGAGACAGATGTTTGTCAGGGTCTATGGGGCCCTTGTGAAAAGACTGAGCTTTCTGTTCTCTCCGGGTGGTGTAGACAGAGGAGTTTAGACATTAAGAGCTCCTGCTTGGGGGGCGCCTGGGTGGCTCAGTCGTTGAGCGTCTGCCTTCAGCTCAGGTCATGATCCCAGAGTCCTGGGATGGAGTCCCGCATGGGGCTTCCTGCTCGGCAGGACGCCTGCCTCTCCCGCTACCATTCCCTCTGCTTGTGTTCCCTTTCTTGCTGTGTTTCTCTGTCAAATAAATAAAATCTTTAAAAAAAAAAAAAAAAAAGAGCTCCTGCTTGGGGGATCAGCTCAGCAGGCTGAGGGCCACCGATCAAGTAACTTACCCTCTCTTGGTCTCAATTTCCTCATTTTAGGAAGTGTGCGCTCAACTGTAGGTTTTGTCAGTGTGGTAGCAGTAGCCCTGAAGGGGGCAGGAGCAGGAGGAGTCAGCTTGGAATGGAAGGAAAAGGGTTACTGGTGAGTCCTGAGTGTGCCCGTACATTACCTTGTCCTCCCTAAGACCAACGGATTAGCAGTGTCGGTGCCTAAGGACTTGGGCAAGTGCCCCCCTCCCGTGGCTCTTGGTCGGGGGTCTGAGCCCCAGCCCACATATGCCAGCAGCGTGGATCCCCTCCAGCTGCTCCTCAGATCCTGGCACTTACAAGCTTCTGGAAAGGACTCCAGAATGGGGGGGGGGGGGGGGGGGGGAGAGAAGGCAGCGGTTCAGAGACTAAGGTAGACTGACATATTTTTTAAGTTTCATGTATTTAAGTCATCTCTACACCCAGTGCGGGGCTTGAACTCACCACTCCGAGATCAAGTCCCACACTCCTCCGTGGGAGCCAGCCAGGAGCCCCCCGATTTATTTTTTTAAGGGCCAGAGCCTTTCTCTTAAGGGTGAGTCAGTCAATCGTCAGTGTTTTCATTACAGTTAATTTTCACCGAGTTTTCAAAAACAGGTGTATTGTAAAGAATTATGATTTTAGGGACTCCTGGGTGGCTCAGTCGTTAAGCGTCTGCCTTTGGCTCAGTTCATGATCCCAGGGTCCTGGGATTGAGCCCCGCATCGGGCTCCCTGCTCAGCAGGAAGCCTGCTTCTCCCGCTGCCATTCCCTCTGCTTGTGTTCCCTCTCTCTCTATTTCTGTCAAATAAATAAAATCTTTAAAAAAAAAAAAAAGAATTATGATTTTAAATAAGAACAATAGCAGTAGCATTAACAATAATATTAATTTTGTCTGTGCCAGGACTCCATCCAGTCGGAGACCAACAGAGGTCATCTGGGGGCTTGGCCGGCTGGCCCTCGCTCCCACCTGCCAGCCTCTCCCCTGCCCAGGACGCGCCCGGCCCGCATGCTGCGAAGCGCTTTCCGCTCCCGCAGCTGCGCGTCTCTCCAGGAACCAAAGTGGAAATGCCCTCGCCTGGTGGCCGGTCTCTGGCTCCAGTCCCTTCTACCCGCCCTTCCCTGCCCGCCTAGACCGCCGACGCTCCACATTCCTGGGAAGACCTCTCCAGGGCTTCCTGAGGCGGGTCCCAGACTGAGAGAGCGGTAACGCCTTCGGCCCAAGGATCAGTTCGTTTTTCTTATTACGGAGAAACGCACTCTTAGAGATACTGAAATTGGCCGGTCCCTGCTCTGAGAAATGGGCGCGCAACACTCTTGTTCTCTCTGCAAAGGCCGGGCCCGGGATTCAAGGCCTTGAGCTCGGCAAGCGCCAGCCTGACGGTTTCAGGCTCCGAACGGCTCAGGGCTCGGCTCGCTCACCTTAGACTAGAGGAGGAGGGAGAGGAACGCGGCCCTGGGTGCCCCCCTCCCAGCAGAGTCTGGGGCGGGGCTCAAGAAGAGGTGCACAGCGGAAGGCTCCCCACCTCCGGCGAAGCCCGGAGTGTCCCCTCCCCAGTGCAGACAGAGGCCTCCTCGCCCCCCGGCCAGCCTCGACATCCCCAGTCGTTCTGCAGGTCTCTCCAGCCTTTCCTCCGCAGCTTGACCTTCTCCCGCCTTCCCAAGTCCGGAGGCGCCCCCCCACGACCCCTCCTCCACCCTTCCCCCTTCTTCCTGCAAATAGTTTAAGAGAGTGGGGGCGGAGGCGGAGGAGACCACCTACCTGAAACTTCAAGTTCAATGACAAAGACCCTGCCCCTCCCCTCCCCTCCGGGCTCCGGCAAACGCTCTCCCTCTTGTTCCGGGGGGCGATTGAACTCTTGCTGCCGCCGTCCCCTGTCTCACTTCGAGGCAATTTAGGAACTCTCTCCTTCGCCCGCTCGACCACCCCCCGACCCCCTTTCTCGACAGAGGCAACTTGTAGCGGATGCAGGCAGAGAGGCTGGCATCGGTGTCCCACTGGATGTTTTTAAGTCTCTCTCCAGGCCCAGATCAGCGACGGGGGCGGGGAGCGGAGGGGTGAGAGGCCGAGGGCCGTTTTAGAGCTTTCTGCTCCCTTCCCTGGAGAGGAACTGTTCAGGTCGGGGAGAATATGACACAAATTTCTTCAAAAACAGCAGAACCGCCTCCCTCGGCCCCGCTCAGCAGGCGCCCGGCGCTTTATTGCAGGTTTACGTATCTAACCCATGATTGTAGCTCCGCGGTTTCTATTAGACCGGACGCAGGGGGTGGCACAGAGAGTTTCCCCCGAAGGAACCTAATTAAAGTGCAGCACTTAGGACCTGGGATAAAACTTTAATGAAGGGGAGGCGGGGAGGGCAGTTTGCTTCGCGTGGGAGGAGGGGAGGCGGGACGCTGGGAGCGCTGGGGGATCTCGACGCGGTCCTTTTTCCTGCCGCGGGGGCAGCTTCCGGCTCTGGAGCGACTCACAGAAAGGGGGGGCGGGGAGCGGGGGACACCGCTGTGCGGATTCTCCGCGGACCGCGGCCTCGCGGGGTCCGGGGTCCGGAGCTGCCGGAAGATGTCGCCAACGTGAGTAAAGGACCCCAGGGCTGGAGCCCTCCGCCAGGCTGCCGCGGGAATTTAGATTCGAAAAGAACTTCCGGAGGTCGCGTCTATGCAGTTCTCCACCACTGCCCCCTAATTCGGCCTCTGGAAGCCTAATAAAATACAAATGCTTTGAAGTTAGAAGTAATTTCGGTCCTGGAGCCAGCGTAGACGCGACGCTCTGATCCCGTTTGGACGCTTAGTGAGACTAATGCCCGAGGTGTTTGGGAGAGGGCGTGGAGCGCAGCTCTACGGACATTTGCGCCTCGTTGGTGGATAAAGACGCTCGGGAGTATTTTCTGGAGTGTATTTGTACGCTTCCGCAGGCATTTGTTCATGAGAATGTGGTCTGAATTTGTCTATTTACGAACGTTGTGTTAGCAAGACACGTTCCCCAGTAGCTAAAAATGGCCCTACTCCAAAGCAAATCGCTGCAGACAAGCAACTATAGATATATGGGTTTTGTTGAAATTGAACACAAATTAGCGAGAGATTTTTAAATGCTCAGTCTGGGTGGGAGGGGGTCTAATTTATTTGCCTCGGGCGTAAAACTGGTGTTTGGCAAGGGGTTTCATGAAAGGATTTAAACCCAAACGAAATTTAAATTCGTTTTGTTTTGCACAGGTTCCATGCAAGTACATCCCTCCGGGGGCAGGGGGGTGGGATGGGGGTGGGCGGTGTCGCCGCGAACTGCTCTGCGGAGGAAGATAACACTCCAGCGGCATGAAGTCCTACACCCGGGGCAGAAGGCGCCGCGCCCCTGCTCCGGGAGCCCCGACTGGCCTGTTCATTCCACATCGCTCGTGCTGCCCTCCTTGCCTTCCTCCAGGATCTCCCTTTAGCCAGACCGATCCATCTGCCGATACGTTGGCCCAGTTCCAGGCGGCTCCGGGTCCCGGCGCTCACACAAGCTGCCCCAAACTCTCCAACCCCGGAGGCCCCAGACCCCAGGCATCCGGAAGCCAGAGGCTCGGTTGGGGGGTTAAGGCCCAGCCGTCCGGCTGGTTTCCCTGAAATAGCAAAGTTCTGCCGGCAGGGGGCGCCCTTGCCTTTGCAATAGTCCACAAACTCACATTGGTAGTCAAATAAATCTCAATAATCCCAAATCTTTTGTTCGTTCTGAAATTATTGTGAACGAATAATAGAACGAAACTGTAAGTCTCTGGTAACGGTGTGGAGGAGTTAGAGCCCTGGGAGGGCAGCGTCTCAAGGTCTCTGACTTTCAGGCCTCCACCTAGGCTGGCTAGGTTAGTCCAAGTGTCAGGCCCTTTTGAGGCCTTTCCTCTTCTCCGGTGGGGCCCCCCCACCATGGAGCCCCCTTCTTTTGTCCCACACCCTACCCACATGCCCATAGGCACTGAAGTCTCGCCGTTTCTGAAGCAGCGAGGGAGGGGTCTGCATGCACTATCCTTGAGAACCTGTGAAGTTCAAAGCCACTTGCCGGAGACTGCTTAAAGGAGAATGTGAAAGCAACTTCCTCTGAGCCAGGCGCCTTACCAAAGAGCTTAAACTGGACCACAGGGCTTGGAAGGGTTTTTTTAATCACAAAATTGACACACACACACACACACACACACACACACACACACACACACCCCAAGCTGACACAGTCTAATGAGACCCAAGAGGGGAGGGTGACTGGCAATCTTTGGGGCCTTTCCCCTCAGCCCTGGGTTCCTCTTTGGTAAATAGATTTAAGAGAATCTGAGTTGCTTCCCAACTCATTCCCAGGAGAGGAGCCAGGACTAGGATCCCACCCAACCGTGGGCTGTAAAAATCCCAATCTCTCGGCTACAAAGGGCTTCCTGGAAAACCTTAAGGCTGAGCCAGCTCCAAGAGGCCATTTAGACAGTCACCTTGGGCCTCACAGGCTGCCCCTGCTGGTGCCTTGGATCCTGGGGGGTGCGGGTCCTCGCCACTTGAAGCCTGGGCTCTGGATCGCTGGGAGTGTGTCGCCGGGATGCCCCAGCCCAGGCTGTAGGAAGACCCAGGGCAAACCCGTTGACTTGGCTGTGGGGCCACGGTCTTGAATCCCACAGGGCATTGGGCCCAGGTACACGACAGGAAGGAGGCGACACAGAGGCAAAGACTCCGTGTCAGGGTCCTGGGCTCTGCAGCTCTGCGAACAGCCAGTCTGCCCCAGGTTTCTGGAATTCCACACTATGAGTCTCTGTCTACGCAGACGGAGAAAAGAGAGTTGGCACCACCGTGATCCTCCACCCACCCACAGTTCAGGGTACTTGGACTAAACCAAGGCAAAGTGACAAGGAAAGAAATCTGCAGCCACGTTTGCCTAAGATGCCTGACCTGGGTCTTTGGGTTTCTGCCACCCGCTGGCTATGCTTCTCCCCAACACACAAAAGGGCCTGCCCCATCTCCCTGGCCTGAGCCCCCCACCCAAGCTTCTCTTGGTATCAAGGGGAGGCAAGCAGAGGGGGAAGGGGTGGCGAAGGTCCATTTTCTAGTTTTCTCTCCAGCCTGGCTATTCCAGCATGTTTGCGATGTGCCTGCAAGTAAGGTCCCATTCTATGCTCTAGTTCCGTAACTATTTGTGCCTGGGAGGGGCACGCCTACAAGGCCACAGATACCTATTTCATGCAGCTCCCAAATGCCCGATGAACCATAACGTGGACAGAACCACCGGGAATGTTAAGGGAAGACTTGGAAAGTTTAGGGGAGGAGATGAGAGATGGAGAATTATCCAGGCACTTCCTCCAATTCCATTTTTCTGGAAGAGGGAGGACTCGGGCTCAGGAGAGCAGTTCCCTGGCTTCGTTTTCACCCAAGGACAAAATCTAAGAGTTATAACAGTGGGAATTCTGAGACCTAGGGAGTGGGCAGGGAGGAAGGGAGGGAGGGAGAGGTGCCCTCCAGGGTTGTCCATCCTGCCCAGGGGTCATCTTAGAAAAATGCTAAATGAGCAACAGTAGTCCCGGGGATGAATGTGTCTTTTCTCCTCTCTGCTGCAGGCACAGGGATGGGGGATGGGATTTGGAAACGGAAGTGGATCCAGAGGAAGCTTCCCTGCCTTGGGTCTCCCTCCAAGTTTATTCATAATCAGCTCGATCCATGCAAGCAGTTTCTGAAGTGCTCTTGAGAGCTCTAATTAGAAAATATGAAACTAATTATCATGGCAACTCATACTGGTTATGGTGATTATTGCCACCCGCCAGGATGAATGACTGTGACTGCCACCAATCACTCTGGTGGATTGAACTGTAAGTCTGGGCCTCGCTGGCGCCCTAGAACACACGGGGGCACCCAGGCCATCCCTGAGGGACAGCCCAGGAGCTGTGGCCTGGGAGCCCCTCAGCAGATTTTTGCCCTCCAGCGTGGCACCCTAGGGCCCTGGGTCTCCCTAGGATACTCCCACTTCTCCCCCACCTCCCCAGCCACGGATCTCCCTCACGGAGTAGTGGTGGTCTTGACCTTGGCCAGGACTTTCTTCTCCTTAACTCGGCGGTTCTGAAACCAGATGGTGATCTGGCGCTCTGAGAGGCTGGTGGCCGCTGAGATCTTGCGCCTCTTGTCCTTGGTGATGAACTTGTTCGCTGAATACTCGCGCTCCAGCTCGTGCAACTGCCCCTTGCTGTAAGGAATGCGCTTCTTTCGGCCACGTCGGAAGGCACAGCCGTCTGGAGGGTGCTGCCCGCCTGACTCTGCTCCGGGGGAAGGAGGGAGAGAAAACCTTGCTCAGACCTCTGCCCGCAACCCCAGGCACAGACCCAGGCCCTACAAGCTAAGTAATCCTACGAGAGCACCCCGATCACCCTTTGGACACGCCTGCGGTGCGCTCTCACTCCCCCAGAGCACAGAGGGACACTTCCTCGACTTCCGGCCGGTTTTCTGATGACCGCTTGGGCTTGGAAAGACCAGGCTTCTGCAGGCGACCCTCACCTATCACTGTCCTCATGACTGACGACTGATCGGAGGTATGTAAACACACCCATCACGGGCGGCCAGACCTTTGCCCACATACACCCACCCTCGCATGCATTTTCAGCCTCTTGGCTATTATCATAGATTCTGCAGGCAAATTAAGTAGAGAAGGGAACGCATTTCTGCCCCAACACACACACACACACACACACACACACACACACACACACAGAGGTACCCCTAAGTTTTGACTTCAGGACATCTAAAATTTCCTTTGGAAACTGAAATTCATCTGAGACAAAATGAGGGCTTGAATTCTTTACAGAACATCCAATATCTGTGTTCCTACCCACCCCAACCCCCATACTCACTGAATTGAATCATTTTGGTAAAATTAAAGCTGAGATCTGAGAGATACAAACAGCCTGAGCCCAAGCAGCAGTGAAAAGAACCAAATACCCGGACATACTGAAAAGTTGATCCCAAGGCCTCCCAGGTTGGCAAAGCGCACAGGCTTCAGACCCTTTCCACTGACCCTTTGGGGCTGCCTCCTAGGTCTTCAAGGGCCTGAACCCCCTCTCAGTCCTAATAGCCAACACAAGCTCCTCCTCACCAGCCCCGGCTGGCTCCCTTCACTTCCTCCTAGCTCGGCCTACAACCCCCTGGTCAGCACCAAGGGGACCCAAAATAGCGGAGCAACTTACCTGCAAACGCCGCCTTCCAGAAGGGCCCCGGTGGGTTCTGTTCGCCCTGGCAACACATCTGGCCCCCGTTCCAGCCCCCGGCGAGGGCCCAGGGCTGGTAACTGTCCACAGGCAGCAGGGAGTCGTGGCGGGGCTCCCCCGGGGCGCCCAGAGTCTGCATCACGGACACATCCAGGTAACTGGCCACAGGCTGGTAGGGTCCCGGGTACCCCGGATAGAAGGCAAACTCGGTGGGGCGGCTGGGGTACTCCTCCCCGGCCGCGACAGTCTCCGCGGGGTAGGCGGCGAGGGTGGCCGCTTGGGCACACGGCTTCAGCGAGCTCCGGGACACCCGGCAGGAATAGTACCCGCCTCCAAAGTAGCCGTAAGGCACCGCAGCCGGGGCCGCCCCCTGGGTCACCGCGGGGCACGGGTGGCACTGCTTTGGCGGTTCCGCAGAGCCCGGCAGGTCCAGGGGGGCGTAGCTGACGGCGGCGGGCAGCAGCGGAGGCGCCCCGGCGGGGTGGCTGGGGAGTGGGGGGCGGGCGACTAGATTCCGGCTCCCTCCCGCTCCCGGCAAGCCTTCCGTGGCCTTGGCCCCGTCCAGGGTGGCATAATCGCGGGGCTCCATGGGGCCGAGGGTCGGTTCATGGGGTGCCGGGAGTGGGGGAGCACCCAGCTCGCTCTCCCCACCCAGGCCCCGGGAACCCAGGGCGTTTTAAATCGCTCCCAGCTCGCAGGGCTCCTGCCTTCGCTCCAGCCCGGCCGTCCTGACGCAGGACACGCAGGTGCCAGGGCACGCGCGCTGATTGGCTGCGGCCCCGGGGAGAGCAGCTCATAAAATCTTCATGGCAGAAATTGCGAAAATACTTCACCCCTGCTTCTGTCTCCCGCTCTCAATCCTTCCGTCCCTCCCTCCCACCCTCCCATCCCTCCCTCCCTTTTCCCTCCTTCTCTTCCTCCCTCCCTCTCTCTTCCCCTCCCTCCCTCTCCCTCTCTCCCCTCTCTCTCTCTCCCTCTCCCTCTCTTTTATTGCATTGGAAAACAGGAACGGCGAGGAAAGCTGCTTTCCAGTTTGGGGAAACCGAGCTCCCGAGTCTGGGGCGGGGGGGGAGGGGGAGGGGAGAAGTGGGAGGGGGAGGGAGAGAAGACAAGGAGTCGACCCCCATCTCCGCCGCCTCATCTCCCTCTCCCTGGCTCTCTGTCTCCCGTGCTTTGGCCGGTTTAACGAGAGAATAAAAAGCTCCCACTATAAAGTGTGCGTCTCCTGGGGGTGGGGGGAGGGGAGTCGGGGGTGGGGCCAGAGGCCGCTCCGCGCCAGAAAGGGGAACCTGGGAATGTGCGTGAACCAGAGGAGGCTGGGGAATGGGGACCAGAGGGTATTTCTGGGAGTCCCTGGCTTGGGGTCCTGGGTACAAGCATCCCGGCTCACTCCAGGTGCCCCTCCAATTCCGGACGCTGCCCTGGGAAGTGCCTGGGAAGCCCCTTCCCCAGGGATCCCAGCTACCGCCCAGGCGGCTCCGGATCGGGGTGGGGCAGAAGGAGAGGGAGGGGGGACAAGATCTCGGAAGATGACGGAGCATCTGGCGCCTGGGACGTGCAACGTTCAGATCTGAAGGGGACATGGAGTTTCTAGACATAGCCTGTGAAAGAGGGTCTGGATTTTTATTCAATGGTGTGGAAAGAGATAGGGACGGAGAGAGGACACACATGACCTGAATATTCAGAGAGAGACAGAGACCCAGGGACCCCAGCACAAAGAGAGAAAGAAAAAAGTCGAAGGAAGGAATGGGAGAGGGTCTTACAAAATCCTGAAGCACCAGCCAGAAAAGAGAACCTCTTTTCCCCCCTTGTCTGGGATCTAAAGAATTTCTGGGAAGCCAGGCCTAATTGGCCACACATTGGTTGCAGCGGTTCTGAACCCCAAGAAAGGAGGAGGCTGTCCCATGGGGAGATGTCTGGCCCCTCTGCCCTGCAGCTCTCCTCCTATGTTGTTGACCTGACACCTGGCCCTGGCACATTCCTACCCAAGTTGAGTGTCCAGAAAGCGCAGGACCCCGATCTGCTTCCTCCAGGATTTACACTTCCTTAGAAAGAAAAAGGGATGGGAGAGAGAGCCCCACCACTGTGGGAATTGCCGGAGGCCCCTCTGTAGGGCCCTTTTGAACAGTGATTCAGAAGACTCAAACCAATTCGTTTCACACATCTTCAGAGGTTTTGTTTCCTTTGCTATCCTTCCCAAATCAAATCCTCCTGAGTCTACATTTTCTAGAACCCCCAGTTTTTCTGGAGAGGGCAGGAACTTTTCCATTCCACACCAAGGTCGTGGTCTAGGTGGGCTCGGCCATGCTTAACCTTACCAACCTGAACCTCAACCTGAGCTATCTTTCAGGAAACGACCCATGCAAACTGGAATTTCCCCAAGCTATGCAGTTGTAGTGGAGATTACAGCTCACCCTCAACAAACATTGTGAGGAATAGAAGACATCAAGCACAAAATCCTTGATAGATTTAATTGTATTCGAAAACAATGTGAGAGAAAAGGGAGAAGATATCTCTTTGATGCTTTCTAGTTTCTTGTCATAGCCTTTTGCTTGTGTAACAATGAAAGACAGAACTACCAGGATTTGTACCTAAAGACTAAGAGTTTTTCACTTTTTTGTTGTTTTTTTTTTAAAGATTTTATTTATTTGACAGAGAGAAACACAGCGAGAGAGGGAACACAAGCAGAGGGAATGGTAGCGGGAGAAGCAGGCTTCCCGCCGAGCAGGGAGCCCGATGCGGGGCTCAATCCCAGGACCCTGGGATCATGACCTGAGCTGAAGGCAGACACTTAATGACTGAGCCACCCAGGCGCCCCTTTTGTTGGTTTTTTAAGAATACTCTACGCCCAATGCGGGGCTTGAACTCACAACCCCGAGATCAAGAGTTGCATGCTCTACCAACCGAGCCAGCCATGAGCCCCTTTTCACTGGTTTTTACTTGGTAGATGATTAAGACAGGAATAGAGATCCCTAAATTTAGAAATAAATAATTCTAATCATAGCTTATGACCCAGCAATTCCATTCCTGGACATATACCCAACAGAAATGAAGGCTTATGTCCATCAAAAGGCACATACTAGAATGTCCAAAGCAGCCCTATTCCCTGGAGCTCAAAAATAGAAACAACCCAAAGATCCATCCATAGTAGAATGGGTAGTAAGTGAATCATGCTCTATTTAAAGAATGGAATACTATGTAGCAATAAAAAAAGAAAAAACTACCACTACCTACGACATGAATGAGTCACACAGATATGTGAATGAAAGTAGCCAGACACAAGAGTGACACAAAAGTTACGAGAGTAACTTTTTTTAAGATTTTATTTATTTAAAAAAAAAAAGATTTTATTTATTTATTTGACAGAGAGAGAGATCACAAGCAGGCAGAGAGGCAGGCAGAGAGAGAGGGGGAAGCAGGCTCCCTGCTGAGCAGAGAGCCTGATGCGGGGCTCAATCCCAGGACCCTGAGATCATGACCTGAGCAGGGCCTTTAACCCACTGAGCCACCCAGGCGCCCCAAGAGAGCAACTTTTGTATGATTCTATTTCTCTGCAGTTCAAGAACAGGCAAAATTAATCTATGGTGATAGAGATCAGAAGAGATTACCCTGGGAAGGGTACCCAGGGTTCCTGACTGGCAAGTGACATAAGGAAGCCTCCAGGGATGCTGGCCATGTTCTGGAGCTCAGTCCTGCTTGCTAGATACCTGAGTGTGTTCACTTTGTGAAAATTCAAGCTGTATACTTGATATTTCTGCACTTTACTGTCCCTCAGTTTTATCTCTATTTTTTAGAAGGAAAAATAACTAAATACAAGAATGTAAAGATTCCTAACAACACTGCCTGTCACTCTGATTTGGGGATATGTAGTGTTCTAGTTCATGTCCATGGAAATAAGCAGCAGAATGCCCCGGGCTCTTCCTTACTGTGGAATGGGGAGAGGATGAACTCATACCCAGCCCTGCCTAAGCTCCCCAGCTGTGCAGTGGACCCCTTGTGAACAGAAACATTTCAGTACAAATAAATACCTAGGATTGTTGTTTCTGTTTTCGTTATACTCTACAATTTATTTAGTATCTACTAGATCCCAGGGAATAGTGATTGCTAATTCACAGGAATGCTGTGAAGATTAAGCGAAATTTTGTCCTTGAGAGCCTTTTATAAACTGAATAAAAATGAGTTCTACCTGTGCTTCTCTGCATGTAACTGTGTCTAATGAACTACAGTCACCTGTTCTCAGTTGAAGAGAAAAGGACAATTGCCCTAAAGAGTACCTGTCACTTCTCACTTGCCTCTCTCAGCCCTGAGTACCACTGTGGTTCCCACAAAGAGAAACTGAGGCTCAAAGCTTCCAAATCCTCCCTGGAGCTCCTCGTGAGCCCCGCTGAGGTCTCAGGGCGACCCAGACCTCCTGACCTCCCAGCCTGCGGGGCGAGGAAGGAGGAGGGGGAGGGGGGCGAGCCAACTCTTCCCCCAGCCCCACAGGCTCCTTTGTGTCCTGCTGGGAGCCTCCACGCCGGCCCTCCCGGACCCGGAGCCGCTCCCCACCCCCACGGACCCAGCCTAACGCCCTGAAAGCCTCAGCTGCTCCTTTACATACCGCCCAGACACCTCCAGGAAGGTCAAGGCCAAGTTGAAAGTTAAGAGTCTGTTTACCTCCGGGAGCCCATTCAGCTCGGCCCCAAAGACCGCCTGCGACCTTTACAGCCGGGCCTTTGAGTGCAGCCGCCGCGCCCCCAGGGGTTCCGGCCAAGGAGGACTTGGAACCTCCTTGTCAACTCCCGCCTCCCGCCCGGGCTCCGGCCGCCAGCCAGGGGGGAGGGGGCGAGAGGCGCCCAGTCGCCTCTCTTGGGGCATTTGTGAAATTATGTATTTTTTTGCAAAGCGAGGTGAGCGCCTGGTGGCTTCCTTCTCCCACCTGGAACAGTGTGTACGATCGGACAACCGCCGGCCTCAGGTCGGCCCTGAAGAATAATGCGAATTTATCTGTGGCGGCGACAATTCATTTTCTGGAAAGGTCCCGGGGCTCCACTGCCGCCAAACTGCTTGGAGTCGCTTCCTTTATGAAAAGGGCCTAATCGGGGTGTGCTCTTTGCTTTCGCGTTTTCTAACATCCGTTGTTCCCCTCTATTTTCTTTCATCCGTCTTTGGTCTTTCTGTATCTTTCTTTTCTTTTTTTACACTTGTAGTTCCCTTTATGCCTTTCTTTCCTTCAATTTTAATAAGCTTCCTTTTTGCTCCTTTCACTTTTCTTTCTTTCTTTTTCCCTTTTTTTTTTCTTTCTCCTTTTCTGTCTTTCCATCTCTTTTATTTCTTTGTTGTGTGTGTGTATGTGTTTTTTTTTTTCCTTCCAATTTCTTTCTGCCTTATCTCTGATTTACTGTCCTCGATCCCCTTCCCCACAACGCAAGCGCCCGTTTGTCCTTTCCGGTCCTCTCAACTTTCCATTGTTCTTCTCCGAAGTCTGGAAGGGGCCGGCCCCAGAGCCTGCCCCAGGCAAGGGCGATCTGCAGGGCGGCCCAGAGCGGGTTGCGGTGGAGGAGCCCTGCGAGCAGTTGGGGGTGAGAGGGGGGCCCAGGCCCTTCTCTCAGAAATGAAGTCAGGCGGGGCCTCCCCCGACCCTAGAGAAAAGTCTTTTGGGAAAAAATGAGGGCCGGGTACAGGAGCTACAAGAACCAGAGATTGGAGGCAGAGATCTGCAGAAGGCCACTCTCACCGCCACGGTCCCTCCTCACCCAGGGAGGCCAGCGATGACAACCCGGGGATCCGGAGCCTCTCAGGACAAATCCCAGTGCTTCCGAAGCAGAGACTGAGAGCGTTACAAAAGGGCCTCCAGCAAGGAACACTGGATCTGAGCAGCAGTAAAAAGATGGTCTGCTAAGGGAAGCGGCCAGCCCCAACCGCAGAGACGCTGCTGCCCGTCCTGATGGCGCCTGGAAACCAGAGGAAGCGCCAAGCCAAGTCCCAGAACTGTGAGTGGGGGGGCGGGGGGGGGAGGCGGGGAGGGAAGCGGGGAGGGAGGAGAGGGGGTAAAACTGCAGGTCGCTGAATAGGCACCGAGAGCCTCCATTCCTTTGGCCGCTGTGGGCCAACCGGCAGGCTGCTCCCCGCCTGCTCCGTGGGCCCTCTGGCGCTGATGTCCCCGGCCCCCTCTTCCCACTCTGGGCTTTGCTGGGGAGAGACTTTAGTCTGGAACTCGAGCCGGAAAAGCCCAGCGCAGATCTGGCCCGAACTACCAGGAATTTGGGGCCTAGAGGGCGGCACTGCAGAAGCACAAGTCTTAAGCAAGGGTTTCTCGGCAGACATCTCCACTCTGTGAGCCTGAGCCGGGTGGACCCACTTATCAGGTCCTTGCGGAGCCCTGCCCTGAAACCTGGCTCCGTGGGTCCCCCATCGTGGGCTGACTCATTTGGGATGAGTCACTCCACAGCGGCCCATTAAATGGGACCACATTGGTTCGGGAGCTCACCTTCTCCACCTTCATCCTGTAATGCCCCGAAGAGAAAAGCCCTCGAGCCTCCCTGATCCTACGCTGGCGCTGGCGGGAATGCAGGAAGAGAGAGGGGTCCTCAAATGGGATCCTCAAAACCAACGTCTTCTGGGTTTACAGCAGCTTCCTGGGTCCTGAGAGACTCCACTTCCTTTATTCTAGCCCCCGTGATCCTGGATGGGACTCAGGATTAGGGAACATATCAAAAACCTACCTACAAATTCCAGAAAGTGATAGGAGTCACTTACAACCTCCCCATTCCCATCTCCACGTTGTTTTTTCCAAGGGGGGGGGGGGACATGGCTTAGATGATAATTATCAGGATAAATGCTGGCTACTGTTAGGGCTCCCTTCATCCTGCTAGAGACAAAGACTGAGTTTTTGCTCCAGCAACAAGTGGAAAGTCAGCACCAATGCCCTGGCCCCTCAAGTCCAAACCCACCCATTTGTCCTAGAGTGAAGCTGTAGGTTTGAGGTTTAGGAGAGAGTACAGTTTGAGAGATTGAATTTCTTGCTCTGATGCCCCCATTTCCCTTGCGGAGAGGCCTGAGACCTTTCCAGTGGTCTGGAGCTTGACCATCTTGTGGCCCACCTCCTTTTTCTCTATCTCCCCCCCCCCACCTCTAGAGCAAAAGATTTCCCCTTCGCTTTTCACTAAGTTATCTGTTCCAAGAAATATAGTTGGGAGAGGAGAAAGGTAGAGGGATAGGAAAAAGGTAGGCATCACACACACACACACACACACACACAATGGAGCAAAGAAAAATGCCCCATAACCCATTGCCTACTAAGACCTGTCTTATTCATGGTGCCCATAGGCTCCTCTCTCAGAAGAAGCATAACCAAGATGGCAGGGGAAAGTGTCACCAAGGACTACCTCCTTAGGGCTCAATAAAAGCATGAAAATAACAAATAACCCTAGTGAATCCAAGAGTATCTGGGCTGGATACACACACACACACACACACACACACACACACACCATGTGCTTTTCTGAACCTCAGCCCCAGCCTGAGATGAACATCGGATAGTTCCTAGTTACTGCCTAAGCACCCTGACCTGAAGAAAAGTCCATCTTAGGCAGGCCACCAAGGTCCTGAGCCAGCCCTTTATCCCAGACCCCAACATGTTAAGAGTCTGGAGAAATCTGGCCGATGGTCTGCCATCTACACGGACCGGAAATGTCCAGAGCCGATATTGGGCCAAGTCAGGGAACCCCTCCATTAAGGTGAGATTTGGAATTGGAACG
This sequence comes from Procyon lotor, assembly GCA_028646535.1. Taxonomy (NCBI): domain Eukaryota; kingdom Metazoa; phylum Chordata; class Mammalia; order Carnivora; family Procyonidae; genus Procyon; species Procyon lotor. The sequence goes on along the minus strand of CM053619.1, from coordinate 27,857,003 downwards.
CTGGATCACATGGGCTTAATTTAGTATTTCTTTCCTTCTCGCCTCGTTCAGGGGTTTTCTAAGAGCTCTGAGAGGGTAGATGAGATGTCCTCCACTTTAAATTGGAAAACTGCCTGCCAATTTTTTTTTTAATTTCATCTCCAAAGAGTGTCTAGCTTTGTCCACAATTAGAGGAAACTGTAGCTGTTATTGGCCCTGGATTGACCCTGGATGCCAGAGATCTTCCCCCAGAGACATGAAGAACGTTGCTGTCCCTCAACTTGTTTCTGTGGCTGGCGTAGGACTTGAGAGAAGATTCTGATCTTGGAGGCTACTGTGTAGAAACTCACACCAGGGACTAAGATCTAGGAGCTGAAGAGGATGGAAACGCTTTCTCCTATGAAGTCATTAAGTGGAGCTATCTCTGATTGGAGGATACGTGGGGCTCCCCTTTCTCTCTTCTCCCCTTAAGGAATAGGAAGTCCCAAATTCTGTAGTGACTCCAATTAGTCTGTTGGTGTTTGGGGTTGGGAGCATCCTTACAGAGCAGTCTGTTTTAGCCCGTGATGTGTTCAGGTAGTTGGGCGGCAGATGCCTAGGGAAAGAAGCTGTCTTGCCCGAATCAGAATGAATTGACCTCAGAATGAACGGCCAGTCCCATGGTTCCAGGCAGCTCTGAGCCGCCCTGGTGGGAGCAGGAGGACAGATACGGCTCTGGCGGCTAGGTGCAATGTTGGAACTTGCAGGGATGCCTGACTGTCCCTCTCCACCTGCCCTGGGGGAATCCCAGAAGCCAAGCTGGCTGGGACATGAGCATGTAGTAGGTCTACAAGCTTCCTTCCATGTCTCCCAGGTTCTATGGGGGCCAAAGTTTGGCTGGTCCGGCTGGTCGGGCCCCACTGAGCAAGACCAGGCTTCTCAGTTTCTTATTCCTAAGGTTAGCCTGGAAATTTCCCCTAAGAACGGGGCTCAGCCACAAAGGCCCAGATGGAGGCCCGGACAAGAGCCATGGTAAGCAGACCCCCTTCTCTCCATCCCCCCCAATTCCTTAATAACCCCTGGGATCTGAGAAAGCACAGCCCAGATCTCCAGCTGCATGTTTGTGTGTTTGGGGGATGATGCCGACAGGGCTTGGGGGTGCTTGCCCTCCAGCCTTGGATTGGAATCTCCTGCACCAGCCTACCTTCGGGTTCTGCCGCATTTGTTCCTCGCCTGCCCCTTCTGCGTGGTGTTTCTAGCCTCAGGAATCACCTGTCCCAGGGGTGCTGGCCAACGCTCGGACCAGGGCAGCCACAGCTGGATGGTGGAATAGCTCCTCATCCCGGGGCCCTTTGTGGTCTGAGATCTGTGCTAGGCAGCTAGGCGGCAACCTCCAGAAAGGAGATTTCATAGGAACCAAAGGGCCCTGTGAACAACTCTCCATCAAGAGGAGGGGCGACCTAAAGACTTTTCCCCTTTAGTCCAAAAGCCGTACTTCCCTTACTTCCGGGGATGTAAACACCGGGTGGGGCAGATTTTTCTGTAATGGGGCTGAACACGCCGTGCCCTGCCAGGCTTACCCGCCAGCTCTCCGATGGCTCTAACCTCTCAGGTGGAACCACGGGAGAGTGTGGGATCCTCCTCCTACACCATCCCTCTACGGGCCCAGAGACCTCTGTGCCAGGAGGGAGCCCTTACCCTGAGGCAGAGGCTTGACCTCCTGGAGGAAGTTCCCGCTGGACCAAAACCCGCTTTGTTTGGTCCGAGAGCCGAGAGCCGCGCGCCGTACGGGGCTTAGGAAGGCGTTCCCTGCACACCACCTCGGCCAGCACCCTCGGCCCTGGCCTGCAGACCCCTGCGTCCCTGTCCCACTGCCCCTCGTGCTTCTGGGGCTGCTGCTTCAGAACTCTTGGGATCCTAATCCAATGTGTCCTGTGCTGCAGACTGTAAGTGTCCTATATGTAAATTTCATTGAATCCCCACAACCAGAGAACTGGTAGAGAGCAATTGTTACTACCGATTTTATAGACAAAACTAAGGTTGGGGTGCCTGGGTGGCTCAGTGGGTTAAAGCCTCTGCCTTCCACTCAGGTCATGATCTCGGGGTCCTGGGCTCGATCCAGAAAGGCGGAGGCTTTAACCCACTGAGCCACCGTGGGGTTCTCTGCTCAGCAGGGAGCCTGCTTACCCCCCTCCCTGCCTACTTGTGATTTCTCTCTGTCAAATAAATAAATAAAATCTAAAAAGAAAGAAAGAGAGAGAGAGAGAAAGAAAGAAAGAAAGAAAGAAAGAAAGAAAGAAAGAAAGAAAGAAAGAAAGAAAGAAAGAAAGAAAGAAAGAAAACTAAGGTTGAGGAGATTAATCTGTCCAACTTCTAGAAGCTGATGATAAAGGCTGGACTCCAACACGTGTCTTTATGGCACCAAATACTGGCTCTGACCATTTCTCTTTGTCTTCCCCGTTCAAACGCGAAGCTGTTTCCAGTTTTTGAAATGGAAATAAGGGGCGCCTGGGTGGCTCAGTCGTTAAGCATCTTGCCTTCAGCTCAGGTCCTGATCCCAGGATCCTGGGATCAAGCCCTGCCTTGGGCTCCCTGCTCAGCAGGAAGCCTGCTTCTCCCTCCCTCACTCCCCTGGCTCGTGTTCCCCCTCTCGCTGTCTCTCTCTGTCAAGTAAATGAATAAAAATCTTAAAAAAAAAAAAACAGAAATAAATCTCATTAAAAAGTACAAACTGATACTGAAGATAAACCTAACATATGTGAGAGGTCCTCAAAAGGAAAAGGGAAAAATATAGGGGTTCGAGAAAAATAAAATATTGACTCCAAAATAAAGGAACTCTTTAAACACAGTAAGTTTAGACCAGTGACCTCTCCCCCCGATTTTTGAAACTATAAAGGACTAAATTCAAATCCCTTGCCTCCACCCCACTCTCGCTGCCCTTTAACTTCGGAGCTGGTCTATATGAGCAACAAGGGAATTATGCTAGAAAATTTTCACCTGAAGCCTATTGACTGAAGATCAGACTCCTCAGGCTCCCTGCCTGCTGGGTTGTCCACACCCGCAGCACCTAATTCACTTTCCGAAGCTGTCCTGGGGGGAAGGGTGTTCGTGTTTGGTGAGCCCAAAGATTCTGCACCTGTTTCCATGTGCTCACTCCTTGAAATTGAGAATGAAAATTGGTGTATGTGTGCAGTTTTCTGGGAGATGGATTCACAACTTTATTGATTTGTTTTCTAGTGGCAAATTTCACATATACAGAAAAGTAAAGAGTTAAAAAAAAAAAAAGTAAAATTCACATATGTAGAAGAGGATAATAACCCCTTCCTTATACTTGTCATCTAGCCTCAACAATTATCATTCATAGCCAGTCTTATTTCATGGGTTTTTTCCTAGAGTATCTCTCTCTCTTTTTTTTTTTTAAGATTTTATTTATTTATTTGACAGAGAGAAAGAGATCACAAGTAGGCAGAGAGGAAGGCAGAGAGATGGGGAAGCAGGCTCCCCGCTGAGCAGAGATCCCAGGACCCCGAGATCATGACCTGAGCAGAAGGCAGAGGCTTTAACCCACTGAGCCACCCAGGCACCCTTCTGAGTTTGTTTTTTTGTTGTTGTTTAAAATTTTTATTTATTTATTTGTTTGTTTGTTTGTTTGCTTGACACAGAGAGAGAGAGAGAGAGAGCGCGTGAGAGAAGGAACACAAGCAGGGGAAGTGGCAGAGGGAGAAGCAGGCTTCCCGCTGAGCAGGGAGCCCTATGCAATGCGGGGCTCCAAGCCAGCATCCTGGGACCATGACCCTGACCATGACCGGAGCTGAAGGCAGACACCTAAGGACTAAGCCACCCAGGCACCCCTCTGTTTTCTTTTAACAAATCCTCCATATGATTATCACACATAATAAAATTAACAATAACCCCTTAATACAATCCATGTTTCAAGTTCCTCCCCTGTCTCAAAGTTCTTTTTTTTTTTTTTAAAGATTTTATTTATTTGGGGCGCCTGGGTGGCTCAGTGGGTTAA
>CM053619.1:27832072-27852927 GCA_028646535.1 Procyon lotor | reverse complement strand
TAGCGGGAGAAGCAGGCTTCCTGCCGAGCAGGGAGCCCGATGCGGGGCTCAATCCCAGGACCCTGGGATCATGACCTGAGCCAAAGGCAGACACTTAACGACTGAGCCACCCAGGCGCCCCTCAAAGTTCTTTTTATGATTAGTTTTTCAAAGCATGACCTAAACAAAATACACACCTATATTTGGTTGCTACATCTCTTAACTTGCCTATGACTTACACCAGTTTCCTCCTCTCCTTTTTCTCATGCCATTTGCTCATTAATTGCGTCAACCCAATTCTCAAAGGTATTGGTCATCCTCAAAAAAGATGACTGCTCTGTGTTGCATCAGAGGACTTAATCTTACACACTCCTGCCCCATTGTTCATCACGGCCTGCCGTGGCCTGAAGAGGTACCCTGGTTCCCTCTGCTCCTTCCCAGGGAAGAGTCGAGCTGGGCCGGGCAGAGCCCCCTCCCCACCACCACCACTTTCTGACTCCCTCCGGTTCCTTTGTTGCTCTCGGAATGGGAAACCTCCCTCCCTCTCTTTCTCCCTCTCCATCTCCCAGACAGCCAAGAGCAGGATCCTCTGATGAGTCTTTGGGTTATCCAGCTCTCAGACTGTCAAAGATTGAACATATAGTCCCAGACCTAGAGGCAAAATTGCTGCCAATGAGGCAGGACTATCCTTCCTTAGGGATGCCCCCAGAGACCTCCATGCTCCCCAAGGGAACCAGAGAACCCTCGGAGTAGCCAGACTAGCTTTGCCACCTCTTAATCCTTTCTGCCCCTAGGGCATCATTGACAGGGGGACCTTGAACTTCTGTCCCACCTCTGTCCGGTGTTGCCAGCTGTGTGCCCTTGGGCTAGCCATCTCCTCTCTCAGACCCTCTGTCTCCACATCTGTAAAATGGGAGTGATTTTCTCCGCCCCATCTTCCTCGAGGCGCTGCTAGGAGACGGACAAAGAGGAGGGAAGTGAAGACTCCCAAGTTTACTATACATATGTAAATATCGGCTTGTTTCTCTCACAGTTGGTGGTATCTGAGAAGGTGAGGATTTCTACCGGGAGAAGAGGAACCAGCCTAGACGGAGTTCTGGCCTCGTGCCTAGAACAGGAACTCCCAAACTGGAAAGTGCTTGGCGGCGTCCATGCCGCGCGGAAGCTGTGACCTCTAGGCTTGGAGAAGAGTCTTGGGATGCCCACTCCTCTTTCCCAGGGAGTGCTGAGGAGTCTGGAGCCAGGATTTTGTCTCATCCCTGAACTCCCTCCCTGCAGTCCACACCCCTTCCCTCTTCCCAAGGCTCCCAGCTTTGCTGTATCAACCGTCCCAAAGCCCCAACTTATTTCCAGGAAGAACTCCAGAAACCACTGGCGGGGCCCTGGATACAGAAGCTGACGTTGGGGGGACTGCAACCCAGCTGCTCTGCTCTACGCTTCCAAGCTCGAGTCCCTCCCACCACCGGGAGATTTTGCTCTCGGGGACCCGGTGAGAGGGGGGTCTCCGGGAGCCAGAGCAGAAGGCGGCGTGGACCTCATTCATTGAAGAGTACTCCCATTTGTCATTTCCAAACTACACTTAGCTCATAAAAAGCTGGCAAATGTAATAAATTCTCCCCTGCAGGACATGGTTTTAATTAATTATTGGGTTATTCAAGGTGACTCATGTGTGAAATACAATTTGCCCTCGTAAACTGAACCTCACATACTCCATCCTGAGTAACCGGCTGCTTGTGATCCTCTCTGAGACCAATACTTGTATTTATCCTTCGAAAGTCTTGGGGTGAAATATAAGCGTGACTTTAGCTTAGAGGGAGTTTACTCATCCCAGCAGCGGTGCCTCCGAGACAGAGAGAGAGAGAGAGAGATGGGGGATATATATATTTATATACCTTATTCACTTGTTTTGCAATATCTGCAAGCGACATGTGAAGCCATCTCACTGCAGAAAAGAAATTTATGCTGAATTTTCCTTCCGCTGGCCTGGTGGCCTCAGCTCCTCTTGCTGCTGAAGCCGCTGGGTCTTTATCGTCCAAGATTCATGTTTGCCTTGCAGCTTGAGGTCTCCCTCGGTGCAGCCCGGAGTCTCTCTGTTTGGGATTTAAACTCCCTCCCATCTAACTTAAAAGCCCTTCTACATCTACTGAGCGGGCTCGGTCTGTCCTGAATGCTGGATCCCTACAGAGCCATTAGCATTGGGGGCTGCTTCGCGGCACCACCGAATCTACATTTTTAAAACTCCCCCCCCCCATTGGAAAGCTGATGCTGTTTATTTATAAAGAGACTCTGGAAGTACAATGGTGGGGGGCAGTTTGGGGACTCTGGGCAGTGACACGTATATGTCAGGCGCCTCCCCGCTGACCAAGGCAGTGCGGAGTGGAGACAGGGTAAGTAGGAAGGGCAGGGATTCGAGGCCGACTTTGAGCCGGCCACCCAGAGCTCAACCAGAGAAAGGCTGGAAGGCTTTAGCACTGTGTCTGGGTTCCTGCCCCAGAGAAGAGTATGGGTCTTTGAGGGTCAAAAAGAAGGGGAGATTTAAGGAAGAACAGCAGGTGGCTTGTTTTCTCTTAGTCTTTGGCCCCTGAGCTGGGTGTGGAAGGCCCTGCCAGGGGCCCTGTACTAAGCCAGTTCTGAGCTAAGAAAGGCCTCCCCCAGCTTTTTTTCTTCCTGGTCTTCTCTTCCCTTTTGCGTCCTTTAATTTCCTTCCTTGATTTGGAGCCAGAACTTATTTATTTTTCAGTAAAAGGGAGGCTAGATTCTAAACACCCCCCCTTAGCTCCCTCTGGACCCCCGAACTCTGTCCTGGACAGTCCGCAGAGCTCCCCGGGTCCTTCCAAATGGTGGGTGAAGTCGCATCTCAGCTGGAGTTTTGTCGTTTTGGGTTTTTTTCCCCATTCACGGCCAGACCAACAAGACTACGAACTGAAACAAAATAAAATCCTCTTCCGTCTCTGACCTCCTCGAATTTTCAGTTTCAGATGAAAAGAAATTTTGATGCCATTTCAAAGTGTGCGGGAATTTAATAAACACGGGGGGGGGTGGGTCACCCTCCCCATCAAGATAAACTTGACCCTCAAGCGCCCGCGGGCCAAAAGACAGACTGAGCAGGGGGGAGGGGCGGAGAGAGAGAGAGGGAGAGTGAGAGGGAGAGAGAGAGAGAGGGAGAGGGAGAGGGAGAAGCAGATGCCCCGCTGAGCCGGGAACCCAATGTGGGGCTCCATCCCGAGACCTGGAGATCATGACCTGAGCTGAAGGCAGACGCTTACCTGAGCCACCCAGGCGCCCCTTGTTTTTATTTTTAGTATTAGTCCTAGTCTTGGTCCTCTCCTCTGGTGTGACAGAGCTACAGCCGCCCTGACACAAAGAAAGCTGGAGCACTCAGGTTCCAAGCCTCCCTCAGTTTTAGCCACACCAGTCAAATGGGGGGGGGGAGAGGAGGGGTTGGGCCAGAGGACTAAGAGTCCAAGGACCCTGCGCAGCCGACCCTAACCATCCTTCATGTAGCAGTTTCTTTGGAGGGAACTGACAACATTGACAAGGCACAGCAGAGTTCCCAGTAAGAGACAGGAAGGAGAAGAGAGGAAATTGCTGGTTTGGGGGGTAAATTCAGTCCGTTTATAACTCCTGTAACGTTTAGATCATTTTAGCATCGTTTTAGCATCTGAGAGGTTGTTTTTTGAGAAAACACCAGAAACTGGGAGGCTGGCTTGCTGGTTCTCAAGTCAGAGTCCTCCTCCCCAGGGCTCCTGGGGGGGCTCCTGGGGGTGGGATCTCTGAGTCCTCCAGTACCCCCTCTCCTAGCCCAGATGTTCCTCACCCCCATCCTTACCTACCTGTTTGTTCCCCTTCACACGTAGCACCTTCCAGCCCTGCCAAGGATCCTGCAGAGCAAGAAACCGTGCCCAAGATCTCCTAATCCAATTCCAGCAAATCTCTTTAATCTCATGTGCCTCCGTTTCCCTCTATTTTTAGACCCAGCAGATAGCCCAAGCCTCGGTCTAGGTAGGAAAGAGGGTTTGGGCAAAGCTGTGGGGAGGGTGTTTTACCGGAGACCCAGGTTTCTCCCGCCCGGGTCGGAGTTGGTCGCTGGTCGCTCCAGGCACTCGGAGAGCCCAGAGTCGCCCCAACCGAAACGGAAGAGAGCGGCAGACCCACAGGGGCCCCACTCTCGCCCCGGGGGGAGGCAGGGGGCCAGCTCAGGGCAAGCGGCTAAGAACCTCAGGCCTGCAGGTTTCCCCACCAAATCCTCGGATGACCGGCACCAGGGGCCGACTTCCTTTTGGATGAGGCGCGGGAACCGGCCCAACCCGGTGAGATTAACCCGAAGCGGGGCCCCAGCGGCCAGGGCGGGTTGGGGAGCGAAGGGCTCCGGGCTCTGGCCCTCACGTCTCCCCTGGGGGTCGGGAGAGGGCTCAGAGGGTCGCGAAGGGAATGCATTTCCCCGGAGAGACGCATTTCTTTCCATCAGAGGTGCTGTGCACGCTGTCGCTGCCAGGTCTCCGTTCCCCGATGCCCTGGGCCCCCCGCCTCCGCGGCCCAGTTGGCCCAGTGGCCACCGCCGCCCGCGTCTCCGCGGCCCGGGGACGAAAGGGCGGGAGATCTACAGAGCCTCTCGCCTGGGGAAGTGGGGGAGCCCCCCAACGGACACCCAGTGCCTGTGTTTCCATCGTTAGACTTTGGCTTCATTTTTAGTCTGAATGGTGCAAAGCGTTCCCTTTTTCATTGTGCATTCGGAGGTCTCAGCTGTACTGACCGGGTGTGGGAGCTGAAGGGTGAGTTCGTACACACCCTCCACCCCCACCGAATACATTTCGCCGGGACTCCCAGCCAAGTACCTGCTTTGGCAGCGTTCTCGTTCGATTAAACTCCGCAAACTTGCTTCCGAAAAAAAAAATAACTTTGGGGGCGCCTGGGTGGCTCAGTCGTTAAGCGTCTGCCTTCGGCTCAGGTCATGATCCCAGGGTCCTGGGATCGAGCCCCGCATCGGGTTCCCTGCTTGGCAGGAAGCCTGCTTCTCCCACTACCATTCCCTCTGCTTGTATTCCCTCTCTCACTGTGTTTCTGTCTGTCAAATAAATAAAATCTTTAAAAAAAAAAATAACTTTGTTCTTTTTATTTTTTTTTTCATGAATTAAGTCAACGATCTGATTTTTTGTTAGTTTTGAGTATCTGAGAAAAGTCCACGCTTTAGTTATCATCCGGATTGTGGGGAGGAGACCTTACAAACAGAGATGTAATTCGCTTTTAATTTTTCTGCTTTCAGTTGTTTTCACAATAAACTCCTATTGCTTGTATACCTAAAAAGGAACACTATTAAAATAATAATTGCCGGATTTTAAACTTTTTAAAAAAACAGATAATGTATGCTTAAGGAAAAATTCAAAAGTTACCAAAGGACATACATTGAAAAAGAAAGTAATTCTTTCTCCCTCTTAACTTAGTCCTTTGCAGTAGCAACAGCCATGCTGAGTTTCGTATGTATCCTTACAAATAGAGCCTTTACCACAAATGGCAGGGTACTATAAACAAAGCTTTGTCTTTTGTCTTTAAAAAAAAAATCATGTTGTTAATGGTCTGTACCTTTACTAATGCCTCATTTTTAGTAGCACCATTTTATTGTATGGATGTGCCTTAACTTAGTTTTTAACCGGGCAACTACTGATACCTATTTACTGTTTCCAATTTTTTCTTCCTTTTTTTTCCGGCTACTATACACAATAGTCACGACTCTGTGTATATACGCAAATGTATCTGTACGGCATTAGAATGGGTCGTATCGAAAGCCTTGTGCATTTTTAATGGGCATTAGAAATGGGTCGTATCGAAAGCCTTGTGCATTTTTAATGTTCACGGAGTTTAAACTTATTTTCATAGTGTTACTTCTTAACCATTTGTGTGTCCATTAGGGTCCATTAGGGAACTGTCTTTTCATGTCCTCCCGTTTCTTATGTTTTTTGTTGATCTAGATTCTTACTGGTTTGTTTTTATGATACTTTATTAAAATGTAAGGTTGTGGTTTCTGTTCTGTCGATCGGGTTAAACTAGTGACAGAGGATTTAAAGTTTATCAATCTATATGTACTGGAGTTTTCCCAACAATTTTTTTCTGGGAGATGGAGAACAGAATGGAGGAAATGGGGTGTAGATTTTGGACTATTGCCCACTTGGATTTTTTTCTTGCAGAATTCCATCTGAATTGGAAAATGGGGAGAGATTTTTTTTTTTTTAGATTTTTTTTTTCCTTAATCATCTCCTCATTTTCTCCACTCTCCTAAAGATTAGAGGGCACAGGGGCACCTGGCTGGCTCAGTCAGTAGACATGCAACTCTTTCATCTTGGGTTATAAGTTCAAGATCAAAGATTACTTAAAAAAAAAAAAAAAGATTAGAAGACACAGAAAAGTCCCACATTGGACTATGATGGAAACTTCAGCGCTGCAGATGGAGACCTCAGGCCCGGTGCCCCTCATCCTGGCTTCCTCTGATCCTCAGCCCAGAGCAACCCCCTCCCCAGCTCACGAGACTCTCACCCCACAGCTTACAAAACACTAAAAATTGGGGTAGTGTCTAAGATACAGGTCCTCCACATATCTGGTAGCTGGGCTTCTGGAAATTCTACACTTTCCTGAGGGGTGATGGTCTCTGTCTTCTAGGCCTCCAGTTTTCTGGGGAACTGAGGAAAAACAGCCAGCGCCCCTGGCCGCTACCTCCCACCACCTAGTGACGAGCGCTTATTTTGTCCCCAGAGGACTCGTGGGGCAGTGCAGACTGGGAGGGGGGGCAGCGGGGGAAGGAGGGTCGGTGGGGCTGGAGTTGTGGTGGGGAGAGAGGGATCCGAGGGGCCACAGAGACCCCTCTTTCAGCCACAGGATCCCCGGGATCCCAGCAGCAGCGAGCCAACCACCCTCCCATCCCTTGGCGCCGAACTCCTGGCCGGGGCTCCACTGCCCCAGGCTAGGTCACAAACACAGCCCCTTGAGTCTGCGTGGGATTTTCGTGTGGCGCACTTTCCAGCCGGACCCAGAGCCTTGCTGGGGGGGCGTGTGTGTCACTGCTCAGCCCTGCGCTCCCAGCAAGCTCTTTGGAAGACAGAATGGTTTGTGTCCATTTATGCGACTGAGATACTGAGATATATCCATTTATGCGACTCAGTTTCTCCCAGTGGAGAAACTGGGCAAAAACCCTAAGCAGATCTCTAGAGGGAAGGTCAGGAGGGAATCCAGGCCCTGCAGAGTCCCGTGATGGGCGCCAGGCCCACCGCGGTGGGGGAGAGGATGCTGCCAACATTTCCTGAGCACTTATTTCGAGCTGGGAACTTGCTAACAACTTCGGGCGTCCCGAGAGTTCTCCCTCCTGGTCAAATTCTTCAGGGCAGTGTTAAAGGTTTGAAAATGATATATACCCTCCCCCCCACCGCCGCCGCCGTTTTGTTATTGAGTTTGCTCTCTTCAGAATTGTTGGAAGTGACATATAGGTTGGAAAAACCAAATTTTAAAGGTTTTGGTTTTTTTTAAGTATTCAGGTAATGACTTAATATCTATTTCTTTTTTTGTCAAAAGACCTCTCTCCCAGGAGAAGTCTAAGGGCTTTATTACCTAATTTCTAACCAAACGACATTTAACTTTTTGGTCCTTTCATTGCACTGTTTTAAGTTTAAAAATGTTCCGATGTATCCAAATAATTGTTTGAATTGGTAGAAACTGCACACGTGGACTTAGGACTTGAGCTCCCGTCTAGAAAGGGAGGTGGCCGCTCCGGGAAGGACAAGGACGAGCTCCCACCCCACCCCCATCCGCCTTCTCCCGAGGATGCCACATCCCCACGTCCCCAGCCTGCCTCCTTGGCCAGAGCCTGTCTTCCAGGGGTCTTTTCCAGGAGCCTTCTCTTTCTTTGGAGAAGGAGTGGGGAAAAGAGAGCTAAGAAAGGATTAGACGAGGGCAGAATCCATGCCCCGCTGGTGGAAGTAGGGGGCGCCTAGAGCAAGCAGCTGTAACAATGACCAGCTTTCTTGCTTTCTTTCCTTTTTCTTTCTTCTTAAAGCTTGTATTGATTTATTTTAGAGAAAAAGAGAGCATATTGGGGGAAGGCAGAGGGAGAGCAAGTCTTAAGCAGACTCTTGAGACTCGATATTCAGCGCCCAGCCCAACATGGGCTGCGATCTTGCAACCCTGAGATCATGATCTGAGTTGAAACCAAGGACCAGTGGGAGGCTGAACCAACCGTGCCACTCAGGAGCCCCAAGAATGATGAGCTTTCGAACAGTGGCTCTCTCTGCCCTGGACGGCTGTTCTGGTGTGCAAACGTGGGGCCATGACCCATGCTTTGTCCACACTGCACTGTACCCAAGAAAAACCACCATCCTGATGCTTCCCGGTAAATGGGAACTTGTTTTGGTGTGGACATTGTCTCCTATCTGTCTGATTCCTCCTTTTTTTGTGTGTGAGGGAAGTTTTAATAAGGAAAAGGGAAAGGAGAAACCGAAAATGCTATTTGGATGTGGGGTCCGAGGTCGCAATCCAACCCTTCTCCCTCTTCCCCTCGTGTTCAGGGTTGAGCTGAGAGGGACGTTCAGTTTCTGAAAACGTTGTCGACATTCTCCAACATCAACTTCCCCTTTCTCTCTCTTCGTTTTTACTGTTTCCCGAAGTCTTCTAAGACAGCTGTGGCATAGTGGAGGGTGAGGGAACACTATTGTAGACCAACCGAATGTGGCAGAAAGTTCGCTCCTGGTCCAGAAGCATGAGGATGGGAAAGGGGGTGTGTGGCGAAGTTCAAATGTGTGGTGTGTAGGATTCCAGTTCCTGGGAGAGCTGCGGGCACACACCCAGGCAGGCCCTCAGCCCCAGGTCGGAGAAAGGACAGGCAGGAGTTTAGAAAGGCAAAGAAGTTAACGATGTTTGGCCGTCTGGGGGCTTATCAGTGCATTGGGGTCAGGCGGGGGCCGAGGCGACGTGCTCAGGCAGAGGCGGCCCAGGTGGGAACTGCGTGGGGGAGGAGGGGCTGCATGGGGCCCAGGCCTTCCCACTGACCCAACCTGGGACCGTGAGGTGTCTGCCCCCACCTCCACCCCGAGGACCTGTCCTTTCCCAGCCTCCACATGGAAGGAAGGGGGTAACTGGTAAAATATTAATCCCTTCTGGGTTCTGAAATGGGGATGCTGCCAGTCCTTGGAGGGTATGGAGAAAGGAGTTGGGAAGCTGCACGAATCCTGGGACTCAAATCCAAGCCTTTGAACCCCCAACCCCCCTGGCCAGCAGGAAGGGGCAATTTCTTGGGTTTCTACTGCCTCCAGGCTCCTCCTCTGCAGGAGGGAAGAGCCTTTCAGCTGGGTTGGGGGGTGGAAGGTGGCTGAGCAGAGGTCCCAGGAGGGCACGCTTCGGGCAGGGTCACGAAAGTCTTGTAGTGAATTGAGGGCGAGGTGAAGCGGATTATGGGCACCCCCTCTCGGCAGCCCTCGATCTCAATTGGGACTGGGACTGGAGGGTGGGGGGTGTCCAGGGCCCCCTCGGAGTTCTCCCACAGTAGAGTGCACATCTGGGTCTAGCTGACAGAGCGGGGAGGAGGGTCAGCGGGAGGAAAGCCCTCGGGGCTGGGGAGTTGCAGAGGCATTTATGGGCCGGGCGGGGTGGCATTTCCCAGCCTCAATCTCCTTGCTCGAGCTCGGGGGCGCCGGGTGGGGGCCTCCCTGCAGTGAATCAGGCTCAGCCTCAGCCCCAAGCCAGCCTCGCTCCAGAGGGTAAACATCCTCTGAAAACTGGCGGGACCAGAAAGGCGAGGGGGTGGTGAGGTTGAAGGGGGGCGGGTAGGAGAGAGGCCGAGAGCAGGGGAGATTCCGAAATCCTGTCTGTCTCCTGCCAGGTGAGAGTAGTGGCCTTCCTTGGGGGCAGCGGTGCTGCCTACCATGGGGTGCTGTCCTTCTCCTGCGGGATAGACTCCATTGCTCAAACCTAGGAAAGGCGACTTTGGAAAAAATGTCCCAGGCTTTGGGGGCGGGGGTGGGGAGCAGGAAAGGGCTGAGAGATGCCGACCCTATTCCTGTTCCCCCAGGATCACCTGAAGGCCATCCCTCTGAAGGGAGACTGGGCATGGGTGAGGGGTTAAGGACGGAGGCAAAATAAGAATGGAAATCCTCGGGGCGCCTGGGTGGCTCAGTGGGTTAAAGCCTCTGCCTTCGGCTCAGGTCATGATCTCAGGGTCCTGGGATCAAGCCCCACATCGGGCTCTCTGCTCAGTGGGGAGCCTGCTTCCCTCTCTCTCTTTGCCTGCCTCTCTGCCTACTTAGGGAAAGACTTGGTCATTAAAGTCTAAAGTCTAAGAACAGGGTTACTATGGCTATCGTTTTTTAATGTTGAAGATGGTGTAGAAAGAGCCTGTTTTGACTCCCAATTCAAAGCCATTCTTGGGCTGGTAGAGAGAAGCGGTTGAGTCAAATAGATTCAGCATAGACCCGGATCCCAGCGCCCACCAGCTTCAGGTCCCAGCAAGTGTCTTCGTCGCCCTGAGCACAGTGTCTTTGTCTGTAAGAGAAGGTTGAAACCAACATCTACAGAGTCGATGCTGGAATGAAATCAACCAACCAGTGACACGCCCAGCACTTAGTGACCGCCGGGATGTTCTGCTGGCCTCAGCTTCCTCTCGGACCTTGCCAAGCCCCAATTGCATGTGTCCCAGAGAAACCCTCAGCCACTTGTCCTCTGCTTTAGTCCCAGCCAAATGACTAGGGGCACAGAGAAGCAACTCCACAGCCCCCCCACCCCGGAAGAGGGCGAGGCAGGGAGCTCAGTTCCCTGGGCTCTGGCCCTGAGGCCACAGCCTTCCTGCCGAGGTCCAGTGGTTCTGAGAGGAGGTAGATGTGAGTAGATCTTAGCAACTGTGGTCCAGAGATACTCCACAAGACTGTGCTTTCAGCACCCCAATAAAAAAATATATATATATATGTATATATATTACATATATGTATGTATGTATGTAATACATATATGTATATGTATATATATTTTATTTATTTGACACAGAGAGAGAGAGCACAAGCAAGAGGAGCAGCAGGCAGAAGGAGAAGCCGGCTCCCTGCTCAGTAGGGATACTGATATGGGGCTGGGTCCCAGAACCCTGGGACCATGACCTGAGCCGAAGGCTGGCGCTTAACAGACTGAGCCACCCAGGCATCCCATTGAGCACCCTGTTTACTTCAAAAATGAAAATAATTCGGGAGAGGGCCTGGCTGAAAACCCTTCCTGGGTTTAGGACATCAGAAGACCTTTCTTGCCCCTGGCCTCTGGACTATTTGCCCTAGATGGCCTGCACCTATTCTTAGTCTATAAAACTGGGGTAATGCCATTCCCACCTTGTCTGGGGGTGCAGGGTCCTTATGGGAACAGTGACAGAACGGAAGTGACCACCCTGGAATGCTCTGTCCCCTGCGTGGTATTACACGCAGATCTCCACACTAGAAACTAATCCCCGGATTGCACAGTTCAAGATCAAACAACAGTGGGCCTGGAAGGGTCTCACCGAGGTTTTGTGTAGTCTTGGAGTCATGCCCGAGTTCAGTCTTGCCTCCCACACATATAGCCTCTAACATTACTCCGTCTCTCGGGGCCCAGTCTTCTCATCTCTAAGTGGGGATTGAACCCTCCCCCCATCAGGTGGTTTCGGGAGCAATAAGGCTCCTAAAGCGCTTGGCTTCAGTGCCTCACACATGGTTCGTGCTAAATAGCAGAGACGCGTATTCCTAAGTAGATACCGGAGGCCACTGATGGTAATTCCCCCGGCGGGGGACTTTACTCTGGGGCTTTGGGGGTATTTGAGCCGGAGCCGCTGGGGCGCAGCCTCGAGAGCGCCGGAGGGAGGCGTTTGGTAACTGGCTGTCGGCCCGGCCCTGAGCTTTGTCACTGGGAGCTCCGGCGCATCCAACCTTCGTCGTACTCCTTCCAGGCCGGAGCGGATCTTCCTAAAACCCCGCTGGGGCGAAGGCCGGCTTCTCTGCGGGAGCCGCGGGGACCCGCGCTGCCACGCGGCCGCCGAGCCGGGTCCCTGGTGGGGCGCCGGAGCCGGGACGCGCGGGGCTGGGCAGCGCCTGGAGCGAGACGTCGGGGAGGCAGGCGGGGAGCAACGGTCCAGCCGGGATTACTCCCCGCCCAGGAGCGCGGAGCTCAGCGCCCCGAATCAGCCGAACTCCTCCGGTCGCACGGAGCAGCAACGCGGGCCTGGATCGTGGGCAGCGAGATGTTCTTCCCCGTGTGTCCCAATCTCCAATTCTGTGCCAAGTCGCCCTGATGCGCCTTTTCCGCGCGCACCTCCTCCAACAGAACCTCCAAACCAGCCCTGCACAGGCCTCTCCCCCCTCCCTCCGCCGTGGATCCCCGGCCCCACCCTGCCCTCTAGGTCCTCTCTCCAGACACCGGGAATGGAGACCCCGCTTCGTATCGTGCCCTCCGCCTCCACTTTCCCAGACCCCTTCTGGCGAATGGCATTTCCCCCGCAGGGTCCCCAGAGGCAGAGCAAATGAAAATGCCAGGGAAAGAGAACAGGTTGTAGGGTTGGAGCCTAACAAGGCTGCACCTATTCTTAGTCTATAAAACTGGGGTTTTATAGACTTTTCCTTCTTCGCCCCCCCCAAACAGGAATGTTGGATAACTAGGAATTTTCAAAGAATCGGGAAATTTGCTGAGGAATGGAGACCCAGAAGAGAACAGGAAATCCAACAGCTTTCCTTCTCTCCCTAGGAAGCCAGTCCAAAGGAACGCAGTCCCCTCATCCCATATGAATACAGCTACTGGGCGTCTTTCCATGAAATATCAATTTCCCAACCAGGTTGCAAGGAATATGAATTTTCGTAGGTACATTGAGCCCTCGAACCCCCACAAGGCCAAAAGAGTGTCTATTTAGGCTATGTCTAAATACTACCAAATTAGAACATGAAAATCAGAGATCTCGATTCAGATCTTTTATGTTTAAACAAGGGGGGGGACACTTTTGAAATATCCAAATAATCGGAAACACAAATATATTCATCTCACTGGGACTCTGGTTGGTAGGTGTGGCAGACAGAATCTAGGACATCAACTAGCTATTTTCTGGTCTAAAAACAAACATACCCTGGGACACACACCTCCTTTGAGCCTCTGCTTCTCAGCTATGAAATGGAAAGAACCCAAGTCCCATTTAGATAGTGGGAATTGACTTCGGAGAGTTCAGGGTGGAGAGGCGGGAGGGTGGAGGGAATGGGAAGTCGGAGTCTGATCCTGTCTCTGTGTCTTTGGCGGCCCCTAGCCTTAGTGTTCTCATCTGTGAGAGGGGGATAACAGGGATCTCACAGGACTGCTGTGAGGAATAAACAAAGTGATACATGTGAAAGTGTTTATCAGTACCAGACTTTCCCTGGCCCATCCTAAATTGAAAGGGGACCACAGCAAGGAAAGCAAGGGTCCGGCTTGGGCCCTCGCCCAGGGATGGGCACACGCCTCCCCACGGCTACTAGATGCCCTGACACGTGGCTCTGCTGGCTCAGTCTCCCCTGGACCAGATCCAAGGGGAAGCCAGTGTGCACTGTGGGCCTGCCTCAGCCCCTGTTTGCTTTGGCCATATTGTGATGGCCCTGCTGGGTTTGCCAACAGGATTTTGGTGTTTGCTCTCCCGCCTGGCATGACTGCTGAGGCAGCTGGCACTATGTTCCCAATTACCCACCGACCGATGTTGTTCATATCAAGAGGGATCTGTCTCAGCACGCCTGCTTGGCATCCTGCTGCTTCCAACCCTTTCTCAGATGGATGGGGGCCCTTCTCATTTTTAAAGCAGGATGGGGGAGTGATGGCATAGTCTTTCCCTTTAAAATGGGGCACCCGGGTGGCTCAGTGGGTTAAAGCCTCTGCCTTCAGCTCATGTCATAATCTCAGGGTCCTGGGATCGAGCCCCACATTGGGCTCTCTGCTCAGCAGGGACCCTGCTTCTTCCCCCTCTCTCTCTGCCTGCCTCTCTTCGTACTTGTGATCGATCTCTCTCTGCCAAATAAATAAAATCTTAAAAAAATAAAAATAAAAATAAAAATAAATAAAATGGGGCGCCATGGTAGCTCAAATCATGATCCCAGGGTCCTGGGATTAAAGCTCACATCAGACTCCCTGCTCCTCCCTCTCCCTCTGCCTGCCACTCCCTCTGCTTGTGCTTACTCTGTCAAATAAAATCTTAAAAAAAAAAAAATCTTAAAAAAAAAAAAGGCTGCACAAGAAGCACATTCTCAAGGATTAAAAGGAAACAGGAAATAAGCCAGGAAAAGAAATCAGACAGAGAGCCAGAGGGACCAGGCACCGATCCTAGATATTTTTAAAGGACTTGTTTTGCTTTCCCACACTCCTTTTCTCATGTTTTCTGGGGATAGTAGGTAGTTCAGGAGTAAAGGGGAAGGGCGGCCCTTGCTGAAGGTCACCCCAGACCAGTCGGAGTCTATGATTCAGGAGAGTCATGGCGGACGTATGATGAACAAGTGCCTGATGGGAAGAACGCATGCTCAGAGCAATCACAATCCCTCCCACCCCGAGGCAGCCCCTGGAGCCTCCAACCACCTCCCCCGGCACACAGTGGGCACTCACGAGTCGTGAAATAGCCTCCACACGACACATGGCCTGCTTGGCTTTCCCAGGCTGCCGGTTAATAACTTAGAGTCATGGCTGAAGAATGCAAAATAATTGAAAGCAATGCCTAGTAAATTGCAGTTCCGCGGTCTTCATTGCCTTCCTAACAATTTGCAAAACCCATTTCATTGCTTTTTTAGATTCCTTGAATTGAAATGCCACTGTGTGCTGTAATTAAGCTAAGTGACATGCCAGCTGTAAAGACAAGGGTTGTGAACGATTACATTCGGCTCATGTAATCATCCAGTACTGGTCGGGGAGGACGCTGGAGGGAAGCAGCTGCCAATCTGCCTGACTTCCACTCCTCGCCAGAGTGCAAGGAAAACTAGAATGTACTAAGGCCCTTTTAAAGCTAGGGAGAGGGCACCTGGATGGCTCAGTGGGTTGGAGCCTCTGCCTTCGGCTCAGGTCATGATCTCAGGGTCCTGGGATCGAGCCCCGCATTGGGCTCTCTGCTCAGCGGGGAGCCTGCTTCCCCCCCCCCTCTCTGCCTACTTGTGATCTCTCTACTCTCTGTCGAATAAATAAAATCTTTAAAAAAAAATTTAAAAAAACAAAAAACAAAAAACTTTAAAGCTAGGGAGAGTTTCCCCGGCTGGTGTGAGGTGGGCTAGTGGTTGTCCGGTGTGAGGTGAGCCGGATAAGAGGTTCCCAAATGTGACTATGCATCGGAACCCTCTGGGGGAGTTTCTAACGCAGGAAAACACTCTCCCCCCCCACCCACCGACCATTCTAGTTTTCAGGGTGTGGGAGCACACGTGTATTTTCAGCTGCCCAGGTAGTTCTGAGCCTGGAGAACCTGCCCGCCCCAAGATGGCTATTTTTAACCATCTGGCCTTCATGGACAATCATTTTTGTATTGGGAGGGTTTTCCTTCAGTGCTGCTCTTTTAAATACATTTGGGGACAGGAACTCATCCAGCTGCTTTATGAAACAGATGCTCTGATTTCCATTCCCCAAAAGCTCCTTCTCCTAATGTTTCTATTTTCTTTGAGGGGACTCAGTTCTTTTCTTTCTTTCTTTCTTTTTTTAAGTAGGCTCCATGCCCAGTGTGGAGCCCAACGTGGGGCTTGAACTCACGACCCTGAGATCAAGACCTGAGCTGAGATCAAGTGTTGGATGCTTAACCAACTGCACTACCCAGGCACGGGACTCAGCTCTTTTGAAGCTGTCATTGTTGTTCCCTTTTCCTACTCCCTTCCATTCACTCAGCTGCGACGTCCCAGCTCTATGGTACTTTTATCTGCTGCCTCCTTCTCTTTCCCATAGGCCACCATCCTAAGAGGGGCTGAAAGGCTTGAAACCCGGGCTGCCAGAAGAGCCTCCTAACCACTCGCCCGTGGTGGGTCTGTCCCCTTGCCAGTCATCCATTCTACTGCCTTCTACCAGATTTGACTTTCTAGCACTAAAATCCCACATTCAAAACTGCCAGTGGTTTTCCACTGAATTATGTAAACACTTTCCAGGATAACCTTTTAGACCCTCAATGATCACTCATTCGGCAAATAGTTATTGAATTTTTATCATGTCCTAGGCACTAGGCTAAAAGTGGGGGATATAAAGATTTAAAGACGTGGTATAGCCCCGCAGAGACACAGCCACACAAATAACGAGTATGAAATAGATGGGGGGGGAGGGGCGCCTGGGTGGCTCAGTGGGTTGAAGCCTCTGCCTTCAACTCTGGGTCATGACTCAGGGTCCTGGGATCGAGCCCCGCATCGGGCTCTCTGCTCATCAGGGGGCCTGCTTCTCCCTCTCTCGGCCTGATTCTCTCTGCTTCACTGCCTACTTATGATCTGTCAAATAAATAAAAATAAAAATCTTAAAAAAAAAAAAAAGACAAGGGCACCAGGTCTCTAGTATGGTCTCACACACTATCTTCCCCTTGTCACCTCCCCATTTCCCTTTCAGATCAGCCAGATTGGACTAAACTTTCTCAGCTGTGTTCAGGGTTGTTTTTGTTTTCTTCCAGACCAGTATGCCTCATACCACACCTCATATCCACTTTTTAAAATCATATTGTGGCACCTTGGTGGCTCATTCCGTTAGGCACCTGACTCTTGGTTTCAGCTCAGGTCCTGATCTCGGGGTTGTGGGATTGAGCCCCACGTCGGGCTCCATAGTAGGCAGGGAGTCTGCTCGAGATTTTCTCTTCTCCTTCTGCCCTTCTCCCGTCCCAAAATAAATCTTTCTAAAAACAATGTAAGATTGTATTTATCTTTGTATTTATCTTTTCCTGCCATCTCAAATATCACGTCCTCTGAAGAAGGGGACTTGATCCTCTCAGCTGGTGTGAGGGCATTTCCTTCTCAACTAGTGACACTCTCTGTGAGTGGTACTTAACTTGGGCCAGCTGTCTGTGGACCTTACTCCCATGCCACAAGCATTTTTTGTCCCCCATGAGCATTTAGCAGCATGAGCATTTAGCAGACAGTTGCTTCGCATAGCCCTGTGGGTGAACAGGCAGGAGGTGCGTGGGGGCTGCCATTTTGCCTTCTCTTTGGATAACCCAGACCTGTTGAAGTCTCTAGTCAGGACTGGCTACATAATGTGGTGGATGCAAAATGAAAATGTGGGACTCCTCACTCAAAAAATACTCAGAATTTCAAGAGGGTGACAACAGAGCATTTAACCAAGTGCAGAGCTCTTCTAAGTGTGGAGCCTGTGGGACTACACAGATGGCATCCCCATGAAGCTGAGCCTATTTCTAGGATCAAAGGTGCTGGCACCAAATTGTCCCCTAGAAAGACAAATGATTCTCACTTCACCTTATTAAAAGACTTCCTTTTTATCAGCTTAGGAACCTTGACTGGCTGGGGCTGGTGACTAGGGAGAAAAGGGGAGAGATGTAGAGGTTCTAGAAAGCCCCATTTTAACAAGTCTTATAGCTTTTGTATGGTCCAGGCTGTAATCTACAGCAACCTGATAATGACAATGGGAAAACTGGCCTTAAATTAGTCTGTTTGGAGGCTCCTAAATGGCATTGGGAAAGGGCTGGCAAAGGAAGGGTTGATTTTTTTTAAAGTCATCTCTACGCCCAACATGAGGCTCAAACTCACTACCCCAAGATCAAGAGTCACATGCTCTACCGACTGAGCTGGCCAGGTACCCCAAGAAGGTTAATTTTTTAGTGGTCTCCCTAGTTGTAATCAGGGCTTCCTTCTTCTGCCATCCAGGTGGAACTTGACTTACTTACTAAGAAGAACTCTACACCAGGGGTCCTTGAAAACCAGGCCTTGGTGGAGACAAGGGTGTTGTGTGTATGTGGGCTTCACAGTGGGATACAAATGGCTTCTGCGTTCACTATTCCATCCACTACTTCTCCATCCACTACTTTGGGTAATTGAGGACTACTGTGGGCTTCAAGTATCCCAGAATCTCCTGACATCCTCGAAGCCAGAAAGTCATCCCATCAGGACTTCATAAAGCAAATCTGAATCAGCATTGTGAAGCAGATTCTTGACTTGTGGCCTCACCTTTCTTCCACCTCTGCCCCGTACTCCTCCTCCAAAGCTCTTTCTGGGATCTAACTCAGAAAGAGCAAGTGAGGCAAAGTCTAGGATCACATTCTTGGAGAGGGTAGAGAATGTACTGGCAAAATGAAATGTTATGCCTGGAGTCTAGCCAGGGTTGATGTTAGGCAGACACATGGCAGTCACAGGGCCCCCCAAAGGGCCCTCTAGACACCAGGTTCCCAACAAGGAGGGCAAGGCTTACCATTAATCCAAAGAAATTCTTCAAATGCTCCCAGTGTGTTTTCAGTGAATTTGGAGCTTTCTTAATGAGGAATACTCAGGAGAACTCTCTCTCCTACTTCCCCCTCCCTGTTCCTACTCAGGATCCGTCTTACCATCCCAACATTGAGCATGGCAATTTATTTTATTAGTGTACACTCCAAGGGGAAGATGCATCATTTCTGCAAGTTGATAAAAAAAAAAACACCTGCAGGCTGGGTGCTCTTACCTCACTTCTTCATCAGAAAGATTGATGTGGATGTGGACTGGTAAGGGAGGTGGCAGGAAGGGGTTGGACACTGAGGTGGCTCTGGTGGGAGGAGGTCTGGTCTCTACTTGGTAAAGTTATACCTGCACCAATTCCCTTGCTCAGGGCTCAGAATCTTCCATCATGTGCCTTGCCCTTTCCCTGTCTTTTCTCTTTGGGGTCGAAAACCAAGTGACACAGACCTGTTGGTAGACTGAGGGCTTTGGATTCCTTCTCCGAAACACTCCTCCCTTCACACTGTTCTATCTGGGTGGGGAGGAAGTGTTCTGGAGGATGGTGCCATCTGAGGGACCCATAGGAATGCCACTGGTGGGGCTATTGGGCTGTGTCCTGGGGCAGCACCAATACGTCTCAGAAGTCACGATCCTACTGCACTGGAAGCTAACTGGGAGGCCACCAAAGACAAGGCTATTGGCCCATGGTGTTAATGGGAGGTAGTTATAAGACCAGGATATCTAGACGAGGAAATAAAACTTTCGGTTGACTCTGCGGACATTGTAGACACTTTAAGAAACGATAAATCATTTCCTGGGAGTAAGAGATGGCAAGAGGGAAAAATGACAGAGATCCAGTCTGATTCTGAAAAGAAAAAGAAAAGAAGAATTTTTCCTTAGATTTTCCTTTAAAATGGCCTTTAGAATATTCAAGTCAATTAACTCTCGTCACCATCTTGTTTAGTAGGTCAGGAGACACTCCTAGATCCACATCCACAGTCACCAGAAACTCATTTTACCTACACACCATTTACTTTCCTGCATCCTTACAGTGCCAGATGTTTGCTATGGACCATTCGAGAGTGGCCAAGATGGCCGGTCAGAGACAAGAAGTGGTAGCGGTTAAGTGCATGGGTGTAGGAGCTCTGAGTGCCCTTGTGCAAGTTACTTATCCTCTCTCACCCTTGGCTTTCTCTTTTGAAAAAAGAGAATGATAACAGCCCTCGCCACACAGAGTTGCTTTGAGGACTGAGAGAATGTATGCAAAGCCTCTAGTCCACCGAAAGCAAGTGTCTTGCTTTAGTCCCCGCTGGGCTCATCACTATCAACACAGTATGGTCACCGTCATCATGCTCATTGGTCATCATCACCGGTGCAGCGACCCGGTACTCACTCGGGTGCCAGGTGCCCCGCTTTAGCAAGCTTTTAGTCATCTTAAAATCTACAAAATGCGCTACTTATCCCCTAAAACTCAATTGTTGACAGATCTGAAATCCGAGACTCGTTGACCAACCTACTGTGAAAGTGGATCCAGAGGAAGGATGATGAGATTATGGTGATTTAAGTAGAAACATGGGGGAATTTGTCAGGGTTCCCTTCCTGACATGAAGCAAGATGGAAGAAAGATAATGTTCTTTGTCCTGAACCCATCACTTCTATGAGATTAGGTGAGCCATTACAGTCCCCAAAATGATTCTCTACATCTACAAATTGAGGATAAATCATAATATCTCCTTGCCAACCTCACAGCATTGACCTGACGATTTCATGAGACATGGCACCTCTTCTTGATGTTTGGAAGGTATTATACCAACTGGGAGAGCCCCGATCCATAATTATCTCATTCAAACATCAGTTATTATGCCGAGGCCCTATTCTTATGCCGCATCATCTTTCATTTATAAATCAATGCATTGATAGCCAGGCATTACCCTGTATATAACCAGATTTTGTGAGTTTGCCTTGTATGTGTCAGTCCTTTGCGGACTGATTAATTGGGGATTTTTAGACACCATCATTTGACATAAGAGCAGAGGGCCAGCTCTGAGATCCGGTGACCCCATCCAGCATGCTAAGAGGCCCTGCCTGGTTTTGGGTACCTCGGCTACCTGGAGAAATACCTTCACTAAGAGCTACTTACTATGCCCTTAGCTCAAACTAAAGACTACTATGAGCACCATTGCAAAGAAAGATGGTATGGTTTGGGCATCAGAACTATCAGACTCAAATCTTGCGCTGTCACTTACAAGCTACAGGACCTCCCAAGGGTTAGGCCTTATGCTTTTTGAGCCTCATTTTTTTTCTTTTCTAAAGGGCACACTTGTGATTGGAGTGAAATTAGATAAAAAATATATGTAGAAGTTTCTGGCACCTCTATGGTCGGCTCCCAAAAAAGGGGTAACTATTACTGTCATTAATATTCATTAAAAAGTCACTGCCTTCAGCCACCATCCACCACGGTAGTAAAAGTCTGTTACAGAAGATTCTGTGTGACAAACTGCTCTTAGAAGTTAGAGCCAGGGTAACAAGTCT
>CM053619.1:27752500-27831572 GCA_028646535.1 Procyon lotor | reverse complement strand
ATAAATAAAATAAAATAACTCTTTTTAAAAAATATTTTATTTATTTATTTGACAGAGAGAGAGAGAGAGATCACAAGTAGGCAGAGAGGCAGGCAGAAAGAGGGGGGGGGAAGCAAGCTCCCTGCTGAGCAGAGAGCCCGATGCGGGGCTCGATCCCAGGACCCTGAGATCATGACCTGAGCCAAAGGCAGAGGCTTTAACCCACTGAGCCACCCAGGCGCCCCTAAAATTCCGCTTTTTTTTTTTTAAGATTTTATTTATTTGACAGCGAGAAACACAGCAAGAGAGGGAACACAAGCAGAGGGAATGGTAGCAAGAGAAGCAGGCTTCTTGCCGAGTAGGGAGCCCGATGAGCGGTTCGATCCCAGGACCCTGGGATCATGACCTGAGCCGAAGGCGGATGCTTAACGACTGAGCCACCCAGGCACCCCTAAAATTCCGCTTTTAAAGGACTTTATTTATTTGAAAGAACAAGGGAGACAGAGACAGAGAGAGAGTGCAAGAGCAGGAGGAGGGGCAGAGGGAGCGGGAGAAGCAGACTCCCTGCCCAGTGCAGGGCCTGACAACTGAGACCATGACCTATGCTAAAGTCAGACGCTTAACCCACTGAGCCACCCAGGCGCCAAAATTCCAGTTTTTTCTCTTGAGGGAAATGAGGCTTAGGGAGATAAGTGTGACTACACACAAGTCAAAGATGAGACTCCAGGATCCAGAGGCATCCAGACCCCCAATGCATACTCTTTACTCTTTTCTTTTTTTTTTTTTTTTTGGTTGCAGGAAAAAAAGAAACACCCCCACACACACACAACATAAAATTTGCTACCTTAACCATTTTTAAATATCCAGTAAGTATTGTTAATAACATGCCCATTGTTGTGTGACAGACCTCCAAGGAGACTCCCTGCTGAGTAGGAAGCCTGACCTGGAGCTCGATCCCACATCCACGAGATCAGGACCAGAGCCAAAATCAAGTGTTGGACGCTTTACCGACTGAGCCACCCAGATGCCCCTCATTTTTTTTTAAGATTGATTTATTTTTTTGGGAAAGAGCAGGGGGACAGGGAGAGGGAGGGGGGAAAGAATCTCAAATAGACTCCACACTGAGCACAGAGCCCCACGGGGGGCTTGACCCTACAAGCCTAAGATCACAGCCTGAGTCTAAACCAACCAAGAGTCAGGCACTTAACCAACTGGGCCACCCAGAAATCCTTTGCCCATTTTTTTTTTAAAGATTTTATTTATTTGACAGAAAGAAACACAGCGAGAGAGGGAACACAAGCAGAGGGAATGGTAGCGGGAGAAGCAGGCTTCCCGCCGAGCAGAGAGCCCAATGCGGGGCTCGATCCCAGGCCCCTGGGATCATGACCTGAGCCGAAGGCAGACACTTAACGACTGAGCCACCCAGGCGCCCCTCCTTTGCCCATTCTAAAATCAGGTTATCTTTGGTGTGAGTTGTAAGAGTCCTTTATGTGTTCTGCATATGAACCCCTTATCAGATACATAGTTTGAAAATATTTTCTCTCATGGCACCGGTTGCCTTTTCACTCTGTTGATTGCTCAAGTCTGATATAGTCCCACTTACCTATTTTTGCTTTTGTTTGTTTGTTTGTTTTAGTTTTTAGTTTTTTAGTTTTTAGGGGTTTTTTTAGTTTTAGGGTTTTTTTTCGTTTTTAGGGTTTTTTTTTTAGTTTTAGTTTTCCTTCCGTCCTTATTTATTTATTTAAGTAATCTCTGCGTGCAACATGGGGCTCGAACTCACAACCCCGAGATCAAGAGGCACACACTCTTCTGACTGAGCCAGGCAGGTGGCCCTGCTTTTGGTGTCCTATCTGTGAAACCTATTAATAAGTCATGAAATTAATCTAGTGGGTTGTAGTTGATATTTTTATTTATTTATTTTAAAGATTTTATTTATTCATTTGAGAGAGAGAGACAGAGAGAACACAAGAGGGGAAGAGGGAGAAGCAGACTCCCTATTGAGCCGGGAGCCTGACATGGGGCTCCATCCCAGGACCCTGGGATCATGACCTAAGCTGAAGGCAGAAGCTTAGCCAACTGAGCCACCCAGATGCCCCAGGAACTGGTATTTTTTTTTAAGATTTTATTTATTTATTTGACACAGAGAGAGAGAGATCGCAAGTAGGCAGAGAGGCAGGCAGAGGGAGGGGGAAGCAGGCTCCTCGCCGAGCAGACAGTCCCATGCAGGGCTGGATCCCAGGACCCTGAGATCATGACCCAAGCAGAAGGCAGAGGCTTTAACCCACTGAGCCACCCAGGTACCCCGGAAATGGTATTTTTGAAAGAACAGAACAGAATAAAAAATCTCAAAGGAGTCGCCATATGTAGTATTGGCTCATCGTGGTTTTAGGAAGTTTTTCCAGTGTGTGTGTATATGGACAGATGAAATAAAACAGGTTTCTACTGTGGGCTATGGTTGGGAACTCGAAAAGCATCACACTCTGCTGTATTGCACTTGGACCTGGCAATGGCCCAACAATGCCGAACATTTTCCAGCACTTACAATACAGTCATCCCATAGCCTTTGGTGGCCTGACTATAGTAAACACAAAAGGACTGGTCCTAGAACTGTCAGGACCACATTTCTGCGGCACCTTAGTGTCTGCAAAAATAAAAAAATCAACCGTCACATTCAATTAATATTTGTGATGTGAACTTTATAGGTGATGTTTGTTTTGATTTCCTAGTTGTAGACGAGTTATGATCTGCTTTTCTGCTTGTATAGATCTATAAAAGTTATTTAGGGCTACAGTGGGGATCGGAAAGAGTTTTCTTTCCTTCAACAGGTGTCCATACACGAATGGAGTTTGAGAAACACTGTGTAAGGGATGAATGAGGCTCAGCACTGCTGCAAAGCTTAGAAGGGGACCTTATTCGGAAATAGGGCCTTTTTTTAAAAAATATTTTATTTATTTATTTGTTTGTTTGTTTGTTTGTTTATTTATTTATTTAACAGAGAGAGAGGAGAGAGATCACAAGTAGGCAGAGAGGCAGGCAGAGAGAGAGAGGGGGAAGCAGGCTCCCCGCTGAGTGGAGAGCTCGATGCGGGGTGATCCCAGGACCCTGAGACTATGACCTGAGCCGAAGGCAGAGGCTTTAACCCACTGAGTCACCCAGGTGCCCCAGAAATAGGGTCTTTGCAGAGATCATGAGTCTGGGTAAAGTGAGCTCATACTGGATCCAGGGGAAGAAGGCCACATGAAGATCTTCAGAAGAGATACTCAAAAAGGGAGTATGTGTGACAATGGAGGCAGAGGTTGGAGTCCCACTGCCACAAACAAGCCAAGAAGCTCCAAGGATTGTTGGCAGCCACCAGAATCTAGCAAGAAGCAAAGAAGGATCCTCCCTCTAGAGCCTTCGGATGGGGCATGGCCCTGCCAACACCTTGTTTCAGACTTCTAGCCTCCAGAACTGTGAACGGATAAATGTGTATTTTAAGCCCCCAAGTCCGTGGTGATTTGTTCCAGCAGCCAGAGGTGGGAGCACGCCTAAAGATGGGGTGCAGAAGATGGGCATTGGAAAAGCCCTGAGCGTTCCATTCTCTTAGCACAGTCTCTTCGCACAACTTGGGCTTCCCAGGTGGGGACATCGAGGCTTAAGTGGCTTGCTCAAAGGGAGACAGTAAGTCAGGAGGATAAAAGGGACCAGAAAGCAAGACTGCCGCTGCCCCCTGAGCGGAGCCCTCTGGGGAGGTAGACCGCTCTACTCACCCTAGTGCTGGTGAATATGTTCACTGCAGAGGCAGACTTGATCTCCTTCATTCTGGAGATGGGTTGACTGAGCTCCAGCCCCAGGCAGCTGAGAAGGCTCGAGCGCCTCAGGTCGGGTGCAGATGTGTACCGCCTTGCGGCTATAGGCTTGCAAGGAGGAGGGCTGGCCCCTTCTGTGGGGGTCTCCTGGCCAGGGCTGCTCTCTGTCTCATCTGTCTTCACATCTCTGACACTCAGGAACAAGTTGGGGGTGCAAGGTGCCAACACCATAGGCTGGAGATGCTGGGAAGGAGGAAACCAAACACAGCCCGTGGGGACCCAGCTCTGTCCACTTCCAGATTCCTCTGCACCAAGTGTTGGTGCCAAGGAGAGGAGGAGGAGAAGGAAAGCAATCGGTATCAAAGTCTCTCTAATCCGAGGTTCTTATCCCGGGGTGCAGGGACTCCTAGAGGCTCTTAGACAGTTTCACGTGATCTTTGAGCCACTTAAAATTGCAGTTTTAGAACTGTATCTTTGTATACTTTATGGCAAGAGAGTATCACAGCTTTTTTTTCATCAGTTTCTTGAAGGACCTATGACCCTGGCAAAGTTACAAAATACAAAAAAAAAAAAGACTAACAATATCCTGCTGTCATCCAGTCCCTTCAGGGGAGGGTTCGAGAAAAAGGAAATGGACCAAAAAGTCAACTGAGTCTTTCCACTGAGCTGGAAGACAGTGAAGCAGAAAAGGGCAATCCAAAGATTCAGACTATAAGACGACGGGGCAGCTGGCCCCCCATCCAGGGCTGGCCCACGCTTCGAGCAGAGAGCAGGCTGGAAGGTCCCAGCCATGGTCCCTCTCGCCATGTCATGGTGAGGGTCCAGCCTCCCTGAAACCCTTCTCTGTGGCGCCCTTTCTCAGCTGCGCCCCTGGCCTGCTCGAGGGGGCACTCCAACCCCAAGTGGTCCTAGTGCCCACTCCCTACGTGGGGGATGGTGCTCAGCCTCGTAGCTGCTTTTGTTCCCACCGGAGGAGACAAGCAGGACAGAGCAGCGAGAGTCCTCTGAAGGATGCCGAGCTCCTAGTGACTTCCAGGCTCCCCCTCCGGTGGCCCAGCCCTCCGGCAGCCCCATTGGTTCAGTGCGTCAGGGCTCTGAGCAGTGGTCTCCTGAGCACCCCCCCGCGGAGCGGCCCCAGCCGGGGCAGGGTGCCGGGCACACACGCCCCCCTCCCAGCTGGATTTACTTGTTTGAAGGTGAAGGTGGCGGCCTGGGGTTTCTGCTGGGATTTCTGTCGGCACCGCTTCTTGCCCCTCGCTTGCTCGCCTGCCGACTCCCCCTGCATCTCCAACTTCTTCTCCTTCGTTTGGAAGAACTTTTTCTCCTGTTTCAGCCTCAGGTCCTGGATCAGCTGCCTGTCCAGGAGGAACAGGGAGGGTCGTGGAGGTTAGGGATGGGCTGCAAAAGTGGGCACTCTCTCTGAGGGGTGGTTGACACTTGGCAAAGAATGCCGTATCGTCACCCCCGCCCCGTGCGTCCAGTTTGCACAAATGATCGCAGGGCCCCGAGCAGGAGGTGGAGGGGACCGCCGCGCCTCCCCCCACACCATTGCCAGTCTGGGGAATAGCATCCAAGGAGTGGTGCAAAGTCAGGGGCTCTCCCCGGCTCCTCCACCTTCTCTCTGTCCCTGCTTCCCAGCCAACCAAATCCCACGCGTGGCAAGGGCGAGGAAGAGGGTCTGGGTAGGGGGCGAAACCGAGGGACCCCTACATTGGACCACTTTATATCCCGGGCCTCTCTGGCCAGTGATGTAGTGAGAATAACACAGTCACGTGGGTCAGGAAGTGGGAATCCCAATTCCTCTTTTGTCATCGCCCGCTCTATGACCCCCTCTGTGCTCTGACCTCCCTGTCCATAAAACGCGGTGATGGGTAGGGACGGACTGGACAGGATGAGTCCCTTCCAGTGCTTAGATTTCAAGCCTCCATGAATCCAGGAGGTAGCTCCCTGGGAATTCTGGAGAAGGGTGAAGGCGCCGGTCTAGGGAGTGAATTTCTAGAAATAGCTACATACCTACTGAACACCCGACACCAAGGAATCCTATGATTCCTGGTCCTCGTGAGACTAAAGCAAATGTTCCCCTGGCAACTTCTAGGCTGGGGATTGAAGCTCAAAGACCCTCCTCACCATCCCAGAAGGTCAAGCACGACCGAACCCGTCCCAACACCCGCCCACTTGACCTGGAGCCTTCCTACCGGGCATACATCTCCCGAGCCCTGGAGGTAACAGTATTCTGGAAGAGGGAGTTGTTGTCCTGGAAAAACTTCTCATACTTCTCCGAATTCAGAGTAGGATAAATCAGGCGGAACCCCCCACGATTCTCCTGCTCATACTTCTCAGTTTTCTCCAACTGCACGGCCTGGAAGCCCTTGACTTCCTCCATCCTGTGAGGGAACAGAACGAGGGGCTGCCGCAGATTTTCTTGGGCCTGGAACGGACGCACCAAGCTGGATGCCCCATGGGGCCGGGGTGAGGCCTTGCGCCCAACATCGGTCAACCCACATTGGCTAAATAAACGTGTGAACTTTTCCCTGAAAGGCGATTCCAGCCCTCTCGGGACAGCCAACGTCCTGAGGCACGGAAAGCTGGACAGAGCGGTCTTTCCGACAGCTCACCAGACTCTCCTCACACAAAAACCTGTGTCCCCTTGGCTCAGTTCTGAGGAGGCAGCCCCTCGCCACCTCCCCCGTTCGCAGCCCTTACGGCCCGCCTCTGGAGAGCGGCAGCTTGTTTAGCTAAATTTGAGGGCTCCTTGGATGCGCTTTTATGAGCTGTGATGATCTCATTCTCCCTCACAGCCCCTCAGGGAGGTGGAGGTCAGGGAGGGAGGAATGATAAACCCCTTTCACAGCAGGGAAACCCAGAGCACTGAGCTACCCGGGGCCAAGTCACAACCAAGAGAACGACTCAGGGGAGGGCCCCAGCTCCTCCCCAGTGGATGCTAGCTCTTCCTGGAGATGTGGGGAGAGAGCTGGCGCAGCGGAAGCCATTCTGGAATCCTGAAGAGCACACCCGCTGTGCTCCGGCCCGGCCCTGCCCCTTCCCATAGAGGGGACCTGGCGCACAAGTCAGTTCCCCTTCCAGAAGCCTGACTCCTTAGCTCCAGCGACAGGACCGCACAATTCGGCCCGTGACCCACCCGCCTGGGAGGGAAGACAGAGAGCACAGGCAAAAGTGCTCGGATAATCCTAGTGTCCTCCCAACACAGATGCTACCACCCCAGTTCTCAAAGCTCCGTCCCCAAGAATCAGCAGGCTCTGCTCGTGGGCGCACGGCGGCTGCTGTGGGATCTGAGAGGCGACAAAGGCGTGTCCTCGGCCGGGCTCGGGGTCTTCACACACTAGATCACTCCGCAGAACCCAGGCCCCAGTTTACAGGGAAATGCTACCAGGCAGGGAGCAGGGCACGCTCGCTCCTGCCAACCCAGGGACGGGGTTAGGTCAGACTTATGTGTCTTTCCGTAAAAATAAAGCAATAGTTTTATTCTTTGACTGGTAATCCCTGAATCTTCATGTTACATTAGTAAACTCATATCCGTGATGTATAGTTCTGTCTATGACTTAATCTGCTATTTTTAGGTACCAAAGAAAAGGCTCACAGACCAACTGTACAAGCTGCCACATTCCAGGGCACCTGGGTGGCTTAGTCGTTAAGCATCTGCCTTCGGCTCAGGTCATGATCTCGGGGTCCTGGGATCGAGCCCCGCCTCGGGCTCCCTGCTCGGCGGGAAGCCTGCTTCTCCATCAGCCCCTTGCCCTGCTTGTGTTCCCCCTCTCTCTCAACTAAATAAATAAAATCTTTTAAAAAAACGTTTTTTCTTGTGATGAGCACTTTTAAGATCTTAGCAACTTGCAAATATGCGGCACCTCCTTACTAACTATAGTCACCGTGCCCTATGTTATCTCCCCATGAATTATTGCTTTTATAACTGGAAGTTTCTACCTCTTAACCCCCTTCACTCATTTTGCCCACTCCCCCTCACCCCAGGCAAGACTCATCACCACCTCTAATACACACTATTGTGCCATATTGTGTTCACTATGATGTACCTTTTATTACACACTATCTCATTTAATTCCACCTTATAGATCTCCAGCCCCATTTCACAGAAAGAACACTGAGGCTCAGAGGAGAGACACACAGGCCACATAACTAGCAGGTTGTCGAGGACCAGGACAGGCCAGTCTTACTGGGGGGCAAGGAAGTCATAGAGAATGGGGTCCCAGGGTGCGGGGGGCACCTCTGTACCTAGTCTCCCGAGAACGACATTGCTGCCGGAATCGCCCCCGTTGTCTCTCCTCCTCCAAGACTTTCTTTTTGTCACAGTTTCCCAGGTTGATCAGGACCAAGGTGTCATAGAGCAGACTGTCTTTCACCTCTTTATCCAGCCAGGAGTCGGTGGAGAAACTCGGAGAGTGGTTAACCTGTGAAGGCAGCCGGGCGTCGGGCTGTCCAGCGTGGAAGTGGGGAGCGAGGCCCACACGCAACCTCCAGGGAGCTCCCTGAGCCCAGCGTGGGGCCCTGACTACCAGATGGGGGGTGGGGGGGAGGGAGAAGGAGTCTGGCCCGGAGCCACGGTGAGGAGAGAAGGAAGCAGAACATTCTCTAGAGGGAAGGGCGCCGTCTAAAGGACCGGGCCGAGAGTCGGGAAGAAACCAGAGTGATGCTTTCGGGACCCTCACCAGGACTGAGGGGGAGGCAGGTGGGAGGAAGGAAAGGCCTCATTCTTGCTCACGGAAAAGTCCAGGTCATTTAGACGCACTCTGTAACCTTTGAAGGTTTCTAGCAGTTTCTGAAGGCCTGTGCCCCGGGGCCAATTCCGCTTTTTGGGGTAAGAGCTCCAAACAGCCATATTCTCCTTCCCTCCTATACCTGGGAACAGGGGCTGGGAATGGAGGAAAGGCAAACCCCTAGCCCCTGGGGCTTAGCACCCGGCTCCTTCCCATCTCCTATAATGCAAGACCAAAGGGCCCCCCGAGGGCTGCTGAGCTCAGGTGTGATGGGGAAGAGAGAAGTGCACCAGATGCTTTTCTTCCTTCTTCATCCACCCTGCCACGGGTCTGGGGGAGGCAGGAAACTCCCCGAGCGGCTCCCCGCTCATTCCCTTGGCCACAGACACCAGGACCTGAGTGACCCAAGCCCCTGAGAGCCAGGCCTGGCAGCTCCTGTCTGATCTTGAACATCACCACCCAGCTTTGCAGAAGAACACCCCCTTTCTGGGAGACAATTCTGCGACCAAAAAAATCAAGTGTCTTTAGAGTCTTTCTGTGCCTGAGATGGAAGTTTCCAGGTCTGGGTGGACCTCAAGAGGGCACAAGGAGCTCTCTAATTCCCGGCCATCTACCCCCCTCTGGTGGCCACTTCTCAGCTCAGGGACGATCCCCAGGCAGCCAGCACCGCCGGATGAATGGGCCTGGCCAGGAAGTTGATTAAAATGAAGGGGCCTGGCCAGGAAGCTGATTAAAATGACCCGACCGAACCAGGGATGAAGGGATGAGCCTGACCCCGGCTGACCCCAGGAACGGCAGCCAGTTTTCACCCCTCGCCCAAACCCCTCTACCTCCAGCAGCCAGGGCTTGAGTTTGTGGTCCAACAAGATGTCGAAGCCCAGGATTTCAAAGCAGGCGCTGTTGAGTGTGTGGTTGGGGAAGCAGGTGTGGTAGTTATGCTTGATGATGGGGTGGGCGGAGATGATCGTCTTGATGATGACGTCCTCGATGTCCCTCCAGATGTGCTCCACATTGTAGCCGTGGGTCTCCATGTACACGTTGAAGGTGGAGAGCTTCCTGGAAGGAAACCACAGGCCATGAGGTGAGGCAGCCAACCTTCTGGTCATCTAAGGCCGTCTCCTGCTGGAAATCAGAAACTTCTGGAGAAGTCAAGACCCCAGAGGTAATGGGGGACAGACATCCGGGACCCAGGGTGACATCGAGGGCTGTGTCAGCTCAGGAGGGGCCCGCCAGGACTACAAGGCCACAGTCCTCAAGCCTCCACAGCCTGGAAGTGGGTGCAGATAATGACATAGAAGACCTAGCTCAGGCACAGTCACTGGGACCCAGAAAGCATGCGGGAAGATGGGGGAGGGGACTGGGTATTCCGGGGGGAAAGTTTAATGGGTGAATAAAAAATATTAAAAAAAAAAAAAACGGGTGCCTGAGTGGCTCAGTGGGTTAAAGCCTCTGCCTGCTTCCCCCTCTCTCTTTGCCTGCTTGTGATCTCTCTCTGTCAGATTAATAAGATCTTTTTTTTTTTTAATTTGACAGAGAGAGATCACAAGTAGGGAGAGAGGCAGGCAGAGAGAGAGGGAGAAGCAGGCTTCCTGCTGAGCAGAGAGCCCGACGTGGGGCTCAACCCCAGGATCCCAAAATCATGACCTGAGCCGAAGGCAGAGGCTTTAACCCACTGAGCCACCCAGGTGCCCCAAGAAATAAGGTCTTAAAAAAAAAAAATCCTACATCATGGTTTTGCTTTGATGGCAGATGGTTTCTAAACCTTTGGCGGTCATTAGAAACTCACAGGGAGCCTTTTAAGCTCACCAGTACCTGGGTCCCACCCCAGCCACCTGACGGGATTCCGGGGGGCACTAAAGACATGGAAACTTTGCTTGAGGACTATCCACAGAGAAAAGGCAGCCCAGGGGCATTGCCACAGATAGGGTTACCAACTGTCCCAGGCGAACCAGGACGGTCCCGGTTGTTTAGATAAAGATGTGGTGTATATCTGCAATGGAATGTTATGCAGCCATCCAAAAAATGAAATCTTACCGTTTGTAACCACGTGGATGGAACTAGAGGGTATTATGCTAAGCTAAATAAGCCAAGCAGAGAAAGACAATTATAGTATGATCTCACTCATATGTGGAATTTAAGAAACAAAACAGAGGGGCATAGGGAAGGAAGGGAAAAATAAAATAAGATGAAATCAGAGAGGGAGGCAAACCATAAGATGACTCTTAACTACAGGAAACAAACGGAGGGTTGCTGGAGGGTAAGAGGGTGGGGTGCTGGGTAACTGGGTGACAGGCATTCAGGGGGGCACGTGATGGAATGAGCACTGGGTGTTACATGCAACCGATGAAATGCTGACCTCTACCTCTGAAACTAATGTTACAGTATACATTAATTACTTGGACTTAAATAAAATAAAACTTTTAAAAAATTAAAAAAAAAAAAAAAAAGAACTGATGGGGCGCCTGGGTGGCTCAGTGGGTTGGAGCCTCCGCCTTCGTCTCAGGTCACGATCTCAGGATCCTGGGATTGAGCCCCGCATCAGGCTCTCTGCTCAGCGGGGAGCCTGCTTCCCCCTCTCTCTCTGCCTGCCTCTCTGCCTGTTTGTGATCTCTCTCTGCCAGATAAATAAATAAAATCTTAAAAAAAATTTTTTTTAAATTAAAAAATTTAAAAAAACCTGAAAGTCTCACATCCTGCGGAACCCCTCGGGCACAGGCACCCCGAGGTGGCCTGTCACCCTATTACAGAGATTGGAGGCTGTGTCCGGTTCGTGAGGAGACATCTGAAGGGATGGTCTGGCCAGCTCTGAGCTGGGCGCTACAGAGAGGAGGCAAACCTGAGGGTCTGGGAGACACAGACACACCCACTCACCGGCTCGCGCATGCGCACAGAGAGTTGAAATGGGAAGTGGGAAAGCGAGAGGAGAGGCAGGGGCGCGGAGAGTGAAGAGAATAAGATAAGAGATGTGGCTCACAAGGCAGTTCAAAGGGCTCCCTGGACCCCAGCCAGCGGAGCCCAAAAAGGAGGACAGAAGGGTGCACACTTGCTGAGGGCCTGCTGTATATGCAAAGCTCGGGAAACGGGAGAACCCCAAGAAGCTGCCCCCACTGTCACGCGAAGCCTAGGGACCATTTGGGGGGTCAACACACATAGAAACAACCGAGGGTGCGTTTATACAAATTAGCAAAGGCCACTTGGTACAGAGGCCCACTGCCTCGACCTGCCATCGTCAGGGAATAGAGTGTGGCACATACATGAATTTTCCAGATCGCTTGAAGCCAAGCCATTCAAGTGCAAAAATGAAATGTATTTAATTTACCTAATTGGGAAATAAATTTTCCCAAAATAGATCATACACTTCCCTGCCTTCTTATAACGGTCACTGCAAGTGATAACATAAGGTCTTCTTGATGACTCAGGCACATCATAAGGAACATACATTCCTGTAGAATTTCCTAATGCCCAGTGGTTAGCCAATTCAATTTAACACTTCGGCTGTGTGCCAGGCGCCCCGGAAGATGCCGAGGACCTGATCTCTGTCCCCAAGCGCTGCCAGATTTCCAGTTGTTCTGTCTTCCCCTTCACTGTTCCTGCTGAGGGTGCGGCTGGTGGGGGGTCTATTGGGGGGCGCAGTTGGCCTCACGCTGGGGACGGGGGATCTGGGGGCAGCTGAGACAGTCAGCATGAGAAGCAGATCACTGCAGGGCACCTGGGTGGCTCAGCCGTTAAGCGGCTGCCTTCAGGTCAGGTCACGATCCCAGGGTCCTGGGATTGAGCCCCACATCGGGCTCCTTGCTCATCAGGACGCCTGCTTCTCCCTCTCCTACTCCCCCTGCTTTTGTTCCCTCTCTCGCTATTTGCTGTGTCTTTCTGTCAAATAAATAAATAAAATATTAAAAAAAAAAAAAAAAAAGCAGGGACGCCTGGGTGCCTCAGTCATTAAGTGGCTGCCTTAGGCTCTCTGCTCGGCAGGAGGCCTGCTTCTCCCTCTCCCACTCCCCCTGCTTGTGTACCCTCTCTCGCTGTGTCTCTCTGTCAGATAAATAAAATCTTTAAAAAAAAAAAAAAAAAAGCAGCAGCAGATCACCACAGAAGACGGGGAAGAGGAAGAGGAAAGGTGAAGGGAAAAGGGAGGCACAGAAGGAAAGAAGGACTCTCCCCGGCCCATGGTAGGCGCCCGGGGCCACTCTAACCCTCAGGGAGCTTAAATACAATTGAGAACACGCAACAAACATGTGCACCAAGCCAAGAGCAGTTACAGGCTACATTGATGTTGACCAGAGGGCGTGGGAGTCCGAGATGGAGAGCTTCCTGTGGGTGATTTGATGCAGATCCCACAGGCTCGTCCTCAGAGATGGACCCTCAATTCCCTCATCTGATTAAGTAAGCAAATAGAGGCTCACAGAGAAGACGGGCTTCACAGCAGCTCTATGGCTGGACCGGGACGGAGAGCCAGATCAGAGAAGGCAACATGGAAGCCTAGCGAGCCAGAAGGGCCATCAAGGATGTTCTCCCATGTTTTCGGTTGGAGCTGAACAAAGATGGAGAAGTGGGAATGAGCAAGGCCTATATGCGGAATGTGAGCCAGTGTCCTGACGGAACAGCACGGAGGGGACGAGCATACAG
Source organism: Procyon lotor (assembly GCA_028646535.1). Lineage (NCBI taxonomy): Eukaryota > Metazoa > Chordata > Mammalia > Carnivora > Procyonidae > Procyon > Procyon lotor. The sequence goes on along the minus strand of CM053619.1, from coordinate 27,818,449 downwards.
CGCCGCCTAGTGGTGAAGGGTAGAGACTCGGGAATTTTCATGGCGGCTCTACCACCTCCTAGCTGTGGGACCTTGGGCAAGTCACTTAACCTCTTAGGCCTATTTCCTAATATGCAAAATCGTGCTGATGATAATAGAGTGCCATTGTGAGGATTAGAGGAGCTGAGGTGTGCATTTTCTTAGAACAGTGCCTGGCACCTAGCAAGTCCTTAACAAATAGAAGGCTGACTACCCGTGTCGTAGAACAAGGGAACGTGGTGTCTGGTCACATTACAGTAGACTGAGCAGAAGAGTTTGAACTTGACACTTTGGGCACCCGGGAGCCACACTGGTGTAGAAGTAACGAGCAGAGAAGTCCCCCATTACACGGAGGAGGTCTGTTCCAAGACCCCCAGAGGATGCCGGAACCCATCCATGGGTAGTACCCAACTCTACAGGTACTGGTTTTTCCTATACATATACATCTATAATAAAGGTGAATTTATGAATGGGGCACAGTAATCGATTTGCAATAATAACTAAAAGTAAAATAGAACAATTACAATACGCCATAATGAAAGTAATGTGAATGTCGTTTCTCTCTCTCTCTCTCTCTGGCTCTCAAAATAGCCTCCTGTGCTGTATGCGCCTTTCTTAGGAGGATGATGTGAGATGATGAGACGCCTCCCTGGTGAGAGGAATGAGGTAAATGGCGGAGGCCCGTGACGTAACGTTAGGCTACCATTGACCTTCTGACAATGCATCAGAAGGCAGACCGTCTGCCAGCGGACCTCAGTTAACCTTAGAAGGTGATACAAAACACAGAATATGGGCTACAGAATATTAACAGCGTCCCCCTGCATGGGGGTCTTTGCTTCTGAAGCCCATTCATACATGTCCTCTCAATAGGTCCTTGATGGCATGTCTGAGGTTGGCCAGCCAGGACGGTATGTTACTGGGTCTGGGTCTGGTGGAAAGGAAGGAGCACGAGGACGTCTGCAGGAGGAATGTTCAGTATTCAACAACAGAGATGACAACCAAACGCTCTAACCCTGCCGGAGGTTAAATGGAGGCCCTTAGGTTACATGCCTTCCGAAAGAGGAAAAATCACAGTAAACACCAGCAGTGTCTCTGCAGCGATCACGGGTCATCTGAGCCTCACAGTGACCCTAGGCGTGGTCAAGAATCAGGGGTTCAAAGAGGGGAAGAGACTGGCCCACGTGTGCTCACTGGTGAGAGTCAGGGCCAGGCCTCGGGCCTCAGGCCTCTCCTCGGGCCTCGCTGAGCACTGGCTCTCGGCTGAACTGGTGCCCACGGCCCGGGTGGGGAGCCGAGGAGGCGGGAAAGCTTCGGGCGCCCTCTGAAACAGGGGAGATGGCCCCTGCAAGCAAGCTTCAGCTGGTGGTTTTCCATTTGCTTTCTGGAACTCTGCCACCAGGGGAGTTGTGAAATTTCACGTGCCTCTCTGATGCTTTGAAGCCAAACAGACTGCATTTATCAGGCCTTTTGAAGCCCTGGGCAGGGGACAGAGCTACACCTTGCAATCCGACAGACCTCCCTTCTCCCCCAGCTCTTGCATTTATGGCCATGTGACCTTGGGCAGCTTAACCTCTCAGAGACTCAGTTTCCTCGTCTGTAAAATGGAGATGGTACCTAATTTGTAGTTCTGCCCCTACAAAGGGCAGATTGTGATGCCTCTGTTATAGCAGGGAGAAGATGCAATGGGGGAAAAAATGCGCAGAGCCCCCAGCACGGGCCCCTCAACACAGGAGGTCTTAGTACGTACTGCCTTGCCTTCCCCTCAGGCCCGGCCTGTGTTCACTTCCTCCAGTTCCCCCTTTTTCCTAAAACTCAAATGAGGCAGGATCAGACAATAACGTGAATGTGATAACTGGGAAGACACTCACACACTCGTCCCATTTCCCCCCTTCTGGGGAATCTCAAAGCCAGCTAGCCACGGTCAGGCCACACCAGGCATCGTGACCTATCATTTGAGAATGTCTGTTGGAGCAACAACCCGGGAAACCAGAGGCCAAAGGAACAATGATCCGATGTGTCCCTCTCCCTTGGCCGACTAGCAATTGATAAATCTATTGGTTTGGAAATGTCAGAAGGGCCCAGTATAACAGGTGTCAGTTTTGGGGTGTGTGTGTGTGTGTGTGTGTGTGTGTGTGTGTGTGTGTATCCGGCTGGGGATGTTTATCTCTCCTCCTCCCAACCTCCTAGGGTTTACGAGGTAGCCTTCTTTTAATGATTAACAGCCAGAGAGCAGAGAATAAGGAGGCAAAGAAGGATTTGCTGAGCCCATGTGACCCAAGATGGAAACACTGATGCAGACAGACCAGCTGGGTCTGAGCTCTGAGCCTGGCAGGGCAAGAAGATAGAAGCGAGGCAGCCTCCTTACCTCTTGCTTCCGGTGTGAGCATCTCGAATGAAATTGGAACTGTGCTTATTAATGGAATAATTAGTCAGGTGCATGCAGATATCATCCTGGGGAAAGAGACACAAGTCTGTGGGGTCAGGAGGTAGGGCAGGCCTCCTGCTGCTTCTTCGTGCCCTCCCCTGTGGCCCCTGGGGCTTAAAGAGATGGAAGAGAGGGACCGTCTTGGGGCTTACTTAAACTGGTAAAACAGAGGGAGGAATGTGGTAGCCTTCAGCCTGGGCTAGAAGAGAGTCTAGCTACTCCTGAGATTGGGTGGCTCACTGCCTGAGGGACATTTCAGGAGTCCGGGGTGGGGGTGGTGTCAAAAAGTGCAGGATGCCGGTGGGGGAGAGAGGGGGGCTCGCCCATGACCTTTTCTCCTCAAGCACCAGAGATCGGGGGCACTGGCTTTGCACTAGGGAGATCTGGCCACGAGTCCACAGTCTTATCTCTTCCCAGTTCTGTGACCTTGGACAAGGTCCTTAAACTCTGAGTTTTCATTTCCTCATTTGTAAATTGGAGATGATAATCTGTTTCTGAGGGCTCCTAAGAGGGCTAAAGGAAGGGATGTCCGCACGTCCGCAACTTGGCACATAGTGAGTGTTCAACAAATGACGGCCATATCCACAGTGCCTGGATGTGCCTGGATGTGGCCGCCATTTGTTGAACACTTACTATGTGGACAGAACTGGGATTTGTCATCCTGCCCAGGAAGAGGGGGCAGGGCCCGTCCCCAGAGCTCACCAGGTTGTCTGGGTTGGGGTGGGAGTAGGAGGTGGTGGCGAAGCGTGCTAGTCCTTCGTTGTATGCAAAAATCCTGAGAGGGTCACAGGAGGTCATCAGCACATAAATCCGTAGGTCGAACTTGAACCCGTCAATGATAAAGGGCTTCGAGGAGGGAAGAGAAGTCACGTAAGTCTCAGAGGAGAGAGTCAGACTTGAAGATTAGTGCCTGGAACTACAGACTGAGGGCTGGGCTGGGGTCAGGGAGGAAGACCAGGGGGCTTGACCTGCTGGAGTCGCTAACCCTCACTGTCCCTCAGTTTCCTACGGCACAAGTAACCAACTCCCAGAGATCTCCGGGCAACCAAGCAAAGTAACATTAAAAAGTTCTGTGATGGGGCGCCTGGGTGGCTGTGTGGGTGAAGCATCTGCCCTCAGCTCAGATCATGATGCCAGGGTCCTGGGATCGAGTCCCGCCTTGGGCTCCCTGCTCAACAGGGAGCCTCCTTCTCCCTCTCCCTCTGCTCCCCCTGCTCGTGCGCTCTTTCTCTTTCTCTCAAATAATAAAAGAAAATCTTTTTTAAAAAATTATAAGTCCCATGATGAAGGACATGTTGGCACCCTCTAGGGCTATGTTACATGGCAGTTCGGCAAGAGTCCTTCCTGCAATGCTAACCAGTCCTTCCCAGTCCACGCACACTTCTGGAGGGCTCCCTCCCTGCGATGGGCTCTGCCACTGTGACCTCTGACCTCCGGCCACAGAGCAAACCCGGATACCATGATCCCTTCAGGACTACTGCCCTCTCCCAAATGAAGTGGGGCATCCGCAGAACAAAGGTGTCCTCCAGCTGCCATCTGTTAGAGGCGACAGGCCCAGCCGAGTAAGGCCAGACCAGCCATAAGGGTACAAGGGCGAGGGGTGCCTGGGTGGCTCAGTGGGGTTAAAGCCTCTGCCTTCGGCTCAGGTCATGATCTCAGGGTCCTGGGATCAAGCCCCGCATTGGGCTCTCTGCTCAGCGGGGAGCCTGCTTCCCCCTCTCTCTCTGCCTGCCTCTCTGCCTGCTTGTGATCTCTCTCTCTGTGTCAAATAAATAAATAAAATTAAAAAAAAAAAAGGGTACAAGGGCGAGGGAAGCTCTGGGCCAGACACATGTCACATCCCTGGTCAGAAGGCCTAGTCTGACAGCTTTCAAGGCTGAAGACAGGGCACAGCTTTGCCCCTGTCACCTGCCTCAATTTCCATAGTGTGGCGGAGCTAGAAGGTTGCTGTGGGTGAGGAAGAAGTACCTTTGAAATATAGAGTTGACAGATCATGTCCTCGCCTGGCTTGATATCTTTCACCGTCCGGGTGATGAATATACCTCTCCCTTGGCAGCCCGAATCTGGCTTACAAATGTAGGTCTTGTTTTTTCTCGACCTGCTGTAGTTCTGCAAATCCCCCCAGCTACCAGAGCAGCAGGGAGGGAATGAGAGACACCTTTAGCAGGGGGAGCAGTGAAGAGGAACACTAGGTCTTTATTAAAACAAAAAAACAAAAACAAAAGCAACAACAACAACAAGAAAAACCACTAAAGCTATCTAATGCGACAAAGCTCCAGAGTCGACAGACGCGTGTCCTGAGACCTGGCAACAGGGGAGACAGCCATGCACGCCCACACGTGGCGGAGAGAGGGTGGGCTTCGGAGGGAACTCGGGCCTGGATTTAAAACCAGGTGACACCGCTCACCAGGCGTGTAACCCTGTGCAAGGACTTGACCTCTTTAAGCCTCAATTCCATCATCTACCCAGTAAGGGTAAGGACCCCTATCTTGTACGGTGGCTGATTACGTGACAGAATGTGGGCAAGGTTCAGATACACGTGGGTATGCCCCACAAAGGTAGTTGTGATCCAAGGATTTTGACTTTCTGGGTTTGCGGATAGGAGGTGTGCAGTTCTGCATGTGGCTCCAGGCCTGACAGGTGGTATGACCCGCCGAGTGAGTGCCCACCTGTGTCTCTTCCCCTACTGTAGGCCTCAGCCCTTCCCCGGAAACACCTCCACTCCAGCCAGGGTATCAGAGCGCAACTACTCTCCTTGAACACACTCTGAAGAACCGATCTTCAGAAGAAAGAAACCAGTGTAATGCATTCGAAATCTCAGTCTTACTACACTTCTTGTTTTGCATTTCAACTCATTGGCGTGGTGACCGCTGGCCACGTCACTTCACTGAAGTGTTCCTCAGTGGCCACTGAAATCTGGAGGTGTCCGTGGGCCTGAAGGCAAACATGTTTCCTTCTAAGCTGCTACTAAGTCCTAAAAGTTGTTCCGGACAGGATAGGGAAGTCTGGGGATCCTGGAGCTCTTGGTTTGAAAAGCATTGGGTGTAGAGGGGAGAGTGGGATTCTCGCCGTGTGAACAGAATACCAAAGGCAATACCTCTCTGGCCCCTTGTCCTCATCCCAAAGACCAGACCCGGGTCACGTTCGTATCATCTGACATTTGCTCTGTTTCTTGGTGGTGTGGTCCAGAGAATTTTGCGTACTAAGCCTGGATGCCCAGTTTTAAGATGGATAAAGTGAGACAGGAGACAGGGCTGCCATCCACGATCCTGCCAGGGACCGGAGGTCAGGCGTCCCTCCCTGCTCCTAATCTGGGCACCAACCACTATCTCACTCCCTCCACAAGTGCTCACGGTCCTTAAAAATTCAGAAACCGCACAGTTAAATGGTTGGAACAAGTTCAAAATCAACAGCTTTCAGGGTCAGAACAAATTCTCGTCCCAACTGCAGGTGCAGGTTCCGAGGCACCCAGCCCTGAAACGTCGTCTCATTTTTTTTATAGCAGAGCTTCGTGTTCTGTTCTCAACCTTGGACACACCCTTTATCCCTTCTCTTCCTGAAAGGGAGAGAGAGAGATGGGAGATCTTTTGGAAGGGAGAGCAGCACTGGGGAATCGGGAGCGAGAGGGAAATGTAAACGGGGGGCGGGTAGGGTGGAAGGGAACACAGGTGGGCACTCACTCGGCGGGAAGACACCAGGTCCGAGGGAAAAAGTGGAAGTCCTTAGGGAACAACTTTAACATGCGGCTCATATTCCTGGCCAGCAAGTCCTTGCGGCAGATTTCACTCATCCCCGGGAAGTGATTGATTTTCTGCAAAGGAAGCCAGAATTCATGGACAATGGCGGCCACGGGAGTACCCATGAGACGCCCTCAGGGGACAGTCCTGGAATGGGGGGCCCACTGGATAGACACCACACTTATACTGAGGACCGGCTCTGCCCCAGATAGTACCTGATAACTTTTCATTTCCATCACCCTCTCCAGCGACACCGAGTAGTCCGTCCAGTAGACAGTCCAGTCATTGGTTTCCCCTCCCTCTCGGAGGCCATACCGCTGGGCAGCCCTACGCACTGCCATGGAGTTGGAAAAAGAAAGGCCCGTTAGCCCAGGGAGTCGGGGAGGAGCATGGGATGGGGAGGTCATGTTTCTCGGTGCTCTCAGACTCTCAGACCCAGTTTCTGGGTGCATGCTCTCAGCACACACTTCAGACCGCGTGCCGAAGAGAGACACCTCAGCTCCTTGAGACTGGAAGCCATCTTGCGTGGTCTGAACGCACCATTGCCAAGAAAGGAACATGAAGAGCTATTGAGGCCTAGGGCCGATACCCAGCGAACCCCACAGAAGGTTACCTGGGAAGAATGTTTTACCTGCCCTAACTTCCCCTTGCCAGGAAGTAGGCTTCTGGCTCTACTCCAAACACTAAGCACAGAACGTTCGGGGAATATAAACTAATCCTTAACATCAGCCAGAGCCAAGCTTAATTAGGAAGGTAAACTGACAGAGAAAAAAAAAAGTATACAATGCATTTTAAAACCACGTATATGCTATCGTGTCCTTCTTCCCCTGTCCCTGTTAGCACTGGTAACACAAACTCAAATGCCTTCAAGGGCCTGGGAAGGAAGAAGTGCCTACAGTGACCCAGGGGAGTCGGCACCAGCCTAAAACATTCAAGTTTGAAATCCTAGAATGACCACGCTGTTCTACAGTTCAATGTCGTCTTCAGCCTGTGGACTGCCAGACTCTAACTTGTGCTCTAACAAGGAGCAGCAGCTGCCTTCTCTACAATCAGATTCCCAATCACCCTACAGAGGAACTATAGAGAGCTGAAATACACACCACTGTGGCCAAAACCCATATTTCCTTGGAATGAGATCCCCAACTTCCTCAAATAGTTCATTGAGGAAGGAAACATCGGGATGTAGAGACACCCCCTTTTCATCCTCAAGAAGACACAAGAGTGACCCTTCCCAACCCTTTGGGGGTGATCCACTGGGTCCCCGCCGTGGATCCCTTGAATGTACGTAGGTGCTCACCGCTCTCATATCGGCAGGTGGAGAGATTGATCACCAATCATCTGGAAAAAGAGAAAAAGGAAAGCAAGACAGAGACAGACACACTTGCCAGAAGGGGTGGCCACCCCCAGAAGCATCTGGTCCCAGGCGGGGCTGCATGAGACCCATCCTGCCACACTAAGCCTGGTCTGACTAGCCTCCCCGACCGAAGACACAGATCCCAAGGGTGGCAGGGTGGCAGAAGACACGGACTGAACCAGTACCCTGCCCACGGAGGCAGAAATTCTGTAAAGCGGTTGTAACTAGTTCTGCCTCAGCTTCATACGGACATCATGACCTCCTCAATCCTTCAGGAACAGGAAGGGGAAAGCTTTTGGGCCAAATTACTTCATGGTCTCCCTCCTCTTGCCCCCTCACTAAAGGAAGTGGTGAGTTAGCAAGTGGATGAGCTTTCCAGCATCAGGGAGTCTGAGGAGTGATTCTCGGTCCCGGAGCAGAGCACGGTGTGATAGAAGAGTAAGTAGGACCCAGAATGCAGAAGCCACAGGCAGATCCTAAGAAGTCAGCGTCAGTTTCATTATTTTTAAAATGTACTAAGTCCCCAGGACAATAAGTACTTCCTCAAAACGAGGAAATTGTCTCTCCCCATGCCATTAAAAAAAAAAAAAAAAAAGCATTCTAAACACCAATAGAATGAAGAGTAGACAAGGTATGGTTTGAGATTACACACACCATTATTTGATTCTATAAAAGAGATCATCAGGGACGCCCGGGTTGGGGGTGGGCTCAGTCAGGTAAGTGTCTGCCTTCAGCTCGGGTCATGATCCCAGGGTCCTGGGATTGATTCCTGCATTGGGGAAGGGGGGGGCCGCTTGCTCAGCCGGGAGCCTGCTTCTCCCTCTGCCTGCCACCCCCCTGCTTATGCGCTCTCTCTGATAAATAAATAAACAAACAAATAAAATCTTTAAAAAAATCAGTGAATCAAACAGATCCCCAGGTGGATTCTTCTCCTAGGAAATGAAGACAGATGTCTCTTTAACCTTTCATTAGTGGCCAAGGCCCCCTCCCCTCCAGGTCCTTCCTGCTTCCAACAACATGGATCCCCATTCCCCATCTTTCAGTCCTAACCTCTTTTTCTTCCTCTTCTTCTTGCCTTGCTGCTGAGCGTTCTGAAGCCCCTCTTGCCCCCCACCGTTCTCGCTCACGAAAGCCAGGGTGATGATTTCTTTCGGATCTTCCTGGGAACTGTCCTCACGCTCTTCTGAGTCTGCCCCTTCCTCGCCTTCCAAAGGCAGGCACTGGAGCATCTCCCCAGCCTGGGAGGAGGCTCTGGGGAAATCCCTGAGCACCCTGCGGGGAGAGCAAAGGGAGCGGCAATTACTGGATCCGCCTGCAGGGGGACCCCCTTCCTTGCTCATGTGGGTGGTAGACCCACTCGGAGACCAGGCACGGATTGCCCTTTAGAAGATGCCACCCCACCTCCACAGTTGGTACAAGCTCAGGGAGAGAGCTGATTCCACCTTTCGCCCTTGGGGACTCTGACCTTGGGGACTCACTCAGCCAACCCTGGCTCTGGCTTTTCCCCTCCTGGGATTTTTAGGAGCGGGCTGAGATGCTATGCATGGCACCAGCTAGTAAACAATCTTATTAAAGTGAGCGAGTGTCTGGAGACAGCCTCAGAACCAAGCCCTAAGCCTTCCCAACTGAGGGAGTGAGTCCCACTGGGTGCAGATGGGGTGCTCTGAGGAGGTCTGTTAACTGTTTCAACGCTACACGGAACCTCCCGTGCCCGACCGGCTGCTGATGGTGAAGGCAGCGGTAGCTCATGGGGTTCAAGGTCACTGCGTAGCTGACTGAACACAGTTCGAGCCCAGGGCCAGACGGAGACCTTCAGAGATCTCACCCACAGAAAAGGGGCAGGAGTCTCCCGCACCGTGAAATTCAACACAAAAACAAGACCAGATGGCAAAATACCAATAAGGAGGTCCAGCAAAGTTCTTGTCCCTCCCCCATTTTCATGATGACTTCTTGGTTGTTTGCTTGAAATTTCAAATATCAAATTCTTTGCATGGTTTTTCATGCCCCTGCTTCAGTAATCCTTAGGAAAGTGCTTCCTGTGCCTTTGGGTAACCCAGAACAGCCCAGATCTGATGAACTCTATCGTCTCTTTCACGTCCAAGGCTTCTATGACCACATAAGCCAACTTTCTGGGGCTCCTCCTCCTCTTTACCTCCCAAACCCTGCCAACCTCCTCACCATGGCAACCCCTGTCCTTTGATGCCCTTTGCCACTCACTACCTGCTCTTCCGTCAACTCTTCGCTTTTAAAAAAAGATAGTGATACCTTTATGATAATTTATTATTATGAAATCATAAAACAACCAAGGGAGTTTAGAAAAGGATAGGGCGGGAAGTCACCTATGGCTTTTCTACCCTGGAAGAGCAACTTGGCCCCTTCTGCATATTCTATTTGAGTCTCAATTTCTAAGCATAATGATTCTGCTCTGATTGTAACAATAACATGGAAACCATTTTATACCTGCTTCCCTCCACACTTAGTATCGTATCAGAAACATCCTTTTGATGGTGACAAAGTTGACAAGTTTCCAGGGTTTAAGGGCTGTGTAATAACATCCCAGTGAAAGAATGTGTCTGAATTTAATCGACCATTGCCCTATTGCTGGCAATGTAAGTTGCTTCCAATTTTGCTATTACAGTAATAGCTCTGAAATGCGCAATTTCGTGTACAGAAGGCCTTTTACTTCTTGAGGGTTCTTTTTCTTTTTTTTTTTTATTTTTCTTAAGATATATATCCAGAACCAGGATTACTAGGTTAATGTAAAAATTATATAGCTTCTGGTTTTATCTATCTATCTATCTATCTATCTATCTATCTATCTATCTATCTATCTAATCTATCTTATTTATATCACCATATTGTTTCCCAGAAGGACTCCGACAATTTGGATTACCACTAGCGATACATGAGCCCAACAGGCTCCCACACGATCTCACGGAAATCACATTTCCTCTGTACCCACACTTGCTAATTCTCGCCAACTTTTTGTACCTCATGGGCCATGTTTTTAATGTTACTGTACCCTACTGCAACTCTGTCCCTTTCCCAAACCCAAATTGGGGAGTAGAGGGCTCTAACTTGGAAGCTACCTAGAAATAATAATAAGCCCTTATATGAGTGTACTTCTTTATATTTTCCCAAGAGTTATCCCCTGCACCGTCACACTGAACGCTCACCGCCATCGCCAAGAGGAAGGGCAGCCAGGGATCACCACGGGTTTCTCTCTCACTGAAGAGGGCTGCCACTTACAGCCAAGCCCCTTTATGGTGACACCGGAGCAGAGGGGAGAAAGAGTTGCGCGCGGCACAACGAACCAATGACACCTGGGCCTTGTGAGTCTGTTTCCCAGCGAGCAGGCACGTTCTCATTCAAGAGGACTCAGGTGCCTGAGACCTTGACCTTGAGCTGTTCCTTTGATTCCAGGTCAACAGCCGTGTCCACTCCCCTAGCCCTCCACCAGCGGCTTCTATTTACCAAGCCCTGAAGGAGTGGTTCCGTTTACCTAAGGGTTAATGTTAACTGGAGGAGAGAACACTGACCCTGAACTGGGCCTCTGGAGTTGCGAGTTGTCTCTGCTCTTTTTTGAGTCCTTGCCCAAGTGGTAAGAACACGTCATGGTGGCTGCTGCCTATCTGCTGCAAAGAGAAAAACAACAGCAGCAGCAAAAGGGTCAGATTCTGTGGACTCTTGCACGACGAGAGGGCCCCGGACACATGGACCAAGGAGCTGAGCCCACGTACTTCTAAAGGACCTGGTCGCCGCGGCGTACTTACCTCCCTCCCCCTGGATTCTGGGCTATCCATGACATGAGAGCCACTTGGATGGTACCTGCGCCATCCAAGGCGCAAGATGGTAGAGAGAAATCAATGCCACGTGCGTCTGTTTTGGCTTTGCCTTTGGCCCCCTAGCTTTCTCTTCCCCCAGTCCTCTTGTTCCTGTCTCATCCCCAACGCTAAATCCCCGCTGACTTCTCTCCAAGGCTCCTGACAGGGAATATCTGTCCCCAGGTTTGCTGGGGTGGCAGTTGGGGGGCTGAGTGGGGGGGTTGCGGGACTGGGTCCCCAGAAATGTTCACTTGGCCCGCCACCGTGTGTCCTTGTGATAGTTTTAAAGAGAAGTAGTTGCCAATAACCAGACAATGTAGATTTCTCATAAAAATCCAGATTTCCATTTCTTTTGGGAAAGTAGGGCCCCACTGCTTCATGCCAGCAATCCACCCGAGCCAAGTCCTGGTTCCCTCTTTAGGTAATTTGCAGTCTGTCCCAGTCCCGTCCCGATGGTCTCCCGGATACTGGAGCCAAGCGACAGCTGTCTCAGGGCTATGGCTTTCCTTACAGTAGCATTAAGAGAGAGGAAACATTTTTGCATGCCCGGGTCACTTGTCTCCTTCAGGCCAGAGGCCCGGCCTCGTGGACCTCTGGTTTGAGCCGTCCTCCTTTAGCACGCCCCTGGCCCCCGAGCGGCAACAAGTTAAGGCAAAAACTGCTCCCCCCCCCCAAGCCCCCACGCCGAGCCTCTCAAGTCTCATTCGACTCCACCAGCCTTCTCTTTGCCAATCTCAGCAGCCAGTCCCTGCTAACCTGGGGGTCCCCACCTACTCTCCTGCCCAACAATCTCCTTGTCAAAAGCAGTCTTGCAGCCTTGAGGAATCAAAGGAGGAGAGGCAATACATTCTAAGGACAAGGTCTAAGGAGAATACAAAGGAGTGAAGGGGGGCTACCAGCTTCCCGAGCCATGCATACACTCCGGTGTAAGGGCCTCTGCAGTCAGAGAAGTGACTTTTATTTGTTTATTTATTTTTTAAAGTAGCTTCCATGCCCAATGTGGAGCCCGTTGTGGGGCCTGAACTCACGACCCTGCAATCAAGGCCTGAGCTGAGATCAAGAGTCAGACACTCGACCGACTGAGCCATCTCGGGGAAAGCATCTGATTCTTGATCTTAGCTCAGGGCTTAATCTCAGGGTCATGAGTTCAAGCCCCGTGTTGGGCCCCACACTGGCCGTAGAGCCTACTTAAAAAAAAAAGAATCAGATGCTCAACCAAATGGGCCGCCCAGACACCCCCAGAGATGTGACGTTAAATCACTTGTTAAGAGGCAGCTGAAGTTTCCCTCCATTTTACTGTGGCGTTTGATCTTGGATCTTCCAAGCCAGACAAAGCCAACCAAACCCTGGTTCGACAGCATGAAAATGTACTTCGTTGGCCACCAGAGGGAGGGAATGAGCCTTGGGATGACTTTCTGCAAACACCACCTAGATTATTTGGAAAATCTTGAAGGAGGGGCCATATCCCATTTCCGCTTCTGAAGGACTCCCCAAGTCAACCTCTCTTCTTACCCTTGGAGGTGCCACAGAGCATGGAAAATATTTAGAGTTTTCTTTTGCAAGGCTGAATTCAAATACAGGTGCCAAGAAACTGGAGGAAAGAATCATTTGGTGGTTAAGAACAGAACGTGGAGCATGTTTGAAGTTTTAACCGAGTTTGTTCATCCTGACCTTCAGAGCCTGGACCTCTCTTTCAGTCTGCAGCACTATATACGGCACCGAAGAGCTATGCTCCTGTGTCTGCTGGGGGCTTCCTTCTCTACTCTGGAATAATACATTTTCCTGCACCTCCTTGCTTTTTCATCTTTTGGTCCTCATTCCCCTACCAGAAACATCCCTCTGAAGGCTTCCAGTGGTCAGCTCTTGGAAAAGGTCAAAGTAGATGGGGGGAGAAAGTGTGGGGGTAAGACCCCTGGATCTTGCTTCCAGCTTTGCCTCTTTGTATGCCATAAGAAGCCAAGTAAGACCTCCTCCCTTATCTCCTATGTTTTTTAATTTTTTTTTAAAGATTTTTTATTTATTTGACAGAGAGGAGAGAGAGGGAACACAAGCAGAGGGAATGATAGTGGGAGAAGCAGGCTTCCCGCTGAGCAGGGAGCCCGATGCGGGGCTCGATCCCAGAACCCTGGGATCGTGACCTGAGCCAAAGGCAGACGCTCAAGGACTGAGCCACCCAGGCGCCCCTATTTTTTTTAATAGCTAACACACAATGTTACATTAGTTTCAGGCGTACCCTCATTCCCTGTCTTTTCTGTGATTATAAGACCACCAGGAAGATAAAAACTTCACATCTAGAAAAGTGCTTTGAGCTTTGATGTAGGCAGGATAAATTCAGATGCTTTTTATGGACTTTTGGCTTTCCATTCTAGCCACCTTTGTATTTCAGAACAGGGACTGAATGGGTTCTTAGCAAGACATGGACTAGCCAGGGAGGGATAGGGGCACTCAATTGCTCAAGGGCTGGGCCAGTAAAAAGTGCTGAAAACGACTGGCCCCATTCCCTGGAAACACTAAGAATCTTGCTAACTCAGATGACATTTTTTATACTGCTAAAAACTGAGAGGAAGATGCAATTTACGGGGCAGGCTCATGTCCAGGCATTTTCTGCACAATAACTCAGTGTATCACCAGCAACGACCGATGGATCTGGATGCAGAGCCCAGCTCTACTCACTAGCAGGTGACTGTGGTAAGAAACTGAGCCTCTCTGTATCTCAGTCTCCTCATAAGTAAAATGAGGATGATAGAATCCATCTTTGGGGATTATTTTAAAGATTAAATGAGTTAATATTTACAATGCTTTTAAAGCAGTGCTTGGTTCAAAATAAAAGCTATATTGTAAAATAAAAATAGAACAGTAGGGTTGGTGCACCTATTAAATAACTTCTTGAAGTGCTTAGTAAACGTTAGCTTCCTTCCACATCCTCCCCAGATGTAAGTTACATTTTTCCTAGCATTCCAATCCCAAAGGAGAACATTCCTCAAGCCTAGAAGAATTCTCCTTCAGGAGATGAGAAATAAGGGCGCCTGGGCGTCAGTGGTTTAGCGTCTGCCTTCCGCTGGGGTCATATTCCCAGAGTCTTGGGTTGGAGCCCCCCCATCAAGCCCCCCATAGAGCCGCTCATGGAGTCCTGAATCGGGCTCCCCCATCTGCAGAAGTCTGCTTCTCCCTCTCCCTCTCCCATTCCCCTTGCTTGTGTTCCCTCTCTCCCTGTGTCTCTGTCAAAATAAAATAAAATAAAATAAGTAAAATAGGAGGTGAGAAATAATAACTGGAAGGGGGTGGCGGGCTGGAAAGGGGGGGTAGGATATTTGCAGACCGCTGCGCTGGCTATTCAAAACAGAAGTGTCTCTCTGGAAGATTTCTCCAAAGGAAGAAAGGTGATCAGGAGAAGGAACCAGTGATGGGGAAGGAGGAGGCAGAGAGAGTTTTGCGATTCCCAGGGATCCCTGGTATCTACGGAACAGCTCCCAGGACGCTGTTTGGGAAATCGAGGGAGGGGGCAGGAAGTGAGGGAAAGTGGGGACAGGAGGGAATATGGAGCTAGGAAGAGTTGGCGTGTGAGCAAGGTCTTGGCATCGGAGCCTTGAGGGTGAGAAAGGGAGCGAGGGTATTTAAGAGGCGAACTCGAGTATGGGGCTGGGAAGAGAGGAGCTACCCTTCCAAGGGAGGGCAGGGACCCGGGAGAGTTAGTGGCTCTGGCGGTAGAGCGCCACTCGGGAGGGCGGAGTGGGTAGCCCTGGGGAACTGGGCATCGAGGGGGACTTTAGGGGTATGACGGACCGGGTTTTCAGCCGGAAGACCCTAGGAGGCCACGATATGGGGCCAGCACCGGGTCTGGGGGGCTCTTACCCGCGATTCCTATTCCCCGGTCTTGCCCCGGCTCTGCTGCCGGTACCGCTCGCAACAACACCTGCGGGCCCCCTCCTCAAAAGATTAAGGAGACACGTTCCCATTGGCTGCCCGACAACCCGTAAACCCAACCTTCGCTCCTCCTAACTCAGGGTGCGCCCAGCCCTCATGTATTTGCATATAGGGCTTTCTAGGTCTTCGATTGGCCCCAGCGGTAGGCTGCCGTCCCACCCCCCTCCCTCCCGAGTCCAATTAACCGCCCCTGCTCTCTGAGGGGGCAGCGCCCGAGGTTGTCCCGGGAGACGCGGAGGACGCTTGGGCCGCGCACCCGGCGCTCGGGCCCCCCCCCCCCACCGCTAGCCCAGCGCGGGTCCCCGCCCTCCCTTGGCCCGCGCCGTCGGGGCGCCGTGCGCAGGCGCAGCTGGAGCCCCAGGGTCCAGAGGACTAGAACTGCCGCCGGCCTCGGATGCTGCAGCTGCAGCGGAGGGGAAGGCGGGTGGGTTTCACTGAGCGGGGCCTCTCGGTACTCAGGCCCTCGGGGGAGGGTAAATAGCTGAAACTAGGACCAGGGGGAAGCCCTGCAGAGAGCACCGTATTGAGACCCAGTTAAGACCCCAGGCATGTCATCGTGTCATCGAACCTCTGGACTTAGCTTCTCTAACAGTAAAGTAGCTAATCGCAAACCTGCCAGTGAACCGCTCGGGCTTCTTAAATCATGACATCTCAAAGAGTGGGGAGCCTGGCCGAAGAGAGAGGGCCGCCCAAGGGTCTGGGGTCTTGACTTCTCCCAGCGACATTTTGGCTGTCGTCTGCCAGGTCGGGAATCTGGATTCAAATCATTGTGGTTTCCTTCCGTCTTCACCTGTCTAAGCCCAGACCAACGCGTGCCAGGCTGCCTGCAGAGGATCGACAGCTGACAGACCTGGTTCTGCCTGGATTAGCTCGGGATTGGTGAAAAAAAGATCAATTTAAAATTCATGAACCACGGTGTTTTTAGGAAACTCTCTTAGGGATCGAGCCAAAGATTTTTTTTTTTTTTTAAGATTTTGTTTATTTACTTGACAGAGAGAGACACAGAGAGAAGAGAGGGAACACAAGCAGGGAGAGTGGGAGAGGGAGAAGCAGGCTTCCCACGGAGCAGGGAGCCCAATGCGGGGCTCAATCCCAGGACCCCAAAATCATGACCCGAGCTGAAGGCAGACACTTAAGGACTGAGCCACCCAGGCGCCTCTGAGCCAAAGATTCGTGTTGCCCATATCCATCCCTCTCGTTCTGGGGATTTCCAGATGCCTGGATTCCTGCTACCGGCATATACAATTACAAGGGCCAGCTGGCCCTCTCCCTCGTATACCCCCTAAACCCATGGGCAAATCTCCTGGCAGGCAGGCTCTATCCTGGAACACATGGACACTCCAAAAATTCTGTAAACAAGTCTCACCCAGAGGCCCATTTTGAAGCCCTAACTCCCACCCCTTAGAAAACTGATATCTACTAAACCTTTAGGCCTAGCTATTTGGACAGTTACTCACTACTGAGCGCTCTCCTATGCATAGAAACAAACTGTTACCTTTTGGACCCGAGTTAGAGGAAGTTTTCCTGCCAGTAGGGGACATTGCTCTTTTACCTGCTGATCTGCCCAGGCAGGTGAAGGCATGGCTTAGCCCCAAGCAGACAATGAAAATCTGCCTGAGGATGCTTAAATAGACCCTGGAGGGCCTGAGGTGGAACCAGCCATCCATCTGCCGCTCTTCCAGAAACCTCTCTGCCATTGTATCCTCTTCCTGGACCCTCTTCCCCCTTCCCTCCAGGTGGCCCTAGGCTGTCTTGCCCCGCCCCCTCTCCAGGGCCCAGGAGGCCCAGGTGACCGTGATCAACTAGCCCGGAGCAGATGCTTCCCTAGGACCAACTGTCCCAGCTCTCTTCCCCTCCCCCACCCCGCCTCTTTCTTTCCCCAGTGTCCTACCAATCTGCTCTGCCAAGCTCCTGCTTCGGTCTCGGGTCCCTCTGGAGCGATATTGTGATGGAAATGAGGGAAAGGATGCGGAAGGGAGCAGCAAAGATTTACAGCTTCTAGAGGGTTTCCATTAAAATCCCTGACAACTGGTTATTTATGAGAGGGTTGGCTGCAGTGGGAGTTAATAGGCCAGAGGCTGGCACCCCTGTCCTTTCAGGGGTGACGACAGGAACAAACACGGGGTGAACCATAGAGCTGCCCTCTATGCCCCGCGCTGGGCTAGAGGGAGAGCAAAGCAGGCTTCGACCCTGTCAGGGCCAGAGTGACAGCCAGGAATTCAGAAAGCATCAGTGATTTGTGCCAGGCAAACCCCAAACAGAAAAATCCCTGAAGCCCGGAGCACCTGGGGGTCGAGGTCGGTTAAGCGTCCGACTCTCGATTTGCACTCAGGTCATGATCTCAGGGTTGGGGGGTGGTTGGTCCTGAGATCAAACCCAGTGTGGGGCTTGGTGCTCAGTGGGGAGTCTGCCTGAGATTCTCTCTCCCTCTGCCCTTCCCCATTCCTCCACAAATAAATAAATAAATCGGAAAAAGGCAAAAAAAAAAAAAAAAACCTTAGGCAAACACCGACAGTTTTTCTGGGCTTGGGTGTGAAAGTTTGAAGGAGCGTGTTGGAGTCTCCCTTCCAGTAGTCAGAAAATTGGCACTGTGTGCCCTCCCTAGAGCTCAAGAGGCGAGAGTGTGCAAGGGGGACCTCAGACTTGTTTTCACTGTCTGTTTGCTCCGAAGGCACCTACCTGACTAACTAACAAGACAATAACACAATCCTCAGAATGTTGTTTGCTCTAAAGTTGACACACAGACTCTTTTTCTCAGCGTGGGACCCTTCCTCTAAGTTATTAATGGGGAAAACAAAGAGAGTCCGCTTCTGTCTGTGCCAAAGAAAGTCTTGGTGTGTGTACCAGGAATTGGATAGAGAGTGGAAACGAGACAAAAATTCTTAGAAGATCTTCTTTTCCATACCCCGTTTTGGGGTACTTCTGTTGTTTTGTTTTGCTTTGCTTTGCTTTTGTTTTTGTTTCTTTGCTTTAGGTCTGCAAGGTATGAGGGAATGTTCTGGAAGTGCATACAATCAGAGAATCAGAATTCCTGTTAAATCAGAAAGGCTCTTGGGGCGCCTGGGTGGCTCAGTGGGTTAAAACCTCTGCCTTCGGCTCAGGTCATGATCTCAGGGTCCTGGGATCGAGCCCCACATCGGGCTCTCTGCTCAGCAGGGAGCCTGCTTCTCCCTCTCTCTCTGCCTGCCTCTCTGCCTGCTTGTGATCTCTCTCTCTCTCTGTGTCAAATAAATAAATAAAAACAGAAAGAAAGGAAGGAAGGAAAGAAGGAACGAGGAAGGAAGGAAGGAAGGAAGGAAGGAAGGAAGGAAGGAAGGAAGGGAGAAAGAGAGAAAGAGAGAAAGAGAGAAAGAAAGAAAGAAAGAAAGAAAGAAAGAAAGAAAGAAAGAAAGAAAGAAAGAAAGAAAGAGAGAAAGTCCCCTCTGCGTGTGAAGTCACAGGCGCATAACTTGAGCAGTTCCTGTGTGCAAAGCAGTTTGCTGGGCACCTTGGGAACCACACAGACACAGACACTAATGTGTGCACCACATGCAGCCAAAGGACCCTCTGCAGTCACTCTTGCCTTTTTATTTTTCTTCAAAGAGCTTAGAGCATCCATTTCCTGTGAACACTTATTTTTGGTGGGTCAAGCAACACGTATGTTGGTACATAGGTACCCATGAAATGGGTACATAGGACAAAGTCCTCTTTCTTGCACAGAGGTATCATTTTATATGTAAAAAAAATTAGTAGTATATAGTCCAATCCAGACTTACAAGCAGTTAAATTCATATAGAATCTTTCCTTTTAAAAATTATTTAATGGGGGTGCCTGGGTGGCTCAGTCATTAAGCGGCTGCCTTCGACTCAGGTCATGATCCCAGGATCCTGGGATGGAGCCCCGCGTTGGGCTCTCTGCTTGGCAGGAAGCCTGCTTCTCCCTCTCCTGCTCCCCCTACTTGTGTACACTCTCTCGCTGTGTCTCTCTCTGTCAAATAAATAAATAAAATCTTTTAAAAAAATTATTTAATGAATAACTTAAACATTCAATGGTTAGAGAGTGGCAAAGCAAATTATGGTAAAATCACTTATTGTTGGGGCACCTGGGTGGCTCAGTCATTAAGCGTCTGTTTTTGGCTCAAGTCATGATCCCAAGGTCCTGGGATCGAGCCCTGAGTCAGGCTCCCTGCTCAGCGGGAAGCCTGCTTCTCCCTTACCCACTCCTCCTGCTTGTGTTTCCTCCCTCACTGTCTCTCACTCCATCAAATAAATAAATAAAATATTTTTTAAAAATTATTGTAACAGAAAAAGAAACCCATAATTATGAAGTTTATAACAATATAAAACAGTGCTTGACCTAATAGTTGTAAGCAAAAAAAAAAAAAAAAAAAAAGTTACGTCTAGGACTGTAATTGTGTCAAGTGTGTATTTGTATGCATAAAAAACTGAAAGAAATGTGAAGAGAATTTTCCCCAAAAGGAGACAATCCATGACTCTCATACACGTAAAAAAATGTACGCATGTTAGGGGTGCCTGCGTGGGGCTCCCTCAGTTAAGAGTCTGTCTGCCTTCAGCTCAGGTCATGATCGGAGGTTCTAGGGTGGAGCCCCATGTCGCTTCTCCCTCTCCCTCTGCCCCTCCCCCCACTCTTGCTATCTCTCTCTCTCAAATAAATAAAATCTTTAATTTAAAAAATGTGCGCATGTTAAAGATTTTATGTAACTCAGTCAGTGAGGGAACGGATGGTTCAGCTTGTTCCAAAAAAGCAGCACAACTTGTCTGGCAAAAGGAATATTGAAAGAAATTATAAATGGATGCAAAACTGCTTCCCCCCCTCCCCAAGGGAAGGAGGGAAAATAGTCAAACCTCTATCAGACCAGACAGGAATTCCTTGCCTATCAGTTACCTACAATTCATAGAATTGTAAGATAATTCTTATAGAACCAGTTCGAATCAGTTAATCAAGGAAGGGGGTCCAACAGAAAGGATTTTCTCTACAGACAACAATTTTGAAAATATGGATGGGAGGGCGCCTGGGTGGCTCAGTGGGTTAAGGCCTCTGCCTTTGGCTTGGGTCATGATCTCAGGATCCTGGGATCGAGGCCCACGTTGGGCTCTCTGTTCGTTGGGGAGCCTGCTTCCCCCCCCTCCCCGCCTGCCTCTCTGCCTACTTGTGATCTCCCTCTGTCACATAAATAAATAAAATCCGAAAAAAAAATTAAAAAAAAAAAGAAAATATGGATGGGATTATGAAATCTGTCTCTCCCTTTCAGTTTATTTAATGTAATGTTTTAAAATAGAGCTAGCCCTCCCAAGTTCTTACAGGGACCCCTGCAAAGCCCCTTTAAATATTAACATTCCCTGAAGTGTTTAATAGGTGACTTGGTTTGCCCACACATTCTAGAAACATGGGGTTAAGGTGAGGCGTACCTGGCTCCTGTTTCTCCTGAAGGTAACAAAACACCATACTTGACCTGCATGCGGTGAAAGCCCAACAGCATCCCAACCTAGTTTTTAGCCTCCTTCTTTCCAATGATTGTTCAATCCTCTTTCTCAAACCTGGGCATAGAAACTCTCTGTACTCTGTAAAGCATCCAGTTGCAGGGTTCTAGGTGATTCTAGAGATGGCAAGCTTCAGGGATAACATTCCTCCCTCACCCTCTTTTTTCATGGACTTGAGAGTCCAAAGGCCAGAGTCAGTGCCAGTGGGTAGAGCTGGGTGGGGCTGGAGCTGAGGGCAGAGTGAAAGGAAGCAGCTACCGCTTCGTGGACACCTTGTAGGCTGCCTCCCTCTTCTCCTCCCCATAGTCCACCCCCTGTCAGCCAGATGCTCTAGATAGGCACCAGCAAGGACTGTGATCATGTATGTCTATTTAAACTGTAATTTGAGGGGCACCTGGGTGGCTCAGAGGGTTAAAGCCTCTGCCTTCGGCTCAGGTCATGGTCCTGGGATCGAACCCCGCATCGGGCTTTCTGCTCAATGGGGAGCCTGCTTCCCCCTCTCTCCCTGCCTGCGTCTCTGCCTACTTGTGATCCATCTCTCTGTCAAATAAATAAATAAATAAAATCTTTAAAAAAATTATTTAAACTGCAGTCTGAGGAACACCTGGGTGGCCCAGTTAAGTGTTGGACCCTTGATTTCAGCTCAGGTCTCAGTGTTGTACGATTGAACTCTGTGTGGGGCTTGAGCTCAGGGAGGAGTCTGCTTGGGATTCTCTCCCTCCCTCTTCTGTTCCTCTCCTTGCTCCTGCTCTCTCTCTCTCTCTCAAACAAACAAACAAATAAATAAAATCTTTAAAAAAATAAATTTCTGGGGTGCCTGGGTGGCTTGGTCATTAAGCATCTGCCTTGCTCAGGTCTTGATCCCAGGGTCTTAGGATCGAGCCCCATCTCAGGCTCCCTACTCCAAGGGAAGCCTGTTCTTCCTCTCCCCCTCCTCCTACTTGTGTTCCCTCTCTTGCTGTGTCTCTCTCTGTCAAAAAAAATGAATAAAATCTTTATAAATAAATAAATAGATTTCAGTTCAATAGAGAATTTCCATGTCTGTGGGTGTTCCCCATACATATAAACATATGCTATTAAATCTGATTTTCTCCTGTTAAATGCATTTAAACTCCATTAAAAAAAAAAAAACCCCAGTTTCCAGTTGCAATAGCCACATTTCAGGCACTCGATAGCCACATGTGGTTAGTGATTACCAGATCAGATAGTGTAGATATGGAACATTTCCATCGCCACAGAGAGTTCTACTGGACAACACTACTGTAGATGACTATTACCTCCATGTCAAATTTCTTTCCCACTCCTGTTTCTGCAGCCACGCTTGTTAGTCAAGTAAATCAAATGTCTCTTTTGATAAAGACTCTCTCTCTTTGACCAAACTTTAGTCAGTTAGGCTCCTCTGAGCCCTTTTCTCCACGAGACTTCAACCTTGGGCTTTTAAAGATTTATTTATTTGACAGAGAGAGATCACAGGTAGGCAGAGAGGCAGGCAGAGGGAGAGGGGGAAACAGGCTCCCTGCTGAGCAGAGAGCCCAATGCAGGCTTGATCCCAAGACCCTGAGATCATGACTTGAGCCGAAGGCAGAGGCTTTAACCCACTGAGCCACCCAGGTGCCCCAATAAATAAAATCTTTTAAAAAAAATAAAATAAAAAGCTAGCAAGTAAAATTAAAGGAGATGTAGCCAGGATACTGAGGACACTTATTCCCATAGACAGACAGCTCTTTAAAATGGAAGAGCATAATTTTGGTAAAGCAGAAGGTAATCTGAATTTTCAACAGAACTCCCAGTAAAAGTTTACTGGCTTACTTATTATTTCCTGCCATTCCTTCTCAGCTGAATGCCACTAATTTCATGATAAAGCAGTATAGGGAATGCTCATTCGCCTGCCTGAAAAGGGAAGTGTCTTCAGGGGCATAAATTCCCCAATTAGACAGCATGGAAAGTTTCTTTCTGGATCTAGAAGGACGCTACTCCTTGGAAAAGAGACAGTTCTAAATTTAACCATCCATAGATAGCAATTGCCGTGTTAAAGAAATAATTATTCTGACACTTGTTAAACCAGTAAAAGAGACTTTATCCAGGAGTATTGCCAGAAGGACATTACAATAGAGGAGAAAGACTGCACTCAACTCCAAACACAATAAGGACAAATGTATGGAAAATTACTGAGAGAAGACATCAAGGGTTGGGAGGATTGGGGATTACTGCTGAACCGACTTAACAGGATTCTTGCTGAAGGCAGGCCAGGGATTGATCAGTTAGGATAAGGAATTCCCTCTAAACTGACTTAGCAGGATTCTGAGTTTATTCTTACTGCAATTAGGAAGAACACTACCTTGGCAGAGTTAATGCTAAAAAATAATTTCTTTATAGAAAAGGAAGATGAAACACAGAAACGGGGGCATCCAGGGAGATTGCTGAGTCTCATTTAGGGGCAGGCGGAAGGATGATTAAATGCCAAAGGGGGTCTCATCTGTATGGCTCTTAGTGAAGTGCTATGTAGAGGCAGGAAAAAATGAAGATGACCTCTCGATAGCCCTTTCTTGTTCAGGAATAAAAGAAAGTTCTGGAGTTTTTTCCAAGGTAAGTAAACGGCTCATTCTAGAGTAAGAAATAGGTTCCTTGGGGAACTATTCGGGATGAGCGAAAACCACTTAATGCAGCTGAGCCTCGCTGGGGCCCAGTCACCTGGGCACTACAAGTCCCACCAACCACCGCGACGAGGGCGGGGCTTGGTAGCCGTTGTGACGTAGTGGGCGGGACCAGATGGGATCTGCTCTCCCCTGGGTTTTTAGCTCCGCCCCTGTCCCTTGCCCTGCCCTGTTGCTGTTGTGCCGACGCCGGCTGCTACCCCCGGTGAGTCCCTGGAGTGAAGGAGGGCAGTTAGGGGCAGTTGGGCCTTCGGGTTCCCCAAATTCAGACTTCCACTCTTCAGAAAGGACCTTGGGCAGGCAGAGGTGCGGCTGGTTTCGGTTTTCATTTCCTTCCATCTTTATAGAGTGACAGTGTGAGTGGCGTCATGGAGCCCCAGGAGCCCCTTCCGCGGCCTTGGAGGGTTGAGGGCCAGTTTTCTCCCGAGGAGGGCAGAGTTTCAGTGCTTGTGGCCGAATGGCAGGCTCCTTGGGCAGAAGGGACCCCCTCTGACGGGGGTTGGGGTCTTGACGTCACAGCGTCAACTCCCCCACCCCCCCGTCCCTCCCCCTTCCCCGCTCCCCGCGGGCCGAGATCTTGGTAGTTCCTTAATCCCTGTCCTTGACGGCATCGGCATCGCTCCACCCTAGGCAAATTCCCTTCTCTTTGGGCCTCAGTTTCCCTGCCTATTCCCTGATCCCTAAAGTCCCTTTCCTTCAGACGAGGCCTTCTCTAATTGGAGATATTCTAGGCAGAACAAAGAGCAACTAGAGTGTAATGATCTGCTTCTTTATCATTGATCTCCGGAAGCTCCTCCCCATCGCTGCCATCAGCCCAATGTAATTTGGGGGCTGATGTTCCCCCATAATGATTTCAGCCCCTCCGGGCGTGTAAACTTTTATCTGTCACTTGGATTCTTTGCTCCTGATGCAAGCCAACAAGTGGCCATCGCTGTAGCTGAGTGGAGTAATATGGATGCTGTGTATTATAACTTACTTCCCTGGTTGCAAAAAACCGTCTAAAACAGAGGACTTTTAATGTCTTTTTAGATTATGTAGTGTACATAATTAGGGAATATCCAGGTACCTCGCTTTCACAAATATTTTCAAAGAGCCTCTACCTGAAACTCTACCTTTTAGCAGATATGACAGCTGCGGAGTAGAAAGGACCCCAAGAAAGGCGGTGAGAGTTATATAGCACTAACAAATATTATCTTTCAAGTCAGATGGTACATTTGGGCTCTTTAAACACTTTGTACTTGTTGATATAATACCGTAGTTCCTTATTTCCTTAGATGAAAAGAGAGACCATTAAAAGGACCTCTTTCACTTTCTTTTTCTTTCACTTAGGATCATCATTGTAGCTGGAAAGTTTCTTGGAGGTTTTCTAGCCTGATCCATGCATTTTACTGATGAGGATACTGAGGCCTAAAAGGAGGTAGTGCGACTTAGCCAAGATGTCAAAGCTAGTTAGTGGCAGAACTAAGACAGGAACCCAGGTCCCTTGGCTCCTGGTCTCGTTCCCTTTCCACTGCACTTCAAACCCCGTCACTACCCATGTCACTTCAGGGGTTAGCCCAGTCACCCCTTTCAAGGAAAAAGTGTACCATCTCAGTTAAGTTAAATAGAGGATTAGGACACAGCATTGAGGCTTTCACAGCTTCTTCTGGTTGCCTGCATCTCATGTCCCACAACTATTTTTGCTTTCCTTCCCTCCTCCTGCTGGTACTGCTGGTGTTGGATGTGGCTGGGGCCCTGCTTGGAACAAGGGGGGCACCCAATCCTAGCAGTTGTTAAAAGAGTCTTACAGGCCTCCTGGAGGTATACAAGTTCTCTAAAGCACTCTGAAAGATTTTAGGTAAAGAACTAGAACGAACTTGGAGATTTTGGATTAGAACAAGTAGCTCAAGAATTTGAAGACCAATGAATGACTGTCTTTGCTTTTGCTCAGGTTAGCTCAGAACTGTCCAAGTTCTCTAAGGTTTTGAGCGAGCATCTCTTCCAGGGCCTGGGAGGAGTGAGGTTCAAATCAGTTCATCCATTTTGCTAATGGCTACCGGTTTAGAAAGTTACATAAGCAGGATGAAAGAATTAGATGAAACGCGGTTTGGGTTTTTTTTGCTCATCTTTTGTTTTTACTGTTCCCGAATGAAGAATTGATTTGCATTTCTTTCTTGGCTGTGCGAATATTGGTTTCCTTCTGTGAACTAATCCAGATAAACCACTGATAGTCTTTCATTTCTCTAAACATGTGCCCACAGGTACAAAAGGCTGAGGTAAAAACGTTGAGCATTATTTTTTTTTATAAGATTATTTCTTCTTCATGGTTCAGCACACACGGGGGAAAAGCTTTAGGAAAATTGGTGAATCGATTTGGTTGCGTATTTGCATTGTTAGAATCTGAACCAGGAAGTTTTATAATACTTTTAAATTTTTCTGCTAAAAAGCGTATCAGTGTACTTTACCGATTCACTCAGAGCAGAAGTAGAATTCTCTGTTCTTTTCTTCAGGAGAATGTAAGAGAATCTCTGCCCTCATGGAACAATCCTGGGACTAGTATATCAGGCTTGAAAAGCTCATTAGATGAAAATGTGTCAGGTTCTCATAGAAGCCAGAAGCCTGTGCAGAGGACTCATTTTAAAACACCTTGCCTGTTATTGCATACATCTCCTGCGGACCCTAATCCTCTTGGAAACTGAGCCCAAAAAAATCAGAGTCCAAGTGCTTCTGACACTATGTAGCCCCTCTGTGTTATTTTCCCCTACTCAGGGGTTTGCTTTTGGACCTCCCTGTTTGTTTTCCCTGCTCACTCCTCATGTGGCTAGTCTTGGGCATGAGGGTAGAGAAGAGGGAATTAGGTTGAATACCATCCCTTGATTTCAAGGGGGCCTAATTCATCCCGCTGCTTTTTCATGACTCCATAGCTCTCCAGGCTTCTAAATTTAACTTTTGCTCTTTTTCTACTTCTTCTCACTTTCCTCCATGGATCTGGTCAGAATTAGAAACAGATGGTGGACAAGTTCGATAGTGGGAGGAGCAGTTAAAGAAGGGGAAGTTGATGCTTAGGCATCATTCTACTTTTTCTTGCATATCCTCTCTGCCCCCTCCACAAATGGTCCTTTCTGGACTGCTTTGACAGCAAGGTGATTTCCCTAGCCCTTGTTAGAACCTATTTCTCCCAAGGAACCTAATCCCTGGGAGGAAGGAGAGGTTTTTAAGGATCACTGACCTTAAAAATTAGTAGTAGCTACCTTCCTTCTAGGAAAAGTTAAACGAGGTAACTCCTTGCTGGCCCAGTTCAGATTAGTATGGTTATGCTCATGGCCCTTCACCTGTGGCCTTTTCCGTCCTCAGCTTCGGTAAGAAGCCGAGAAGCAAAGCCATGGCTGTTCTCCACTCTGCCTGCCTCATCGACCCCTTTCCCAGTCTCGGCAGAGACTTCTTATTTCTTCTTTCTTACTTATTTCTTCTTTCTTCTTATTTCTTCCTATTTCAAGAACAATTGAATTCCAAATACCTAGAGAGCCACTAGGTGCCCTCTGAGTCATCCCAGGAAGGCAATGAGATATCTGAAATGGGAAACTTCACGGAGTCTTACATTTTTGATAAGCAAGGAACCAAGACTGTTGACTTTTCCAGATAGATGATTGCGTGTTCAGATGAATGAAAAGAGCTGGTTTCCCCTGGCTATACCTACACTCCAGCATCAGAACATGAGCTCTTGTGTGTGTGTACACACGTGTGTACACACGTGCATGCGTGTCCTTTCTTCAGTGTTCCGTTCGTGAGCTTATAGATTGATTGTTTTTCTAATAAGAAAGAGGGTGTACGGACCCCTTTACCCTTGGCTGGTCTTGCCTTTCTGAGTTACATCCATTTGCAAAACAGCTTGCCAGAGTTTGAGTGTGTAGAAGGCGGGTAATGGAGTGTGAATTTTATGGGTCCTTAAGGAAATCAAATCTGTGCCTTTTGTTGCTTTGGCACCGTGCCACTTAAACCAGCTATGCCTGCTGAACCAGCCACACCAAGAATTGGCATAGCACTTGGAGATTGTCAACTCTTCACCTTATTTTAGAGAAGAGAAAGCTGAGAAACAGCAGCTTCTCTAAGGGTATCCCACAAATGAAGAGCAGGGCTTAAAAAAGAAAACAGCCCCACAGTCATTCACACCATTGTTTACCTACAAAGCCCCTTCCTTTCACTTTTTGATGAATCACATGCATTTTACTTATTCAGGGAATAGTTCATCAGCAATCACCACAGGGCTAGGCATTCTGTCACGTGCACAGGGGTGATCGGGTTAGGAAGTAAGAGAAGTGAGAACTGGGTGCTTAGGTTAGCTGAGAGACAGGCCCTGAAGCCACTCTTACCTGAGTGTTCTTTATGGTCCACGGACAACGGATTAAGTCATTTTCCAAGTTCAGATAAATACTGCTCCGTGCTGAGGACAGAGGGGATATGCTGGCCTCAGGAAGACTTGAGACCCTGGGAAAGAGGTCTTTCAAAGCTGCAAAGCTGAGAACCCTGCCCACCCTCCATAGCATCCAAGAGGTCCCACAAGCAACAGCTTATATGAGGAACTGGTTCTGACCTAGACTAGAATGTGACCTCCCCCTTCCTTAGAAAAACTGATCTGTGGTTTGAGGTTAAGGATGTGGCAAAACTGTGTCATAAGCCAGAAAGCTAATACATTTCTTAGTTCCTTAGCTCAATCCCAAGAATAGACAGTTCAGTGCCACCAAAGTCCCTTTGCCTTCTCTGTGAGAAAATCGACTACTAGAGGACCTGGAAGAGGAGACCTGGTTGTTTAGAGTTCAGAATAAAACCAGGAAAATAAGTAGGGTCAGGCAGGACTAGAAAGGCTGTGTTTCTTGGTGGTCGTACTTATTTTTAAAAACTGAGTCGTTTACAGTCTTCCAACATGTTCCAGCAGCCGAATTTGTGAGGGATCACATAGTGGTCGCCAGTATGCCGCTCTCCTTCAGCCACTGTGTAAGAGCCACAACATGTTTCCATTTCCCCATGAAGGCCTGGGTTGAGGATCATGGACTCACTAAATGTTAGACCCGGGGAGCATTTAGAAGATGGAGCAGGTGACTTTTGAGAGGCAGGAAGTGTCAGATCTCAGCAATTTCGAAGACTTCGTTTCTTTTCTGTATTGTTTTTACCTCCCAAATAGCTTGCCATCCTTGTTCACATCCTATCTGCAAAGGTGAAATACAGGCTGTGTCCTCAGTGTTATAAATAGGGATCCAACTTGCTTGCTGTCCTCCAAACATGGGCAGCATTTCTCTCTCCTGTTGCTTTTATGCATGCCATTTCCCTCACCTGGGATTGCCTCACCCCCAGGTCCTAAGGCTCACCCTCCTTGAGGGCTTATCCAGGACTCTACTCACCCCCTCAAAGCTCTTTTCATTTTTGCAGAGTTGCAGAGAGTTGCATCTCTCCCACTTTTGAACCCCAGAGCACTTTGCATTGATTCTATCCATTTGTCGGTCACTCGTTTTCTCATCTAACTGCCATATTGCATCGCGACCCTTCCGAGGGCAAAGACTGTGCCAGAAAACAAAACAAAACACCCCACAGTATTAAGAAAATCACTAACATCTGGCAAGCCCTTTCTTCTTGCAGACTCTGCTAGTACGTAATTCTGTCCTTCTGCCTATTTCTACTTCGTGTGACTCTGTGGCAGGCAGTGATTGAAGGCCTGCAGACTTTACATTATTTCAGTTAATGTTCACGAAAAACCAAATGACGTAGGTGTTAATAACCCCATCTTACAGGTGAGGGAACAGGCCTTGGAGCCCAGCTGATTAAGTGAGTTGCTCAAGCTCATGCATTGAATAAGTAGTGAGGCTAGAATTTGAACTTCACCATTCTGGTTTCAGAACCCATGCTTGTCACTGGTCATGTCAGATAATCTGCTCACAACCCTACCTTTCTTATTGTACCCTTGCCCAGATCCTAGCAGCGTGCCTTAATACATACACGCAAGGACTCGATCATTATAGGATGAATGGGACTGAATGGAGAAGCTGAAATCTAGAGCAATAGATATTCAGAAGTTACAGGACTCGTTGGGATGAAAAATCAAGACTTTAGGTCTTACCGTTCCCTGCTCGGGTTATTTTCCTCTAGGCTGCCTTACTTATTTAAGGCATTAGAAGAAGTGGAACAAACAAGCTATGAGCAGAAAGTAAAGGTATATGAGGGCCTGGGGTGGAGATCAAAGACATTCTTAGAAAGTTCTTATGGCACAGGAGGCCGTGAATGCAAAATGGCTCAAAGTGAAACAGAAAGCAAGTTGTATGGTCTCAATCCCGGTCAGGCTTTTGCTTTTCCTGACTTGCCTTGAATGGAATGTTCCCTGGGTGAGAGCCCAGAAATCTCCCAACATTTCAGATAACCCTTTCTGAGCCTTGTTCTATCCCGTATCCCGTAACAGGACACCCACCATGGAAGAGACGGTAGAAGACCCCCCCACATCAGCTGTCTTGCTGGATCATTGTCATTTCTCCCAGGTCATCTTTAATAGCGTGGAGAAGTTCTATGTCCCTGGAGGGGATGTCACATGCTATTATACGCTCACCCAGCATTTCATTCCCCGCCGAAAGGATTGGATTGGCATCTTTAGAGTAAGTGGTTAATTTGGTACCAAGTGACTGGGAACTAGAGGTGACTCTTCATTCCTGGGTGTGTGACCGTCTGTGTATTATAAGCATTTTGCATCTAACGTCTGGCCTTTTTTCCTTTTTTTTAATTTTATCTGTTTATTTAGGAGCACGAGAGTATGAGTTAGGGAGGCAGAGGGACAAGCAGACTCCCTGTGTCAGGACCTGGGATCATGACCTGAGCCAAAGTCAGAAGCTTAACTGACTGAGCCACCCAGGCGATCCCCCCCACCTTTTTCTTTTTGGTCTGGCCATTTAAAAAAAAAATTTTTTTTTTAAGATTTTATTTGTTTGGGGCGCCTGGGTGGCTCAGTCGTTAAGCATCTGCCTTCGGCTCAGGTCATGATCCCAGGGTCCTGGGATCGAGCCCCGCATCGGGCTCCCTGCTCGGCAGGAAGCCTGCTTCTCCCACTACCATTCCCTCTGCTTGTGTTCCCTCTCTCGCTGTGTTTCTCGCTGTCAAATAAATAAAATCTTTTAAAAAAAAAAGATTTTATTTGTTTATTTATTTGACAGAGAGAGAGTATACAAACAAGGGGAGCAGCAGAGAGAAAGGGGAGAAGCAGGCTCTTCACTGAGCAGGGAGCCCAACACGGGGCTTGATCCCAGGACTCCGGGATCATGACCTGAGCCGAATGCAGACACTTACCCACCAAGCCACCTAGGCGCCCCTGGGCCAATTTTAAAATCCTAAATTCCCTTGTACTTCCTACTTCCGCCTTCACACACCAACATGTGCTTTGGGACTCGAGTTTTAATTTCAGTCGCAAGCCCCAGTATAAAATGGCAAATCATATAGCCCCCAAGTTTTATTATGCTTTCAAAGACCAAATGTAAGTGTTTTAAAATTATCCTATTTTGAAATATTCATATGTGAATTGACTGGGAGGAGTGGTCCCTATGTAATTTCTGTGACCTTAAACATTGCTTTCTTACTTAGAGGAGTGTTTAATTTGTTTTAACGTGAGTATTACATATCTAAAGAGGAAGTTGAGAAGTTACCTGGTTTGACATCCTGCATCTAAGAAGTTCGTTCCTGAATAAGTATGACTTGCTTCTTTGTAAAGATTTCCAGGGATAGAAATTTTCTGAGGTCCCTCAGGGACCTCTCCTAGTGTCTCTCACCCTGCTAGTTCAAGTACAGAAATGGTACTTTGTTTTAGTAGAGTCAGCTTATTCCTTGCCTCCCTTTCTCCCCATCTGTGTCTCCGTCTCTCATATATCACACACACACACACACACACACACACACACACACACATCCCATAATGACAGATCTTCTTATTCGATCTAGAGGCAGGAGATAAAGGTCAGATTGAAGTAATTTACACTGCCGAGTTCCAATATCAGTGACCTTTGTTTTGACACCTCAGTAAGTCATGTGCTTGTTTGCCAGTGTTGTTCATCCTGGAACCAGACATCATTCTGGACCGCACTGTGGAGGAGTTACTTTTCCTTAATTGTTTGGACTGCTAAGCTAACTGATGGAGCCATGGAAGCTGGTATTTAGAGGTGGGGAGGATAGACAACCAGAGGGACACTGGCGAGTCTCAGGACACCTCCTGAGACTGCAGGATATTGACTCAGTAGACCGAAGGTTGTCCTGACACACTGGACTGTTTCCTATTTTGGAGGATGATTGTTGGTTTTTTTCTTCCCCAGATGTAGCAAGACTGTCCAGTAGAACTTTCTGGATCGGAGCAGTGCCTTCACTGTCCAAACAGGGGCCTCTAGCCATGGGTGGCTGTCGAGCACTTAAAATGTGCCTAGTGAATTAACTAAAATTTAATTGATTTAAATTTAAATGGCCTCATGTGGCTAGTGGCTATCATTCTGGACAATGCACACAGAGCTAATTTAAAAAGAAGACAATTCGAAAATTGCTTATTTGCTTTTGAAATGGAATCTTAACTTTTTTCCCCCCCTAACAGTTACATTTCTGTTTCACCTACACGGGTTGTATTTTCCAGGAACTTAGCAATTTCCAGTGAGGACTTGCCCATAAACCAAACGAAAATCTTACACTTTTTAAAAACAAATGCTTAAAAAACATTTTTGAAAAATGCCTCTGTATTCAGAGTGCTTCATGCATTTCCGAGGTATGGCCCTGATTCCATAAAGAAAACTGTTAATACAAAAAACGGCCCCTTGTGTTTATTGTCCATAAAGCTATTGACTTGAACAGCTACCTAGAAGCCTGAAAGAAAGTTTTAAGACTAATAGAGAGAACACAGGCTTTTCAAGAACATATGATGTGCTATGCCTTTGATGAGGTTTTATGCGTGTGTGTGTGTGTGTGTGTGTGTGTGTGCGCTCACTGAGCCTCACAGCACAGCAGCACCCTCAGACGGGATGTTATCTCTTGTGCACAGATGAATAAAATGAATACACTCGGGGTGCCTGGGTGGCTCAGTGGGTTAAGCCTCTACTTTTGGCTCAGGTCATGAGCTCAGGGTCCTGGGATCGAGCCCCGAATCGGGCTCTCTGCTCTTCCCCCTCTCTCTCTGCCCGCCTCTCTGCCTACTTGTGATCTCTCTCTCTCTGTCAAAAAAAAAAAAAAAAAGAATATACTCAAGGTAGTGACTTTGCCAGTGAGTAAGTGGTGAACAAATGTATTTGATTCCTAAACCTCTCCTTTTTTTCCTCTTCTGAATTCATCTGAACAGATGGTAAATTAGAAGATTAAGAACCGACTTAAAGTGTTATCTTCCGTATCTCCCTTGGAAAGCTCCCCTGGTGTTCTTGTAGTGCAGTCTCTCTCTCTCTCTCTTTAAAAGTTGTATTTATTTATTTTAGGGGTGGTGGGAGGGGCACAGGGAGGGAGAGCGTGTCAAGCAGACCACACGCTGAGTGCGGAGCCCAGTGCGGGGCCCAGTCCCACAACCCAGAGATCATGACCTGAGCCAGAATCAACAGTGGGGCGCTCAACCAATGGGGCCACCCAGGCGACCCTCTTTTTAATTGTATTTTAAGTAGACTCCACACCAACATGGGGCTCAAACTCACAACTCCAAGATCAAGAGTCGCACGCTCAGGGCACCTGACTGGCTCAGTCGGTGGAGCTGCACAACCCTTGATCTCAGGGTTGTGCGTTCAAGCCCCACACTGGGGGTAGAGAGCGCTTAAAAAATTTTTTTTTCCTTTTTGTCTAATTAAAAAAAAGTCTCATGCTCCATCAGCTGAACCTTTTGCAGTGCAGTCTCAACCATATTCCTCAGCTCCTCACCAGTCCTAACACTGGTCCTTCCTGGCACCAGGCGGGCACTTGTGAACTGGTTTTGAATGTTCTAGACGCTTCGTCTTCTCAGTATAGCAAAAGCTGCCAGCAACAATAGAGCCTAAAGTAAGTGGGAGTTGCCTTTCCTGCCTCGAGTGCACAGTCCTGTGCTCCACGTCCCCCTTTCCCTGGGCATTTCAGTATTTCCAAGGGCTCCAAGAGGGGACATGTCGTGCCACGAGAGGCCCGCCGGAACTAGGACAACTCAGGTGGCGGGGCCAAGGGCAGAAGTTGCAGGTGGCCAGAAGTTGTTTCCTTGCTCCAACACTGCAGTAATTCTTAGGCCTTCCCAGATGATATTTCGGTCACAGGGCATTAAGAAACTCCAGGATGTGAGTGAAGACTCCATAAAATTCCCGCTTCCTGTACCGCCACAGGCCACAGCGGCCGTGAGCTGCTTACAGCAACGGGGTGTGTATTAATGAGACACTAAAACATGCCCCGGTATGTTCTGAGGCGCTTTCAGTGTAGCCTTTTCAACCCGGCACTGATTTCTTCATATATAAAAATGGAATTTATTTTTAGTTCTTGTTCCTCCCACCGGGCTCAGGCAGGGTCAAAATATGGCAATAAATGTAATTTCACTTCTCATTTGCCGAGTGCTCTCCCCTCGAAGACACAATGGCTCCCTTTCTAGTCTCTGGTGTGCCCTTATCTTCCAGATATGGCTTCAGCCATCTTTCACCCCTCTTCACATTTACTGAGAATATTTTCCACTTAGCCAGCTTTCTGCTCTGAGGCATATTTTACAGTATCCTTATATCATGACTTATTGCATTCAAGACCTAGAAGAGGCCTCTGTGACCACCAGATTGTTGTCAGTATCTGTCACCAAAAAGCCTTCATTAAGCATACATTAAGAAAAACACTGACGAGGGGGCACCTGGGTGGCTCAGTGGGTAAAAGCCTCTGCCTTTGGCTTGGGTCATGGTCTCAGGGTCCTGGGATCGAGCCCGCGTAGGGCTCTCTGCTCAGCAGGGAGCCTGCTTCCCCCTCTCTCTCTGCCTGCCTCTCTGCCTACTTGTAATCTCTCTCTCTGTCAAATAAATAAAATCTTTTAAAAAATAAATAAAAATCTAAAAAAAATTAAAAAGAAAAAAGAAAAACACTGACAAGGGGCGCCTGGGTGGCTTAGTCGGTTAAGCGTCTACCTTCAGCTCAGGGTCTTGGGATCGAGCCCTGCATCGGGCTCCTTGCTCGGTGGGGGGCCCGCTTCTCTCTCTGCCTCTGGCTGCCACTCTGCCTGCTTGTTCTCTCTCTCTCTCTCTCTCACAAATCCTAAAAAAACTGATGAAAATTCTATAGACTAACTACCTCATAATCTGAGAATCCTTTTGCCCCTCTACTCCCACACACACATGATTCAAAAACGGCATTTTTTTAAATGCACAAGTGTTACTGGGTCAGTCTGGGTGAGGACACGGGGGAGGACTGACCCACGGAGACAGCGGGGCAGGAGGGCTTTCTGATTAAGAAGTTCTAAGAACACTGCTGGGAGAAGACAGCGGGATCAGATTCGAAAGCCCAGAACTGTCTTCACTGTTTTCCCCCGTCAGTCACCTTTCTCTGTCTGAACTGGTGATAGAATTTTTGGAACTCTGGTCCCGAGTATCATGTCAGTTTTCATTTCCTCCTGAGCCGGGCAGTCTGGACTCTGTGTGTGTGTGTGTGTGTGTGTGTGTGTGTGTGTGTTTCTAGTTGTATCAGACCTCATACCACATATCATAAGGGACCCTTCTATTGAGGAGACCTAGCACAAATAAGGCTTTTCCCCTGAGCACCGTCAGCTGCTGAGTGAGAGCCTTCTGTCATTGCAGGTGGGATGGAAGACCACCCGTGAGTATTACACCTTCATGTGGGTCACTTTGCCCGTTGACCTAAACAGTGAATCGGCCAAACAGCAGGAAGTCCAGTTCAAAGGTGAGAAAAATCCTGGATCAAAGGTGTTTGAAGACAGCAGCCAAGACTAATCCTCTTGAGCTAAAGCTTTCTGGGGCAGATCAAAGACTTGCAGATTTTTAGTGTTCTTAACAGGCCTTATTTTGGATTAAAAGTCATGTTGTGTTTTCAGCTTATTACCTGCCCAAGGATGATGAGTATTACCAGTTCTGCTATGTGGATCAGGATGGTGTGGTCCGCGGTGCAAGTATCCCTTTCCAGTTCCGTCCAGAAAATGAGGAGGACATCCTGGTTGTTACCACTCAGGTCTGTAAACACCTCACCTCCATCCTTACCTGCCATTAAGAGTAGTAATTTCAGGATAGGGCGGAGTTTGGGTCAGTAAGCCTTTATCGAATGTCTTAACAGATACTATGGGGAGAGATGTCTACAGGACCCACTCAGACCTACTCAGGAATGACTTAGGAATGTTGAAAAGAATCGCAACAATGAGCGATGTCTCTTTACTCTGAAGCTGCTGAAACTCAGTTGGCGTTCAGTTATTTCTTTAACTTTTCCAGTTGCTTAATTTTGGTCATCTGCACGTCTTACCACCACAGTAAATTTATAAGCTCCTTTGGGGAGAGATGAGCCAAATATGCCTTGTATCTTTCAGTTCTGTCTTTATTATTTTTTTTTTTTTTTAAGATTTTATTCATTCGACAGAGAGAGAGAGAGCACACAAGCAGGGGACACGGGAAGGGGAGAACCAGACTCCCCACTGAGCAGAGAGCCCGATGTGGGACTGGATTCCAGGACCCTGGGATCTTGACCCGAGCCGAAGGCAAATGCTTAACCAACTGAGTCACCCAGGCGCCCCTATCCCTCAGTTCTGACCCAGAGCCTGCGATACATGAGTATTAGATCCATTTACTTACTCAGTTATTTCACAGAACACCCTCTTTCAGTCCAGCACTGTGGTAGGCAGTGAAGAATCAATTAAATCACTTGCTATCCTTGGCCCCTGGAAGCTAAGTCCATTAGGAGAGACAAACAGTAGTAAGTGTTTGCAAGTGGAATCTACATTCTTCTGTCATTCCACCTTTTAACGCTTTATGGCCTTAATTTTGTTTGTCTTTCTTTCTTGGTAACGACAGGCTCAATAATGCAGTTAGACAGACAGGCCTATATTACCCCCTTCCCTACATACTGAGCAGGTGCTCCCATTCAGGGTACACAGATGTCACCCTATGAAGGGGAATCCACCAGAGCCTCAGCATCCCAGCCTATGGGAATGTTCCACTAGAGGAGCTTGAATATTTATCAAGCTATAAAGGGTCAAATGTGAATTCACGGGATGCTCTTTCGTAGGGCGAAGTGGAAGAAATTGAGCAGCACAATAAGGAGCTTTGCAAAGAAAACCAGGAGCTGAAGGACAACTGTGTCAGCCTCCAGAAGCAGAACTCAGACATGCAGGCTGAGCTCCACAAGAAGGAGGTTGGTATGGCTGCTCGTTCAACACGAGCCTGAAAACAAACAAACAAACAAAAAACGTAAACCTGGAGTACAGAGGTCAGAATTGGATGGTGTCTCTTATCCAGCACCACCTTCTGTTTTGCTTGTAATCTTACTCCCTTACACTAATATCTTCGAATGGGCACTGTGTTAAAAGTTTTATATGAAAAAAAAAGGAAAAAAAAAAAAAGTTTTGTATGGATTACTTTATTTAAACTTTGGATTAGGTACTATTATTACCCTGATTTTACAGATGAGTGACCCAAGGCTTAGAAGGGTACGTAATCTCGCACACAGCTAATCAGTGATGGAGTCAGGATTCAAACCCAGCCAGTCTGACTGCCTCTTCCTAGTTCCCATGTAGAATGTAATCTATTTGCTTTGATTAGCTAGAATGTGGACATCGGGAGAGAGAGTATAAAGACAAGGTTGCAGGTTATCCAGACTCTCTGCTACTTCTCTTTGGAAACATCCTTCCAATCAGCAGGTGGTAAATGAGAGTTGATAATGCAAGGAGCTGTAGAGGAGACTTATCCCGAGTCTTCTCTCGGGACAATAAACTAATTACACTGAGGTCATACCTTAGAAGTTCCAGAACACGCAAACCTTGGCCGTCACCATCTGTAGAGCCCTTGAGCTATAGGTGAGCGAACTGAGGCCCAGAGGAGAGAGGAAGAGGTCAGGTTAGTGACCACGCTGGGTTGGGACCCACCTCTCTTGACTGCCAGACAGACTGTTCCTTACAGATTGCTGTCACACGAACGCCCTGTGTACTGTCCTCAGCCCTGGGCTGGGGGAGAAGTGCGGGTGACAGGTCCGGGCCACCGATCTGGCCTGTTCCAGGCATTAGATGACAAACAGAGGTGGCAGAGGTATAATTCACAGTCTGTCTGTCAAGATCCAGGGTCTGGCCACGAGCCCAACAGCTCACCTGCCAGGTTCTAGCCCAGGAATCAGAGGGTCTGGCTTCTTGAGTTAGCTCTCCTACCGACTTGCTCCAAGCTGTCGTGGTAACACAAGCCTGTATTTGTTCAGCACCTACTATGTGCCCTGTGGGTGAGGCACTGTCATGAAGCCGATGGTTCACTTAATCCTTACAACCCCCCAGCAGCTCAGAGAGCTTAGATGACTTGCCTTACAGTCAGCTCATGACTTTGAAAGGAGCTTGGATTTGAGCTCAGATTTTTTTCGATGTTAATAAAACCCACGGTTTTTAGGAATTAAAAACAAGAAACGAAAATGGGGAAGAAAACCCATGTGTTTTAGAACGAGGACGATGCAGTGGTTAAGAACTCGGTCTTTGGAGTCACACAGACTTGTTCTCCCACTTAGTATCTGATGAAGCAGGAGGAATTTTTAACACCCCCGAACTTCAGCTTCCCTCTCGACAAAGAGGAATTGGTAACACTTGTTTTGCTGCAAGAGAGACTAGCACACCCATGTTCATAACAGCCGCCTTCCCGACAGCCAAAGGGTGGGGACAGGCCTGGTGTCCGGGGACGGACAGATGGATCCACGTGGTTTAGCGTGCAGATAACAATGGAATGTGATTCAGCTTTAAAAAGGAAAGACGGGGGCGCCTGGGGGGCTCAGCGGGTTAAACCCTCTGCCTTCGGCTCAGGTCATGATCTCAGGGTCCTGGGATCGAGCCCCGCACAGGGCTCTCTGCTCAGCGGGGAGCCTGCTTCCCCCTCTCTCTCTGCCTGCCTCTCTGCCTACTTGTGATCTCTCTCTCTCTCTCTCTGTCAAATAAATAAATAAAATCTTAAAAAAAAAAAAAAAGGAAAGACATTCTGACACACGCTACAAAAGGGATGAACATTGAGGCCATTAGCTGGGCAAAATGGGTCGGACACAGAGAAACAAATAGCATGTGATCCCACTAAGGAGGTACCTGGAGTAGCCAGCTTCACAGAGACAGGAAGTAGAGTGGTGGTTGCTGGGAGAGGGGGGCAGGTGGGGAGAGCAGGGAGTCGGTGTTTTCATGGGACAGACCTTCGGTTGTACACAATGAAAACAGTCCTGTGGGTGGACACAGTGCCGGTCGTTGGATGGTGTGAATGTACTTAATGCCACTGAACCGTGGCTTAAAGCTAAGGTGGGAAAGTTTATGTGCATATTCCTACAGGGTTTTTTTTTTAAGAATTTAAGTTGTTTGTTTTTTATTTTTTAAAGATTTTATTTATTTATTTGACAGAGAGATCACAGGTAGGCAGAGAGGCAGGCAGAGAGAAGGGGGAAGCAGGCTCCCCGCTGAGCAGAGAGCCCGATGCGGGGCTCGATCCCAGGACCCTGAGATCATGACCTGAGCCGAAAGCAGAGGCTTTAACCCACTGAGCCACCCAGGCGCCCCTCCTACAATTTTTTAAAATTATTTTTAAAAAGATGATAGATTTATAAATCTTGGAGCTAAAAGCAGGAAGTAGCTATTGACGCACAAGTCTGGCTTCAGTGCAGAATGGAGTTGGGATGGGGCACCTGGGTGGCTCAGTCATTGAGCGTCTGCCTTCAGCTCAGGTCCTGATTCCAAGGTCCTGGGATCGAGCCCCTCGTTGGGCTCCGGGAAGCCTGCTTCTCCCTCTCCCACTTCCCCTGCTTGTGTTCCTGCTCTCGCTATCTCTCTCTCTGTCAAATAAATAAATGAACTCTTAAAAAAAAAAGAATGGAGTTGGGAAAGAAAAAGCAGGCCGCAAGCCCCCTGTGGCCCTCCAGCACTTGAAACACGGTGTCTTGTGACTCGCCGTGAGCGTAAAGGGCATACCGGATTTTGAAGACGTATTATGAAAAAATCAAAATGTTTTCCTCTTATTTACATATTGAAGCAATATTTTAGATGTATTAGGTTCAATATACTGTTAGTAAGATTAAACGTAGCTGTTTCTTTTTACTTTTTTAAATGTGGTTCCTAAACTTGAATTATGTATGCGGCGTCTGAATTTATTGGCCAGCACCTTTCAAAGAGAAAAGCCACTTTATTTCATTCGCTGCTGTGTCCATAGTGCAGGAACAGTGCCTCATAGGCACTCGTTAAATATTTGTTTAATGAGTTAATGGACAAATACAAGCTCTGCTGGAAGAGAAATCAAGGTGAATGCATTTCACAGAGAAAACAGATCAAGAACATTTTAATATGAAAACCCCTTTACTTGGCTATTTAACGTGCTGTCGTGTTATGACATCTAATAAGGGCCTAATATGTAGTAAATGCTCGGTAAATACTTATCGGCTGGTCTTGATCCTAAAAATTGTCTTAGAAATGGTCTGTTCCTTTGATGTCTCGATCTGCAGGAGGAACTAGAAACTTTAAAGGGCACCAAGAAGGAATTGGAACAGCAAGTGAAGGCGCAGAAGGACCTCTGGGAGACAGAGCTGCGTCAGTGAGTGTGATTCTCGGATGGGAGGTACCGCCGGGTTACAGGTGTCATGGACAGATTAGGTCTCCGGAGCCTGTTAGAAAACAGTCTTCCTATTATGGCAGTCATAGGCTCAATTCTAGGTGCGAGCATTAGTATCCAAATAGTAAGGCCAAGTAACCTGAATTCAAGTACTAACGTGAAGCGTCGAACACGTGCAGCTTGAGGTCAGGAAGCCAAGAAAGGACTGAAGACGAATGGATTTTAAACTAATTCCACAGCCTTAGGGCCGAGGCAGCCTTGAGTCGTTGAAGGCCCAGGGGATCTGGCCCGGAATCAGCATATTTCTCACGTAGTCCTCTCACCTCCGCAGACTGAAAGAACAAAACCAGAAGATATCCTCAGAAAATGAGAAGATGGGAGTCCGTGCGGATCAGCTCCAGGTAGGTAAAGCCAAACCTTTGCCAAAGGGTATATGGTCTTACCGTGGCCGTGCTCCTCCGTGGTGGCCCAGAGAAAGCTGTTCCACTATCAAAGCGCTGGACTAAAGGTTCACAGGGTTTTCTATTCTTGACCCTCTCCACACACGCACACACTCTGTAACATCTATAGTCCCAGCCCACAAGGAACCGAATAATTCGTTCAGTTTATATTTATCATGAGCTCAGGATGGAGGACTGTCAGCTCTACCATCGCTTTTCTAATTTTTTTCTTTTAGCTACAAAATCTCTTTAAGCAAAGTCTCAAAATCTCAAAAGCCTAGAATGAAAAAAAAAAGTCTAGAATGTAAAGCAGATAACAGTTGAGTCATTCCCAGTTTTAGGAAGCTGTGCCTTAAAGAGCAGTGCGTTGACTTTTCCTCAATTGAGTCTTAGACGCAGGGTGAGGGAGAGCTGAAGAGTGGGCCTTCTGGGTCTCTTGGGCAGTTGGGGGTTGCCAAGGAGCACGCGTTTCTTTGTGTGAGTGTACATTAAGCAGCATTGTTCCTGTTCAGTTTTCTTTCTTTTATATCTGGATTCTACTCGCTGTTTTTGCTTCAGGCCCAGCTGTCCACCCAAGAGAAAGACATGGAGAAGCTTGTGCGGGGAGACCAAGCTAAGACAGAGCAGTTGGAACATCTGAAAAAGGAAAATAGCCATCTCCTCCTCACGTTAGCTCAACAGGTAGAGAGTCACAAATGGAACCGACATTTTGAGGCATTTGTGAGAAAATACATACGTGGTTCTTTCTTTACTGTGTCACACACGTGGCTACCGCTGGCTGCGGGAAAGGTCTCAGAGGAAGCCGTCCGAGATGAGGGAGCTCACGGCTCTTCCCAGACCCTAGGAAGGGAGGACTCGCTTCTCTCTCTGCCCGCTGCTTACTCGTTAGCTCATGTGTGCGTGCGTGCGTGCGTTTGCCCAGCAGTGGTCCTGACATCTGTTTTTGTGCAGAGGGAGCACCAGAAGAAGCTGGAGCAGACAGTAGAGGAGATGAAGCAGGAAGAAGCAGCTGCCAAGAAGAAACAGCAGGAGTTAACGGCACGTCTGTCTTCCGACGGCTTCGTGGGAGGGAGCCTGCGGGAAGGAAGGGGTGGGGTCTATTTCAGGTGGCAGAAAGGATCAGAAAGACAGAGGAGAATAGCGTTTACCCTGGACATCTACCAGGGTGTCCCGGAAGGACAGAGAATTTGTTAGTTGCAAAGCGATTAAGGAGAGGTGGCCGTTTCTGCTGTGTGATGAATGGCGAGGGGACCGAAAGACCGTCACGACAGGTTGCTGTCAGTCGAGCCTTGAGCCAAGAATCACCCAGAGTCACCCCCACTCCCTTCTTATCACGGGGGAGATGAATGACGATGAAGTCAAGCGCTACGGTTAGAAAATACTACAGCAGTCAGAGGTTTTGTTATAATTAATACGGTATTAGCGGTTATCATTCTAACTTAGTCTGAGCTATGGTAATAATGGTAACGAAAGCCTAGTTGATAAATTCCTAGAATAGGTTGTTGGCAAAGAGGCCTCGTGGTGATGACAGGTACCAGAAGCCCCATTTTCTGAATTGATAGAGGCTACGAGAGACCCTGGTGTCTGCAGGATATGCAGGTGTCGGGACCATAAGCCATATCACTCATTCCCTCGGCTGCTACTCCATCATGTATGTAAGAATATGCATGTACCGTATGTAAGCTACTAGATCCTTTAGCATGAAAAAGAGGAGAACAAAGGTAGAAAAGCAGCCGCTCACAGGTTAAGTTTAGCCCAGAGAAATGTCTTATTTGGCCTAGATGGCGTTTTTTCAAAAATCAAATTGGTTGCCAACAACTAAAAACGGGAACATTTCCCGTTTTTTAAAAAAAATGTGTATTTCTAGCTTCTTGGAAACTTGGGGGCTCTGGCAGCCCGGAGCCCCCATTCCCACACAGCAGCGCCGCCCGGGCCTGGTGGCTGCTGCGCTCTCTCGATGGGCCCCATGTTCTCCCCCAGCCCCGTGGCCTTCACCTCCACCTCTCAGCGACAGAAGTCACTGGCCCGGCCCCCCAGGTAGCGAGAAATCACTGCTTTAAATAAGCTGCCGCCCTTCAAAGGTTCGAACCTCCTTGTGGCAGCTAGGGGTTTCCTGGGTTTCCGTGGCCTATTTTTCAAGACCCAGGGGCTCAATTCTTTATTCCTCACGTGTCCGAAGCGCCCCTAACTGTGAGGACTGTGTATCTTGTGCTTCAGGCGCCTAGAAGCAAGAAAACAGCAGTGGAGGAGCAGTTAGTACAAGAGGTGGAGCGCCTCAAGGCAAAGGTAGAGGCCGGGAAAGCCTGTTTCTTAGAGAAGTACAAAGAGTGTCAACGACTCCACAGGCAGATCAGGCAACTCAGGGCGGCTGCGCAGCTGGTAGGTGACAGAGCTCAAGGGGCCCAGGAAGCCAGGGGTGTGAAGGTCCGCGGTTCCTAGGCCAAAGCCCGGAGGACGGCCCACCCTTGTTGAGGAGAAACACTTCTCTTCCTCCTAAAAAGAGGAGGGCCGGAGTGTGCGGCCAGAGCCCAGTTGGGGGTCCCCGGAAGCAGAGGCCCCCCGTCCAGCTGTGGGTCTCAGGGAAGGTTGTGGTAACCACTGAGCAGGTTTCTGTGCAGACTCAGATAGCGCTTTCTTATTTCTGCCTTTTGAGGAAGTGAAGCAGGACCCGAAGAGCCAGCAAGAGCCAATGGGGCTGGGGAGCCGGGAGCCTGCAGTCAGCCCCGCCATCGGGTAGCCCCGCTCGCATTCCTACCTCAGGGTCGGCTAGAAGCGCACAGCAGTTTGGGCACCAGCGTTCAAATAAAAAATCTTGGAAAAAAAAAAAAAGCCACAACTAGTAGGATTAGCTTAAGTGTGTCTGTGAGGTATGTGCCCGTGTCTGTCTGTAGGTAGGAGATGGGAAGCACGGACGCACGCCTACCAGTGTGGGGTTTATGAAATTAGGGATGCCCAGGACCTCTGTCCGGGTTCCTTATAGCCTCGGAGAAATGCCTTCCGGGGTTCCTTGTGCCTCAGTGTCCCTTGAGTCCAGATGCCTTTCCTCACTGGGAGGGCGTTCCATCGACCTAAGTGCCTCACGCCACATCGCGTGAAGCATTTATTCAAGACAAAGATGCTTGTTTCCACAGTTGGGTGCCGTTAAATAGGGCTCCATGTAGCCCTGATTCTGATAAGTCAGTCTTGGGGCTTTTCCCACCCAGATGGCTTTTCCCTTCTTTGGTCACTCTCACTACCAGCTAAACCAAAAGAAACCAGCATCTCGATGCCAGGCCAGGCCTTTAGGCATTTTGTTAAACCACAGCAACACCTCCACCGTGCACCCCTCACACCCCAGCTGCTGTCCCCCCCACCCCAGTCCCACCGCTTTGGGAAACGAGACCCTCCTCAGGCCCCTTGTGGTACCCCACCCTGAATCCAGATTACATTATGTGAGCCTAATGCTAACTGGTATTTGTTATTGACAGGACGAGAACTCGGGCCTGTCAAAAACACTGAATGAGAACAAGATTAAATGTAATGTTCTGCAGAGAGAGAAAGAGAGATTGGAAAGAGAAAACGACGTAAGTGTGTACAACAGGGTAGAAACTCCCAAGGTGTTCTGTTTTGTTTAAAGATAGATTTATTTGAGAGAGGGAGCGTGTGTGGTGGGGAGGAGCAGAGGGAGAGGCAGAGAGGGAACCTCAAGTAGACTCCATGCCGAGCATGGAGCCCAACACAGGGCTCGATCTCACGACCCTGAGATCATGACCTGAGCTGAAATCAAGAGTCAGCCACTTAACTCACTGAACCTGCCCCGCACCCCCCCCAGAAACTCCAGGGTTTTAAGGAGCAGGAGCAGGGTGACCCAGAGATGTGGCGATTAACAAGTTAAATAAAAGAGCACTTTCTGGGACATGGGGTGAGACCACTGCTCCTGCGAGTAAACTTAATCTGGTTTCCTCATCTACCACGAACCTTCTCGGTTCTGTAACCGAAACTTATCTGTCATGGCAGTAGTCAACTTGAAAGGAACAGCCTTGATGAAGAG
This sequence comes from Procyon lotor, assembly GCA_028646535.1. Lineage (NCBI taxonomy): Eukaryota > Metazoa > Chordata > Mammalia > Carnivora > Procyonidae > Procyon > Procyon lotor. The sequence goes on along the minus strand of CM053619.1, from coordinate 27,773,848 downwards.
CTGACTTAATTCATTTTGTTCTTAACTCCACACCTGTTGTAAGTATTATCTTTGTGGAATAATATCCTACATCATTTTTAGGCTAGCTGAGGGACCCTTTTCCTTCAGCGCGATTTTTTCCTTTTTTTTTTTTTTTTTTTTTTTCGATTTTTTCCTTTTCTTCTGCTACCCATCCAGGGCACTAGTGACGGCATCTGCCCGCACTGGACCCATGGTCGTCTCCTAATAAAATGCTCCACGTTCATTCCCTTATAGTCAGTATTTATCTTCCTCTGTGGGTCAGACATCACTACTCTGGGCTGATGGAAGATGACGGCAGCAAATAAAGAAGCCGCATCTGGGGGCGCCTGGCGGGCTCAGTCAGGGGAGCATGTGACTCTTGATCGCGGGGTTGTGAGTTCGAGCCCCATATTAGGTGTCGAGATTATTAAAAACAATAAATAAAAACTGAAAAAGAAAAAAGAAGCTGTACTTAAGGGCACTTTCCCGCTCTTGCTTCAAAGTGAGGTGTCCACGCGCTCTGGCCCGCGCTCCTAGATCTGCGCCCACCATGGTTCTCCAGCTTGCCCGTCTCTCTGAGCCTCCAAGTGATCCCCTCTAGCTCTGATAATGTCATTTATGTCAATGCCTTTCAGCACTGTAGGGACCTTCGGAGTCTGTTTCCGGTCCTGTCATTCTCGTCCTCTTTTTTTTTTTTTTTTAAAGATTTCATTTATTTATTTGACACACAGAGAGAGGGCTCACAAGCAGGCAGAGAAGCAGGCAGAGAGAGAAGGGGAAGCAGGCTCCCTCCTGAGCAGAGAGCCTGACAGGGGGCTCGATCCCAGGACCCTGAGATCATGACTTGAGCTGAAAGCAGAGGCTTTAACCTACACTGAGCCACCCAGGCGCCCATCCTCATCCTCTTGATTTAGATAAACAGCTTGACTGTGAAATCTCTATTTTCTGGCCTAGTCTGATGGGGCGGTGGGAGGGAGGGAAAGAGCCGATACTTCAGAGCTTTGGTAAGAGCTCCGGGAAGGCCCTCTTAAGATGTGCAGGCGCAGTTTACTCACTTTTTTCCCTAAGAACTTTTAAAATGCTGTCTGTCCTCCTCGCAGCTTATTCTGTCTCATTCCCTCCCCCCTTCCTTCTTCCTTTCACTTTCTCTGTCGCTGTATCCCTTTGGAAGGATAAAACGTGAAGAAGGGGACATCGTATCAGATGAATATTCACGTTGTGTGAGAAAATTGTTCTAGGAAAGAGGCTAAAGGAAGCATTTTGCTCTCAGTAATGTGCAACAGCTTCAACCCTAATGTAGGTCCTGCTCCCCTCATTTATGCACGCGACATTTGTACCCCGCCTTGGCTGGTAGGTATTTAGAGACTTAGAGTTCTTTTTTTGCAATCAGTCTGAACAAAACTCAGTATACATTTAAATTCAGGCATAAAGAACTCAGATCTTCCGAGTGTGGAGGCTGCTGCTTCCCTGTTAGAATTACGATTTATCGGTTCCTGGGATTTCCCAGCGAGAATTCATCGAGAACTACCCGTAATGGGCCTCCCCTAGCCAGCTGCTTGTGGCCATCCTTTGTTGTTGTCTTCCAACACGTCTCTCTAAACATTCTCTTCCTAGCTTTTGAAGAGGGAGAACAACAGATTGCTGAGTTACATGGGTCTGGATTTCGACTCTATGCCCTGTCAAGCTCCTACTTTGGATCAAGGAGGTGCTGGACAAAACCCAGGACTTGTCTATGGAAACCCATATTCTGGTAAGACAACTGCCATTTGAGCTAGAAGGCCCTTGCCTGCATCCCTTTCCCCCACTAAATTTTTTTTTTTTTTTTTTTTTTTGTGGTCTGAGATGCTAATTAAGACCAGTCTCATTGTTAAGACTTGCTGGGCAGAAGCCGAGGACCCAATAGAAAGATTGCCAGACAAGAAGTGTTAATTGAGAAATAAATCTGAATCTAGAAGACGCAAATCAGATCATTCGCCTAGAGGCAGCAGACACAAATTGAGTCCCGTGGCTATATTCCAAATATATAAATCAGGGAAATGTGTCTATGTAGAAGATATACACATACGAAGCGGAGGAAGCTAATTAAGGTTTGGAAATGGAAGCATAAGAGGTGGGGTATGCCGCCCAGGAATGAATGGGCAGTTACGGCCGCCTATCCGATGGCCTGACCCAGGATACCGGGAATGTTCCCCACAGAGACCCTGGGGTGGTTTGGAGGACAGGAAATGGGGATGAAAACCAGTTTTGTCACTCAAGGACGGAGGGTCAGATTGTTCTTGCCAGGGACAAGGGAACAGGGAACTTTTCCTTTATTGTCTCCAAAAGTGATAGAAGGCCTCGTTTCCTTTTCTTGGACAGTTTAAAGCAGTCACGTTCTCTCTCTCTTTTTTTTAAAGATTTTATTTATTTATTTATTTGACACAGAGAGAGAGATCACAAGTAGGCAGAGAGGCAGGCAGAGAGAGAGGGGGGAGCAGGCTCCCCGCTGAGTAGAGAGCCCGATGCGGGGCTCGATCCCCAGACCCTGAGATCATGACCTGAGCTGAAGGCAGAGCTTTAACCCACTGAGCCACCCAGGCGCCCCTAAAGCAGTCATGCTCTCTTAAGAGTCACAATCAAATCTTTACAGCAGGCAGGATACACATTTATTTTCTCCTTAGAAATATTTTTAAGCATTTCATTTAAAAATATCAGTTTATGTAACGTCAGTCTTAAAATCTATTCTCAGACTGCTTTCTTATTAAATCGTGACTGTTTTTATTAAAATCTCATTTTCCCCATACGGAAAAGAGGTTGGGTTTTTCCCCCCTGATTCTGTAGCATAAGCGTGGCTATCGAAAATGCCGCTTCATTATTTTTTCCTCTTCTCCCTTCATCATTGACCTAGATCCCCTCTATCAGCAGTTAATGGTACACAGGAGAGAGAAAGAGTCTGAGGTAGTGGGGAGAAAGGGAACGAAGGGAGTCACAGAAACCAGCTGTTAGATCACAGCTGGAGAATCCAGAGATGGTATTTCTTTCATTGAATGAAATCTTTTTTATGATCCTCAGGTATCCAGGAAAGTTCGGCCCCAGGCCTGGTAAGTGTGTGAATCCTGAGATTGCCCGTATCAGATCCTTGAGAAATGCCCCTTCCTGCTCCAGTTCATGGGAGAGCCATAGGGAGATTGGTTCGCTTTGATAACTCCAGCAGCCAGCTGGATCAGTGGGGTCAAACCTGAAGCTGAGGGAGCCCGTCGAGGTGGGGAGAAGAAAGCCCCGTTTGCCCATCCGCTCTCTGCTCTAGACCCCCACCTGTGAGCTGAGGCCGGCGCCAGAGCTCGGGGGGGCAGCCCGCCCAGCACGGTATGTCCAGTGCCCCTTCTGGGCCGAGTGCTTTGACAGTCGTAGGTCCTTTGACTCCTGGGGTAGGGAAAGCGTCAGGGAGCGTCTCCAGATGTGACTTGGTTCATTCATCCTCTACTTCTTGGGCACTTACCGTGTGCCAAGCGTTATGCTCCGTGCTGTGGATGTAAGAGAACGTGAGACGAGGCCTCGGCCACGTAGAGCTGTCCTGACGCCTTTGCTCGTCCCCCCAGCTTGCCATCAAGAGGTGCCCCGCCTGCAAATCCGACTTTGCCGATGACATTCTCGACCACACCCTGGAGCAGCAGCGCCTGTGTCTCAGTTGTCCGATCTGTGACAAGAGCTTCCTGGCCACAGAGAAGCAGATCTTCGAGGACCACGTGTTCTGCCACACTCTCTAAGCGTCCCAGCCGCCTGGATCTCCACTGTACATCCATTTTTATAGAGTAGAACCTATAGCTTCTACTTAGAGCTCTGACCCACGATCCTGCCTAACATGAAATTCCTAGGGATTTAATCAGTCCTGTGGCCCTGAGGGCAGAGTCACGGCCATTACCTGCATGCACGGTAGTGCCGAGGGCTGTCACTTCCATCCTTGTGGGTTACTACCTTTCAGACCCATAACCAGCTGCACCATCCTCACGTCTGGTGCCCCGTCTTCTGTGACCTCCAGTCCAAGGGCCCTGGGCAGCAGCGGGGCTGGCCCTTCGTTCACAACAGGCTTGACCTGAGTACTAAGCAGTTCGTTTTCCGAGTTGTCCCAGGGCCCTTCAAGGTCAGGCCTTGACTTGAGTGTGTTCGCCGTCGGATCTCAGTCCTAACCCTGCGGCTGGGGATAGAGGAGAGGTTGAGAATTTCTGCCTGCCCCTCCTCAGGTCTCTCTCTCCCACTGATTGCATTAAACTAGCCAGAGACGCCACCACAGAGAGTGCCGACATCCAACTGGGATACCAAAGGTTTCTCATCTTGATTTCACAGCTCCTGGCAGAAGCATCTTATTCCTGAACCATGGACACAAAATATTCCAGTCACAGAAAGCCTTCTTTCTCTCTGGATACCTCTGTTTGGCATTTTCTACTCTTTGATCTTTCCTATGCACATAACCGCACATAACCTTTATTGTAAGTCCTTTCTTAATGATTAGCAGGACTTGTTAGAAACCATCTGGGTCTGCCACTTTCCAAGCAGGCGAGTTTGAATATGGTTAGGTTAGAATAATGAGAACTATTGTTAATCTCTTTAATACTAAAAATAAATTCGTCCTATCTCGGGGACATTGGTCATTTTAAGCTGGGTAATTGGTCTCTCTGGTCCTTTGTTTTAAGCGTCTGAGAAAAGGGGAACCAACAGGCTAGTGGGAATTGTAGAGCCTACCAGTCGATTTCACTTAACTAGTCAACAAGAGTGTCCTGGCCGTGACCTGGAGATGGAGAGGAAGGCGGTGGAAAATTCGTTTGAGCAGTCTGGAGCCTGGCTTCTTGCTCGAACGTTCCATGCACTTTGTGAAAGGGGTCAGTGTGCATTTGGGAACCCTTCATGAACTAGGCTCACTTCCCTCCATCCAGATCTGCCTAATAGAATGATAAGAAAGAAATTCTATTTTCTCACCACCACCCCCTCCCCCCCCCACACACACCCTCCTCCCTGCCTCAGGACTGAAAAAATGGAAATGACTCTCAGGAAGTCAACCAGCTGGTCACTCTAGAGACTTCTACAGAAACTTCAAAGTGATGTAAAACATGATGTCACAAATAAGGTTGAGTCAACTTCCTTCTGGGCTTTTCCCTGATATGAGTTACACCCTAGACTAGCTGTCTAGTACTGTCCGGTCACGGTTCCTTGTCTTTATTTCCCCTTTGATAAAATGAAGATGAAACTACACTCCTGGGGCTCCTGGGTGACTCAGTCAGTTAAGTGACTCTTGATTTTGGCTCAGGTCATGATCTCAGGGTCCTGAGATCAAGCCCCGCACTGGACTCCGCACTCAGCGGGGCGTCTGTTTGGAGATTTTCTCCCTCCGCCCCTTGCCCTGTGCTCTTTCTCAAAATCTTTAAAAAAAGAAAATATAAATCTCCTCCTCCTCTGTCACCATTTCAAGGAGATATCTCTTGGACTCAAGGCTTTTGCCCCTTAAGAATCCTGTGACAGTAAGACCTAACTCCAGTACAGAAATGGAATGGGGAGACGGTACCACCATTTTCGTGGCAGATCCCCTCCCCCTCTGCAGAATTGCTGCTGGTCCCCAGACCGTTCCAGTGAAGAAGTGCAGTTTCATTTATTTCGTACTCGTCAGCTCTTAATTAAGCACGTGAATGGAGAAGAGCAGCAGCGCACATAATCCAAATGAGTGAATGCCATTTTCTGGTGAATTACCCACCTCTTTGCCCCCGCTACCCCGAGGGTTACCGTGATTATCAACAGCAGCAGGGGCCCTTCCACAGGCTTGGTTAAAAAACCCGAGTGTTAATGATCCTTTTTGCTGGATGTAAAACAAACCATCTTTAACCACTGTTCATTATCCCCAGCTGCTCTTACCAAGGCTTTGAAGGGGAAATCCTGCTCCAGGCAGCTCCTAGCGAAAGGAAACAATCATTCTTCGATAATCCACTCCTCACCCCAGTCTTATTTCCACCAACCTTGCACCCACACATGTTACGGCTACAAAATACCTGCAGAGAGGAGCAGGAAGTTGTGGGAGCAAACAGAACATATGCCTCAATTGGATTTTAGCATCTTTGTATTTATGCAACAAGCTTTCTTTCCTAGTTCACTTCTGGGTCTAATATTAAAATGTTTTCGAATTAATTACACAGTCAAATGATGGGTGGTGGGGGAAGAGTCACCCAGACACTGTGTGTGTGTGTGAGTGTGTGTGTGTGTGTGTGTGTGTGTGTGAGAGAGAGAGAGAGAGAGAGAGAGAGAGAGAGAGAGAGAGAGAGAGGTGAGAGAAAGCAAATTAAAATCAGAAAAGAGGGGCGCCTGGGTGATTCAGTGGGTTAAAGCCTCTGCTTTGGCTTGGGTCATGATCTCATCTCGGTCTCTGCTCAGCAGGGAGCCTGCTTCCCCCTCTCTCTCTGCCTGCCTCTCTCGTGCCGACTTGTGATCAAGCTCTCTCTCTCTCTCAAATAAATAAAATCTTTAAAAAAAATAATCCAATTTAAAAATAAAAAATAAAATCAGAAAAGAGAATTGGCAAGATATTCCGTAAGCCCAGCGCCCCCCTCCCCAGAACACCTGTGGCTCCAGCCCTTTTCCTTGGCCTCGCTAAAAATCAGGAGGACATGAAACGGCCTTGATGTTTCAATATCTTTACCCGGTGATTCGGGTGATCTTCGGCAAAGCAGTGGACCGCACCGAGCTCAGCTCTAACCTGGTCTCCTAGCAACAAGCGGTAATGAGATGCCAGGCCTGGCCTGAGAGATGCAGACTGCCACCTGGAAAAAAGCAAACTGGCCTCGACATGGGGCTCTGACCCAGACGCCTGACTGCCCAGAGGTAACCGACAACCGGCCACAGACTGGGCCACCAGCGCCAGCACCCTCAGTTGCTCCCATGTAAATATCAATAGGTCTCTGCCTGCGTGCTTCCTGGTTCAGGCTGTGTTCATACACTCCATGTCTACTTTCCATAATCTCTGAAGCAGACAGATTATCCACTCCCATTTTTATAAAGGAGTAAGTTGGAACCTGGAGAAATAACTTGCTAAAAGTGGAAACAACCCAAATGCCCATCAGTTGATGAATGGGAAAATAAAATACAGTATATCTAGAGGATGAGATATTATTCGGCCAAAAAGAAAAGAGATTGAGGGGCGCCTGGGTGGCTCAGTCATCAAGCATCTGCCTTCAGCTCAGGTCACGATCCCAGGGTTACTCGGATCGAGCCCCGCATCGGACTCCCTGCTCAGCAAGAAGCCTGCTTCTCCCTCTCCCTCTCCCCCTGCTTGTGTTCCCTCTCTCGCTGTCTCTCTCTGTCAAATAAATATTTTTAGAAAGGAGAGATGGAGGGGTTCCTGGCTGACTCAGTCAGTGGAGCCTGTGATTCTTGATCTCTGGGTTGTGACTTTGAGCCCCACATTGAATGTAGAGACTACTTAAAAATAAAATTTAAAAAAAGAGGCACCTGGGGGGCTCAATTGGCTAAGCACCCAACTCTGATCTCAGCGTTGTGAGTTCAGGTCCCGTGTTGGGCTCCACGCTGGTCCTGGACCCTACTTAAATAAATAAAAAAAAAAGGAATTGACTAACTTACATTATGACATGGAAGGACCTTGAAAACATGCTAAGTGTAAGAAGCCCATCCCAAAACACCACTTACCATGTGATTCCGTTTATATGAAACGCAAGACAGGTGAATCTGCAGAAACAAAATAGATGAGTGTTTTCCTAGGGCTGAGGGTTGAGGGAAACTGGAGAGTCAGCTCATGGGTATTGAGTCTCTTGGGGAGTGAAGAAAATGTTCTAAAATGGAGATTGTTGCACAACTCAATATACTACAAACTACTGAATTATACACTTGAAATGGGCGGATTGTATGCTGTGTGAATTCCATCTCGAGTATTTTTAAAAGGTTAGAGGGCGCCTGGGTGGCTCAGTGGGTTAAAGCCTCTGCCTTCGGCTCAGGTCATGATCTCAGGGTCCTGGGATCGAGCCCCGCATCGGGCTCTCTGCTCAGCGGGGAGCCTGCTTCCCCCTCTCCCACTGTCTGCCTCTCTGCCTACTTGTGATCTCTCTCTCTGTCAAATAAATAAATAAAAATCTTTAAAAAAAAATAAAAAAAATAAAAGGTTAGAGAAGTAACTTGCTCAAGTCATCCGTCCCCTGACTCACGGCAGAACGTCCTACAAACACGGGGCTGGGCCCACATTACCAAACTTGGTTAGAGTACACTTATTCCAGCAGAACCCGCAGCCACAACAGTGTGGGGCTCCCCCCCCTCCTTGTCTTGGGCTGGAAGCAGGCAGCAGCTTCGAGTGACGGAATCAAGACGAGCAGGGTCAGGGCAATCATTAGCGGTCCACCATGTGGCCGGCAGCTTCAGTGGTCTCTGGAAATATCTATTCCGTGGAGATGAATGTACCCAATAAAGTTGGGGGAGAGAGTCACCAGCCACAAATTTCAGATAATCATGTTAAGGGATCCAGCCTGCTCTGCCTAATGTTATTACTTTCTCCCTGTGGAAAGAAGGAATATGACACTCCGGGGACTAAGTCTATTGTTTACTCAGTCAATCAACATTTATTGAGCACCCACAGTGTGCAGAATGAGCACAGGGCCAGGATTTTAAAAAATAACAAATTTCTTCCCTTGAGGTATCTACGAGATTAATGAAGACAGTCTCTCTCTCCTCAGGGAACGCTTAAACTGCTGGGAGAAAAAAATCTCAGGCTTCAGGGGTCTCCTAAGCTGATGGGGAAAAGAGATAGTCACCCACAAAAGCAATGTAAGGATATAAAGATAAGGAAAGTCATCTCCCAGACTGAGGACAGAAAGGCTATGAGGCCTGAGTGTTCACAAAGGTGTGGTCAAGGCCCAAGTCAATGATGTCTTATTAGAGTGCTTTTGGGGGCGCCTGGGTGGCTCAGTCGGTTAAGTATCTGCCTTCGGCTCAGGTCATGATCTCAGGGTCCTGGGATCGAGCTCAGCGGGGAGTCTGCTTCTCCCTCTGCCTGCTGCTCCCCCCTGCTTGTGCGCTCTCTCGCTCTCTCTCGCTCTTGCTCTCCCTCCGGCAAATAAACACAATCTCTTTAAAAAATATGTTTTATTTATTTGACAGCACAAGCAGAGGGAGCTGCAGGCAGAGGGAGAGGGAGAAGCAAGTATCCTGCTGAGCAGGGAGCCCGACATGGGGCTGGATCCCAGGACCCCAGGACCCCAGGATCATGACCTGAGCCAAGGACAGATGCTTAACCAATTGAGCCACCCAAGTGCCCGAAGTAAAAGCTTATAAAAAGAAAAAGACACAGGATGGAATATCACTCAGCAATAAAAAGGAACAAACCTGGATCCATGCAAGAACTTGACTGAAGTCTCCAGGGAATTATGCTAAATTTGCAACGCGTTTTACATTACACACTTTATGTTCCCTTTACTTAACACTCTTGAAACTTCAACATTAGAGAGATGGACACTAGACTAGTGATTGCCGGGACTTCGGCTGCAGTGAGGCTCAGAAGGAAAGGGAAGGGGGTTATGGTCTGAAGGGCTAGGCCAGGGGTCCTTGTGGTGACACAGCTGCACCCTGACTCTGCTGGTGGATAAGAAACCTTTGAGTGGGGGCGCCTGGGTGGCTCGGTGGGTTAAAGCCTTTGCCTTCCGCTCGGGTCATGATCTCAGGGTCCTGGGATCAAGCCCCACATTGGGCTTAACACTTAGCAGGTGCCTTATAGCAACAAAATTATTCTCTCACCCTTCAGATTCTGGAGGCCCTGGGATGTTCAAAACCAAGGTGCGGTTGGCAGGGCCACGGTCCCTCCAGAGGCCGTCGGGAGCAGTCCATTCTTTCAGCGGTGGTTGGCACTCCTTGTGGCTTCGTTCCGATCTCTGCCTCCACGCCACAATACCTCCCCAGCGTGTGTTCTCTGCGTGCCTCTTAAGGACACTTGTCATTGGACTTAGGAGTCACCTGAATAATCCAAGAGAAAATATGATTACATCTTCTGTCCTGTAAGGTAATGATCACAGGTTCCGGGGATTAGGGCATGGATAGCTCTTTTATGGGGGCCAGCACCATTCAACCCGCTACAGAGAGGTAGGGAAGAATAATTCCTAGGCTTCTGACCCAGGCCACCAAGGGAGACGATACAGAAAAAAGAGGGGCTTTCAGGGAGGGAACTTCAGGTTTACGCACATTGAATCTGAGGGACTCGTAGGATAGTCAGAAGATCGTGGGAGAAATGTTCCAGCAAAGGGCTAGGTTGGGCCTGGAAGTCATTGTGGACATAGGGCAGGCGCTGGCCTGGATGGAGAAGAGGGAAAGGATGAGTTGAGGACAGACCCCGAATAACATCAACTTTAGGGGTTGGGCAGCCATCCAAGAAGGGGAGAAAAGCCGGGAGAGAAGTGACAGCCTGGAAGTCAAGTGAGAAAACAGCTTCAGGAAAGGGGTTCAATTCACAGTGTCAAATACTGGGAGGCTAGTCCTGGAAAGAAACCTTTGATTTTAGAAATTGAACAAACAGATGTGCCTACTTTCTCCCTTTTTAAAAACCAAGAACATTTGAAATGGGGCACCTGGGGGGTTCAGACCGTTAAGCATCTCCCTTCGGCTCAGGTCATGATCCCAGGGTCCTGGGATCGAGCCCCGCATCAGGCTCCCTGCCCGTCGGGGAATCTGCTTCTCCCTCTGCCTCTCCTCAACTCATACCCTCTCTCTCTCTCTTTCTCTCTCAAATAAATAAATAAAATACTTTTTAAAAAGGAACGTTTGAAATGCATGAAGTGGGGAGAAAAAGTCAAATATAGCTCTAGCAAGCAAACACAACCACTGCTAACATTTCCAGCTGTTTTTTTCTATGAGCTTAAAAAAAAAAAAATAGACCAATTGTTTTAGATGCACGTGCACAGGTAAGGTGCCTGGCTTGATTCCCAACCTAAGCATCCTTCTCTAAATCCCCTGGCTGGGGGGACTGAGGTCCTCTGGACCTCAGCGAGGCTCCCCAGGCAAGCTCATGGGAGCATGGCCCTCCGGACCGGGGCCCCTTTCCTGCACCTCCTCCCACGGAAGCTGCCGCACTGGTTTGACCTGGATAAACAGCAGGCGCTTTTCCCTAGGTCAATATTTCACATCCGTTGTCATTCATCTTAACATCTGCTCCCTGAGAGGTTGTTCTCTGCCCTCCTACCTCTGACCACCTCCCGGTCTGTACCCCGAAGAGGCTCTCTACAAGCCTCCCCTCCCCACCCCTGGCTGACCCCAGGACTCATCATTATTATATTATTTAAAGCCAATATTTATTTTGTGTTTACTGTAAGTCAATGCTGTTGTTATCCTTTTTTATTTTTTTAAAGATTTTATGTGTTAGAGAAACAGAGAGAGCCCAAGCAAGGGGAGAGGGGCGGAGGGAGAGGGAGAAGCAGACGCCCCGCTAAGCAGACTCGATCCCAGAACTCTGGGATCATGACCTGAGCCAAAGGCAGACGCTTAACTGACTGAACCACCCAGGCGCCCCATTATGCCTTTTTATAGAGGATGAAGAAGGTGACAGAGCCTGGCAGGCGAGGCTGGAGCGGGGTTTAGATGTGTGACACTCCAGTTTGGGGAAACAGCAAACCCCGCTGAAGGGGATGGGAGGGGTGGGTGTGGCAACGAGCCTGACTTCCTCTCACCCAGCCATTCTGTCCTCTGCAATTAAGCTCATAGTCCAGGAAAGTCCCAGCAAGTGACAATGACCCTGAAACTTTCCCCCAAGATAAGAATTGCTGGGCCAGAGCCTCCTTCACCACTTGCCACCCCTTCAGTAACCCTTTCCTTGCCAGGCTTTCCAGCCTACCTTCAAGTCAGGACAGATCCTTCCGAAGCCCCCTAGATCCAGGTCCGTGCCCATCATCCCCATCGCGGGGACCCAACCCCGCCGCCCCCAACACAGCCCCACCTCTCCTGCAGCTCAGCCCAGGAGAAGCAACTGTCAAGGTTCAGCAGGAGGGAGATTGAGGCAGGATGGCAGGAGTACTTGTAAAACAGAGGTGTACCTGGCTCCAGGAAACTGCTCCAAGTGGGCATCTTGGCAATGCACGGGCTCCTCTCCTGCTTGTAAACCCCACACAAAGCCCAACAGATCATCTGTTTATCAACTGCTGGGGATTCAGGAAGCCAAACAGCCTCGCCCATCACCACGGCAAGTCCTCCAGCTCCCAGCCCCCAGAAATGACCACCCCCCACCCCACCCAATGCCCTTGGGAAGAAACCCAGGAGCTTTTCCAATCTGCGAGGGGCTCCACACCCTTTGTTGTGGGGAAATTTTTCCTGGAGTCAACTTCAGTCTCTGTTCCTATAGCCCAGAACAATAGGATTGTTTCTATTGTTGTTCCCCATCAACTGCACAATACCTGCTTTGATTTTGAGTGACACTAATTGGCACTGAATGCTTACGTGGTAAGCCTGCGGTGTTAAGCACTTTGTATTTGGTGATTTTAATCCCCACAACAAGCCAATGATTCCATAGGAATGAATGAACACTTAGTGATGAAAGATATCATTCATATACCCATTTTACAGATGGGACATCAAGACAGAGAGACGTTGAGTAAATTGCCCAAGGTCATACAGTAACAGAATTGGGATTTGAGTTCAGACAGTCCAACTTCAGAGCCCTTGTGCTTCATAACTAATGCTCTTTGTCTCCCCACAGTTTTCACCCCCATCAACCTGCCATTATTATCCTTCGAGCCAAGAAATCTACAACTGGTCCCAAAGAAGCTGAATAGATTGATTAGGGGCCAGACCCCCGGCCGGTTTCCTTCCCATCACTTAACTCTACCCCTGACCGTGTCCACACTGGCTGTTCCCTCTGTACAACCGTGTCGTGCTCCCATCCCTCTCAACCAAGTGGTTTCCTAACCCTACCTGGAGCACTGTGCTAACCATTCAGGAAAGCTCCAGCCGACTGGCGGCCCTGGTCTCAAGGAAGGAAAAGGAACCCCTATTTCAGGGGAGGTCTTGCATTCTGGGTGCTATGGCCATAGACAAAGGAGCCCCTATCTCACAATGGCTGTGTTTGCTAGTTAAAAACCACTTCAACAAAACATACACACTCAGTAGTCTTGTTGGGAAGTCGGCATTGAATTCCTTCTGAGGAAACAGCAGAGGAGAACACCCCGTGTCTCCTGTGGTTGGGGTGTCCTTCCTTACCCCGGCTCCCTCGCAGGCCTCACAAACCACCACACCTCTAGCCCCCAGGGGCTGCCACCAGCCCCGCGTTTTGACGACCCCACACCTTGTGTCTCCATCAAGGAGCCCTGCTAATCAAGTATCGAGGTCAAGAGCCCAGACCCTGGAACCCGATCACCCGGCAACAACTTCAGGCAAATTACTTAGCCTCTCTTGGCCTCGGTTTCCCCATTTGGCAATGACAATTACAGTCTCTACTTCAGCTCGATGAGTTAAAATGTGGAAAGCATTTAGAACGGCATCTGGCTCATTGATTTTAAGCCCTCGATTAATGTTCCACTCCGCCACTTAATTAATAGCCCCGTGAACTTGGGCAGGCCTCCTTGAAAGAAAGTACAAGGTCAGGATCAAGAACACTGGTTTCGGGGGCACCTGGGTGTCTCAGATGGTTGGGTGTCTGCCTTTGGCTCAGGTCGTGATCTCCAGGTCCTGGGATGGAGCCCTGCATCAGGCTCCCAGCTCACTGGGGACTCTGCTTCTCCCTCTCCCTCTCCCCCTGCTTGTGCTCTCTCTGTCTCTCTCTCTCTCTCTCAAATGAATTAAAAAAAAAAAAAAAAAAAGAACACTGGTTTGAAGTGAGACAGACTTGCCCTTGAATTCTGACTTGCCGCAGCTTCCTTAAGATCCATGAACTTCAGTTCCCCAGTGTGTCGAATGGACCTCATAACATCTAACTCGCATTAGTGTTATTGAGAGGGTTAAATAAGACAATATATGTCAGGGAGTTGGCACAGGGTCTGGCTGGGAGGGGGCACTCAGCAAGTGGCCCTTGTGACAATAACTAACTCCCCGAACTTCAGGCCCTTCACACATCAGCTGGAAACAACAATACCAAGGGCATTCGGTGAGGCCTGGAGGAGTGGCCCTGGACTCTCCCTTCCCCTCCCTCCTGATCTTTTAGGGTGCTCCACCTACTGCCGGCGGGAAGCTGACTCACCTTTCAAGGCCCACTCAAAATGCTGCCTCTTCCCAGAAGCCTGCCTGGGTCCCCACCGGACACCAACTGGTTCAGACTTAAATTCAGAGTCACTCAGTTCTATTCTTGCCTCCTGTTCAGGCCACCCCGGAAAGTCCCAGGGGACAGCATCTTTTCCTATCCAGCATCTCCCCAGTATGGGAATTTAAGTAAATGAAATACCAGCCCTCTTCCCTCTCATCTCGAGACCAGGAACGGGTGGTTGAGGGCAGCCTTTGTTACTGATCCTTACCCTCCTGGGCTTGGCTCCAGAGCCTTCAGCAGGAAGGGGGGGCTCTGGACCTGCAGCTTCCCACCCAGCCACTGAGTGGCTGAGCTCCGGAGCAGCGCCCAGAGCCCTCTGGCGGGGAGTCCGGGCTTCCACAGAACACTCTGGCGGGTTTACTCCTTCCCGGACACTTTTCAAGGGCATCCAGAGCCCTTGACACTTGGGCCCACATCATGTCAAAAATACTGATGCACTCCCATCCCCCATGCAGTGTGATTTATAGACAAACTCCGTACAGAAGGAGCTGCAGTGGATGGGCCGATGTTTGGTTTTGTAGCCATTTACTGGAATATCTCTGAGTTTCCATTTTGCAATCTTCTCATTCGATTTTGAAACCAATTAACATTTTTCCACGTTTCAACCATAGTCCCTAGGCTTCCATCTGCGTGCCTGAGGGATGGGCGGCGGGGCCTCCAGTGCCTGAACCGGCTTGGTTAGATCCTGGGTCCCAGAGCTTGTCAACTCCAGAGCCCATTTGGACCACACACTCAATCTGCCTTTCCACCTGCCCATTGATCTATCTACAGATTTCTCCCCAATATCCAAAAGTGGAGTGATCCTGTGAAACCTTTTATAAGCCAAAATGGCACAAAGTGAAGAAGCAATTACCATTAATTTATATGGAAAATTCGAAAAGGCCTTTCTGATACCTTAGGATGCTTCTTGCAAAGGGATGCACAAAAATGATGGAGAAAAAGCACGGATGCTCGCAGGCAGCGCAGAGCTCTGGAGGTTGCTGGGTACTGAGAGGCTGAGAGTGACTGGGAGGAACGGCGGCCGGGGGGATCCTGGGGGGCCGCCTTATTACTGGGGGTCCTTGCTATTAAGACTAACGCTGAGCAAGGGCTATTTTCACTTTTCTCATAAAAGCAAGGATCCTCTTTGGATTTCTTCCAGGTAATGAAAACAGGTAGTACTGTAAGTCTTTCGGAAGAGCCAAGTGGCCTGATGACCTTGAAAAAGCGTTGACACTTCTGTGTACGTCGTTGCCAAGGATAGAAAGGAAGCAAATAGGGGCAGAGGCTCGAGAAGCCGCGTGTGGTGTGAGACTGCCCTCTAGAGGTTGCGCCTGGAAGGTGCAGGTGGGGAGACCCCTGCCCGCCAGGTTATCCAGCCCACCACTCAACTCACTGCCACTTACAGAGAACCCACCTGTACCAGGAGCCATGCACCTGCTCTGGGAACGAAGGCTAACACAAAGAGGAATAAAACTCAGCCTTATCCTCCAGGAGGTCGCCATTTTGTTAATGGCGACTGCAAACTCATAACCCACGACGACAGTTCCGTACAATGACTACCCTACCAGCGGTGTGAACCAAGTTCCACGGGAGCACAGGGGGAATGGGAGTAAGTGTGGAACGACAGGGGAAGGCATCACAGGAGAGGTGACATTTAACCTGGGGTTTTGAAGGATGAGGGAGAGGGCCAGGCCGCCCTGGGGAGGAAAGGCATTCTGGGTAGGGGGCCTAGATGAGCCAAGGCAATGCACTGCACAGGGGCAGGCTCGTGGGGGAGCCAGTGACGTGTGGTGTGGCTGGAGTGCGCCCAGTGCGGGACCCATCTAGAGAGGCAGGCGAGGCGGAGGGTGAGGAAACTCCCATTTGGAAAACAAAAATGTGATGCTTGCAGCCAGACGAGAGGGAGGCGGGACCCAGCTGTGCAGAGAGTCCCAGCATTGGGGGGAATCGAACATATCCAGGACCGTGACATCATATATGGAGACGCAGCAGCTGTCCTCAAAGGGACACAGTTGAAGACTGAGTGCTGAGCCCATGGAAGTGGGTAGCCCCGTGGGAGTGGGGGGTGGGCCAAGGCAGCAGAGGACTCAGGAGAGCTTTGAGCCCCTCTATCTTCTGGACACATCCGGCATAAAATGAAATTTATGTACAAACTACATTTGAGTGGACTGGTGGGTGACTGGCTCCAACACCAGCTTGCTGCGAGACTTGGAGGAAGTCACTTTAAGTCACTTCTTCAAGACAGAGCTGGTTTCCTCATCCCTGAAAGGGGACTCTAACCCTAATACCCCAGCAGGGGGTAGCATTAATACCACATATTATAACAATAGTATTATTATGCAATAATAATAAAATATGTAATTAGCATAATATTAATATAATACATAATATGATTATATGTATTTTATATATTATATATAAACTATACAGTTATAATTATGTAAACTATATGTAATATATTGTGTAATAGAATATACTGTATTATATATTGATACTCTATTTAAAATATATTAATATATTATTGTATCAATATATCATTAATTTATTGTTATTATTATTGTACCACATATCGCATATGTTTGAGGATTAAAGGAGATAAAAGTATAAAAGTATAGAAAGGAGGTCCTTAACTCCGTGCCCAGTGGAAGCTCAGTAAATGTTAGCAAATGTTCCCACAATGTCATTCTCCAGCCTCTCATCTTCTCTATTAACTCCCACTCCTTCGTTGCGGCTCCCCCCATACCCTCATGCCTCCCCAGTCTCTCTAGACCTTTCTCACCTGAATTCCAGACCCTTACATGCAGCTCCCCGTAAGACCCCTGCACGCACAGGTCCTTCGGGAACCTACATCCAGCCCCTGAGAGGGAATGTCTTCTCCATTGCACCCCGGCATGCGTCCTCTCTAACTTGACTGATGGCACCCCACAACCACTCGGGAACCCGAAAGCCACACTAGACTTCTCCCCCCTACCCGGTGACCTGTCCATTCCCAAATTCCCAAACACCCCTCAAACTTGCTGGCTCCTCCCATGCCTAAGGTCTTGCACTGGCCTCCTCGTTTCTCCTCCGCTCCATGTCCCACCTGGCCTCCACCGGGCTACCTAAGGATGCTTCTCCCCCACGGGGCTGCTCCTGGCTCCCCCGACCACCACCAAGCGAAATCACTGCATGCCATAACAACATGCACAAAACAAAGGCCAGACTCCCGGCCTCACACACAAGGGGGTGAGGTCTGGGCTCCTCCAAGGGTCGAGGATCCGAGCCACACTGAAGTTATTTATATAATTGGGGGTTATTATGAGGCCACACGGGGAAGGCAGGAGGACAGGAGTCTCAGCCACTAAACAGCCACGCCACATGGTGACAGGAAGGTGACCGAGGGGCCAGTGAGGCTCCTGTGGGAAGGCAGCCCTTTACTGGAAAACACTCACATTTCCACAAAAGCATATGAGCATCATATGTCTGAAAGTGGAAAAATAGATTTATGCGTTAGAGGAAAGAAAGTTCTGGTCCCAGAGAGCAAAAAATATCTCAAAATACCTAAATATGGTCCAGGAGCAGAATAAAATAGTGACTAAGGGTAATGCTCAGAGCCAGAGTGTCTTGGCCCCATCATATTGCCTGGGAGATTCCAGAGAAATTAATTCTTCTCTGCCCCTAGTTTCCTTCCTATAATAATAGCAGACTACCCAGTCCATACATTAGGGGCAGACTAAATGCTTTACATGTGCCAAATGCTTAGCGGGGAGTGTCCAGGAAGCGACCACTCAGTAAATGTTCTGCACTGTGAGCCACCCCGGCAGGGTGAATTCATCATCTCCCTCATCTCATTTGGGAGCCGAGAGATCTAATGACCCCCTGTAGTGCTCCGCATTACCCGTTCTTCCTTCCTCCCGTTAGCAATGGAAACGCCACCCTTAAGCCTCAGTGGGATGAGTGGTGGCCCAGCAAGAGGCCAGATATCCTTCCTTTCCTTGCCGATAGGTGTCCTGGCCAACGGGAGGCGAGCCGCAGTGAGGTTGCAGCCTTGGGATCCCTTCCCTAGAAGCAAAGTTGCTGGCTCTTCATGTTTCCCCTCCCTGCTGATTGAGAAGTGGCCGAGACTGGGAGATGGAAGCCACAGGTTGAGGGTGGCAGGGCCTCTCTGGAAGCCCCGAGCTGTTCTCCTCCTACCACTATTGAGAAAGAAATGATCTCTGTCCGACCTAAGCTGCTGCGCCATGGGGCCTCTTTGTTACAGCACCTTATTGTATATCTTCAAAGAATACAACGTCTTTTACTATAGTAATCCTTCCCTGTTAGAAAAGTGGGCAAGGGGCGCCTGGGTGGCTCAGTCGGTTAAGCGTCAGCCTTCAGCTCAGGTCATGATCCCAGGGATCTGGGATCGAGCCCCACACAGGGCTCCCTGCTCAGTGGGGAGTCTGCTTCTCCTTCTCCCTCTGCCTGCTGTTCCCCCTGCTCCTGTTCCCTCTCTCTCTCTCTCTGTCAAATAAATAAATAAAATATTTTTTTAAAAAAAGTAGGCAAAACCATGAGATTATAATTTACTCACACACAGAAAAAGATCTACATACGGCCTTTAAAAATATAAAAATGTGGTCAATTCACTCACTGAGAAATGCAAATTAAGACCACGCTGTAGGGGCACCTGGGTGGCTCAGTCATTAAGCCACTGCCTTCAGCTCAGGCCATGATCCCAGGGTCTGGGGATTGAGTCCTACATCAGGCTCCTAGCTCAGCAGGAAGCCTGCTTCTCCCTCTCCCACTCCCCCTGCTTGTATTCCCTCTCTCTCACGGTCTCTCTCTCTCTCTGTCAAATAAATAAAGAAAATCTTTAAAAAAAAAAAAAAAAAGTTTCTCTTGAGCTCATAGGAACTCTTTGCCTTCATGTCAGAATATTCTTTTTTTTTAATATTTTATTTATTTATTTGACAGAGAGAGAGAGATCACAAGTAGGCAGAGAGGCAGGCAGAGAGAGGGGGAAGCAGGCTCCCCGCTGAGCAGAGAGCCCGATGTGGGGCTCATCCCAGGACCCCGAGATCATGACCCGAGCCGAAGGCAGAGGCTTTAACCCTCTGAGCCACCCAGGGGCCCCCATGTCAGAATATTCTTAATGCCAAAGTGGTCCATCTTGGGGCAGCCTGTCCTCAGCCTGTCCGGAGGGCAAAGGAGCCGGGGGAAGTGGGGGACGGGCACAGAGAAAGCTGGGAGAGAGGGAATGTCCATGTTAAACACCCTCCCTCTTGGCTTAGGATGGGAAGACCCTCCCCCTGTAAAGTATAATCGGGACACATAAGGTTAAATTACTGCCTGTTTTTTCCACATGCCATTGCTCTTTTGAGTTCCTTCATTTACTGTTCCCCACTGTGTGTTTCGTGAAGGGAAGATGAACCCACCATCTGACAGTGGTCTACTGTTGAGATCGCCCAGAAGGCCTCCGTTCACCCTCCACCCCCGATTTCTAGGTGGAGTAACTATGAATTTCCTCCTTATGGTGTCGACTTTACCTGAAGACTCTCTTGGCTCCTAGGCGAGTGCAACACTTCCAGGCATAAATCCAGGCAACGATATGCAGAGTAAGAAAAGGGATCATTTATCCATTTTGTATCTCTTTCTCAGAAACCCCCTGGCAGGTGTCCCCTATAGATCACTGGCCAAACTTGGGTTCCAAGTAGAGAGACCAACCGTCCCGGTTGGCCTGGGACTGAGAGGTTTTCTGAGATATGGGACTTTCAGGCTAAAGCAAAGACAGTCCCAGGAATACGGAGATGGTTGGTCACCCTAGTCCCATCCCATAGAGGACGCCATTGATGTCTCACTCAAATCTCCTTTGCTGGGCGGGGTTGACTGCTAATGACTCACAGCTGTCTACAACTCCCAAGTCTTGCCGCTGTGACCAAAGCCGACCTGCTATGGAGTTTGCACCACCAGCAGCACTGATCCTCCTCAGGGGAGCCTGTAGCCAGTGATCACTGATGGAGAGGGGACGGAGGTACAAAAGGTTGGCCCCCAGTTCCAAGATGGGAGCAGCTATGTGGCGCACTTCACACTCCAAAGCCCCCCATAAACTCAGATTTAAGCTGATCTCCAAATGAGACCACATCCTCGCTTCCCTTTTCCCTGCTTCCCTCATTTCCTGAGAGCAACCTGTCCATCTTGTGCCATCATCCCTGCCTCAGGCTCTGCATTGTGAACCCAATACTTGCCCGTTACCAAACCAGTCAACAGCCAGGGAAGTGGAACTGCCACGAGTCACTGCCCCCAGCCTTGGGATGGGGTCCCCTTCTGACGCACATAACACAGTAGAGATGGAGCATCTGCCCCCACCAGGTGAACGAATAAGAAGGAAGAAGAGGAAGATGTGATTGTTGGTAAGGCCATCAAACCAAAAAAGGGGCTCTAACAAGTAACACTCTCGAGGGAAGAAAAGAAGTAATTCTGTCACATCGGGGCTACCCATTGTATAAGGAGAAAAGCTTGAGGTCTTCTGAAAAGTGCTCCCTGTGAAACACTCCTGAATCTTTATAATAAGTCCTTCCAAGGTCTTAATAAATTGCCTTGGAGTCTGTTTCTTGTGACCAAAGAGTCCTAAATGATATAGACTAGAGCATCTGGAGGAGGGTTCCCGCAGTGACGCCTAGGAGAAACTGGCTGAATTGGGGGCGGGGGATAGGTAGAAGGAAGACACGTGGCCACAGAGAGGGAGGAGCCAGTCCTGGACATGGCCTAGTGAAGAGGTTTATTAACCGCTTCCCTGATGTCTAACTACTCAATTCATGTGTCCTCTGAGACTGAGACTTCAGGAGGCTTTATAGCAAACAGGATGTGTGGGTCATTGCTACGGGCTTCTGTAGACTGCAGCCAAAGACGATCTGTTACCCAGCAATGACCCCATTGACAAAAGATGGTAAAACCCAGGGCAGCCTAGCTGTGATTGTTGCGATCCAGATCAATTAGCCTTGAGGCAGGAGTTTGAGGGGGTGGGGGAGAGAAATGAAACAGGAAGGGATGGGGAGGGAGACAAACCATAAGAGACTCCTAGACTCAAGAAATGAACTAAGGGTGGCCGGGGGTGGGAGGAGGGTAGGGATAGGGTGGCTGGGTTGTGGACATTGGGGAGGGTATGTGCTGTT
>CM053619.1:27735740-27746146 GCA_028646535.1 Procyon lotor | reverse complement strand
TCTGACCTCTAATGTTCTCCTCAGCTGGGGCACGGTGCAAGGAAGAACGTGGTCCAGGGAGGGAGGGCGGGCGGGGTGAAGGGGACGACCGAAGGTCGCCACTATAAGCAAACGACTAGGCTGTGAATGAATCGGTTTTTTTCCTCTGCAGACTGAGAAAATGCAGACCACCGGGGCACTACTCATTTCTCCGGCTCTGGTAAGCTGCGGCTCCGGGGTGATCCATGGTGCTAAACGTGGGAGCTATCGACATTTAATGAATGAACGAGAGGAGCTTGGCGTCCAGATGCTGTTGGCTCTTTGGGGAGGTTGTAGTGATGTAGTTAACCCCTGTTTATTTAGACCCGTAAACCAAGCTTTCTTGGCTTTGGAGCGTGGTCAGAGTCTGGATACGATCTTTACACCCAGGCTGGCTTGGCGGGAGCCGGACAGCCCTCTGAAGCAGTCAGTCGAGCTTGGATAGAACTCTCCAGGTGATTCCAATGTTCAGCCATGTTTGAGAACCACTGCATTTTGTTGACGTGTTCCAAGAAACCCATTGGGGGCCATGGGGCTCTGCTTAGCTGGTTTGTTGAGGAGCCTCAGCAGACTTACTGGCCCAGTCCATTCAGGATGTGTGATAGTGAGCCCACGCTAACAAAATAAGATGTCCTCCTTCTGATTCTTTGGGCGATCTGGGTACAAACCCTTCCTGTACCTGGTTTGATGTTAGTGTGGGTTCTTCCATTCGGGATACTGATAAGGGCTGTGCCCGTAGAAATGAACTTTGGTACTAAGGTTTAAATGGGAAAGGTGCCACTGCCAACTATACCTGGGTCTTGGACAGCTGTCTCTGCTGTCGGCCTATCTGGTAGAAACAGGAATGCATTAATTGACCTTGAAACACATTGGGCATTTTTTCTGTTTCTAATCTTGTCATTTTTGCCAGAAGTTCAGAGTCTGGGTTTTCCTGTTTCCCTTGTTTGATCTGAAGGAATGTGTCTTTCTGATTTAACAGATTCGCTGTTGTACCAGGGATCTAATCAGGCCTGTGTCCGCCTCCCTCCTGAGTAGGCCAGAGATCCCAGCTAAACCGGTAAAGGTAGGTGGGCCCTCCTGAAAATTTCCCCGGGGCGCCTTGCTGGCTCAGTCGGTAGAGCATGCGACTCTTAATCACGGAGTTGTAAGCTCGAGTCCTACATCGGGTGTGGAGATTACTTAAAAATAAAAATCTTAAAAATTAGTTTCCCCATCGAAGGGTTCTTCAAGGTAGTGACCCGTCGGCCAGAGTGGGAGGACAGTTAGAGAATCTGGGGCGCTTTAATAGCTCTAAGTACTCTAAGGTGAACGTTGTAGGTGAGAAGTTTGCAAAAGTGAAGTTTCCCTAACCCACAAAATTTCCCTGGCCCTGTCGGGAAATGGGCCCGAGGACTAATTCTCAGCATGCTCTGCAGTCTGAGCCTTCTCTTCCTGCCAGGCAGTTTGCCAACAGTTTCAGAGCCCAGGTGGGTCGGGTGAGGGGATGGGAGTCAGCCACCTGTCCTTAGGCCTCACTACCTCTCCTTCCCTGCTTGCCTCTCCAGCCAGCCTACAGCAGCTTCCCGCTCCAGGTGGCCCGACGGGAGTTCCAGACCAGTGTTGTCTCCCGGGACATTGACACGGCGGCCAAGTTTATTGGCGCTGGGGCTGCCACAGTTGGTGTGGCTGGTTCAGGGGCTGGCATTGGAACAGTGTTTGGCAGTTTGATCATTGGCTATGCCAGGTAAGTTTGGGGGTGGCTTAGAGTAGAGCATCTCCTACCATAAATTCCACCCCATTTGGGAGAAGCCTCAGCAGGAGCTCCCACTAGCTTGGAGTTGATTTCATCGACCTCCTGTTTTCTCCAGTGATCTCTGAATCATTATTTAGGTATGTCTCCAACCTGGCTGTCTTAAACTTGCCTTGTTGGTGCTCTGCTTATGGGTCCAAATTCCCAGGATGTTTGTAGGTTAGGCCCTCCCAATTTCAGCAGCCCCGCCTCCCATTGACCCAACCTACCTGTGTCCTCCACCACCCATGCCCTCACCCCTTCCTTTCCCCCGGCTGGCATCGATCTCTGTCCCTGGCAGGAACCCGTCTCTCAAGCAGCAGCTCTTCTCCTATGCCATTCTGGGCTTTGCCCTGTCTGAGGCCATGGGGCTCTTCTGTTTGATGGTCGCCTTCCTCATCCTCTTCGCCATGTGAGGTTCCATGAGGGTCACCTACCCGTCCCTGCTGCTTCGACTTCAGGCCATGGCTGGTGCTGGAGTGTGCTAAGCTTTACCATTAAACACAACGTTTCTTTAAACCCACATGCCTGCGCCTCTGTCCTTTGCCCCTGCGGAGGGCCTTGGTGGAAAGGTGGGACAAGGGACATGGGAATGGGTCAGCGGTTGTGGTTTGGAACTCCTCGGGGCTGAGAAGTAGTTCTGCTATGACCTGAGAATGTGGAGGGCTCCCTTGATTTCCCAGAGGGAGCATGGATTTGTCCAAATAATGATAATTGGCGCTTCTTTCCCTGTGAATTTAATATAATAAGGTGCCATTAATATAATAAGGTGCCATTCTTGAGGGGCTTAATTTGCAGCAAGCTCTGTTTTACATTTGTTACTTCAGCAGATGGTTTATACTGGTTTTGCAAATGCGGAGACCAAGGCTTAGGGTGGCAAAAGAACTTGTCCAACATCACAGAGCTGGGCGGTGGAAGACCTGGGGATTCCACCTCACGCCAGCCTAACCCGTTAACTGCTGTGCTGTCCCGTCTGTTTTGTGACAGCCCCACAAGTAGGGTCACACAGATAGGGAAACAGTCCCAAAGAAGTGATATAGCCAGTTGGAAATGGAGGCGGGCCTCCATCTGCCTGCATTTAGCCCTACTTGTAAGTTTCACTTTCATTCTTAGATGAAAGAAGGAAAGACACTTTCTTAGAGTGTCTAAATATTCTAGAATAAAGCAGATGAGGTACAGTTCCTGTTCTTGGAGAATTTACAGTCTTAGCCTTGCTAGGGATAAAAAGGGTGAGGTTTTATTTTTGGTTGAACCAACTAGTAAATTGCTTGGAGAGCCTTGCACAGCATCTTCCTCGTGGTCTCAGTCTGTGCCCAGCAGGCTTCCCCAGCTTGGCTATTGTGCAACTGGTAACCCAGGGAAGAGAGCACTCGGTTGGTAAATCCACAGCCGCTGCCTCTCTAAGCCCCAGCATGAGCAGACCATGACAAAATGAACACAGAAGTACCAGTTGACACGATCTGTCTCAAATTGGAGGATCTCAAAAGGAGCAAAAGTGGGAACCCATTTTGTGAAAACCTTACACCTCACCTTCAAAACTTCTGCGAAATAGTGAAACCGAGAATATTCTTATCCAGCTGAAGGGCAGCTAGCACAGAGGATTAAAGCACCAAAAATGCGATTTAATAAAAATAGATTGGATTTTCATGCAACGTAAGGGCAGTCTGCGAGTATTGAGGTGCTAAGCATCCTCCTAGTAGTCTTGGGGAAGGCAAAGAAATCTAAGATCCTGCCCTTAAGGAGTTTGGGGCATTAAGAGAGCGGAAACCAGGGGCACCTGGGTGGCTCAGTTGTTAAGCGTCTGCCTTCGGCTCAGGTCGTGATCCCGGGGTCCTGGGATCGAGCCCTTCATCGGGCTCCCTGCTCGGTGGGAAGCCTGCTTCTCCCACTACCATTGCCTCTGCTTGTGTTCCCTCTCTGGCTGTCTTTCTCTCTGTCAAATAAGTAAAATCTTAAAAAAAAAAAAGAGCGGAAACCTTAAACAGTGTCACACATTGAATATGTGGGTACAAAACTATGCCATAGGTGAGGGAGAGCAAAGAAGCCAGAGCAGTAATAACCTCAGCTAACATTAGAGTGCTTGTGCGTCAGGCACAGCGCTGAGCATTTTCTGTGAATAGCTTCCAACATCCCTCTGAACGAAGTCATTTTATAGTTGAGGAGAAAGAGGCTCAGAGAGGTGAGGCAACCTATGAAGGTCACACAGCTGATTAGTAAAGCTGGAATTCAAACCAGAACCTGTGTTCTTATCCCTGTGCCGACTCACCGAAGCTTTACCCAAGTGCACTGACATGCCCGATAGCACACAGCAGGCCAACAATTCTAGTCCCAAGCCCATCTCACATTCAACAATCATGGACTCATACTATAGGACTTTTCAACCTTGGTGCATCTGGGGCCAGATAATCCATCATCGTGGCAGGCTGTCCTGTGCATTGTGTGGTGTTAGGCAGCATCCCTGGCCTCTACACACTGGAGGCCAGGAGCCCCCTCCCCACCCCCAAGGTGTGACAACCAATTGCCAAACACCAAATGTCTCCCGGCTGGGGGCAAAAATCACTCGCAGTTTAGAACTACTGGTCTACCATAATCTGCTGCCTGTCCTGTGTACCCTGAGTAATTCTCGAGGTTGTTCACAGCAAGCCAGTGGTAGAGCCTGAAGCAGAGCCCAGGAATCTCAGGGCCAAAGAGAAAGAACGGAACTCAGGTTGAACTGGCAGCTGAGGTATCCCCGAGGGAGCAGTGGATTAAACTGGTAATGTTACAAAAACAGAATGTAGCAACCCCTTTGGGATGTCAGGCCGGCATCCTTGCCAGGTCACTACCCTCTAATGGTAAATCAAGGAGCAGCCTCCAGGGAAGGTGATTCCCATGACTTCCTGGGAAGCTCCAGGAACGTAGTTTTTGCCAAGGGGCTGACAAGAATTTCTCTTGATCGTGAGCTTCAAACAGCCTTGGAGTTGCTGGACTTATAAATCCAAATCAGCAAGATTGGGAATGTAGTTGGGCCTAGGGAACCCTAGAGAGTCCAGGGGAGAATGCTGCCCCACCCCCAACAAGGCTAGTTAGTCAATTACCATTGAGATTTTTTAGGGTCTATGGTCCACGGTGGAACCATCTTGCTTAATGCAAAATACTTAGGAGTAGATAGATGTACGATTCTTGGGCTCTTGGGTGAGGATCCATTGTTTTCATTATACTCTCAGAGGCAGTAACAAATACAATTAGTAAGCACTCCTTAAGAGCTCAGCATGGTAGCAAAGAGCATAGTCAGAGGGGAATGCAAACACCATCCCTGCCGTTTCTAACTGGGTAATTCTCTTCCCTGAGGCTTGATTCCTCATCTAAAATGGGGATAAGTACAACTCACAGTGGCCGGCACAACAAAATAAAGTAATACAGGTAAGTGTATGCAAAGAATGATAATACCTGTAACATATATATGTATTGCAGTATTAACAAGATAACGTGTAACATAAGCATGTATTCAGAGAGATGTAATAACACCTGTACTCATAAATTTTCTGAGGGGGTACCAGGCTGGCTCAGGTGGGAGATAATGCAGCTTGATCTCGGAGTTGAGTTTGAGCCCCACATTGGGTATGGAGATTACTTTAGAAAAATTGAATCTTTTTTAAAAAGTTATTTAATATAGCTGTTATTACTTGTAATCAGAAGCCGCAAACTCCCAGTCCAAGTTCTGATTTTTCCTTTTAGTCCAGGATTTATGACCTGGATGGGAATTCTTCATCCATCCCTGGCATTGAGCCCAGGACAAAAGGCTGGGCTTTATGTGGGGGAAGGACTGCTCCTGAGGGACATAGAACTCTGGGGAAGGGGAGAGAGATCGTCATGATTTCCTTCTTAGAGAGAGTTGAGGCCCAGCAGTGACTTGGACTCTACAACACTCGCTGGCCTCTGTCCTTAAGGGGAGGACACTTGTCTAGTTGCCATGAGCAAGGTGCTACCAAACTTTGTTGCACCAAGAGGGGGCTCAGCACAGGGCAGTCCAACGCTGTGGAGGAAGGAGAGGCTTGGATCCAAATTCCTGTAGGAAGACAGCTTAGTTGTGTCATCCCTCCCCAGAGGACATGGGAGAGGCTCCAGAAGGCACACTCTTGCCCTCTAGCCAAGCTGCCAGAAAAGCAGCCAGGTGTTGCTTTGAAAAAGTCAGTAAACACTGGACTAAGTAATGCCAGCTTCTAACAATCTGCTGCTAGCCTCTCCTTGGCCTTTCCTCTTCCCCGGCTTCGAGGCTTCCTGGACGTTCCCTTGGAGGGTGGTGAGCTGGTCCTTTAAGCAGCTGCTATGCTCTACAGCCCTTCAGGCCTTGACTTGCAGATTCTTTGTGCAAACCTGGCTCAGCCTTTTGGAAAGAAAAACAGGCATATCTGAGCAGGAGGAGGGGCTGAAATTCTAGAGATCCTTGGCCAGGGAAAGGGCGACTGGCTACCATATCCTCATTTCCACTCTTCACCGTGTGGGCAGCACTCACCGAATGTCAGTTCCTCGAGGTCAAGATAGGTGCTCCGTGTTTTCTGCCCTAGAGTAGGTCACACGTAGTCGCTAGACGGCAACCAAACCAGTAAAATAAAAAGTAATATATGCTACAATAAAGGTATGAATTACTCGAGGACAGTAATTTTAAATGACTGATTAACAGTAATAATAATATAGGTGCAAATCTTGGCAGAGAAAGTGATATTTCAGCCTGCCTTGAAGACGAGTAGGAATAATAAGAGTTAATAATTATTGAACATTTATTCTGGCCGGGTATTGTGCACATTCATCACATTATCTCTTTTTTAAAGAATCATTAGTGGCTCAGTGGGTTAAAGCCTCTGCCTTCGGCTCAGGTCATGATCTCAGGGTCCTGGGACCAAGCCCCACATTGGCCTCTCTGCTCAGCGGGGAGCCTGCTTCCCTCTCTCTCTCTCTCTGCCTGCCTCTCTGCCTACTTGTGATCTCTCTCTGTCAAATAAATAAATAAAATCTTTAAAAAAAAAAACAATTTATTTTTTAAAAAAAGAATCATTTGAAAAAAAAAAAGAATCATTTATTGGGTGCCCGGGTGGCTCAGTGGGTTAGGCCTATTTTTAAAAAATAAATAAGTGAAGTCATTTATTTATTTTTTTAAAGATTTATGATTTTATTTTTTTAAAAGATTTTATTTATTTATTTATTTGACAGAGAGAGATCACAAGTAGGCAGAGAGGCAGGCAGAGAGAGAGGGGAAAGCAGGCTCTGGGCTGAGCAGAGCCTGATGCGGGGCTCGATCCCAGGACCCTGAGATCATGACCTGAGCCAAAGGCAGAATCTTTAACCCACTGAGCCACCCAGGCGCCCCAAGATTTTATTTATTTGACAGAGATAGCACAAGTAGGCAGAGAAACATGCAGAGGCAGAGGGAGAAGCAGTCTCCCCACTCAACAGGAAGCCTTATGTGGGGCTCCATCCCAGGTCGCTGGGATCATGACCCAAGCCGAAGGCAGCCACTGAACCGACTGAGTCACCCAGGTGCCGCTCAATAGTATTTTTTTTTTTTTTTAAGATTTTATTTATTTATTTATTTATTTGACAGAGAGAGAGATCACAAGTAGGCAGAGAGGCAGGCAGAGAGGGGGGGGAAAGCAGGCTCCCCGCTGAGCAGAGAGCCCGATGGGGGGCTCGATCCCAGGACCCTGAGATCATGACCTGAGCTGAAGGCAGAGGCTTAAACCACTGAACCACCCAGGCACCCCAGTTACTTACTTTAGAGAGAGAGATGTGAGTGGTGGGGGAGAGGGCCAGAGGAAGAGAGAGAGAGAATGCTGAAGCAGACTTCCTGCTAAGCATGGAGCCTGAGGTGGGGCTTGATCCCGGGACCCCAGGGTCATGACCTGAGCTAAAATCAAAAGCTAGCCACTTAACGGACTAAGCCACTCAGGTGCCCCACATTTGCTCTTCTTTATAGCTACTATCATTTTTACCAATATTACTGATGAGAAATAGAGGCTCAGAGTTTCAGTAACTAGAATTTCCCCTGGTAGAGTAGAGGGAAGGAGTGTTCCAGGTAGAGAAAGTATGAGCAAAGGCCTGGAGGAGAGACAGTACATGGGAAGTGGGATGCCAATTATTTAGACAGTGCTTGCCACTCTACCAAACACTTGTGGAATTGTCACGCTTATCCTCAGAAAAACCCTAAAAGGTAAGAATTCGCACCATTCTATGGATGCAGAAATAGGCTCAAACAGGCTATTTGTAGTGTGGTACAGGTTAAAAGTTGGAATCTCTTTCTTCTGGATCCAAAGTGTTTTCTGTCCACTGAAAACAATAATCCAGTAGTAAGGAGAGGACCAAATGGAGGAATTCTCTTGCCCCAGGGCCATCTCTAGGCCTCTGCAGACTAGAGCCACGGAGGAGCGATGGAGTAGTATTTTTCCTTGTGAGGCTATCGACTTTGACCACCTTACTAAATAAATAATACCCAAACAAATTTCCAGAATCCTTTAAAAATGAACGAAACCTAGTCTGAATAGGCAATAGACACACAGTATGATATTAAAAAGGTCCACATCCATACACACCCTTTGGCCCACCATGTCAGCGATCAAACCATCCAGAGGCAACCACGGTTACCAGTTTTTTGTGTATCCTTTCATAGATATTCTGGTGTCCTTGTGATTATGGAGTGGTAAAATGCTAAACCAACAAAACATGAAATCTGTATAAAGCATTGTGTTGATTCATTTTGCTTCATGGTAAGTACCAAAGCTGTACCAGGCCCTCTGCTGGATTCACAGACAGTACATGCTCGAGAGCCCCAAGAGTGAGTGTGTGTGTGTGTGTGTGTGTGCACGCACCCGCGCGCTGTGGGATAGGAGTTGGGAGCAACAGGTAACAAAGGACCACATGAAGTAAAAATTGGTAAGTGTAGGAGAGATCGAGGCTGAACTTTTTCTCTGGAGTCGGGACATATAATTGGCTTACAGCCCCAAATCTGTTGCTTGCTCTCAATGTGACCCTGGTTAAGTGACTGAACCTCTGTAAGTTTCTGTTTTTCCATCTGTCAGAATGGACTAGTAATAGTACTTAACTTCACAGAGCTGTTGAAAGGAATACATAAGACAAAGTATACAAAGTGCTTGGCACATATTAAGCACTCAAAAAATGTCAGCTAAAGAAACAAATTTTTAGCCTCAATAAGTGTTGGCAATTATTACCCATTCAAGTCGATGGTCCCTTATTGGAAAATTCAGGAAGCAGTGAAAACTGGACCTTTTTTTCTAAAAACCAGTTTAGGCAGCAAAATATAACATACAGGGAGGTTATTTGTTTGATGTAGTATGGATATTCATACGTGTACCCAAATTAGTATGAATTTTCATACACTTTGCTGTTGAAGTATCAATGTTTGGTTACTGGGAGCTGCCCCAGACCTTACTGGGAGTGTTACTCTCAATTCTGAAACTCACCTCGCCCAGAGTTTCCAGACAAGATTATGAGCCTGTGTTCTTGCTAGAAAGAAGAGAGAAAGCCTTTTTTAGAAGCCTTCTGTGTTTCTTAGTCCTTAGTATGGTATTTCAGCTTACAAATCCCAGGAAAGCCCTTAGGAATCTTCTCAGGATTTAAACTCACAGCCCCTTGATTCCTGTATATTCAAGGACTTGGGGGAAAAAAAGACTGAGCTTGGAGTCAGAAGGCCTGATTTTCTTCCTTTTACCGAGCTTCTCTAGGTCTGTTTCATTATCCCTATGGCAACGCCTAGCAACAGTGCCTGGCATTTAGCAGCCCCTTCATAAATGTATATTGAATAAACTCTAAAATGAGATCGTTTTTCACTCGCCGGTTCTGATCCCTTCCTCTTGGTCCTGTTGCAGGCAGGGGGCAATGGCAGCCTGCCCTCCGTGGGTGACGGTGCAGGGAGCAAGGATAAATTACAGAGGTTTTCAGACAGGAAAGAGCCCCAAGCAAGTCGATTCGTCTATTCAGAACCTCCCTCAAGGAAGCTCGATCCCCACTCCTGGCCCATGGACATGCCTGAGGAGGGTCTCTCTCGTTAAGGGTGGGGATATAATCCTTCCTTCCTCTCCCTGCCACACTAGAAGATAAATTATTGCACGGAACTGGGCTCTCAGCCGCACCTCGGCGACCGGGCACGCTTCAGGGCTCCTCCCGCAAAGCGGGGGCCAACGCGAGCCCAGGGCTCCGGCTCTAGTTCCCACCCCCTCTCGCCCTGGAGGACCGTGGGTGGACGCTCTTGCAGAACGCCTCTCGCTGGTCGGGCGGGGGTGGGCGGAGCCAGCGCCGCCCGGGCTGTGGAAGCGGAGGGTGGGGACACTCTGGCCCGGCTCTCGGTGGTGCCGGAGCGGGAGGGAGCAGCGGCCGCTCTGGTCGGCGGACGTGCTGCCGAGCAGTCCCGGAAGCGAAGCAGCGATGGCGGAGAGTCCAACTGAGGAGGCGGCGACGGCGACGGCGACGGCGGGCGCCGGGGCGGCGGGCCCCGGGGCGAGCGGCGTCGCCGGTGTTGTTGGCGTTAGCGGCAGCGGGTTCGGGCCGCCTTTCCTGCCGGATGTGTGGGCGGCGGCGGCGGCTGCGGGCGGGGCCGGGGGGCCGGGGAGCGGCCTGGCTCCGCTGCCCG
>CM053619.1:27714907-27735640 GCA_028646535.1 Procyon lotor | reverse complement strand
TGCCCCCCCCCCCCCCGTCGTCTGCTCTGGAGCCCCGTTTGTAACACACGTAGAGCTTGCTTTTCGTGGCTTCAGAGTCGAGGCCAACCTTTCTTTTTATTCCCCATCTCCTCAAACCCTCTCCCCAAGTCTAGATCGTTTCCCTCACATACCCGCAATCTCCTCTTGAACCACTTCTCCAGAACCCTAAAGCTAGCCACTCTCACACCTGTTCCAGGAATGCGGGCTTTCTCCCCCAGTCTCACTCTGGCTCGTATTATCCCCACTCAAGACTTTCCTGTATTTTTTCCTCTCGGTCATCTGGTTTACTTTTCTGAAGCAAATATACCTAATTCAAATATAGGAACAAAGGCCCAAGTCCTTTCTGTGCTCATTTCTTGGGTGACTGATCTTAGATCCTATCATTTAATAGATATTGTTTCTGCAAAAAATGCTTAGTGTAGTACTTATTGCATAGGAAAAGAGTAATGCTTTTTAGCTGCTATTAATCCCGAAACCTGTTTCCTGATGACCAGTGTCTGTGCCTCCCCCGGTGCTCCTCCACTGCGGCCATCCTCATCTAGGTAATCTCACCTCCCACCACGCTCCCAAGTCCCTTCAGATGTCTCTACCTACCTTTCAAGGTTGTGATAACAATTAAACAGCACATCATGTGCAAACTACCTGGCCCAGTGCCAGACACAGACTCGAGCTCCATTAGGGTCCATCAGGGTCGCCCTCTCTAACTTGAGAACCTCAGCAATCCCCTTTACACCTGTCCTCCATCCCCTCCTGTCTGCCAGTCCTGACTTTTACCTTTGAGTTCTGCCAATACTTATTTCCTCTGCTGTCTCACTTGTTTGTACTTCACGTCCCTATGTACCCTACCAAGTCTTTTCCCACCTAGAATGTCCTTTAGACTCTCGCTCCCAACGGGTGCATTCTAGATTGTGCGATACAACTTACAAATCCTCTCATCTCTAGTAGCCAGTGCATGTCAACTTTCAGATGTGAGACTCGGCAATTTCAGAGGGTACCCTCTCCAATCTGAAGAGATCTCTACCCTGTCGGTGCCCTGGGCAGGAAGACCATGATTGCTCCTTGCTAGCTCACTTGGTTCATAGAATCCCCTTGCCAACAACAGTCCACAGTTCGTGGGATTCGCTTTTTTAGTGGAGTTGATTATGTCTTCCCAGTTGCTGAACAGTCTTCATTTAACATTCAGTCATAGTACCTGGGATTCTCGGAGGTGGGGAGTGAATGAATTGCCCTGTGGGAGGAAGAGAGAGTAAATGGGATGTGGCTTTTCCAGGGTGACATCTGATGCCATTGGGATCTCTGATTTTCCCCCCTCCCCCTGAGGAAACAATGCCCTTTTGATAATAATTTGCTCTCTGCTTGCCTGACAAGTACTCAGCTGAGATTTCTCAGCCAACAAGACAGTGCAGACATTTGTGGTACCAAGCACCACTTTCTCAAGCCCTGGCTTCACTGAGGTGCTAACAGCTGTCCTGCTCAAGGGATTCCCCGTTTTTCTCCTCTCCCTCACTCCTGTCCCCACCTCCTCTTGGTGTTATACAGGGATATCATGTCCATTTATAAGGAGCCTCCTCCAGGAATGTTCGTTGTACCTGATACTGTTGACATGACTAAGGTATGTAACTTGGAGGGGGTTGGGGGCTCGTGGGAAGTTGGGCCCAGAAAGTTGGAAGAGCCTGAAAGATTATCCAGTTTGCATCTCTGATTACATAAATGAATAAATCAAGTTCCCACAAGAATAAGCAGCTTTCCCAAGGTCACATAGTGAGGTGGAGCAGAGCCTTGAACAGGTTTCTTTTACTCAGATGCCAGCAGGTCTGGTTGACTTGGAAAATCCCTGTTTATGCCACTTGTCCCAGCTTAACTGTTACCAGGATACTCTTTCACTCTCAAAAATGCTCCAGTTGGGTTGACAAGTCATATAGTCATCCGATTCATTTTACTACCCAGTTCTTCCCCCATCCTGTCACTCTTGACTCTTAAGTATGATGCTGTAGATCACATGCAGAGAAGATTGGGGATGGGGCAGGTCTGAATCAATAGAGTTTATACTCAAATGGCCTCGTCCAGGCTCCTATCCCTACTGGTTGCTTTTGAATATCCTTTCCACCCCAAAGACCATCCCTGTCTTGTCCTCCACACACAAACACAGGGAAGCTGAACGTCCCCCTAGGCCTCTCTGTCATTGAGCGCTCTACCCTCAGAAGTGAATTTTCACTTAAACCGGTGTTGGGAAGAGATCAGATTTCCTAAATCTAGTATTTAAATGAAACCTCTCCATAGTTTCAAATTTCTTACAGTAAAAGTTCAGACAGTGGGTTGTTGGTATATCTGTTTTATTTCAAATAGGTTTCCCTGTAAATTGATTTTTTTTCTTACTCTGTGGTTGGAAATGTTTTTCCTGGGACATCTTGTTCTCAGTCAGGTATCAGTGTTAATATGCTAGTTCCCTGGGGTCCCAAGACTGATGTCCTGTTGGTGCCATTGGAGCTCACTATTCCAGATGACCGAGGGCTAAAAGATAATCTGGGGTGCCACCAGCGCAAAGGAGGGCCTGAGGCATTGGATTGCAGGTCCTTTTTCGTCTTGCTGTTTAAATTCTGAGCAGACTTGAAGTGCCTAGCAGCCTTTGTAGCCGTTCAGGTTTTCCTCCTTTCAGGAGGGGAAGGCTCTTTCAGTAACCGTAGCTGGAGGAACAGAGTTTAGCGTTCTGTTTTAAATGCTAGCCATCTGTTTTCTTTTTAAATTAACCAACAGTATTGGGGAAATTTCTGAGGATGGTTGAAGGGCTCCAAGTGGACCCCGAGTTTTCCCCATTTTTCTTTACATCTTTGACCAAAGCTGGATGCGGCCTGACCTACATCCTCCACAGTAGGCTTGACCCTCTGTGGAGGCAGCAGGCCCCCTAGGCCTCCGTCAAAACCCTCAGCTCTGCGCTCTTACTGGCCGTGGAGCTGTGGCCTCCAGTCCCTGCGCTCTTTTCCATTCATCTTACCTCCCCTTTGTGCCACATATGTGGAGGGTGGAGTCGCATCGCATGTGTTTTTAGCCCCGGGCACGTCCAAACTGATGTGCTCGGTAAAAATAGATACTCGTTTCTGAAAAGTAAATGTGCTAGGATAATATTTTACAGGTGTATATTTTAATTTGCGCGGTGGTGTGCCGGCTCGATTTGTTACATAGAGCACTGACGAGGGAGGTCTAAACAAAAACCATGCTGTCGCAGAGTTTTAAGGGACACTCAAGGATGACTTTTGATCAGATTCATTTTTCACCGTGGGCTCTAACTTTAAAATGTAGCCCCCGAGTAAGATGCCACTCCACTGTAATGGGATTTCTTAAAATTCCAAACCTGTGTATCAGTATGAGTGAGTCCAGCCTTTTCCCCCTGCATGGCGAGGGTATGGAATACGGATGCCAGCCGTAGGTCCTGCTTCTGGTGTGGGTAGCGCATGGAAGCCAGGAGGGGTTGGGATGGGACATCACCTCACAATTTTGAGATGGGGTTTTATTTTGCAGATTCATGCATTGATCACAGGCCCATTTGACACTCCTTATGAAGGGGGTTTCTTCCTGTTCGTGTTTCGGTGTCCGCCCGACTATCCCATCCACCCGCCTCGGGTCAAACTGATGACAACGGGCAATAACACAGTGAGGTTTAACCCCAACTTCTACCGCAATGGGAAAGTCTGCTTGAGTATTCTAGGGTAAGAGGAGACTCTTCTAAGTGGCCAAAGTTGGTTGTTAGCAAATAACATCAACCAGGGTTTCTCATCTGAACCACAGAACACAGGAAATGATTGGAGTGACTGTCGCCTCAATTCTCCCCAGGATGGTACTCAGCGAGTATCATTCTAGGCGCAAAAGAGAGATCTCATTCATAACCTACGATGGCTGCCTTAGTGAAGTGATTCTCCCTGAGCAGCACCAGCCCCCGGGCGCTTGTAGCCCTGCGGATTCTGGGGTTCCACCCTGGACTTCCTGTATCAGAAACCCTAGGGGTCGCGAGGCCCCCCGCAGTCTGTGTCCTGCAAGCCCTCCGAGAGATTCCGGGGCACGCTCCAGTTCGAGAACCACTTCCTCAGGGCATCAGGGCTTCTCTCCCGGACGGGTTGAGAAAGGCTGCAGATCTGCGCCATTTATGATTGTGGGTGTCTCATTTCTGAGTCTCTCAATGAGTGGCTTTGGAGGCGGTGGTGGTGATGAAGATGATAATGATATTTTACTGAAAGAAATGTCTAAGGTCGGAAATCACATCAGATGAGAAACACGAGTTTGAAGTACATTTTGTTTTCTGGGTGCTACTGAGATTTTGCTTCATGCGGTACTCGTTCATTCCCTTTTAATTGCCTTGGGGGGTTAAAAATTCAGAATGGAAATGTCTTTCTGATGTTTTCTGGATCGGTCTTGTTCGTGTGGTCCGAGTTTCCCTGGGGCAGAGAACAAGTGCAGGTTGAAGTTGGGAAAGTCGCCCAAACTTGTGGTGCGGTTTTCTTTCTTCTCCAGCGTGTTTTGGAGTGTGGGGTCGGGGGAAAGGCAGCTGACCCCAGCTGGAGGCCTGGTTTATTTTATTTATTTTTTAATCTCTCCGATCCAGGGATAAGGTTCTGTGATGGTGGCAGTGAGGAAGTCCTTCAAAGGAGGTTGTCCTTAAAGAGGTCCTTTATGTTGTTAGGGTATTTGTCTCTGCTTGTGGGGCAGCAGTATGTGTAGCCCCAGGGTGGTGAGGATACTTGGTGGTTGTTTCTGTGGGACATCTGTGCCAGACAAGGTTTTTGCTAGGTTC
Source organism: Procyon lotor (assembly GCA_028646535.1). NCBI lineage: Eukaryota > Metazoa > Chordata > Mammalia > Carnivora > Procyonidae > Procyon > Procyon lotor. The sequence goes on along the minus strand of CM053619.1, from coordinate 27,730,836 downwards.
TCTGTTAGGCCAGCATAAAATGTTTCTGAACGAGCATCAGCTCACAGTAGAACCAGGGCAAGTAAGATGGGGGAGTAAAAGTGGCCGGAGTGTGTTGGGTGGAAAAGGAGAAGCTACCCTGAGTTGAATTTTGACCACGAGGAATCACAGGGTAGAAAATTCCCATGTGTTCTTAGTTGGCTGTTTCCCTCTGTCAGCCTCAGGCCTTTCCTCCCTACCTAGAAAGAAAAGATTGGGGCTGCCTTACTGACAGAAGAAATGTAATGAAAATTGACCTTGTTGGCTTGCGTCCCCGGACAGGTGAAGTCTTAGCACGGGGTCTGGCGTTCCTGGAGGAGCAGAGCAGAGAGGAGCGGGCTGAGAGGCCTGGAAGGACCAGTCTTGGTGGGGACAATGATGAGCTCGCTTAACTGGGCTTTTCCTCAAGCGTAGCAGGACAGGGAAATGGCCAGTGAACTTGAGCGAGCCGGTCCGGGCTTAGGTTGTGTTTGGCTTCCAGACCAGGTGCCATCTCTTCAATGAATTAAGCTAACAAGAAATGCCATTAGTGTCCAAGCTGCGCCCCTCCTCGCAGGACCCGGTCAGATGGATGAGAGGAAGAGAGGAGCAGTTATTCGGGATGGCTTCCGTATATTATTTCAGACCCTCCATGGGTCTGACCCTTCCTCCCTTCCTGTCCTTTGGCAGAGTCCTGTAGTCTTCCGAGAATCTGAGAATCTGACACTCTTCGGAGGCTGGATACAGAGCGGGATCCCTGATCAGCCCCGCCACATGGCCTCGAACCCGATGGCTTCAGGCCCCCCCTCTCCCCCCCCTCCCGCCCCTCTGTGCTCAGCTTCTCTCTCCTCACTGACTCCTTCACCGCCCTTGAGGTTCACCACTTAGACTGCGTTTGGTGCTTTTTTCATACCTTTTTTCGTCCGTTTTGATGAATGGAACCTTCCCTGGCTACTGTTTCTTACCTAGGCCAGTGAAAATCCCTTCAAAGTTATCTGGCTTGCTTTACCCTCTTTTCTTTTGTCCCACTTGATAAGAGGATTAGGCAGTTGACTGATTTCTGGTGAATGAGGGTGAGACAGGCTGGGAAATTCCAGAGCATTAATAGTGAAAGAGAAACGTTGACTCACTGACACAGGGTGCTGCCGGGCCCCAGGGTGCTGGTGCACTAGTCTTTCTGTGGCCGCCTTCCGCACCGCTCTCCACCTCACCCTCTTCCCTCCCTCTGCTGTGTTTTGCAGTACGTGGACTGGCCCCGCCTGGAGCCCAGCCCAGAGCATCTCCTCCGTGCTCATCTCCATCCAGTCCCTAATGACTGAGAACCCCTATCACAATGAGCCTGGCTTTGAGCAGGTAAGGTTGGGGGGACAGCTGGGAGTGGAATACCGAGATTGAAGAGCTCTGAGAGGTGTGCTTAAGGGTCTTGTTTGTTTGTTTGATGTCACCGTAGGAGAAAAAAGGAGCTGGTATGTGTGCTGCTTAAAAATGATTTTTTTTTCCTCGTAACTTATAGTAATACTGTCAGGTTATTTCCATTTGACTTGGGTTAATCTACAAGGTGGGAATCAGTGGAGTCCTCTGGAAATTGATTCTAAGCCTGCTTTTGGGGGCTGTTGCAACCAGTGGGTTCTTCTCTATGTCCATTCTCCCAGAGTCCCCTTCAGGTACTTCTAGAGTGACTGCTGCCCAGCTGAGGGTCCTTCTGGAGTTACAGGAGCCAGGGGGGCCAGTCATTAGTTAGTGGGACAAGAGCATTGCGGGCCAGCGCTGCCAAAGAGAAGGGAGAGGAGAGTTGCGTTTTCCAGGGGTGTGCTATATGCCGGCCGCTGCCAAGTTTTTATATATATAACATCTCATTTAATTTTTACACTAACTTGAGATTGGGGTGCCTGGCTGGCTCAGTCTGAAGAATAGGCAGCTCTTGACCTTGGAATGATGAGTTCGAGCCCCATGTTGGGTGCAGAGATTACTAACGTGGGCTAAATGTTATCCCCATTTTCAGATGAGGTATTGTTGACACGGAGAAGTTAATTAACATTCACAAAGATACACAGATAATGGTAGGACCCAGTGTTTGCCCTGGAGCCAAGAGTTTTTCTCTTGTTCCAAAATGCCTTCCAGGATTACTCAGAAGTACAGGGAAAGAGTTTCAATCATAATCTCCAAAGATAATAATTCTACTTAGGTGACTAAAACAGTTTAATTTTTTTTTTTTTTTAAAGATTTTATTTATTTATTTAACAGACAGGAGAGAGGTCACAAGTAGGCAGAGAGGCAGACAGAGAGACGGGGGGATGCAGACGCTCTGCCGAACAGAGAGCCCGATGCGGGGCTCGATCCCAGGACACCGAAATCATGACCGGCACCAAAAGCAGAGGCTTTAACCCACTGGGCCACCCAGGCGCCCTAAAACAGTTTAATTTTTAAAGTATTTGAGATAATGCTAACATTGACAGTTCGTTTATAGACAGGAACAATAGGAAATACCCTTTAAAAGGGAACAAAAGTTATTCCCCAAATTTCCTTTCCAAACAAATAGTGTATTTGATTTTAGGATTAGGTAGAAAAGGAAAAGGACCAAGGAGCTGATTTTAAGGTCTTCCCTTTGTTTGGAAATTCAAAAGCTGTGACTTTTATTCTTAATACTCCCAGATGTTATCGGTTCTCAGCCCCACGTAGCACTTTTTCACAGCGCCCCAAGCAGAAGGAAGTAGCCAGCTGCCTCATATCTTCAGCAGTTAGGTCCGGACAACTCCCTTCTTTCTTAAATAACTGAAATGGCTTAATGACAGGAAGGGTGCACTTGTTGAGCACCACACAACTCCAAGTGTCTTGGACTCTGATTGGATCCACCACCCTCGTTTCTCTTCCCCACTGTTTTCATATACTACTTGCTATTTATCAAAGCAGTGATTGACAGTCCAGCCCCACAAAGATCACATGTCATTGAAAGGAGTATCATGCACTTTAACGTCCAACCTGACCCACTGAGCTCAAGCTAGTAGTTCGCCGTAGTGACTGACAGGTGGTGAATACTGTGGTTTTCCTCAGAAAGTTCAATGTATCCCATGGCACCCCTGTGATCCTACTGCGGTGCACTTTGGAAACCATGGCAGTAGACTGAGGGCATGTACGTCTTTCCTGCTTATGACGTGTTTTAATCAGAGGCCAAGCTTCTGGCTGCTGGGTCAGTGGTAGGAGGAGCACTGAAGAATAGAGGAGGAGTAAAAAGGATGGAAGAGGGTGCTCCCCTCTGTCTCTACTCACACATTCACATTGGCTTTCTCAGTCCGTGTTGGGGTTTTCTTTTGGAAACTTCAAGTTCTACTTCTGATAGATTCATAGCAGTTGATTTCAGTGATGGTGGAACCCTGCAGACAGAGGAGTTAGGGGCACCTGGGTGGCTCAGTGGGTTAAGCCTCTGCCTTCGGCTCAGGTCATGATCTCAGGGTCCTGGGATCGAGCCCCACATCGGGTTCTCTGCTCAGTGGGGAGCCTGTTTCCCTGTCCCCCCGCCCCCCACCCCCCGCCTGCCTGTCTGCCTACTTGTGATCTCTCTCTCTATGAATGAATGAATGAATGAATAAAATCTTTTTTTTTTTTTTTTAAATAAAATCTTTTAAGAAAGAAAGAAAAAGGAGTTAGCTGGGAAACATCCAGACATTTATAGGGTTTTTTACTGAGACTCCTAATGTCACATTTACCTTTTTGTCCCACCACCATTCTTAACATTTGGTTCTTTCCCATCCAGTCTTTACCTCAGAGGCCTCTCAGTTTAGTCTTAGGAAAATCTGATGGGTCTGGTTTGCTGCTTACAGGCTGGGGGTACCTGTAACAGAGGACGGGTGTTGGCATGCATGGGGGGAGGCGAAAGATCCCAGAAATAAAAACTAACTGGGCGCCTGGGTGGCTCAGTGGGTTAAAGCTTCTGCCTTCGGCTCAGGTCATGATCTCAGGGTCCTGGGATCGAGGCCCACATCGGGCTCTCTGCTCAGCAGGGAGCCTGCTTCCCCCTCTCTCTCTGCCTGCCTCTCTGCCTACTTGTGATCTCTCTCTCTGTCAAATGAATAAAATCTTTAAAAAAAAAAAAAAAACTTACTTGCTCTTCACGTATCTGTCGTAGTCAGAAAGCTATCTTCTAGGTTTGTTTACTGGGGTCACGTGCCCCATGTTACTCCCCACACATCTCCTCCTGTTGACTTTTCTCTTTGCTTAAATTTTGTACTTGGACATTCTGGTGTCTGTCACATTACAGGAGAGACACCCAGGAGACAGCAAAAATTACAACGAATGTATCCGGCATGAGACCATCAGAGTGGCGGTCTGCGACATGATGGAAGGAAAGTGTCCCTGCCCTGAGCCCTTACGGTATGTGTGTGCCCAGAGCGCCTGCTGGCACTTGGTGTTCCTGTTGGAGACTTAGCTGGTTCATACCTTTGAGAACCTTTGGGGCAAAACCCACTGTTGGGCACCAGGGGAGATCCAGAAAAACGGTAGCTGCGGTTCGTGCTTTCAAGAATGGTGGCTAAGGATCGCTCAAGAGGAAGTTCAGGGAGCTGCCCTATTCTGGGAGAGCACCAAGCCCGGCGGGAACGACATAGTCCGTAACCCCCGGCTTGACGGGGGCCCGGCCTATTGATGACTCTTACTTGTTCTGTAGGCAAATTAGGCGTAGGGCCCTTTGTAATGAATCCACTTCTCAGTGTTTGAGTTCATTCGTAAGTGTTCAAACCAGATGAACAAAGTCAGAGTTATTGAAACAAACTTCTGGAAGAATTTTGAGAAAGGTTTGGGATTACGGATGGCCAAGGGAAAACACATGAGATTGAAGCATGAGTTGGAGTTGGGATTCAAATGATCAATATTAACAGTCACTCCTTTAAAAATCCCTGAGGTATAAGAGAAATCAGCCTTGGGCTGTTGTTCCTTTTTCCATTTTCCACTGAAAGATCTTTGTAAGGGGGGGCGCCTGGGTGACCTAGTCAGTAGAGCGTTCAACTCTTGGTTTCAGCTCAGGTTGTAAGATCGAGCCCTGCATCAGGCTCTGCACTCAGGGTAGAGTCTGCTTGAGATCCTCTCTCCCTCTGACCCTCATGCCCTCTCTCTCTGTCCTGAAATCTTTTAAAAATAGGGAAGCCTTTGTGAGATACCAGATCTGGGCTTGGGAACTGTTAATTGGCAGTAAGGTTAGATGGTGAAGGGTTGAGCCCTTCCCCCCCACCCCCACGTTCCTAACTTAAGCTTCTCTGCTTGTTTTCCAGAGGGGTGATGGAGAAGTCCTTCTTGGAGTATTACGACTTCTATGAGGTGGCCTGCAAAGATCGCCTGCACCTTCAAGGCCAGACTATGCAGGTAACGCAGCCCCTGCGGCTGACCCCAGAGGCCGCAGGGCAGACTACATCAAATCCCTCCCCGAGGGTACACCTGCAGCTCTCAGAGAAGTCAGAGCCAAAAGGAGCTCGTCATTTAAGTTGCTGCAGCCCAGAGAGGAGACCACCTTGCCTAACTCCTGTGGAGTTGCCTCTCAATCCTGCCATAAGCTAGATGCTCATGAGTAGAGTCTAAACCATCCTGCTTTCCAGCCTGGAATGCCTTCCTTTCTTAGTAGCCTTTTCAAACCAAGAACATTCAGCCCTCTCAGAATCTTAGTGATGTTAAGGGTGAGTCCTCCATTGAGTCCGGTCCCTAACTCAGAGGGGTGCTCAGAGATCGAGGCTAGGGAAATGTTGGGTATGTGCTCTTACGTGATGAAAGATTCCTGTTACGACGACAGTAAGCAGTTGTTTACCCTCTGCCTCCACTGGAGAAATGTGCTTCCGCTTCCAGTAGGAATGCAGGATTTAGGCTTGCTTTAAAGAGATTCTTGGGCACCTGGCTGGCTCAGTTGGCAGAGCGTGTGACTCTTGATCTCAAGGTCGTGAATTCGAGCCCCACGTTGGACATGGAGCCTACTTTAAAAAAAAAATAAAAAAGAAGAAGAAAAGGAGATTCTTATGAAACCAAATTGTAAACAGGCTCAAATATAAAATACGTGGTTGGTAAGAGGGTGAGACTCCCCCCTGTCTGAAGGACCAGTTCTTGTGTCTTTTGCATCATTTGCTGGTGGTCTTGTTTAGAATCTTGCTGACTTGGATGAATGGCTGAGGCCACTTAAGGTTCTCCCCAGCTCTTCCTAAACCGCTTCCCCCACCCAGGCCCCAGCAACAGGAGGAGTAAATGTCGTCTTTCCTCAGCTGCTGCTTAGAAGTGGTGGTTTCCCTGGCTTTCCTTCAAGGCCTTCCCACCCATCAGCCCCGTTAAAACTCAAAGGGCAGGGGCGCCTGGCTCGCTCCGTCGGAAGAGAGTGTGACTGTTGATCCCAGGGCTGGAAGTGTGAGCCCCACGTTGGGTGTAGAGATTACTTTTAAGAAACTCCAATACAGAACAAAGCAAAGGGCAAAGCCAGCTGAGCAATAACTTGTTCCCGATCCCTTTTCAGAGTCCATCGTAGGTGATACCTGCCGTGGTTCGTTTCCCCATCGGGAATTCTGATTGCTGGTATTCAAAAGCATTTCCAGTGTTCACTCTGTGGAGGAAAAATAACTTGTGTTGAGAGAAGGAAAGGGAAGAGCAGCGTCTGGGGAGGAGGGAAGTGGGTGGAAAAGGAGCCAAGGATGAAAAAAGGAAGATTTTTACAAAGTGGAGTTCAGCCTGTGGGGAACGTGACCCTGGGAAGCGAAAAGTGTGGCCTGTCGTCACAGTGACTGTGACTTCTGTTCACTGGTCCCCAATCGTGAGGGTGATTTTAGACTCTCCACTCCAACCCTGGTTATTTTTGAGATTTTAAAGACAGTTAACCCTTTTCTAGAAAATGTTCGGAGATGTTTGATGTAGTATGACAAGGACTGGGACCAAGGCTGAGCAGCCCTGGAGTGATGCCTACAGAGCAGACCAGAAGGCGTTGACAGGTGTCTCTAGAAGGGAGGACAGGTGCTTATCTGGAAGTCCGAGTTCCTCTGAGTTCCAGACTCGCCTGTGATGTTGGAAGAGCAGATTTCCCCTTTTGAATGTAGGGAAAGAAGGATGATACTTCCCTTTATATGGTTTTTATGAAGTTGATTGAAAACACAGGCACACCTAACGGTCCCAGTTCTGGTCTTGAATCTGTTTCTCGCCTGTCCCCCCTTTACTGTGACCCTTTCCGCGCAGTGGCTCGCTTCCAGGGAACAGAAACACACTTGAACGTTGGCCCAAGCCAGACCTACCTGGGTGGCGGTTAGCGTGCCCTCGTGTTCCCAAACCGAGGGTGTGCCGCCTGCTGTCGGGAGTCCGCACTCTGCCCTCTCTCCGCCCGGGGACTCCCAAGCTGCTCTCTTTAGGGTGAGCGCCCCCTCAGACTCGAATCTTCCATCCCGCTTGTCTCCTTTCCCCCACAGGACCCTTTTGGAGAGAAGCGTGGCCACTTTGACTACCAGTCCCTCTTGATGCGCCTGGGACTGATTCGTCAGAAAGTGCTGGAGAGGCTCCATAATGAGAACGCCGAAATGGACTCTGATAGCAGTTCGTCTGGGACAGAGACAGACCTGCACGGGAGCCTGAGGGTTTAGACCCCTCTCCCTTCTCCCCTCCCCCCACTCAAGAGTCCCACCAGAGTCCCTTCCCCCCAACCCCAGGGATGGAGAGGCACGGTGTATCTCCCTCCAAACGTGACGTCATCCCGCAAGATGGCAAGAACCAAGCCAGCTCGGATCCCAGGGGGTGGGAGCGGGGAGGCGGTCCCTGAGCTGACCCTCCCTGGCTCTCGAGCCCCTGGGGCTGCGTTCATCCCATTGTGGGGGCCAAGGGACCCACGCAGGAGCACCTAGGGGGAGGGCCTCTGGCAAACACCGGCCAGCCACGCCGCTCCGCAGGGCCCGCCCCTGGGGGGAGGCGGGAGACAGGAGCTGTGATTCCGGGAGGGAGTGTGCCCACATGGTTGATGGGGATATCTGGAAGGGGGCTCTGGGTGGGGGGCTGTCTGTGACACTTAAGCAGTCTGGGGGGGTTGTCCGTCTGTCTGCAGTCTTGAAGCAGGGCTTCCCGATGCCCTTTTCCTCTCTGCCTCTCTTCTCCCAGTACTTCCCACGGGCCAGCATAATTTTGTCTTTCCTAATTTATAGTCACTGTTCTAGACAGACCAAAGAGAAGGGACAGTGGTGGAGTCTAGGCTGCTGATCAGTAAGCTTTACCGAGCACCTGAGCACCTTCCCCCCCCTCCCCCGTTCCCTCGCCCATTTCTAGATTTAAGACAGAAGGTAAGTGTGACTGGGACAGAGCGAGGTCCTGGTGGAGCCTGCACAGGCACCATAAGAAGCTGATTTTGTTCCCGCAATCACTGATTTGAAAAGTTCCCAGTGCAGCCGGCTGCTGTGCGTGGGGGATGAGAGCCACTACATAGAATAGTCTCTTACAGATGTTCCCAAATGCTAGCCACGATGAGGGGGTTTCTGCTGGGGGCTGGGTGCAGTGGGGAGACTGATGCTAGTCCCGTTGTGTTCTGTTTGGCTGTCCTTGTGTATTTTCACCCCGGCCTCTAGTACCTCCCCCAGACCTCCCCCTGAACTTCAATGCCCAGGGACTTGTGGGGAGCAAGGGTCACCGAGGGCAAGGGGGCTGGGGCTGGGACTCTGGGCCCGCCGCTTCTCTTGCCTCTCTGCCTCCCCTCCCTCCTGGCTGCTCCGTCACCGGCCCTGATGGCCATCTGCCTGGCCTCGCTGCTTCTCTCTCCGTATCTAGCTGCAGTGATCCTTTAGCTGGTTGGCTCAAAAGAATGTGTGTTAGGCGCCCTGTGGTACTGGGCACTGAGGGACTCCAGCCTTCCCCTTTTCGGCGTGTTCTCCCCATACTTTCCAGATTCTTCCTATTAGGACTCCCAGTGGGGTGTTGGTCCGTGTGACGCAGGGCCTCAGTCAGTGTCCAGCTGCGTGTACGGAGAGGACAACTTGGGCCTGCCCTGCCCGCCGCAGTGGAGGCCTCCGCCTGTGGGTCGTGGGACTTCCCCGGGGGAGTTCGGAAGGGCTTGGGCACAAAGGAGAATGTTCGACTTGGGAGGGCGGGAAGCAGAGAAACTGGACAGGAAGTGGGCTTGGGGAATGGAAATTGAACTCGGATACCTAAGGCTGGGTCTCTTAACAAGGAGACTCAAGAAGGGACCCTGCTTCCAATTTCCCTCTTCCGTTCCCAAAGCAAGTACCGGGCTTAGCAGGATGCCCTTGGTCTGTTGGTCCAGTGATTGTCTGTCGTCCATTTAAGTGTTCCCACTTTCAAGTGACAATCCTCTCCTTGGCCCTGCCGTGGGCAGAGCATGTCTGGCACACCAGCCTGACTTTTATGCCCTAATGTTGAGTTGAGGAAATATATGCACAGGAGTCAAAAGAGATGTCTTTATATCTGACTGTACATAAATGAAGTTTTTTTTTTTTTTTTTTTTCCTTTTTGGTGCAATAAAGTTTGTTTTGGCAGAAGGAGGAAGCGCCTGTGGGTGTGGGAGGGTTTGTGTCAAAGGGGACTGGGATCCTCTCAACCACACCTCTCTCCCAGGTCGGAAACTGCGGTCGGGGCAGAAGCAGGGCCTTTTCTACCCCTGCCTCTGGCTGTCGGGGAGAGGAATGCCATCTTGGCCTCGGTTGCTTCCAAGGGGCTCCTTTACCAATGGGAGGGAGTCTGTCCTCCCAGGACAGACAGCTCTAGACTGTATCTCTGGCTAAGGAAAGGGCAGCTTAAGTTCTAGATGATCCAGACCCCACCTGATTTTTGGATTTCTGGTACTAGACCCGCTCTTAGGGATTCGGCATGAAGACCACCTTGTACAGCCACCTCCCTTCCCTACTTGCGGAAGAAGGGCTCTGGCTTTCTGGCGCGGAGGCTTTTCTTCCTCTTCGCTCACCCGTGGCTGGGAAGACCTTCCAGGGTTGGCGGCTGGCCTGTGCCGGGCAAAGCCGCGATGCGGGACAGCCAAGGCCCGCGCGCGTGCACTTGGGCTCTGGTCCTCGCTTGGCCTTTTAAGCCGGTGGCCCGCGCCCAGTGAGTTACTTCAGTCCCTCACCTGAGACATTAAGGAGGCCACCTCACTGAGCCGGTGACGGCGGCTGTGAGGGCTGTGTGTGTGGAGGAGACGGCCCAGGGTAGGTGTTCAGGAGATGACGCCAACCCCCGCTGAGGCTAGAGGGACCTCGCCATCAGCACAGGAGGGAGAGCCGGTCTGGAAGGACTATACTACGTCCACTGTTGGGCCAGTCCTCTAGGCTCCACTATTCCCTCTAAACACCCTTTTAACTTTGACCTCTGCTTCCTTCACACTCAGCCAAGTCTGTCAGAACCTTGAGGCTCTGGGGGAGACTGGACAGGTGGCTCTTACTGGTCCATCAGGGTCTGCTCGTTGGAGATAAACATTTTTATAAGGACAAGGTTTGAATTAATGGGCTGTAATTTATGTCCCAGGACTACAGACGAGACTGTCTAGCCAGGAGACAGACCACCTTCCTTCTAGACCCAGTTCTACCGTGAACTAGGAGATGACCCGTGCGGGTCATTTCGTACGCGCTCGCTGATCTTTGTGCTGCTCAGGTTAGCCTTACTGGCTAACTGAGGTTTTCTCCAATAAAGATGTGATACAAAGGCACTTAAAAAAAATAATAATGGGTGGAGAGTGTTGGGAAAAAAAAAAACTTGGAACTCTTTCTTTTAAAAAAAAAAAAGTTATTCAGGTTTTATTCACACCAGCAGCTCCGCCCCCATCTCCCTGCCCACTGCTGGGGCCCCTCCGAACTCCCAGAGTCAGGGGAGGGCTTCTCTGGCCTCCTCAGCCGTGATCTCCTGGGAGTAGAGGTCCGTGAAGAGAGCCGGCAGCCAGTAGCGGGCCTCCCCTGGGGCCTGCAGGTCCAGCCAGGCCAGCCCTTCCTTCAGCAGGTGCTCCTGGGGGGAAGAGGGAGGAAGAGTCGGAGTTCCCGTAAGGTGGACAAGCGCCGCCGAAACCTCTCTGGGCTTCAGTGGGGTCTTCAAACCAGAGCTACACGAGTGCCTTCACATCTCTACACAACCAAGCTGCAATTTCAGGTTCTGTTTGGCTCTGACCTTTGCCTGAGGTGCAAAAAATGCCACCAAAGCACACCCTGTGCTGCTGGGGAGGAGGGTAAAGACAAGTAGTGTGTGGGCTGTTGGCGAAGGGCTGTGGGGCCGCAGAAAAGTCCACCCTGAAGCAAATCCCTGACCCCAGTTCCCCGAAGCAAAATGGAGAACACTGTTGGGATTACATTTCCGTGAACTTGTGGGTGAACCTTTATGGAGAAATTAATGGAAGGACTCTCTTAGTTTAGGATGGACTCACAATTCCTACAGCCGGAAATAGGCTCAAGAGGGGCCTGGTTGTGCCCAGCAACATTAAACAGATGTTTAGGTTACCCTGCTTTCCAGAAGAAATTAAGTCTAGTTTAATTGCCTGGAGAAGGAAGAAGGTATGAGAAGCCAGGGTTACGTTCTCCTGCTGCTCCGCCTTCACGTCACCTTTCGTCAGTACCACGAGATCTGTGTGTACAGAACGCTAACTATATAGCGTACAGTGCAATCGTCTGTCATTATGGGCATGTGACTAAGGCAATAATTCCCTTCGATCTGTATTAAGTGTTACTTCCAATACAAGCCCTATGAACCGCTGGACCAGGCGGGTCTGACAGGTCGGGAGAGAGAGCAGGTAGTGCTGACGGGCCTTCGGCAGAGTTAGAAGCCTGCCACCAAGTGGGACCTCAGTGGCACCTTCAGAGGAGGGCAGGGGGGGTTGCCTGTCACCGCTTCTCTGCAGTGACCGCAGCCTTCAAGGCAAGAGGCCAGCGGAGCAAGGCTGAAATTCCTGCCGATGTGCTCTCTATCCACCCACCTCCACCCATCGGGGGCCCATCTTTTCCGGGCCATTTCAGAATTCACATACCAGCACTTGCCGCGCTCGCTCGGTCTCCCACTTAAGACTGGCTTTGATATCACTGACAGTCACGTAGCCATTTTTCTGAAGGAAGGAGGAACGGGGCTCAGTTAACAGTGGACTGTCCCTAAGAGCCCGGCATCTGCCCGGCAACAACAGGCTGACCCAGACAGGAGAAGAATGGCCCTTGGAGCCTAAGAGCATGGAAAAAGAATGTTTAGAAGCCCCTGCAAAGAAAGAGAAGCGACTTTCAGGGTGACGGGTTGGGGGGGGGTTTGGTCTTAAGAAGTGGGGTCCCTGGTACTAAAATATTACTTTAGACTTTCTCAGAGAACTTAAGAGTATGACAAGATTCAGAGTAATTCACTGACAGCAAGAAATGGTGACAATTCCCTACCTCACCTTACCCATTCCCCAGTAAGAAAAGCCCCTCCTTACTTAGTTTTGTTCTCCATTATCAAATTAAGAAAACTGAACATGTCTTCCCTAAATCCAGGATAAAGACTTAGGGGAAGAGGGGATATGCTTAAGGCTTGCCGAGAACGGGGGAATGGCAAACAAGATGAAATGTTTGTTTCGAAAAACCCATACGGAAATTAGTATTCCAGAGACCTCAGAGAATCGGTCTGCCCGAGGAGACCCAGCCCGCTGTCTGCATGTCTGTCTACTGCACTAGACTGTACGCTCTCCGAGAGCAGGACTCCTGGTGCCCACCGTCCTGCCCCCCACAGCCTGGCCCGGTGCTTTGCGCTGTAGCTGCTCAATAAAGGTCTTCTGAATAAGCACAGGTCTGAGTCATGCATCCACTAAACAGTCTCATTGGAAGACTCGAGTCTGCGCTGCTCCCAAAGTCCCTCCCAGACTGTCCCCCACCCCCACCCCAGCCCCCGCCACCCCCGCAGATGGGTACCTCGGCCAGCTGCAGCACCACGGTGTGGTCCATGTTGAGCTCAGCAGGGACAGACTGAATGAGGTAGGTGCCGCCCACGGGGATGATGCCGAAGCCAGTGCCCAGCGCCTTCAGTTTCTTGATGGCCCTGATCAGGTCGTCTCTGAGGGGAGGAAGAGCCACTGAAAGACCTCCGGCACACCAGACCCAGCAGCGATGAGGTTTCAGCTCTGCCCCAGCCGGGACCCCCTGACAGATGGTGATCTCAGTAAGAAGGCAGGGCCAAGGGCCACCAGACGACACTGGGACGCTCCCGGGAGACAGTACAAGGATGGGGCTCCAACCCCAGACGGGGGTAAAAAACCCACCCATGGGAGCCCATCGGGGAGTGGGAATGAAGGAGCTCAATGCAAGAGACGACAGGGAGCAGCGTGGACTGTGGCTAAACAGAAACTACCGATGAATTTTACAGAGGGCGACCCAGCTGATTTTTGCCATTTGGGAAATTCAGGCCCAGTCCTGCCAGATCATCTGGTTTCCAGTTAACAACTAACTCGGATTAGGGAAAAAGAAAACCCACAAGACCATATATAGACCCTATACCCAGCCCACATACTGACAGCCTTTGTTTCAACCTTTTCTCAAACTGAAGTCCCGCATGGAGGCTGGTGAACCAGATCAACTTGTACCCCGCCTTCTGACCCCCACTCCGTTCCCAGCCTTTCCCGGTGTGTGCGCTAGTCTCCTTCACCTCAAATAATCTCAAGATTAAGCCCCAAGTATGTTTAAAAAAAAAAAAAGAGTAACAATACTTGCATACATGTGAAAAAAAAATGCTTAAAAGAAAATACACGAAAATGTCAATAGCTGTAATCTCTTGGTTGAGAAATAACGGGTGGTTTTTGGTTCTTTTAGGTCTGTATTTTACATTTCTAAAAAACAGGTTTTCTGATCGTAAAAAGGAACAAAAATGATAACAAAAATAGCCTAGAGCAGTAAAGAGAAAAGATTTCCATCTGATTTTGAAAGTCTTTTCCACACTCCAAGGGGTTAGAAGCAAGACCTACTGGCTGACGTCCTGCGCGAACTTGCCCCTTCCTTTCAGCACCTGCTGGTGCAGCTCCTCCAGGGTTATCAGGCCTGTGCGGGGAGGAAAGCAGGTGGAGGATGAGCTCTGTGGCTGAGCCAAACCAAACCAAACCCAAAATACAAAAAACAGGGACAGCAGCATCTCTGAAAAACTACAAAGGCTCTCTTGACATCAAGGCCGAATCTCTTCACGGCCGCTGATTTATAATTGGCTTTAAGTTTTCTTTCTTAACTTCAACACAGATCAAAGTGCTTATTAAGATGACCCCACTGGATGACCATTTTTAGGTCATGTTTTGGGGAGCCGAGAAACGGCATCACCCCACCTTGGAGCGCCAGGACACATAGTTACTAATTTTAAAATCCTAACCTGGATGTGTTGTGTATCCAGGGGAAAGGCCTACTCCCTACCTCCCTGTTATTTTCTGTAATCACCAGGGGCTAAGACCCTGCTGAGCGAAGCTCTCTAAGGGAACAGAGACCATCATTCAGGTAGTTCCGTTTTCAACCACATGAAGCTGCTAAGATGCTTCTGAAGACCTAAGAGCTTCTCAAGATCTTACTGGCCTGCAGTCTGCAGGATGGAAAAAGATCGCCTTGCAAGGTCTCCTCCCTCCGAGGAGTCCAAAGCCCAGCGCGAGGGACTTAGCTGGCCTCACCTCCATTCCGGTGCTTCAGGGCCAGGCACACCTCGATAATCTGGACGCCCAGCTCGTAATAGAAATCCCCCACGCCTAGCATCTCAGACCAAAATCCTTTTCCAGCTGAGAGACAGAAAAACAAAAGCCAGGTTATAGGTTGACTTCTATCCTTTCTTTTCTTTCTTTCAAAGCTACATTAAAACCTCTGCCCCGTGGAAAGCCTTCCCTGCCTTAGCCTAAGTCCTGAGGCTCTGGGTAGTACTCAAGATCCTCAAGACAGTCGAACTCTGGGAAAGTCCTCCTAAAAACGAGCCCCATACCCAGACTACGAGCCCCGCGGTCGGCTTCCCCCACACGCCGCACACTCAGCCATCCTGCTGGACACTCCCTAAAGACGACAGCCTCTGGCTCTCCGTGCAGGCCCTTCTCGAAGGGCCTTCTGGAAGATGGGCTAGCCGCAGTGCTGGCGGCCAGATGAGCTTCTGGCCCTCCGGAGCCCCAGGAGAACACCGAAGCCCTGCAGGTGGCTCCTTACAGGCCAGAGGGTCCACCCCGATGGTGGCGCACATGTCCTGGAACTGCACCCGGAACTCGGGATTCTTCCGGATCTCTTGCTTGTGCTTGCTGGCGAATTCCTCCAGGTTGCTCTTGAACATGTCCAACTGCTTCGACATCTGTGAGGTGGACCGGGGGGGAGGTTAGGGGCAGCCCAGCCAAGTGATAACCTGATGCCGAAAATAAGTTCCTGGCCCAGGGGCAGGGCAAAGGCTGAAATAACCTATCTCCTGCAGTCCTGCCATGACACTATTTCTTGTTCCCATTGGTTTTTTGGTGTTTTTTTTTTAAAGATTTATGTATCACTGGGGCACCTGGGTGGCTCAATTGGTTAAGCCTCTGCCTTCGGCTCAGGTCATGATCTCAGGGTCCTGGGATCGAGCCCTGCAACAGGCTCTCTGCTCGGCAGGGAGCCTGCTTTCCCCCGCCACCACCACCTGCCTCTCTGCCTACTTGTAATCTCTCTCTCTCTCTGTCAAATAAATAAATAAATCTTTAAAAAAAAAAAAAAAAAGATTTATATATCAGGATGCCTGGGTGGCTCAGTTGGTTTAAGCATCTGCCTTTGGCTCAGGTCATGATCCCAGGATTCTGGGACTGAGTCCTGCATCGGGCTCCTTGCTCTGCAGGGAGCCTGCTGCTCCCTCTGCTTGTGCGCATGCTCTCTCTCAAATAATAAAATCTTTAAAAAAAAAAGAGACAGGGGCGCCTGGGTGGCTCAGTGGGTTGGGGCCTCTGCCTTCGGCTCAGGTCATGATCTCAGGGTCCTGGGATCGAGCCCCGCATCGGGCTCTCTGCTCAGCGGGGAGCCTGCTTCCCCTTCTCT
>CM053619.1:27698832-27714407 GCA_028646535.1 Procyon lotor | reverse complement strand
GTTCCCTCTCTTTATCCCTAACTTGCCTTTACGGTTTTGTTGTCAGCTGGATTGGGATATCATAATGTTTCCTCAGTTCTGTAACACACGTTTTCTGGGGCGCCAGGCTGGTTCAGTCGTTGGTAGAGTACGCAACTCTTGATCTCAGAGTTTTGAGTTTGAGCCCCATGTTGGGTATAGAGATTACTTACAAATAAAACTTTGGGGGCGCCTGGGTGGTTCAGTAGGTTAAGTGACCTACTCTTGGTTTCGGCTCAGGCCATGCTCTCGGGGTTGTGAGACTGAGCCCCACCTCAGGCTCTGCACTCACCTTGGAGTCTGCTTAAGACTCTCTCTCCCTCTCTTCATGCCCCTTCCCACCCACATGCTCACGCGCCCTCTCTCTCTAAAATAAATAAATAAATCTTTAAAAACAAACAAATAAATAAATCTTTAAAGCATAAATAAAATAAAACAAAACATTTTAAAGATTTAAAAAATAAAACACCCATTTTCCCCCGCATGTTCCTGTTCTAAAGTCAGGATGCATCTAACAATCAACACGCATATCTAACGTGATACTTTTTCTTTTTCCCAGAGAAACTGTTACTAGATTGAAGGTGCACCCCTGAATCCATTTTGTCTTAAAAATGAGAGAATGTGGGGGCGCCTGGGTGGCTCAGTTGGTTAAGCATCTGCCTTCGGCTCAGGTCATGATCCCAGGGTCCTGGGATGGAGTCCTGCATCAGGCTCCCGTCTCAGCGGGAAGCCTACTTCTCCCTCTCCCACTCCTCCTGCTTGTGTTCCCCCTCTCACTCTCTCTCTCTGTCTAATAAATAAATAAAATCTTTTAAAAAATGAGAGAATTCAGCGTTTGGAAAGAAAAAATCTTTAACCACTGACAGAAAGCTTACACGGGAGAAAAAGGAAGCCTGGTATGAATTAGGTGTGCAGTGATTGTTGACTCTTTCAGTCATGGCCCTTCTTGGGAATCAGCTCCAAATAAAGAATCCCAAAGGGAGGGGTGGGTCTCTCGGATTATACTCCAAAGCTAAATACAAATGGTTTGGGAATTTTCTGACTTATTTGTAGTATTCCTTCTCTTTCCCTAATTAACGAAGCCTATGTTCTACCTACCAAGAGTACCCACTCCTGGCCCAACATTTCCTTTTTTGCCACATATTATAAACTTAAACATCATAATCAACATTTCCAGTTGATTCCTATATATCATCTCCCCTATGAGTGGGAGATTTTGTTGTTGTTGTTTTTTAATAAATAAATATGTATTTATTTTAGAGAGGAGGGGGAGAGAGAGAGATAGAGAACACAAGTGGGAAGGGCACTAAGAGAAGGAGAAAGAATCTCAAGCACATTCCCTGCTGAGCAAGGAGCCCAACACTGGGCTCAATCCCACCACCATGAGATCACAACCTGAGCAAAAACGAAGACTCAGACACTTAACCAACTGAGCCACCCAGGCGCCTCTGAGTGGGAGCTTTTGAAGAGCACAGCCTGTGTCTACTATCTTTTCTCAGTACAAGGATCCATTTCCTTGCTTAACTGTTTCCTCCTCTTCTTTACCAGGCCCAATAACTGCGTAAACTCAGGGCATGTACAAAAAAGGGAATCACAGGCACAGCACCCCATCACTGACACACACTTCTGGTACGCACCTACTACTTGACGGTGGTGACAATGGGCCACACAGGTTAAGCAGTATTTTCATGTTATTCCTAGGCACTTCGAGTGGAAGTCCCCAAAGATCTAAATCAAATAGCTCTACCACCTACTACCCATGTAATCTTGGATAAATCACGAATGTCCTCAATTCCAAACTGGTTAGAATAGAGTTCCCTCCTGGTAGGATCGTCAGGATGAACAAGATAGTGTATGTAAAGAAAATGGACACGTCCCTGGGACGATATAAGCATGTAATGACTCAAAGATGTTGGCTATCACTTTTATTAGCAAGTCCCATAAAAGATCTGAGCAGCCCAGAAACTGAGATTTGCCAAATACCCTATTCTTAAGTTCAATCCAAACAATCTAGTTTACATCAGAGGTGTCCTGTCCAGCCTTGTCGGGTCTCCCTTCCTGCCTGGAGCCCTCCAACTGACTCACCTGGGCCAGCTGGTCCTCAGCCAAGACACTGCCTCGCTCCTTATACTTGGCCTGTCAGACAAAGAGACCAGTGTCAGTTGAGAGTGGGCGCTGGGGGTTCCCACTTGTACTGCCTCCGATGAAGTATAAAAAGAGGAGGGTCTCTCGTAAATGGTTTTTCTCAGGGAGAGGGATGAGGAAGTAAAACAGACGGCCCGTCTGTAGTCATATTTGGGGACGCGGGGGAAAGGGTTGGTGGATCTGGGGATGCTGACATTCCAAGCAACCCGAAATTTAAGAAACTCAGTTGCGCGGGACCCGCAGAGCCTGTGTCAGATTCTGATGGGGGGCGATCTGAGGGTACAGAGCTCTGCTCCGAGACTTTCAGTCTCTCTCGGGTCGGGGATGGCTGTGGGTCGGCCTTCTTCTCCTCACCTCGGCAAGCTTCTTCTTGGCGATGGCGCCAGCTCCCACCCCGCGGCGATGCATCCCCGCCCTGGGCCCGGGGGCCGTCCCGCTGCCGGGACCCCGGGTCTCCGCGTCCCGGGATCCGCCGCCGGCTCCCAACGCGGAAGCGCGGGCCTCGCGTCATCTCCGCGCGCCGGAAGCTACGCGCCGACTTCCTGCCGCGGGGCAGAGCGGCCCCGCCTTCCTCTGGTGCCCCGGACGGGAGAATCCCGGCCAAGCCCCGCGGCGGGGAGGACGGGCGAGTGCTGACGCTGAGCCGCGACCACTTTGTCTGCGGCGCGCTCCCCATTCATGTGGGCGCCTCGGACCCCCGCGTGGTAGCACCGCTGCCGCTCCCCACCGCCCCGCCTCCGGCTCCCAGCCCGAGCTCACGGCCGCCTTCTGTGGGCCCGCGGCTGAGTTGGCCCCGAAGCTTTCAAATTGAGCATGAAACCCAACCCGTCAGCTCTAATGGAGCCTACCTGTTGGACTCACACGCAGAGATTCTGACTAGGGCAGACCTTACATTTAAAAATTTGGACTCTGGAGTTAGATAGCCTGGCTCCATAGCTCACTTCCACTCCATATGGTCCAGTAACTTCTGCCAAAGTCCTGAATCTCTTGTGTTCTCGTGTCCATAGTTGGTGGTGATACCGACTCATGAACTTGTTGTGAGGATGAAGTGAGAAAATCTATAACAAAGCATTTAGGGCAATGCCTGACATATAAGTAAACATCAGCTATGATCGTTACTCATCAGATTTGGAGTGGAATCAGCCATCTGTGTGTTTAGAAAGCTCCATAGGTACTTTCTATAGCCATGAGCCCAACAAAGGAGCTAATGAAGAATTCTTTTTTTTTTTTTAATTTTATTTATTTGACAGAGAAACACAGCGAGAGAGGGAACACAAGCAGAGGGAATGGTAGCGGGAGAAGCAGGCTCCCTGCTGAGCAGAGAGCCCGATGCGGGGCTTGATCCCAGGACCCTGGGATCATGACCTGGGCGGAAGGCAGATGCTCAACCATCTGAGCCACCCAGGCGCCCCTAATGAAGGATTCTTAAGTCAGGAAGTTGTTACTTGTTAGATCAAATTCTTGTTTTAGAAAAATCAGTGACAAATGGGGCACATGGATGGCTCATTCCATTAAGTGTCTGTGTTGGGCTCAGGTCATGATCTCAGGGTCCTGGGATTGGGGGGGCTCCCTGCTCAGCAGGGAGGGTGCTTCTCCCTCTCCATCTGCCGTTCCCCCTCCTTGTGCGCTCTCTCTCTCTGTGTCCCCCTCTCTCTGTCAAATAAATAAAATCTTTAAAAAAAAAAAGTGACAACCTAGACTTAAGTCAGTCATAGCAATGCAACCTAGAAATGATGCAAGCTAGAACTAAGATAGTGGCTGTGAGGTAGAGAGAATGGGACAGTTTCAGGAGATACTTGGAGGGCAGAATGGTAAAACTGATAAGATGGAGACAGAGTGGGTAAGAAAAAAAAATGCTGTTTTCTGTTTTGGGCAGCAAGGTGGTGCGATTCAGAGAAGAGGGTGGGGGAACAGGGACTCAGACCACAGGATGAAGCTGGGGAAATAATTAAGAGTGGTTTTGAACAAGTTCAAACTGAGGTCTCTGTGATGAGATCTCTCTGTGATGAGATGACCAATGGTCATTTGGATGTGTTAGTATAAAGGTCTGCAGAAAAAGCTGGGCAGAGCTCTAGATCCAGAAGCATCAGCAAGGTGAAGTCATGAATGTGATTAATGTTACCAGAGGTTTCAAGTAAAAGGGTTAGAAGAGGATGCGAGCAGAGATTGGTGACGGGATATTCAGCCACCGCTTTGGACCTTCAGGGATTATGGAGCCATGACCCAGGTCCCTGACCTGAGAATTTCATGGAGCAGAGCGGTCACAACCCACCTTGAGCTACCTGCTTCTGGATGCTTACAAGAAAGAGAAATTGGGGCGCCTGGGTGGCTCAGTGGGTAAAGCATCTGCCTTTGGCTCAGGTCATGATCTCAGGGTCCTGGGATCGAGCCCCGCATGGGGCTCTCTGCTCAGCAGGGAGCCTGCTTGCCCCTCTCTCTCTGCCTGCCTCTCTGCCTACTTGTGATCTCTTTCTCTGTCAAATAAATAAATAAAATCTTAAAAAGAAAAGAAAGATAAATAATAATGTTCTGTGTTACCGAAGCCACTGCTGACTTACCCAAACACAGGTGTTTTTCCATTATTTGAAGCAGAATCTAATGTTAGTGGGACCAAGTTTCAGATTAATCCTCAGACACACCCTTAGACACTGAGATCTATAGATAATCTAAGTCCCCTTTGCAACAAACTTCCCCAGACACAGATTTGCTCCTCTAACACATACTAGCCTTTTCAGACACCATCTCCTTTCTGCAAAACAACAAGTAGCCCCTTATATACACACATTTATCTCCTAATCTCATATTCTTACTACACCACTCCCTAACAGAAAAACTTGGTCTTTTCCTGACTCACTGACACACATAGACAAACCTGCCCCATTTCTCAATCTTTGACTCAACCATATAACCCTTTAAGATACATACACTGATCCCTCACTCACACTCCTGTCTTCAAATTTACTCATACCTTCAAATGCACACACACCCACTCTCGTAGCTACAAACATCAGCCGGAGACACGCCTGGTTACCACACTGAAGCAGACACACTCATCCCCTTATTCAGACGCATTTGTTCTCTTTCATGATTTTAGAGAAAGTATTTTGACCAGTAATGTGCTGGTAAATGTTTAACAACCACCTCTCCAGGCTGGGAAGGAGGAGCTCTGTTTTATAGCATTTGTCAATTTCCATGGTGTACCCTGGCCATGGCCAATTTCAAGCTAACAATGATTTTACAACCTGCTCCCAAAATTCCTGATAATTTCACAATGGCTCTCAGAAGCACTCAGCTCCAGTATACCCTGAATACTGGTCGGACCATCACACGTGCCGTCACTTGCTTTAAGTGACTCACTGGCCTTAGCCACAGGGTGGCTGAGAGCATGGGACTTTAATTCTCTACCTCACGGAGGCAGTGTAGGGCATGGTTCACAGCTAGTATGTGATTATCTTAAAGCGCTGTGATGAGGCTTTAAATGAGGTTTATAAAGAGCCGAGCATAATGCCTGGCCCGTGATAAGAACATTGTAAAAATTTATTCTAAATAACCCTTTCTGATTCGCTCACCCCAAAGACACCCAAGACTCCAGAAATAGAGATCCATCTTCTCCCCCAAGACAACCGGTTCTACCATAGAGACTCACTAAACTGTATCTTCTGAGCAAAGGCATGTTCTCCAAACTCAAGGAGTTTAGAGGAGAGGAAACCTCTGGCATTGGAGGAGATTGCACACGGGCAGCTCTTGGGCAAATTCAGTTCTCAAAAGTGTTTTGTTTGGGCGGCAGAAAGCGTGTCTCTTCCATTTTCACAGTCCCCATCCCTCCCATTGTCTTACACCCTTCCCGCTCCACTCAATTATGCCACAGCCCAGCCCTTCGGCCAATCCAGCTCGCCACTCCCTGATTGAAAACTAATATCTTTGCAATTTTAAATTGAGGTTTAGGTGGATAAATGATAATCAAAGTTAACATATTGACCATTTACTTTGTGTCAGGCAGTATCTGAATTAGTACTTATGTCAACCCTACGAGTCAGGTACTTCCGAATCTCTCTTTTCATAGATGGGAAACAGGCTCATAGAAAGGAACTAACTTGCCAAGTCACAGACCTCATAAGTGATTCGAGTCTTTGAATCAAGGTGGTTTGACTCGTGTGTACTGAAATACGACTAGATCAAGGGGAGAGGGGACATTCCAGGCAAGATGGCCCAAGTGAAGGGGGAGGAGACAGGCCTGCCTTCCGTGGATACCACACATTGGTTTGAACACTGGCAGATAAGGGTATTGATTTTTGGACAAACTGAGTTGGCCTCTTTCCTTTCACAACCACTCCCACCACCGGAGGGTAAGCCTGGAATCCTGCAAGAGGGTTCTCTTAACTGGTCTTTGTTCCCCACTGTCCCCCAAGCTCATCTCAGTATGTAATCCTCACTCATGACAGTTTGGGAACGAAAATAGCTCTTCAAACCCGTCCCTGCTCAAAATCCTTCAGGACTTGCCTGAGGATAAAATCCGAAGAAAAGTTTTAACAGGACCTTTAGGACCCTTTCTCTGCCCACCCATCCAGCCTCTGATTAATGTAATCTCCCCATTGCCGGTTGCGATTTGTAAGAATTACATTGAGGTAATATTCATTAAGGCTCCCCTCATCCTCACCATCTCACTTGGCTTGGATGCCACTGTCTCAAAGAGGCCCTGAGACTCCCCACTTCATAGCATTCTAGTCTTTCTTCGCATAGCTTAGTCTACGACAAGATCCGAGATCCTTTTTTTTTTTTTCTTTTAAAGAGAAGGAAGGTGGAGCAGGGGAGGAGAGAGAGAATCTTAAGTAGGCTCCTAGCCCGAGGCAGAGCCAGAGGCAGGGCTTAATCTCATGACCCTGACATCTTGACCTGAGCCGAAATCAAGATCTGAAGGCTTAACCGACTGAGCCACCCAGGCGCCCGGAGCATGTTACGTGATTATTAATGTGTGTGTGTGTGTGTGTGTGTGTGTGTGTGTGTGTGTGTGTGTTTAAGATTAAGGTGTGTCTCCATCACAGGACTATAAATTCCTCAGGGCCAGGGACTGTGCCCATTTCTGTGATTGCTGTATTCCCAGCGGTTAGCACAGCCCCTGCCTATGCAGGTGTTTGGAGAGTAAATAGACGAATTACCCGTATCTCCTTTTCACTGGGTGGCACGCACCCCCAGACTCAAACACTGATAGTGCTCAAGCAGACATTTGAGTAAGTTTTGACAATGAGGACGCAGATTTATTTCAGCTTAACCTTTATTGCTTTGGCTTTTCCCGGGTACCCCGGAGTGGAGCGGAGTCCTGAGCGAGCGAAGGGCAGAGTCCGGGCCTGGGCTGGGTTTGGTCTAAGTCACTGAAATCTGGGGAGAGTGAAAAGAGGAGGGGAAGTGGTTGGAGAGGAGGGTCACTCTCTACTCAGTCAGCAAATTCATCCTGGCGCCCAGCCAAGGTTCAATGACCTCTTTAATTACAAGTAATCAAAATGATTCCAAAAAGCACCCACCTCCCTATGGAGAATTTCTCATACTCTCCTCCGTGGTCACGTTCCTCTTTCCCTTCCTGCCCTCTACTGGAAGCCATCCCAGATCTGTTCCCTCGATCCCTCCCTAGCTCGCCAGCATCAAAGTCTGCAATGTGTTTTGGTTTCCAAGCCTCGGTGTCTGCATCTCAAAAGACTGTCTTGTCCAGCCTTTAGGGAGATGGACCCCTTCGTGGTAGTTAGCCATCCCTTGCATCTGGGACATAGCAGATGAAAGGACCTCCTAGCTGGTGACATGGATTCCAGGACCAACGAGACCAACAATGGCCACAGAGAGGCGCAACATGCCTCCGGCTCCAGGGGCCATGGGACAAGGGTTCGGAGGAGCGAGAGCTGAGCATAGAGGGTGGCTTAGCTCAGGTGGGCAGGGGAGGGGAGCTCAGCCTCTCACCCGGATGCAGTGGAGACCCAGGAAATGACAGCGGCCAGCATCACTGAGCTCTACTCCTGTGTAGGAGTAGATGATCTTATTTAAACGATGATCTTATTTAAACCAGACAACAATCCCACAGAAGTGGTCTGAATAAGCCTTGTCTTCTTGAGAACACTGAGATTCAGAGAGCCTCGTTGTTTGCTAGCACGTCCTGGGGTGCCAATCCGAACCCACGTCTGGTCCCAAAGCTCAAGTTGTAAGCGCGACATGGGACCCCCAAAGCCACCAGACAGCCCACCTGAGCCTGCAGACTTCCATCTGATCCACCATCCAGGCCAGCAGCTCTCGAATCAGTAAATCCTTGAGCAAGTCTTCATCACTGGGGTTCTTGGGGAGGGAGCTGCCAAGGGGAAAGCCTCAGGCGGGCTGTTGGAGCCTGGGTCCCACCCGAACTGAGTAAATACAGGGCCTGGGACTCCCAGGGGCAGCTGGGGTGCCGGGGAGTCAACACAGCTGTCTCTCCTTATCTCAGCTTTCAAAGCTCCACCCTGACCTGTGGGCCCGGGGAATAGGGGTTCTTTGGTGCGGGAGACACCCCACCCATCCCCCCCTGAGAGCACCCCCAAATCCGGGAGATTACTCTAGGGACGGTCATCTGTAGAATGATCCACAGATTCCTCAGCTTCCCCAGAGAGGGGATAACTGATGGCAAGGGACTCGCCTTGAAAGGGTCCCTGTTCCTCAAACAGCCTTCCCGAGGTCTGTCGGGGAGAAGTGGGGAAGCCAGTTCCTGACGCCCCCCTGAGGTCTCTTTGCTGCCCCCCTCCTTGACTCTGTGACTCTGCACACCAAGTCATAGATCTCAGGGACTCTGACCCCAAACCCCCTCCAGGATCCCCAGCCCCCATTCCTCCTCGGCTTCTCCCTTAAGCTCGGGCTGGCCTCCAGAAATTTCTTGAAGACCCATCTCTGAACCGGGAGTGGAAGGGGATGCTTATCTGGGGCCTGGCCCGGCTACAGGGTCTGGGAGAGGGAACAATGAGGCCCTCCCCCAGCCCTTCCCTTGTGGGCTGACTCACCCCTGCTGCTCCCTCACGGCCTCCTTCCTGTCAGATTGGTGGGCCAGCTCCAGGGCCCCCGCCTCCCTCTGGGTGATATTGTGCTTCCAACTGGCAAGATGAAGACGCGGGAGTAGGTGGGGCTGGAGAGGCTCCAGATGTCCCCCAGGACGAAGGCTCCGATCTTTTGGGACCTTAACCCAAAAGTTGCCGGGCGAAACTCTCTCTCAATTCAGCCGCCCCCCTGCTTGTCCTCAGCATCTACCACCAGGCCAACCGAGCAGCCAGGATGAGGTAAGAGCCTCGGCCAAGAGCAGGCAGAAGGACCAAGTCTGCGGCGGCCACCACTGCCGGCAGCTCTGCTCCCTCTGCCTTCGTCCCCAGCCCCCTGGGGATCCTCTGGGAGCCCCTACCTCTTCCCTGATCCCTCTCCTTAGAAGGAATGGAGTGGAAAATTGCCTCGGTCCCACGCCCCCAGACCGGGCAGGTCAGGGCCACTGTGTCGCCCAGCTCCCCATCGGTGCCTCAGCGTGAGGCACCGCGTGGCGCCGTGAATCACCAGCCCGCCCGGGGCCAGCCTGGCATCCAGCATACACGGAGGAAGGTGCGGCTGGCCCCCGGCTCGGGACGGATCGTGGGCTTCTACTCACTCGTTCTTCTTCCCCTTCTGCGCCAGCAGCCAGTTCACAAAGTCTTGTTGGCGGATCTTGTCCATGGCAATACTGTAGTCGCTGATGAAGGTCCCCTCGGCATACCTGGGGCCCCGAGGTCGGAAGCCACTGACCTTCGAGTGCACTCTGAGGGGCAGGGGGAGGAGAGAGCTAGAAACCGGGACACTGCAGGAGGGGCGGCGGGGAGGGGAATCCCGAGGCAGCGCCAAGTGATCGTCACTAACAGGAGGCCAGTGTTTGAGGGACCCCCCCCCCGTTTATTGGGAGTCCGTTTTTATGGAGATCCCCTCCTGACTATGCATCAGGCCCCTGGGACTTTATCCTCAGCTCAAGAACCCACTTCCTGTACCCTCTGTGTGTTCGACTCTGGCTTCAGGGCCAAGAGGGACCGGGGGTCCCTCTTATTTCAAAGGACTGACCTCAGTTCCCTCCTTCAGGCCTCTTGCCTGGCCTCCCCCACCCCGATTCAAGGCTTTCTTCCCCAATGGTAGGAACAGGAGTGAGCTCTTCTATAGCACCCTTCGCTGTGTGGCCCCTGTAAGCCCTTTACTACTCCAACTCCTTTGATCCTCACCACCCCCAAGGCAGACACTATTTCTATGCCCTTTGTGTACATGAGGAAACCAAAGGGCAGAGAGATCCTCCTAGCACATCTCTTAGGGGACAGATCCAGGATTTAGCCTCAGGCAGTCTGGGTCCAGGTCTAAGTTTGCAACCTCAACGGGATGTTGTCCCTCTTTGCACCTGTCTGACGGCAGCGGCGCCTCTCAACTACGCGGCTGGCTGGCTGGGCCCTACGGGATGTTGTCCCTCTTTGCACCTGTCTGACGGCAGCGGCGCCTCTCAACTACGCGGCTGGCTGGCTGGGCCCTACGGCTGAGCCCTTGCATCTGACAATTCACAGCTCTTTACCCAGACGTGATTCTCTCTGTCCTCCAGAGCACACAGCCCCCTGCTCCATGCCCTGGGACACTCTGCATCACCCCTCCCCCGCAGTGCTCAGGACGGTTGGCAACTCGCCTAGGTGGTTCGTTGTTTCCCCCTGGGGCCTGTGTGTTCCCGGAGGCATTTGGGGACCCCTCAGCCCTAATATATCTCCCGTGGCTGGTGCGCAGGGGGCCCGCTGCGCAGTTTGATCAAATGCACACGCAAATGAAGGGTCAAGGGTTTCATTAGGAAGGGAGACATTGTCACCTACTTCAGCCCCTTAACCGCTGAGAAGTCCTTCTGGAGTTCTAACCATAGTCTCCCCTGTGGCAACAGCAGCTCGTAATAAAAACTCCTGGGCTCTGTCCTCACTCTGCACGCAGACTCCTGGCGGGGTTTCCCCTTCGGCTTCTTCCCTCTTGGCCTGGGAGTCCCCTCTTTCCTACCTCCCCTCGTGAAAACCAGAACCGGGTCATCCTTCCCAGCCTCCTCCCCTGCGCCTGACCCCTCCGCGGCAGCCCTACCTGGAGTGACCCTCTGCCTTCTCTCCGAGCACCACTGCCAGGAGCAGGGACCCCAGCAGCAGACTGAAGACCTTCACGGCCACCATCTTCCAAGGGTGATTTCCTGAGCGAAGAGGGAAAGGGGACCAGGATGAGGGAAGGACCTGCTCAGGGATGGTCAGCAGGGCCGGCCGTGTCCTGCGGATGCCTCGAAGCATGTGTGGGTTCTGCAAGCTGGGGACACTGAGCTCTGGGCAAAGGCGGGGGGGCAAGGTCCAGGTAGAAAAAAGCAGCCCAGCCCGTGTGCCCGACAGTCCCCTGCTCGGCTCTGGTGGCAGGACCTCCCACGCATGTGGTTTGACGAGTCTCCCTTAGAGCTCTGGAGTTCACAGCAGCCCGCCTTCCAGCTCTCAGATTGGCGGTCACCTAAACCATCGCAGCCCTCTTGCCCCAAGTGAAAACCACAAGAGGACCACTCCGCCCTCTCCTTCTCAAGCTTTGCTCTCTCTATGCAGGGAAGCTCTTCCTGGGGTGCCCCTGCAGGAAGATGGGGTCCGGCAGCCCAAACAAGTCTAGGTCTAGCTTTGGCTTTCAAGGCTTGGGAGGAAGGTTCCTTACTGCTCTTCACCCCTACTGAAGACCCCCTGGATGAAATGGGGCCAGACCTCGTTCGTCCTCCTGCCTTCGTCACCAGGGTGTTACAGGAATCCTGAGAGCTGCCTTCTTATTTCTCAGGTAGAGGAAAAGAAAGTGAGAGGCAAGGATGCCGAGCATCTCTGGGTGCTGAGACCCCGCAGCCTGTCCAGGATCTCGTCCACCCATCCTGCATCCCGGTCGCTCTCTCACCTGCTTTCCTTCCCGACTCTTCCAGAAGGACAGGGCAAGGGTTCCCTCCTCCTACCTTCTGGGCCTCTGGAGCCTGTCTCAAGAAAGTCTGCCGAAGCTCCTTTATATCGAGGCATCACAGACCCACTGATTAGCCTAAAAGCGTCTTATCTCAAGAAATTAGGTCCACAGCTCCCGCCACATTAAGTCCATTTTACGCATAATAAAGTTGCCCTTTCCACCTGAGCTGTGCTAATAGATGATTAACATTTGAGTATCTCCAGTTGCCCGGGGGGTTGGCCACCTTAAGTGTCCCCTGTTGTCTTCCTTCTCGCCCTCCTCCCTTCTGAGCACAGAGCTCCATATTCTTCTAACCCCACTTCCTTTCCAGGTATCTTCAGTTAGAAAGGGTGCCCTGGGTGAGGGGAGACTTAGGTCAGGTGGCCCGAGCTGGGGGAGGACGCTCCCACAGGCAGCAGGCTACCCCTGGATCCGAGAGAGTGGGGCACAGCTGTTGGAACCCCAGCTCTGGATAGTGGCGCACAGCTCTGGCAGGGAGGCAATGTCCCTGCTGCGAAATCTAGGGGGTATCCCCGCTGGATGCAGAAAGGGCTGGAGAGTGAGAGGGTGAGGGACCATGAAGGAGGGGGGTTTCCTGGGGTAGCTGGGAACTGAGAACTTGCAGTCAAGCTGTCTTTCTGCACAGAAGCCAGATAGTGTGGCGGGAAAGAGGTACACTTACCGCTTGGGAACTTGAAGGAAGATGCGCAGCTGTAATTCTATCTGTAAGGATTTATGAAATCACCCAGTGTGGACCTGTCTCTGCCGTCAGACTGGGGGACCATGAAGTCATGCTGTGCCTGTCAGACTGCGGGCTCTCTAGTGCGGGGGATTTGTCTCCCCCATCAGACTGGGGTATCTCCAGCGCTGGGGCTTCGTCTCCCCCATCAGACTGGGGGCTCTCCAGCGCTGGGGCTTTGTCTCCCCCATCAGACTGGGGTTTCTCCAGCGCTGGGGCTTTGTCTCCCCCATCAGACTGGGGGCTCTCTGAGTTCAAGAGTGTGAGCCAGCGGGGGCTATCTGTTTCCCATCCTGCGAAGCTTCCTGAGGCTAAAGGCCATGTCTGCCCCTTGGGAGACTCCTCCAAATACCACCTCTGCCTTTCTCCAAATGCTTAGTACACGCCTCTGTCCTCAGGGCTCAGTCTAGGAGGGGTAGGCTGACCCCCAAGGCCTCCCCTTCCCAGACTCTTCCTTCTCCACTCACCATAGTACTTTGAACCATCAACAACCAAGCTCTGCTCTGCTTATTAGCTCCAGGGCCTAATAAAGGCCACTTTCCTTTCCAGGTAAACTGTGGCCAGGAAGCAGCTCCAGCACAAAATTAAGTGCTTGTGTGGGATGAGAGGTCACTGGACCGGGGAGGGGGGTGCAATTCACCTCTGCTTCCTAGAAACCTCGCCCACCCACCACCCATTTCACACCTTCTAGAAAAACTCCTCTCCAGGGGAGCTCTCCAAATCCCATCTCCTGGCTATCCACAAGCAGTGATTAGACGTCATTTCAGATCTGGCCTCCAAATGGGATGTGGGGGCGCTCGTGATCCTACTTCCTATTGAGCAACAGTTAATGGGCTCAGAAGGGTTTGTATCAAAACCTCGGGCACCTCTGCCTGGAGGCACAAGGTAGCCAAGCGGGGTGGAGGTCATTCCCTGGAACCCCTAAGTCTGATGCCAAACCGGAGTCAAGGAAGGTTCTAGAATGGGTCCCTGCAGCTCTGAGTGCCTGCCTAGTGCTCTGGGGATTTGTTTTGGGGGCAGCAACTGAAAGCCAGTTGTGCCTCAAATTTCACATACACTCCTTTGGGGGGGACTTCTCAGCAGCCCCCAACCTGGGTCCCTTTGATCTTTGGCTCTCACGCCCTGCAGTGGACACACCAGGGAGAATGTAGCCTGGGCCCTGGGGGAGGAAGGACTATGGGGAGAGTTAGGGGAGGGGGTCAGAGAAGATGCCAGAAGCCCAGGGGAGCCCACAGCCCCCATCCCCAGAGCATATCGGGAGGCCGGGGAATGGAAAAGATGGCCTTCGAAGTTTCTAGGGATTGGAAGGGACTGCTGCCCCAGCAATTCCACCAGCCTGTCTGCGGCACAATGAGAGGTGCCCCAGTATGCAGGGGTGGGGACAGGGAGGGGGCTCGGGCAGACCCTCAGTCCACTGGGGTGAATTTCCAGGATGTGAGGGGTCAGAGAGGTCACAGGGGACGGGAAAGCAAGAGGAAACGTGGGTACAAAGGCCAGTGGCCCAGACAGGTGGAGAGGGCGCGGCTGCACCAGGGGCGTCAAGGACTCATGGAAGCCAGGCCATCGGCGCAGGAAAGGACGATGGCAGTGTTGTTACCAGAGATCCCGGGGTCCTGCTTCCCAGACCCTCCTGACTGCAGGACCGGGGCCCCAGGGTGAGAATTGGAACCACAGAAAAGCCTGTGGGGCTTGCTGGCTCTTCCCTCTCCCGGTGTTGACTCACCACCCCCGATGCAGCCCGAGGGCCACCGCAGACATTCCAGGCCCAGCTCCGCAGCCAGGCCAGGGTGACTCAGAGGCCTGACTGCAGCCTCCCCGCCGGGGACTCTGCTCCAGATGTTCTCTCGGTCTTCAGGCTCCCCGGCTGACTCAGGAGGCAGACATCTCGCCTCCCAGCCCTTCCTACACCAGGTGGCAGATTTATACTTCTTCTCCTGAAGAGGAGACAAAGGGACCAACTTTGCTGAGTCATCGAGTCTGTCCTGATTCCTAGAAGGGTCACCTCCAGCTTTCCTCCCCAGTCACATCGCAAACCCAGTCATGGTCCCATTTTTTTGCCCACATCCAGCCTCAGTGGCCCTGCGCCCAAGATATAGTTTTCAGAGGGATCTTCGAGAAAGAACACAGTCAGTCAGATTGTACTAACTCTGTATGGTGCCGGATGGTAACTACATGTATGGGGCTCTGCATTTTGTAACATATACAGTTGTCAAATCACGGGGCTACATACCCCCAATGCACATACTACGTCAACGACACTTCAATTAAAACAAAGAAATACAACTCTCCATTAAAAACAGGGAAGATACGACTTACAACCTCTTTGGCCATCTGCTCTACGGAATCGGTTTGGAAGTCCCCTCTGAGATCTAACCTCAATCCCTCTTGCTGTTTTCAAAGGCCGTATTTTGTCTGCTTGGGTTCGTCAAGAAAAGAGCTCAGCCCTTAGTAATCGTGACGAAATCCGTGGGAAGAGAACAGTGGGGCAGTGTTAGCGCTACATTTTCCTCTGTAGGATGGCCGCACGGGCTCTCACTTCCAGAGAGGGCAAGACCTAGTGGTGCATTTAGGGTGAAAGGCCAAAGGGCCGGGCCTCCCAGGGAAAACAGCGTTCCTGACCCCTTCTCTGTCCCGCGCGCGCTTGAGCGCCTCCCAGGGGAGGGAGGTGAGGGGTGACAAGGGAGGGCTTCCCCTTCATTTT
>CM053619.1:27676559-27698332 GCA_028646535.1 Procyon lotor | reverse complement strand
ATCCCAGGTCCCTGGGATCTGACCTGGGCCGAAGGCAGACGCTTAACAACTGAGCCACCCAGGTGCCCCCAAAATATTTTATTTTTAAGTAATCTCTACACCTAACCTGGGATTCGAACTTACAACCCCAAGATAAAGAGCTGCAGGCTCCCTGGACCGAGCCAGCCAGGTGCTCCATGCACTAGGATTTTTGAATGTTGCACTCATGTAAGGGCAAAAGCAGGGACACGGGATTCAGAACTAGGTTGGAATCCTGGTTTTGCTGCCTATCTGTGGCAGAGTTGATCTATCAAGCAGAAACCATGAAGCTACCCCCTTGGGTGTTTACCACATTTTACAACATCCTCTCTCTTTTCTTTTCTCTTCAGCTCTTCTCCGGGGCATAGCGCTGGAACTGGGAAAGCAGGTCCTAAGGAATGTTTCTCTAACCGTAGACTCGCCAGATCCAGGATCTCAGAAGGAAGGAAAGAAGGTGTAATGAGCGCAGTGGTATCCTTAAACTATTTTCAGTCGGTCAGACTGACTCATGCAAATCAGACATTTGCTCCAGGCAAGGCTATATGGATAAATTCCAATTCCAAGTCCCTTACTTTTGGGGGTAGTATAACTTCTTGCCACTTGTGTAGAAGCTCTGCTTAGCCACTCAATCTATAAACAATTTATTACTTGGTCGTTGGAATTTTTTGATAGGCAACATTTTTCAAAACATCGGGCTTATGGAAAAATAATAAAGGAGATCTTAGTTGATGAACATAACGGAAACCGCTCACTTAGAGAAAGCAAACAACATGGTCCTGCCCTGAGGTTTCCAGTGTGGTGAAGGGCATGATCTCACAAGAAACTCCCAGATTGATGAGGGAGAAATGGGCTTCAGCCTCAGAGGTTGCCAGTGACGGACGGTACATGAAAACGAACATGCTCACGCATCGGGAGTTGAAAGGAACAGTGTATCTGCAAAGGGTCCAGGACAGACTGGGCAGGTGCGAACCTGGGTGCTTGGTTCCTATTTATACCGTGCTGATCCTGAGTTTCAGTACACACCATCTCAGTTTATTATGAATACATGTATAATTAATCAGACCTTTAGCTAAAGTCAGGCCACATCCGTGATTGATCAGGGTGAGCTGCAGTTAACCCTCAACCTTGGCTGCTAATGGAAGGAGAATTCTGGCTGCATCAAATCTTGGAAGAGCGGATGATCCAAAACTATTCCCTGTTTGGTTTGTGAAAGTATTCTGGGGTCATTCATTTGAATATCCATTTGACTTTTTTTTTAAAGTTTGTTATAAAATTGTAATAGTATAGAAATCCTGAAAAATACAGCAGAGTCAAGAGAGAGAAACAGGGAGAGAAGAGAGAGGGAGAGAGAAACAGACAGGAATAGAGAGAAATCCACTAATCTTAAAACCAGAGAGTTACTATGAACAGTGTTTCCCAGACTTTTTATTATTTCAATTAATTTTTATTATGAGATATTTATACTTAACACAGATAATGCAAGCTGTACATGTATAGTTTAAAAGAATAATAAAACACTTGTGTAGCTACCACTCAGTTTGAGAACTAGAACATCCATCCCCAGGGTCTTTGAAGTGCCCTGTGATCCCTCCACAATCATCCCTATGCTACTTCCCAGAATTAACCACATTCTGGAATTTTGTTTATCATGCTCATTCTTTTCTTTTCTTTTCTCTTTTCTTTTCTCTTTTCTTTTCTTTTCTTTTCTTTTCTTTTCTTTTCTTTTCTCTTTTCTTTTCTCTTCTTTCTTTTTTTCTTCAAAAAGCTTTATTGTTTCCATTTGGTCCACAGCTTGGGAGAGAGCTCCAAGGTGGTTAAAAAGCTGCCTAGGACTTACAGAGCTCTTCCTTCTCTTGAAAGTTCAACCTCTTCTGCATGCATTCTTAAAGAACACAATGTTGGTTTTGCATGTTCTAGAACTTCTATACATGGAACCATTAGGTGCATATTCTTCAGTCTCTGGGTTTTTGTTTTTGCTTGTATTGATTAGAGTTGTGAAATTCACTCACGTTGACACACATTGCAGAAGTTCCTTTATTAAGATTGCCCCAAATTCCATTGTACGACTATACCCAGCTTTGCTTATCTATTCGTCTTGGAGACGGACATTTGTAGGGTTTCTAGGTTTTGTTATTGTAAGCAATGCTGCTATGAATGTTCTCGTGCACATTCTGGGTATCCATATGCAAGAGTTTCTGTAAGGTAATGTCTAGTCTTTATTTATTTATTTATTTAAATTTCTAGTCTTTAATGTACATGTAGTTTTTGTCATTGTTGTTAAGTTGGTTCCAATCATACAGACTATATGAGCACAAATACTAAATTTTGTGATGTGAATTTTTTAAATAAACTTTCCCTAAGTTTTTCTAGATCCCTTTTGGACATAAGTTTCTAAAAAGATCTTTATCTATTCATTTACTTTTGTGTGTGTGTGAGAGAGAGAGAGAGAGAGAGAGAGAGAGAGAGAACATGCATACGCAAGTCAAGTTGGGGGAGGGGTGGAGGGAGAGGAAGAAGCAGGCTTCCCACTGAGTGGGGAGCCTGATGTGGGGCTCCATCCCAGAACCCCGGGATCATGAACTGAGCTGAAGGCAGATACTTAATCAACTGAGCCAGCCAGGCACCCCTGGATATAATTTTTAATGGCTGCATAATATTTTACCAACTGGCTATGTTTGAAGTTATTTGAAGATTTCCCTATTTGTAAGCATCTATATTGACAACAGTTTTTTTCCTTAACAGCGATAAATACTATCTTTGTTCAGTTTTTTGTTGTTCTTGATATTTTGAAGAGGCTAAAATTTTTCTCTTTAAAAATCATGGTATTAAAAAAAAAAAAAACCGTGGTAAAGTTCAGGCTCCCTGCTCAGCAGGGAGTCCTGCTTCTCCCCCTGCCCCTCCCCTCACTTGCAAGCGTGCTCTGTCTCTAATAAATAAATAAGACCTTTCAAAAAAAATGGCAAAATATACGTAACATGGGGGGCCTGGGTGGCTCAGTTGGTTGATCCTCTGACTCTTGATTTTGTTCTTTCTCCCTCTCCCTCTCCCTCTGCCCCTCCTGCTTGTTCTTTCTCTCTCAAAGAAGTAAATCTTTAAAAATACATACATAAAATTGTTAATTTTAGCCATTGTAAGTCTTTTTCTAAGATTTTAAGATTTTTAAGATTTCAGTGGCATTCAGTACACTTACATTGTTGTGTGACCATCCCAGAATCCATTTCCAGAATTTTCTCCTCCTCTCAAATTGAAGCTCCATACACTAACTCCCCGCCTCACACACTCCTCCCAAGCCCTGGTAACCATTATTCTACTTTCTGCCTCTATGAATCTGACTATTCTAGGTATCTCATACGTATTCATCCTTTGTGCCTGGCTCATTTTATTTAGTGTCATGTTTTCAAGGTTCATCTATGTTGTAGCAGGTATCAGAATTTCCTTCTTTTTCTATATACCGGAAAATGTTAAGATATACCAGACTTTAATATAAATGTTCTATATACCGGACTTTTGTCAGAAAAATTACTCGAAAGTGCAACTTCTAAGTCAAACAATATGAATTTTTAAAGGTTTTTGTTGCCTTAAAATGGTTCTCCCGCACAGTCATACGGAATGTTTTATTTCACTACATTCTTGCTGGTAATGAGTATTATAAATTAAAAACAAAACCAAGCACTTTGCTGTTTTCATGACCTGCTTAAATTTGGCTTTAATTTAGACTGTTATAAAAATTGGTTTGCCTTTTCCTTCGTGTTCACAGTTGTATTGATAGGTAGGTATTCAATAAATATCTTTTATGGGGAGCAGCTGTAGTAGACATCCTGGGAATCACTGAGATGGACGGCTGTCTGGGGGTGACACTTTTACTTTGGATGACATACAAAATAATAAATCTTTACATAGTTAATGAGGTGCTGGCTCCACTCTCGGAAAGGAGACCCTAAGAGACCTGTTGGCAGAAAGTGCTTGTGGACTGTCCCTTGAGATGGTTGTCCTGGTTGGAGATAAGGGAGATATCAAGGGAGATAAGGATGGCAAAGGGTTGTGCCAACTAACTCTGATGGTTGACATTGACTACCTGAAGCCTTGAGTTGAGAACTCCAAGGCTACTTAACCAGATGCAAGGTGAAGAGGTTGCTCATTAATGGACATCGGGCATAGGACAGTCATGGGTACGAGACTAGGGAGAGACAAGCTGAAAGATATCCCTAGGTTGTTGTTCTTGACATAGACCAATCAGCCTTCTGAATGACTGAATTTACATGTATTTAATCTGATGATTGTGGAGTGTTGTATTTACAAAAATAAAAATAGGAGGAAAAAAGAAAGAAGAGAAAGAAAAAGAAAGAAAGAAAGAAAGAAAGAAAGAAAGAAAGAAAGAAAGAAAGAAAGAAAGAAAGAAAGAAAGAGAGAAAGAGAGAGAAAGGAGAAGGAAGAGTAAAGGATCATACGGACCATGTCTTTCCGGATAGTATCAAAATACTTAACTACATATTTTTGGACACCTGTCAGCACTGTGTTGGGACTCCTTGGGTGATATACAGGCTGTGCCCTCAAGGATTTGATACACAAAATGCTAATAACACAATCGGTTATAAGCAACTAAGACTCAAAAAATGATACAAAGAAGTTAAAAGTGTCTAGTGAAGGTTCAGACAATAAATGCTGGGAGAAGAGGGAGCTCTGTCCTCTGAATGAAATGGATGCTCACCTCAAAAATGTAACAAGCCTTTTGTTTTGGTGCATAAAATTACTCAAGCATGTCTGTAGCCTTCCACCTCACCAGAAGTAACAATTTGAATGATAGCAAGTTAGTGATAGAGGGACAGGAAAAAGGAAAAGGGAAGGAGTGAAGAAAAGTATAGAAAGTTGGGATATTGATTAAAAAGAGCAAAGGCATGGTCTGAGGGGCAGAGGAGCCAGAGAATAATAAAAAGGGGAAGAGAAGTAACAAAGAAAAAAGAAAAATTAAAAAGAGGGTAAAGGTAAAGGGGGAGGAGGAAAGGAATTGACAGTGTCGGGAGTAGGAAGAAAAATGGAGGAACAAAGGGGGGGGAGAAAGGGGAGGGGCGGGGGGAGGGGCGGGGAGGAAGAGGAAGATAGGGAAGGACATCATGAACCTCATTTCAAAGCAGTTTAGAAATAACTAATGTTTGTTTTCTACACACTTTGTAAACACATTTTAGAAATGAAAAGAAAATCATAAAAATATATTCAACAATTTAGCATATAAATGCTTACCAAATACTTTCAGGTTATGTTTTAAGAATGAAAGTTGAGTTGTGTTGATAATTCTTAAAAACTCGAGAGTGTTTCTGGGAAAGGTGTATGGACCAAAACCCTTTCTAGATTGCTAACCAATGAAAATCAGAAATCAGTTTTAGAATTATATCTCAGTTTAGTCAAACAACCAAAATAACATACTATTAGGCTGTGTCCCTTTTCTTTGTAAAACTTGTTTGTTTCACAAAGACAGAGGAAGTGTTTTTAATGAGTATTTTGGTAATGAGATATTAGTGAAATAGTATGTGCATACAATTTTTAAACCTAAATATAAAAAAATCATAGCAGCATTCCCTCTTAAGCACTCTAAAATATTTGAGAGAGCTCCTGGAAAAAAAAAATCCTAACTAGCAACAGGAGTAACAGCAATTAATCTTATCATCAGGAATAAAACTTTAAACAAGCAAGCAAAAACAATTTGCTTTCTATATAGAAACATTCTTTCAGTCTTAAAAAGCATAGATGTTTTGTAGCTGAAACTGAAGGAACTCCATGCAGTTTGCTGTTGTAACTGATGCATTTTGAATCAAAATCATTTGCATACTTAGAAGCTATGTGGATGTCAAGTACCAAATTGTCTTTTACTCTTTCCACTTTAAATAATATTGAGGTGTGGATTCTCTCTTTTGTTGCTTTTTACAATTTGTTTTATTTTGAAAGAGAACATTTCCTTGTTTTTTCTTGAATTCTACAACCTTCCCCCAAATTAACCTGTGACTTATTTTGTATTTTGTGCAAATAGGGACTACACAAAATTGTTCATTATCTTTTAACCAAAGGATTTTAGAGTAAAAAAAATGTAAAAAGGCAGTAGCCATGTAGTATGAGGGAATGTTATTAACCATTTCTTGTACATGTGTCCATAGGGCTAGCGTGGTGTAGTTTAATTTACTCACAAACTGAATTTGGAAACATCCATTTTTTAAAAGTTAACAAAATAAACGATTCCCTTCCTTATCTAAAGGTTTCTACCTTGCCAACCTGAGCCAGAACAAAACACTGAGCAGTTTTGTCACAGAAGCTGTGTGACCCATAGAAAAACAGATGTTTGTTCTTAAAGTTCTTTTTTTTCTTTTTGAGTCTTTTCTATCTTTGGAATAAACACACTTATTTTTTAAGGTCTTAAACATGGGACACTTTTCCATAATAATTTGAAGGGAGAAATTTTCCTTTTCTGCTTACAATTCCCTTACATTTTATGAGTTATCTTAAACACATAATTATCCCCATTTATTTGACAGGATAAAATGCTTCATGTGCTTTTAAATTGGGACTAATTTACACTTTTTCAAAGTTTATGGGCATTTAAAAGAAACACACCAAGACTTCAAATTGCTGGAAGAAACAAACTATCCCAAAGGCAGTAACAAAGGAAAAACAAGCAAACAACAGCAAAATAAATAAAACCCAAGCAAACAAAAAACAAATTCCTTCAAGAACTGTGAAGTCTCAGTAGCCCTGTGTCAGCAAATGTGAATTCTTTCTTTTTCTGTATCTCATAGAAACTAATTCTATTTCAAAATTGATTAGGATTCATTAGAAAATAAAACAGAAATATTCTATTTTAATAGATTTCCCTCCTAAGTGCTTTCCAATTTTTTGTGTCCTCTCTTTTGTAAAATATGCTGAACTTTTAATATAGAAAGTCGTGGATAAATGTAAGATTAAACTAGAAGTATATATACTGGAGATTTATTCAAATGAGCTAATTTAGGAGAAGAAAGTTATATGCCCCCAAATATCTATTCAACATTACTTACAAAAGTTTAAAAAATTTTTGATGTAACTTATATATCTAAAAATAACGATTAATGATTAACTCACATGTACTGGACTGAATGTTATATGTTGGTGAAAAATGATAGTTACGAAAATTTTGAGGCAGGAATGGGAATTACTGGAAGAACAACAAGTGAAAAATGAAGATATACAAATAACATCACAAAATCTCAAACTATTACCGATGGACAAATATTGGGAAGAAATATCTAAAAATAAAATTAATGTTGTATGATAAGGGAATTGCTGATTTTCTCATGTCAGATTTCCATTTTGCTAAAAAAATTGTTTTCTTGTCTTTGGGATTTTTTTTCTCTCTGAATTTGTATGTCCACACTGAAGGAAAATAGATCAGAATCCCATCTTTAAAATGGAGTCAAGTTTCAGTGTTTCTGGATTCAGAAAATTGAATCCTGTTAACCAGACCAAACACTTCTCCAGGAAAAATGAAGAGGAAGGAGGGAGAGGAAGAGGAGAACAAACAAAACTAAACAAAACAACAACAAAAAAATCCCAACGATAATAAATAAGTGGAATAAAATAAAAATAATGTTAAAGAAAATAATTTATCCTCCAGCTATATATTTAAATCTTACAAACTAAGTTTGACACTACACTGATGATTGATCTTCCTCAAAGAAGCTGTGCAGGGGGAAAAAAAAGGAAAACAAATACAATGTTTATTAGTTGTCTTTAATAACAAAAGAAAGAAAGGACAGAAGAGGGGGATGATAAAGTGTGGCATTCCAAGTTGGCCCTTTCTTATCCCTATCCTAGGAATGTGAGTCTGGACAAGAAGGAACCCTACTCTCAGGTTAATTTTAGTGCTGGGCTCACTCAGAGGGGAGATGAAGTACCAGTCAGTCCCCCCCAACCCCAGCCTAAAATAGCTAGATCACTGAGGCAAAACTGATTTGGGGGCTAAAAAGGTCTGCATCTCACCCCAGCTGTCTCCGCTCTCTTGTGTTCTTGCAGCCTCTGACTATACACAGAAGCCCTTGGTGGGGGCAGGGGGGAGGATTAGAATTCACTGAAACATCTGATTTTTAAAAAGAACTAATCAGTTTCAATTTAGCAATAGTTGGTGAATTTTTATTCTCACAAATGTGTATTTTCTCCCCTACTGTCATTTTAAAACATGGAAAAGAAACTCATTTCCACTAACATTTAGATTTCTGTTATATTTTTTAAGTGGAAAAAAAATCTGAAAGTGAACTGAATTCAATTATTACTTTTACAATTTTTGTTTCCCTTTGAATCTAGGATAGGAAAAGGTGGGCTGCATTTTACAGGAGTTTAGAGGTCTGGATGGAAATTTTTGTGGGGTGTAACTTGCTTTTGTTTTAGGAATAAAGAGATAGAGTAGTGGGCATGCTCCCCAGGGAGAAACCCTGAGAGGTGCTTCTATTAATTCTTAGAGATTTAAATTAAATGAAGGAAACAGCACTTAAAGTTTCTGGGAACTGCAGTGCCCTGCCTAGGACCCTCTTTCTTGTTCCCCAATATAAGAGAAAAGATTTCAGGAGATTGGGGCTCCTTTTTAGGAAGAGGCCAAGGAATACAACAGCCTTTCTGAGACCATCTTTGAGCCCTTTCAAAAGTCCACACACATCACCAAGAAAAGTCCCCGGGCAACACACATTCTGGCAAGATTCTCTCCCCCCGCCAACCCCCACCCCCGCCCCGGACTCTCAATTTTTCTCTTAATTCTCCTTGCCCTGCAGTTTGTATTAGCTGGTTTTTCATCTTAAAAATGTTTATTGAATGCCTACTATGTGGCAGACACCGTTTCCAGCTCGCTGGTTTGTGAAAATTATGGTCAAAGAGCTGACTAAATATTAAGAGTCAGAAACGGTGGAGGGGGGGAGGGTCGAAGGAGGTGTGTGTGTGTGGGGGGGGTAGGTTACAGATGTCGCCCACCTTCGTGCCTAGAAAACATTCTTTTTCTACTCAGTTACTAACAGCTCCTGGTATTCTCTGTCGCCCCATGCAAAGAAAAAAATCACAAACCCCCAAATCCGACAAACACGTGGCTGGCTAGAACAAAACGCGGATTTGGAGAGTGGGTTTTGAAGGTGGTGGAGATGGAGAAACCGAGTTGGAAGCCCTCCCCCCACGCTCAAGCCCCATTTCTTTGCAGCGCGCGGGGAAAACCGGGAGGGGGACAAAGGTGCGGCGTGTGGTCTTTTAACTCCCGACTTTTTGAACGGTATAAAATCGTCTGGCAGGAGAGCGGTGCGCCCAAGTCGGGAGTCAGCTCACTGACTCTGCAAACAAAAAATAATAACAAGAAAAAAAAAAATCCAAGGCATTCATATCAGTGGAGCCAACACGTGTTGCGGAGTCGGCCCGGGCCGCAGGCGACTGAGACAATGGGGTCGGGGACGGGGAAAGGGAGAGTGACCCCCTTCCTCACCTGCCCTCGCAGCACGCGTGCCCCCGACAGAATTGTTTCTCCCACCCGCAGAACCCGGAGCAAAACCCGAGCTTCCGCCCAGTTCAGGGAGTCTGGTATTACTGGGGGTCCACCCCCTCT
Source organism: Procyon lotor (assembly GCA_028646535.1). Classification (NCBI taxonomy): domain Eukaryota; kingdom Metazoa; phylum Chordata; class Mammalia; order Carnivora; family Procyonidae; genus Procyon; species Procyon lotor. The sequence goes on along the minus strand of CM053619.1, from coordinate 27,688,719 downwards.
TTCCCCGGCCCCGGGGCCAGGGGGGCTCTGGGGTCCCCGGGCCGCGCTCTCCGCCACCACCCCCCTCCCCGGGCGCCGTCCCAGCCCCCTCCGCTGGAAACTCATTGCCCTCGCCCGCCACTCGGCGCGGGATCCCGGTTGCGCGTGGACCGCGCGTCCCGCTCTCCGCCGCCTATCCTGGACTCCGAAACGCGCGGCGAACTGCCCCCTCCCCCACCGCCGAGACGGGGTGCGACCGCCCACGTGTCGCCCCTTGCCCAGTCGGGTCCGTCCCTCGGGCTCCCGGGGCCGGAGGATCCGGAGCGAGTTGGTCAAAGGCGAGGAAAGGGACCAGGGCGGATCCGCTTCCCCCTCCCCAGGAACGGGCGGGGGAGGGGCCGCCGCCCCCTCCTCGAAGCTCCCGCCCCTCGCTTCCCCGAGCGCGGAGCGGAAATTACCCCCTCCCCCCGCGGGTCTGACCTGGGGACGTGGGCGGGGCTTCAGCACTCGGCCCCCCGCCCCCGGCCCCTCTCCCGCCTTCCCGCCCGGATCCGAACGCTGCACCCCAAACAAAGTTCCGAGACCCGAACCCGGCGCTGGGAAAGCTGCGGTCGCCGGCCTGGGTGGGGCGTGCGGAGGGGACTCCACCTGTCCGCCCCCGCGTCAGGGAGGGAGAAGGGGAGCGTTCGGATCCCCACCCGGTCACTCCCTCCCTGAGACCTCCCCCTTCGGTTCGCTCGGGTCTGCTCACGCTACCACTCCTCTTCCTCCTCTCCACCCCTCCCTCTCTCCTGGGGTCAGCTTGGGCTGGAGCCGCGCGCCCCCCCCTTCCCCCGACCCCGAGACGGTCTCGTTCGGCGGCCGGAGCCGAGTGCGAGCCACCCTTCTCCCGTGGGAATCCCGAAACATGATTTCCTGCGGATCCCTCGTTCCCAGCCGCGGTCCCCCGTGTTCCTAGCTTCCCGGTCCCGCGCTCACAAGGTCCCCCGGTCCTGGATTGCCGGAGGCGGGGGCGTCTCCTAGGGCTGGGGCCGGGAAGGCCGAGACCCCGCACTTAAAAATCTAGGGGAGAAGCGCCTTTCTTTAAAAATCACCGGCTCGCGCGACCCCCGCCTTAAGACCCCAGAGTCCTCGGCTTCTCTTTGTCTATCTCGGCCGTCCCCCGCCTGTCAGTCGCTAGCAGTTAACCGGGGTAGGGTGGGCAAACTCTCCCCCCACCTCAGTCATCGCACGAATAAAAAATAACCGTACGTTTTACCCATAAAGAGGTGGGAGATTCTGGGCCCGACCACCCTCCCCCAGCCGGGGCCGGGGTAGGGGGATGGGTGGGGGCGGGGCGCCTCCCTAGGGGCCAGATTCTTGCCAAGGGGGAGGGGGCGAGGAGAGCTTCGGGAACGCAGCCCCCACCGCCCTGTTCCCCCCGAGGGTGAGTTGAATGTCTTCCCCCCCACCCCCCCAGGCTGGAGATTGGTGGGCTGGGCCGGGCCGGAGGGCCGAAGGGCCCTGAGGCGTCGGGGGTCTTCCTGAGCAGGGTGGGTGGGGGCTTTCACCACGTGGCTTCGCCTTTTTTTTTTTTTTCCGCTCCATTTTTTTTCAAGTCGATTTTATTTAGAGGCGGCGCCAGGGCGGCCGCGGAGAAACGTGACACACCAGCCCGCTCGGAGGGGTTTCGGACAGAAGGGAAGGAGCCGCGCCGCGTCGTCCGCCTCCCAGCGCGCCGCGGGCACTTCTCCCGGGCCTCCCCGAACTCTCCCGCGACCTCTGCGCGCCCTCAGGCCGCCCTCCCCGCCGCGGGCTCCGGACAACTTCAGGGGTGGGGTGCGTAGAAAGTTTGCGGCTGCTGCCTTCGGCCTCCCGCCTTTCGGCCTAGGAGGCTCGCCGCCCGCGCCCGCTCGCTCGGCCTTGCCAGGGACCGCGTCCCGCCCCGAGACCGCCACCATGAACAAGCTGTACATCGGCAACCTCAACGAGAGCGTGACCCCCGCGGACTTGGAGAAAGTGTTTGCGGAGCACAAGATCTCCTACAGCGGCCAGTTCTTGGTCAAATCCGGCTATGCCTTCGTGGACTGCCCCGACGAGCACTGGGCGATGAAGGCCATCGAAACTTTCTCCGGTAAGAGTGCACCCACCCACCTCCCCGGAAAAGCCACAACGAAATCCCCGAACAACGGAGACCAGCTCCTCTCCTCCCCTTGCCCGCCAACTCCTCTCGCGCTCCGGCCTGCGGGGCTTTCGGCCTCGGCGAGGACCCTCCGCCCACCTCTTTCGACGCCCCTTCCATCCCCCGCACTCGCCCCTCGCGCGGAAATATCCCGGACCCCCTCACCCCTTCCTCCCCAGCCCCGGAGCAGAAGCCGGAGGCTTTAGTAAGGCCGCCCCTACCCCCCACCGACGGGGCGGGGGCCCCACTGGCACTGTGTGTGTGGGGGGGTCCCCACTCAGGCGGCCCCCTGTCCGGGGCCTTATTTCCACGGCCGCCCCTCCCTAACCGAGGCTGGACCCCCCCTCCCCCGCCGGCCCCCCAGCGCGAACACCCCCGGCTCCCTTTCCTCCGCCCTAGGCCTTCCCTGGCGGGGAAGAGGTCCCCGCTCGGTCCCCGATCTCCCGGGTGCCCTGTGGGCACTGCAGCCTTCGGGCAGGGCCGGAGAGGAAGGGGGTCCCGCCTCCCGCCCAGGGCCTGGGCTTGAGCCATTTTGATTTGAAAGTGGGGCGTGAGCGGGGTGGCGCGGCGGCGGCGGCGGCGCCGGGTCGCCATGCTGCTTCCCGAGACGCCCAGGCTGGGCCGAGAGGCGCGCGCGGCGGCCGCCGGGGGACCGTCCCCGCGGGGCCCCGCTCCGCACCCCCAGGGCCTCTGTAGTCGCCGGGCCCGACAGGTGAGCGCCCCGCCGCCCGGCGCCCTGCCTCGCGGCTCGGCAGAAAACTAAAGTTTCATCCTGCACCCCTCCCCCGCGACACACTTTGGGAGCAACGGGGAGCCCTTTCTCTCCCGGCCGCAGCTCCCCACCTCTGGGAGCCGAGTAGGCAGCCCGCCCACACACCAGACGCCCCGGTCGCCCCATTCCCGGGTCCGGCCCCCGGCGCGATCCACTACCCCGCCAGCCTCAGTGAGAGAACGGAACAAAACGAAAATTAACAAAACACAATAACGAATTTATAGATTCCACCATTCCCAGAGCGACCGTTTCGCGTCTGGCCACGGAACCCACTGCCTGGATTCCTAGGCAGGTCTCGGATCCCAGTAACTCCTGAATTGCCCTCTTCGTCTTCTTCCCACCCCACACTCCTGTTCCAGCTCTTATATTGCCTTTTTTTTTTAATCTTTAGGGAAGGTCGAATTGCAAGGAAAACGCCTAGAGATTGAACACTCGGTCCCCAAAAAACAAAGGTAGGAAAGGGCTCTTTGAGAAGGGAGGCAACCTGGGGGCGCTTAGAGGCTGTGTGAAGGGGTCCATAGTGTCTCCAGTGGAAGAAACCCATTACTGGCCTTCCCACCCCCAACTCCGGATGTTGGGGGCAGGGAGGGAAGATTGGCTAAGATCTTGTAATGGGTGGTTTACAGCTTGTAAAAAATAAGCCGGGGCTGGGGTGGGCTGAGAGATGGTATTTGGAGAAGGAAAAGGGAAAAATCAATAGGGAGAAACCTTGTGGAGTTTGTTCAAGGTGTGTGTGGAGCCATTTTTGTGGGGAAGCTAAAAATCTTTGAAGAGTTCCAACTCCTGGACATTTCTGCAACTTCTAGGAGGGCTCATTTTCTCTCCCCCGCCAACCCATTCTTTAGCACAGTTATTAAGTGGATTGGAGGGGGTCCCCTTCGACTTCCTAGGGGAAGTGGAATGAGTTCCTGCCCCCCAAAGAATTCCCTTATGCTAGTACTTGAGGTATATTTCTGCAACAGGCAAGGGTATTTTTTTTTTTTCCCAGACCCCTACCCCTAGTCCCTCACATCACACGTCCTCCCCTCCCAACTGGATTTTGCAAAGAATATGCTTTGGCTGTGCTATCCTTTCCGAGCCCCCCCACCCCCACTCCTTCGGTCCATTGTTACAAGGGGACCATCTGGGGTGAGAGCTTTGTGTTCAGGCTGTGAGCTGGGGCTCTTTGGAGGGTCTAGAACTCCCTGGATGAATAGTGAGAGAGAGAGAGTGTGTGTGTCCCAATACCTTTCTATTCTTATTTAAGTGAAGTGGGGTACCTCTTATGTTATCCCCAAATCTGATATATGGTGGATTTCAGATCTTTCATTGAACTCTGACTGGGAAGTATAGGGGCAGAGTCTTTCTGCTTTTTCAAATCTGACTTTAAACATATTGACAGTGCAGAATTTTCCCTCATGTTGCAGCCCTTTGATCTTCTTGTTCTTCTGCCCTCCTCTACCTAGGTATGTTCTCCCCCTCATTTCAACTGGAAACTTGGTGCATTTAGAATAATCCTGGCCGTTTCTGGGTGGGAAGGTGGAGGTGGGTGGCTCTCTATGGCATTTTATTATTTTACTTTATTTTATTTTATTCTCTTGAACCTGTGAAGTTTAGCCGTAGAGTTTAAGTGATCTAAAAATCTGTTCAGTGGATTTAGCTTAAGATATTTTAAGTAACTTACAACTATTGTATCTATAGATGATCAATATGGCTTGTAACTATGTTTATAGAGCTTGTGATTTAACCTCAAGTGCTTCAAATACTCTTATTGGAAAGGCAATTAGAGTTAGGAGTAAAGAGGCAATAAAATCGGAAGGAAGAAAAGTCTTATTTATTATTTTGAAACATTTCCTGGAGATGGGACTGAGAGAAACATACTAACACCAGTAGATTTTTTGAGAAGATTGTGGATATTTGAACTGCAAGCTGAGTGTTTGAAACATGTTGATGAGAAATATCCAGAAAAACTGGAATTCTGACATATGTGGGATTTTTTTTCCTTTTGCTCTTATGGATGGTTTAAATTTTAAAGGGAATAAAATGAAAGCAAGAGAAATAGCAAAATGTGATGAAATGGGACCCAAAACATTTATATTTTAATTTCCATGGTGTTCTGTATTTATGGAATTTTCCCCCTTAAGCCATCTGCTTGCTTTCAAGCCATTTTTAGGCTCCTTCTTGTTCCCTCCAAAATGCATTTACTTAGGGCGCTTTTGAGTTGGGAAGGGGGTGGGGTTTGTGAGAAGAGTGGGTACAAAATCTTCCTTTCCACATCCATATGAAATTCCATCTTTTGTGTGTTCTCCCCCTCCCTAAAATAATTTTTGAGCACACTGAGTCAGTTGTGTGTTTATGGGGTGGTTGAGAAGGCACTTCATTTTTCTAGACGATTCTGAATCAATATTTGAAGTTTTAGGATTTAAAAAAAGAGTTTGTTTTCATGAAGTAAGTTTGCTCTATCATTTTGTGTTCTTTGAAGGATGCATTTTGTGGTATGTGTTTTTAGTCTGTCTGAAAACTATTTCTTCAGTTGGTCTGTTACTGGCTTTTTCAATCTCATGGATGTATAGAACAGGAACTAGTTAATTAACTATGACTAATATATTGAGCAAAATGAACGACTGTGCATATGTATTTTGTATGTATACACCCTTGTTTTCACTGCTTAAAAAAATAGGAAAGAAGTAACTTCTTGATGCACTCAGTTCCAAATGGGTTATGACTACATTCGTCTAAGAGATTCATAAAAATCTAACAACCTAAGTGTTCCTGTGTTTTGTTTGGTTTTTTAGAGGGGGGAGTCAAACAAAAGGTAATAATAACAGCAGTTACCTTAGCGTCCTCTCATTTTGAAGTGTTATTTTGTTCTAATTTTGTATCTGTTTGATAGATATAATTTGTACCTCTTTAAGAATCCAAGAGACTGAGCATTATGCATTTAAACTGAAAACGTTACTTTGAAATTTTAAAATGCATGATACTAAATTTCTCCCACCTTCCCAAACCTCTTAGGCAGTGTTGGAATTTTGGCCTACAGTTTTGGCTTTTTGTTGAGAATTTGTGTATATTCATTGTCAAATATTAGGACAAAGGAGAAAAGCCAAAAGCATTTTTAAAACAGTGGTGGAAGGGGTTCGTACATGTGTTTTATTTTGAGAGACACATGAGTAGTTAAGGTAAAGGGGGGGTCCCGCTTCAGACTTGTTTAAGAATCGACTTGCTTTTTAAAGGAATTAAACTTTTGTTTCATTTGCCACTGTGTGTGCCTTTTTCTAGAGGAATGTGACCTAAAGATAGCATACCTACTGTCAAGTGCTGTCATCAGAATAAAAGGTGTTGCTGTTAAGAAAAAAATGCAAGAAATCTACTGCATTTCTCTGCATGAAATGTGTTCGACTGAAAGACTGATTTTCTTAGGCAGGTTAATGGTTGTTCTTTTCTCTAAGCTGACTTAAAATGAGATGGGCTAACCACTTTTACCTTAAGTTTTCCAAGTATTAAAAAAAAAAAAATGAAATTGGTGTCAGAGCCATAGAAGAGTGAGAACTCTCAGAAAGTGCTTAAAGTTTATTCTGATTTTACAGTTTCATTTCCTGAAGTGAGCAGTTTTGAAAATCTGTGTGAGGGGATGTCTTGTAAGTGGCAAAAATATTGTTTTTAATTTTAAGCGATTTGCTCTGAAGTAATTGGATCGCTAAATGTTTTCAAAACAAGCAAAAAGATTCTGCCTTCAGAAATGGACTTTAATGAAAACTGTCCTTAGGGGCTGCAAATGAATTATAATAAGGGGGGTTGAGAAGCAAGGGAATGTCTTAACAAGACAACAAAGCAGTAAAAAGTACTAGAGTGGGAGAATTTTCAGGCACTTTCTCTTTAGTGGTTGAAGTTGAAAGATACATCTGACCTGTATTCAACCAGTAAGAGTAAAGTAGAAACAGTTTATGACACTTTCGGTAAAAGATTTTCTTATTAATATTAGGTTAGTGGTTTTGTTTTCGTTTTTGTTTTTTTGCCTTCAAATAAATTTAAAAATGATCGATTCTTACAACATTTTCTGCACTGTTTGGAGGGAAGGTGGAAATCAGTTCATTCATTTTAATTTCCACCTAGAAAGTAGATCTTACAAATTCATAAATTGTTTTCTTCACTGCAGCGAATCCCTTAACTTGTTGTCATTTACTGCACAGTATTTCAAGATGCTTTCCTAAAGGACAGTGGTATTTGATAGTCCATTGGAAGAGTGGTAGGTTCTAGAAACCTTTATTTTCTGACCCAAAGTAGTAGGATGAAAACTTTACTTTAATGCTTTCTTAGATGGAAAACTTTGGGGGAAAGAAGGGGAAGAATTGTACTTCCCACACTAATTCATTCAAAGTATAGTTAACTGTTCCAAATGTAAAGTTTTAATGGTATAGCTTTTGCGGAAAAGGAGCAAAAAAACATAATTATGTTTTAGAGATGAAATACATGACATTAGCCATTGGAAGAATCTTGATTCAAGGGCTCTGAGCTTCTAATCTTTTTAAATTACCTTAAAATATGTCATTTGAATCTATTTTATGTATTGGCCACTTTTAAGGCTTTTTTTTTTAAGGGTTAGTCTAAATTTCAGTGTGTAACAGAGAGTTGATACCATTGAGATAGGCTAGTGAGTATACAATTTTAAAATTTTTTAAGATTTCAGATCTGGTTTAGTTGAGTGAAAAGGAGGAAGACCAGCAAGTGCTGTGTGAAATTTGGGGATGTTTTTGCTGAAGATAGACATTGGTTATACCTCTGTTGGTTTTTGTCTAGGGGTGGGGGTGGGGAGGTGGTGTCATTAGAGTGAATGTATGAACCAAAGGCGTTTGAAGAACAGACATTTTGCCAGCTGTTAGGATTTGAATTCCGTCTTGTTCGCTCCCCATCCTCTTGAAAGATTCTTAAAATGTAGCTTTTAATGCCTTCCAAAAAGTGCAGCTTAGAATTTGGGATAGGAGTGTTAGGGAGAGAAAAGAGGAGGAAAAAAGCAGCAGGGGAGACTGGAGAAGTCAGACGAGTTAGTCCTGGGTTGGAAATTCCAGACAGGGGAAAAAGAGAGAGAGGGGGAGAGGGAGGGAGATGGGGGTTGGGGTGGAGTTCCCGCTTCCCTTTTAAAGAGAAGCGGCTGGAGGCGCACAGCGACCCGAAGGAGAGGGGGTCGCAGACAGCAGCTTTGGAAGACGGGTGGGAGACTGGGCGTAGGGCAAGGCTCCTTCTGCTGTCGGGAGTTGCCCGCCTTGCCTTCCCCTTTTCAAAAAGCAGAGAAAGTCGCTTTGGCAGCCCCGGAGGCGCTTCCTGCAGAGCCCGCGCCCGCCCGGCTGCCCTCACCCTTCCCGGCCCGCTGCGGCCCCCCGCGACCCGGCAATCTCGGCCGGCTCCGCGCGCGCCCCCGCGGACCTGGGGCTCCCCGCAGGGCCGCCTCTCCCCGAGTCCCCGAGACCCCCGGCCGCGGCGCGCCGACACACAGCCTCGCCCCGGTCCCCAGAGCCCCAGATCCCTGACCTCGCCCACGTGGAGCGTTCCCCGGCTGCGGCTGCAGCCCCTTTGCAGCGCCCTGGCTGCTTGCAGACCTTTGCATTCGAAGGCAAAAGCTAAAGGCCGAGGCGGAGTGGAGAGGGCTGGGGAAGGGGGGTGGGAAGAAAGGAAGGAGAAAAGAGGGCCAGAGGTGGGGAGAAAATGGAGGTGGGTATAGTGGTCGCCCTCTCCCGGAGCTGAGGCCCCTTGGCAACGGAGCATAGAGCTGAAAGAGTTAAAGGGGGCCAGTAATCTTTAGAGACTGGCCTGTCTCCATGTCCCAAAGGCGGATTGAAACAATAACAAAGGGGGGAATCCTAGTCAGAGAGGTTCTAGGGTGGGTTTCGTTCGCGTGTAAGAGAGACACAACAGGTCCTCCGGTGGGCCACTGACTGGGTTTGGGAGACTTTCCCGGGGTCCCAGCCAGTGTCTTGACTCCATGGGAACGTCAGTTTGCACACCATTTCCACCTGTGCAGAGCATATTTCCTCTCCTCGCCCACACCTTTTAAAATGCCTGTCAAAACAAAAGAAAAGGTCTCAAAAAACATGCACTGGAGAGAGTGCATGCTCTTTTGGTTACTGATAAAAGTTTTGATATGGTTAGCAAAAGATTACGGGGGTGGGGGGAGCATCTGTGATACACCATTGCAAGGAAGGCTGCTCAGCCCCCAGTATGCTGCTGGCAGGAAGACGCTCAGCCCCCAGTATGCTAACTCCATTCCAGTAGAGGAGAGCCAATGTGCCTTCAGATTTTGTTCAGAGGGGGCTGTGGGGTTTTTTTAAGTGAGTGGGAGGGGTCATCCTGGTATGGAACAGGCTGAGCCAGCTTTGTAAGGCCTGTTTGCAGCTAGTAGGTTTGCAATAAATAGTCCAAGAATGAAGGCTCAACAGGCTTGGACAAGCTTTTACCCTAATCACAGACCACTGAAATACAGTGTATGTGGATTACAGGAGAAAAGTGGGTCTGCACCTCATTTTAATACAGTTGGAGAAAACCTGATTGCGAAACACTGAAATGTGACTGTATACAGAACATGCTTCTCCCCCCCCCCCCCCCCCCCCCGGCCCCTCCACCCCCCACTCCCCCCCACCCCCCAGCCCCAGGAATGCAATCCTATCGCAGAAGTCCAGTCTTCAAGGATTTGATGTTGTGGTTGTATGGCAGAGAGCACATAGCACATGGCGAACCATTAGTAAACTGCTTCTGATGAAATACAGAGCAAACAGCAGGCTGATAAGATGAATTTCTCACTGGTACATCAAGGTGTTTGCAAGACCTCTACTATAGGCACCAGGGTGGCTCACTCGGTTAGGTGTCTGCCTTCAGCTCAGGTCATGATCCCAGGGTCCTGGGATCGAGCCCCACATCGGGCTCCCTGCTCAGTGGAGAGCCTGCTTCTCCCTCTCCCTCTGCTTGGCTGCTCTGCCTACTTGTGCTCTCTCTCTCTCTGTCGAATAAATAGTCTTAAAAAAAAGACATCTATGGACAAGTCTGATTATTAGATGAGTGGCATTTTGGTAGCTAAAGGCACATAGGGGGCCTGTCAGAATGGATGGGTGTGAATTTTGCTCGTGGCTTAGGGAAGGGGTGTGGAGACCTCTCTGAGAGACAGGAGAAGCAGAGGATCTCTTTCCCACACACACCATGTCTGTTCCACGGATTCTCGTCCGCCCTCTCGATATTTTATAGAAATATAAAGAGGAAAAGAGGGCGGAGGAAAACTTCAATTTTCATTCATTTTGAGTTCGTTTCAGTTGAAAAATTAGTCCTTCATCCAGATGTTTTGACCACTTGCAATGGAAAAATGTTAAGTCTGGGTGAAATTTGATTGGATAGTTTAGTTGATTGGATGTAGTTAGAATCTCCAAGAGGAGAAACCAGGATTCAGGACAAAACTGTTCTGTGTAAAGGTTGTTTGTGGGGTCTAAGTTTTTTGGCAGCAAGAGGTGGGTGGACAGGAATCATTCTGAACTTCTGAGGAGGCTCAGGGAGAGAGGAAGCTCTATGAGGTCAGGGTCTCTCGGTGCCTCCTCCTACCCTCTTGAGGACTACGGAGGAAAGGGCTCTCAGGAGAGCTCAGTATTGAAAAACAAAGCGCTTTGGAGCTGGGCAATGACTGAAACTGTGGAAGTTAATCTTCTTAAGCCTCGATTTCTGTAACTATGAACTGGTGTTATTACACATTAACTATCATTACTGCTGCTGCTTGTTTGAGATACAGACCTCTCTGCCTCCCGTCTTTGGACTGTGGCAGCTTGGGGCATATATCTAAGGCAGTAGGCAGGGTGTTTATCCTTCTGGACCTTTGGCATGTATTTTATATGGAACAGGGATGGGCAGGCATACTGAAGGGGACTTACGTGGAGGGTGCTCCGATAGCCTGCATGCTGAGAGGAAAAGCCACCTTTTGGGAGAGGGAGATGAAGCTCACCAGGGCAATCCCCCCAGATCCCCTGCGTTATGGACCCCATCCCGTCAGACAAGAGACTTGAAGAGATGGCACGAGCGTGATGGAGAATGCGACCACTGATGGTTTCTTAGGGGAGTGGGCCATATACTCTGTCGTCGATGTCACGAACCCAGGCCAGAGGAAATGTCGCAACTGGGGGCTACTAGTCAAAGGTGCGTGGAGGGTAGGGACAGAGGTGAGAGGAACCACCTTAATTTTGCAGATTATAAGGATTCAGGATGAAGGGGACTGTGAGTCCTTGCAGGTCAGAGGAAGGGAGATAGGAGAGCAGCTTCCCCCGCCTGGTGGGAGCTGGGCGTGCTTGCCTCTTGGTAAGCTCACAAAGTAGCCTCTCAGGAGGTGGGGGTCCCTGGGTACCCAGGAAGGGACTGCGTACGTTGTTCCCTTTCTTGTGCCCTTCTAGAGGGCACAGCCGCAGTGGCCTCACTTTCCCTGGTCCCCTGGACTGGAAAGGGAGCCCATCCTGCCGTCAACTTCTCTTTGGGCCTCCCTGCTGAAAGGGTGCACGCACCCCGACTGGCACAGACCGATTGCTCCTTTCGAAATCTCAGTCTAGGGGACTGAGGACTGAACCTTCTCTCTGTGGGGTGGGGAGAGGAAGGGCTTCCAATCCGGATGTGGCTTTTGGCCATTTAACAGGCTTGTGACTTTAATCAGTTACTATAAAGGGTTTTACAATTAGTTTATGGGGAATGATGTGTGTTGCCTCTTTTTCTGGGGTGGCATCTGGGGTTGCTTGGGGCTCCTCAGCTCCCTATGAGGTTCCCTGAAGATGAAGAGGACAAAATGAGGGGCGACAGGAACTTAAGTGGGGGCTGCTGGGTGGAGTCGACTTGGTGAGGGGTGTCTGTTCCCGGCTAGAAATATTTATTCTACTTCCTCCTCCAGGTCTCTAAGTTTCTTGGGAGGACAAGTCCCGGCTGTAATAGAGCAGTTGGCTTTGGCTGGATTTGGAGACAGAACCCTAAATTAAAGAGTAGAGATGATCCTTTGCAGACCAGGCTGTTGGTGGCAGCCCATGTGCTCTGAGCAGGGACTACGCCGAGGACGATGGCTTGGAGGGGAACAGCAGTGTCCAGAAGACATTCTCTTGACTCTTTATGTCGGCTGTCCCCAGCAGGAACTTTCTGTTGAATGTAGAAGAAGGGAAAATCTAGCTCAATGGGGTTACTTTATCTAGTGGATGCTTTTTTCCCCACATCTATGGTTATTACCATTTGATTCAAAGCTGCTGCTGCTGGTATTTTAGAATCGGGGG